>JAJPEM010000001.1:4800000-6000000 GCA_022985005.1 Trichoderma koningiopsis
TAAACACGTCCTTCGCCTTATAAACGGCGACGGCACACTTAGTTCCGCTGATATCACGTCACCGGCCAATCGCTCCTGCGGCCAGGCACAAGGGCCGTTCCGGAGCACCCGGAGAATTGCTGCCATGGCCTGGCATAAAACAAAAACAGCAAAAAGAATAAGTTTGAGGTCGGCCAGGGGACTACCCGGCGCTGCGTCCGCTAGAGCGTCAAGTAATCCTGCTAGTGCAGGTACTTGGCAGCATATAGCAGCCTCCGCATATATACGCGTACATATGATCGAAGCGGTACTTTGCGAGTAGCGATTCATGGACGTCGGATCGGGAACCTACGCTCCAGTACTACCTACTACCTTACCTAAATACGACGCTCCTACCAAGGCATTAGCAGGCATCCATGTGTATGATACATCGGGCTATGCATCTCCCGGAAATTAAATCTACGATCAAAAGGTTCGTCAGAAATTGCTGGGATGGGCTTGATTCTTGTCAATTAGGCCTGTCCGGTTTATATGTCCAGACGTGGCTGATTTACTAGATAAGGTATATACATGAAGATGCTGTGTAGCAGTAGTGAATATGCCCCACATGGAGCTATATTCTTTTCTTTTTCTTGTCCCTTCTTAGCCATCCGCCGCTTCCGGGCTGTGGCTTTTAGTTCCCGCATTCCGCATCTCATAATCTCCTTTCTGAGCTAATCATGATGTTTTTGTACAAAGGGTTATACTTGTAAGCCCAGAAGGTGTAGCCAAAGATGTGCCGTGCGCAGGTCCTCCAGGGATTTCCGCCTCCTAGCCTCCAGCTGTCTTGGAGGCTGTCTCCGATGCATGAGACTAGCCTGTCTCGTCATAATGCCCTCCCCCTTTTGATGACTCTATAGTAGAAGAAAATAAAAGAGAGAGAAGGAAAAGGAAAAGGAAAAGGAACGGAAGTACAATCCATATGAATACAAAACAAAAGGGTTCGACCGTGGCGCCACGCTGTCCTGCGTCCGAGTAGGGAAGCCATGTGACTGCAAGTAGAGATGTAGGATCTCTTCGAGATTAATGGCAAAGGAGTGGGTAGAATTAAATGTCGACAAGTAAAGGAATGTTATCGACGCAATATCGTGCCGCATCGTGTAGATGCTCAGCATGTGGCGTTACCACCAGGGTATAAGTGTTGTTCCATGGCTGGCCATGGTTTGGGTATATAAGTAGGAGTTTCGGCAAGTCGAAGCCATCGGTCGGGAGAAATCAAATCCATTCCTTTTTTTTTCTTTCTTCATTGGAGAAGAAGTAGATTCGTTCTCTTCATCTTTTCTTTTAATTCTTTACTTCGCGTTCGCGGATCGCTTGTATTTGGTTCTCGTTTGGCCTAAGGCCCAGCGTCTTATATGCGGTTCATGGCCAATGGGTTCATCGGCTCGCGGGATTGCGGTGGTGCGTAAGTTTGCTGCGCGTTCCACTCTGGCATAGAGCCTTGCGGTGGTCGCGGGTTCGAGTAGGATCGTGCCGGTGCGTTATACCTGGCTGTTTCGCCGAAGTAGTCGGGGGCGCCGGGGGTCGCTGAGGATTTCACTGGAGAAAGTGGTGTTACCACGGCGCTCGTATCTCTGGAGAGCATCTCGTACGAACGTATATCATTTTTGCCATCATACCGGGCATCCACCGATACGAATTCCTTCTTTCCAGTGTTGAAAGGAGACTTTACCAAATCAATCCAGCCGGTAACCATGGTCCATCGACCAAGCAAGAACAGGATCCAGATTCCGTTCAACTAAATGGCATTTAGATTAATCATCAATCGACTCGCAGGGTTTCAGAATTTTTTTCGGTACTTACGGCAAGTAGCACAAGCACGGCAGAGACCGTCGCTTCGCTGACGACTAAAGAGCCAGCTTGGTTGAGACATTTTGTCTTGTCACCCTGTGCTCCGATAAGGCACACGATCCAATTCTGAGCCACATGGGGATCGGTGGCAATGGATTGAACAATGTTATCCTGGAAGACAAAGACGACGGAGAAAAAGATGACATCGGCAATAATGATGAGGACAATAGCAATACCTCGCCATTGAAGCGCAATGACTCTCTTTACACGGCGATAGGCCTGGCGCGGGGACATGGTGACAACGCTGTTTGAGTAGGCCGGAAGGCTAGATCCTTCGGTCGAGGCGGCGTTGTCGTTCAGAGAGGCCAGGTACACCTTGATGCAGTAGCCAAAGGTTGCGAATGTCGTGACAACCGTGATACTGGCAAAGATGAGGAGCGGGATCCAAAAGTCCGCCAAGCTGTTTTTGTGGTTAATATGGCATGTTGCGCCAAAACGGAAGGACACGCCACTGAAAACCAAGGCGAGAACAAGGCCAATGATGGGGATGCCCCATCCAGCGGCTTGGGCAAAAACCATAAAGTTGCGGCCCACGAGAACTTGCCAGCAGATCTGCAGGTGAAGGGATAAAGAGCGAAGGAATGCCCACATGACACCACACCAGCCTCCAAACATCAGCATAGCACCCGACGCTCCACAGACGCTCAAAGTGTGCATGTCATTTGGGGTGATGGTATCAAAGCATTGGTCCGGCTCAGCTGCGAGCGGAATGACGAAGCCCATCTGAGTCAACAGTCAGCTATCAAACTCTCTGTGTAACTGCAGCCGTGCCACCTACATTCATGATCAAGATACCCAGTGTGAAACAGATGCTGAGGTAATGGCGATTGGTTTTGTCCACTGGCAACACTGCCCATGATAGCAGCAGGAAAACGCAGCAGATGACGCTGACGGTTGCGATCCAGTTGGCCACGGTTCCTATGGTGGAGAAGCTGTCTGGATATACCCAATCTGTCATGGGGCATGGCAGACAGCAGTCAATCGAGCCTGAAATCGCCTGGCATAATCGGCCATCGACATCTAGATCTCTGATTAACGAGTTAATTCAACACTACCGCATGCATTTACACTCACAGCCTCCAGTACCAAAAAGGCTCGCGTCGATGAAAGGTGCCGGGCAGAGATTGATCCCTGTAAGGTTCGTCATGATGAAAGGTGGTGTTCGGAAGCACTAAGAGCGATGTCGATATGTATCCTTCTCCAGATAATCTCGTTGTTCGTTATACTGGATGTGTGTTCGAAAAAATCTTTTTCCCTCTTCTCTAAGAGGTGGAAAAAAGAATAGTAATGTGCAGAAGCAAAAAGAGAATAGTTGTCCGTCGAGGAACAAAATCAAAGAGAGAGGCGCCAATAAGAGATTGTGTTGCTGAGAGTATCGTGATGCCTCGTGCACTCAAACAGATGTGCGGTCATATGACTCAAGTGATGAAGTAGTTCGAACCATCCAAGGGTGATGCAAGACAGCCGTTTGATGTGGCAAGTCCTTGAGCCAGTCGATAGAAGAGTATCGATAAATAGCTGTGGCTGTGGCGGAGTATCACAGCATGGCGAGGCCAGGAAAGATTCGAGATGTGTTGAAAGGGAAGTTGGGGGCTAGTGTAACCCAGGACAGTGATAGAGAGCGGTAGTATCAAAAGACAAAATCCAACAAGACACGAATATAGAAAGAATCAGATGACCCGAACCCAGACGATAACAGACACAGCAGCATTCAGCATGAATGCGAGGGCATGCGGGTCATAAAGTACTACTGCCTGCCCGAGAGAGCAGCCAGATGCACTTCGCATGAGTGAGCTGCCAGGCCAGGAACTAGCCTCAAAGCACGGCGTCCAAGAGGCGGGCTGACCCCTGTAGGTGCAGATTGCCGGGGTCTCTCATATTCCTAGTAGGGCCGTGGGTTTGTGGAGCTGCACTGGCTTGGTAGCCGGACAGGGGCTGGAGAGAAATCTTTCGTCCTCCGCACTGAAGGCCGACTGAGCCATTCAGCCCTCGAGGCAAGGGTCCATGGTGACGAGATATCACAGGGGCTAACCAAGGCTTGTTCGGAGTGCTGAGGTCTGATCCAGTGAGAGGCTCCAATGGGTTCTCTCCACTCGCCTCTGGGATGTTTCTTTGGCGAGATCCAAGCATCTCACAGGCCAGCGTGCTGCGGCTTAGAGAGACTGCTGCTCGCTATTGGGGGATACCTGGCGGGGTCCTCTTCTTGGTTACGGCCTGTAGTCACAAAATTCTTTAGTGGCAATTAGTAGTATACCTAATTATACTGTATGTAGTGGCAGTGTTGGTCAATCACCAGGGGTGTGCGAATTTGTCGGGAAAAGAGGCGAACCAAGCAGCGCGGGCGCGTGGTGACTCCCGATGGTGGTTGCGCAATCTTAAAGAGGCCGGCCATGTACGGAGTAATACCTATCCAGCTGAAAACGCAGTGCGTAGACAGAGCAGAGTGATGCAGACATGGTGAACCAGCATACAGACCCTGTGATCTGGCAGGCCATGTCCGCCCATGGTCAATTGAAGCTGAAGAAGAGCAGCTACAGTACTTGAGCCTCCAAAAATCGACAATCGTGAGAGAAGTGACCAAGCGACCCCTGAAGAGCGTTCCTGGCAAGTCTGCGCGTGGCGGTGGGGCGTTCCCGCGGCAGAAGCTTGAACTCGCCGAGTGCTTCGTACTATGTATTTACGGTATGCTGCCAGTGATAGCAGGACTAGCAGCAGTATAGCACCTGTAGGCACGGAGCATTAGCATACGAAGCTGCTGGGTCAAACACTTAGGGGCTCTGTCGGGCAGCTGCCCAGGGGCCTTTTCGTCACTCGATCCCACACAGTCTCCTCCGTCCTGAAGGCGAGCGGGGAGTCGTTTCTTAGCTTGGATAGCCTTCTGATTCAGGATGGTTAAGGGCGAAGGTGGGGTGGGGGACAGCCAAAGTCACGGCACAAATCCCAAAATAGGCTGTTAGACCCGTGCTGAAGAAGACGATCTCCTCTAGCCACTTCTGGGCCATAAGATGCTAGCACTAGGTGGTAGGACTCACAGCCATCCGCTGTCACAGACATGACTATGGCTTGTGGCGCTCAACTAGCAATCGATGGCACAAGCTGGCACTTTTGGATGGACATGGAAGAGTTCGCATGCGGAATCCGCTGTTCGTCGGAGGTTATCTGCACCATAGTTGGCATATCTCTGGGAATAGTTGTGCGTTTCTGCGCGGCATCTTACGCCTGCCTTGAATGATCCTTCTTGACAGTCATTAGCTGACTGACGATCACTGATACCGGAGCCAGAAGCATCCGCAAGAAACAAAGCTCCGTCAAGAAGGTCCCGGCGTTCCAAAGCTGCCCAAGAGACAGACAAAGTTTCCTGGTCGCAAACGTAGTTGCCATTGACACTCCTGTGCGTGGCAGTGTTTGCCAGAGCGACATGCAGCCCCAGCTCTGGTATACGGGTAGCAACACCGCTGTTATTGCTGTACAGTACAGTATGGCCGTATCATCACCTTCTCCACTATACATTTGGTTAGTGTATGCTTCACAGAATATCTGCCAGGAGGAACCAATTAGGCGAACCGAGCAACGCGCAATCCGGGCGGCACCCACCGAAGCGTGCATTGCAGGTCGTTATGAACTTTCTTTCAGGCGGCGGGCTGATTTTTACTCTGCTCCTTGTGCTACGCACATGTGTGCCGGTGCCAGCAGTCATCAGAGTTGTTGCTCGGTATGAAGCATAGAGAATCACTGGAAAGACTCAACGTCAACGCCTCTCCGAGTCCTACTGTACCAACCCTTTTGGAGGCACTAACGCAAGACGAATCTCGGATTATCGCGGTGCCTTTCCTACTCTCATACGCTGTGAGCTGCTAACTGCTTATGTGCCCACCTCTAAAACACCTGGCGTGTTACTTCCTGTAGCACACAGTCCGTAAGCACACCAACCTTCAGTCGTTGCCCGTGAGGCAAGAAATCCCTCGACAAATCGAATTGGATGATGAGGATTTTTGCTTTTGTGCATATACGAAGGAGTTCCGTGGTCTAGATTCTCTGCTTCCAGTTCGCCAATGGCCCTTTTGCTCAGCTCTGCCAAGATATGCTTGCTGGATAGTAGACCGGTCCAGAGGTACAACGGATGCTTCTCAACAGCACTCGTATACTCTCCTGGTGCAATTTTAGCACGTCTCCTCTCGCGGTAGCGGGGGCGTGTAACTCAGGCGGCTTCCTTTCCTCCCGCCCCTCCATGAGCTAGGGCTGGGCGGCATGCGCAAGCATCAATACTGTATCAACAGCAGCCGCACCAGTATGTGAGTGAAGCCATGAGAGATGCCGGTGGAACTCAAGGTCTAGATTCTGCCGCGACAAGAGACTGGCGTTGTTCTTTACCCAAGGATGCGCTGCTCCATAACCAATGGTACGTCGCAGCCAACCATCTCGGAAATGGGTGCAGGCTGCTGCTGCACGCTGTTGAGAAGCACGCAAGACCAAGATGCTAGTTGATGGCGGCACATTTGCCATGCATATTCTCCACCCAGGAACAAAATGTACCTTTTTGCAGATGGTGTCTTCAAAAATCCCGTCTGGTGTGGGAAGCTTGCCGCCATCTCGGGTCCTAGCAGCGGCACGACGACGAGCGGTGCCAATATGCCTGTGCCTATGCCTATGCCTACGCCTAGCACCGGCACTACCAGCAATAGCCCGTCATGTGAGATGATTGATCCTCCAGCTGAGAACGGTCGCCTGGGCCAGCGACGGGCATCGTTCGCAGGATCGACCAGTAGATGCAAAGAAGAGATGAGCTGCGAAGCGTTAGAAGCGCTGCATGAAAAAGCACCTGGCAGTGCCACCTGGGCTGGGCATGGGGAAGCAGCGAGAGAGCGCCAAAATCCGCCTATGAGAGGCTCAGAAACCGGTACTTCCTTCTGAGTGGTTGTTCAGCCGCTGCTCCTTCCACCCAGGTCCCTGTCCTAGAGAGGGGTACGTAGAAAAGGAACGTTAACTTGGAAAGAAAAAGGACAAACGCCGCAAAAAACGCCCCAATTGGCAATCTGGCCTTAGTTACTCAAAATCGAATGATCCAAGCCAACTTTCGATTTCGTCTCTCGAACCAACGCTCTCTTCGTTTCCCTGCCAAGCCTGGTTAAGAGCCATGCGGGCGCGTCCCAGGCAGGCGAATAGGCTGCTAGCACTGCTGTTCAGCCTATAACCCAGCAAGGGCTCTGCCTAAACTTTCCTAGCGGCTGCAGGGAACTGCAAGGATACCACACCAAGGATGCGCCTATCGGTCTCTCATCAGCGATCAACGCGAGCGTTCTGCAAAGGCGACGATTGCAATTCCAGGCCCCCCTGCCCATAGCGGGGTGCAGCTTCCATCGTGGAGAGAACCTCCATCCTGCGAGCGTGAGAGTGCACACTGTAGCATGGTGGCACCAGCATCAAAGCATCCTTCGAGCGGTGAATATTACTGCTGCTGCCCAATGGCCGGATTCTTTTGCAAGAGAGACAGCATTGGCTACCTCTGTACATTACCGTGTAAGGTGCTCCAGGACCTTTGGCAGAAGATTTTAGCTAAATCCACAGCAAGAAGCGTCCCATGCTCAGATTTGAGCCCGACGATCAACAAGATCTCAAAGAATATCGGAGTCAAAGCTTTCTACATCTGTGGGGAAGATCAAGGATGCTATAATAACGACATGTCAAAGCATGCAAGCTTGTACGAGCTATCGACGCCATTGACGACATTAGATTCAACTAAAGGCGAAAAGAACTTCCAGCCATGTACGGGTCAGCTGTGGAGGCTGATGCGTATATAAGCAGAAGGCACATGCTGCCCCTCAGGCGGGCCTCGGTTCATCGTCGAAATGAAGGTCTCATACTCAGTACATGTGTCTTCTTGACCATATCGAAATCATTTCAAGTGCTGCCCACCGCAATCTTTAGGTTAGAAGAAAGGCGCGCATCTACGGATTGTCTTTGAGATCTACATTCCCAGGATCTAGACAGTCAGCCGCCAGGGTTGCATTCAACCCAGCGCAGCAAAGTCTGCCTCTACAAGTGACAGTAAAGAGAGCCCATTTCAAATTTCGCTTACAGCACTTCATTTCCTCGGCCGACTGCCTGCTGATCGTCATCAGCCCAGTATAGGTAACTTGTTTGATGGGGCCAGTATTTGAGAACAAGCTTTGAACTAAAGACGACATCCGAAAGCTATGGTGCACCTAAACTTCGCCGGCGTTCGGAGGGGATATGAAGCGGGTGCCACAAGGTGGTATCCCGCCTCGTCGATACCCCGCGATTTACTGGCACTGAGACATGGTGCAAATATCAGCATCTCCTGGCGCTACTGAAGATAGACCATCTCAAGCACGCCTGCTATGGCCCAATGTGGACCGCGGCGGTCTTTTTGGATGATCTCGAGTTCATCGGATACATTCGCTTTCTCGAACAGGTAGCGGGTAAGGACCATGTTTCCAGGCCACAAAGCTGCTGAAAACGTATTTAAACGCACCTCACCGCCAGCGTTCGAGCCCGCTGCAGAAAGTAGTTCATACTTGTAGAAGCCAGCGAAGAGGGAAATGCAGAGCTGGGGATTCCATCTCCATGACAAGACTACCGGTCCACTCTCCGAAACCCTTCGTCTCAAACACAGCGCTGTCGATCTCAACGTGGTTTTGTTTTTAGCCTCTAATCTGATTCGTCCGCAGATGTCTGGTCCAATAAGGATTCTGCGCTACGGGTTCCAGACCCCAGAGTCGGCGAACAACTCAAGCACAGAGGACTCGTATAGAAGAAATTAGAATTGTCACGACGAAAAGGGAATCACGGCAGTGGCATTTACACGATGATCAGCCCCAATTAGGGTATAGGTGGTAATTTGTCTTTCTGATATGGAAGACGATCATTCCCAGCGGCTCACCGAGGCTGCGTCTGAAGCCCCTAACGGGGTGTTCCGCGATTGCTGAGGGTAGCTGCATTTGCTCCTCGGCCCTAGCCTGCGGCCGACTACGCCGTACCACTCTATCATCGGGAAGAGAGTAGTATCCAGTGCCTCTCAGAACTTCCAACGGTGACGGCAGCCTCTCATGGCTTATGCCGGTCTGGGCACTAGAATTAGCGGCTTATGGCGAATTTTAACGGTTTACAGAACCCAAGGCGAAGGCTTGCGAACTCCTTTAATCCGGGCCCATGGTAAATTGGATTTCATGGGGGCCTTGAATCGTCAATGGCAAAACCTTGCCTTCACATGGCGACGCATGGCCAGCTCTATCCACCCCATGCAACATTTGCCTAAAAGAAATTTTGAGGAATCGCACGGTTACTCTTGGCGAACTGGAGATCGATCACTGCTGTACTTTGCGCTTTATCACCGAAGCGATGAACTGCAAGCGCTGGTAGGCTTGTTACGTGCTTTTCGAGCGCATGCGCATATGAGTGCCCTCTAACACAGCGAGATGTCACCTGTGTGGATTTAAGCACTCCAATGAGAATCAAACAAGCATAACCAAAATTCTGCGCTGCAACCTGCTTGCTGGATGCTACTGTGACCGGCGGTGTGGGCTGGATGCGAATGGGAATTTCAGGACATCGCATCGGACATGCTTGACTATCTACATCTATGCAGTGCACCGGCGCATCACCACTGGCGGAATTTGCACATTGCCGCTATCCGTCGCTCTATGCAAAATGGACGAGCAAACCAGGGGAATATCAATTGCAGCAGGCTACCAAAGTCCAGGCTTATAGCAGGATGGTGGATTCTCTGCCTTCAAACCAAGCTTTTTGCGAAGTTGCGGGTCAATTTTGAACGTATCGCGGCCACTTGGACAAATTGGGCAATATCGTCTGGATGCAAGTATTCGGTTGTGATGCCGTTTCCCAGGTCCTGAAACTAACCAACGTTTCCGGCCTTTCTCTCGGCCGGAATACACTTCTCGGCCTCGTTGGTAGTATGAAGTGTGCTAACGGGTATTGCAGACCAAACTTGGCAACAGCACTTGCATCCCCATAGTGCTACTACTGTTACTAGTACTAGTAACACGTCAACTTGTCATAATAAAGAGCGCCCACTTTCATTCTGCGACGAAATCCCCGGCAGGCGAAAGGGAGAGTTGCCGGTGGACTTTGAAGCCCTGTCCGCGGTTGTCCGGAAGCTAGCATGGTATCGGCAGAGCTTACATGGGCTTTCCCCGAACGACCCAGATATCCAGGGCAGATAATACCTACTGTACAGTACCTACTTCCAGAGTCCACGGTCAGGGTAGGGATCGGAGCTGAAGCTCACTGACCCGGGAACCGTACGCTATCACAGATAATATTGGACCCGGTACGAGATGCAGAAAACAGAACACGAAACTTTACCTGCTTCCCCGTTTTTAGTTGAAAAAGAGAGGAGGGGTTGTTGCCGGTCGTCATACTCTACGGTAGGAGACAATCATGATGGGCGACAAGGTACGACCTTTAACATAGTGCCGCCATAATTGCGACCCGAAGCGACTTTTTACGTCTCAAGCTCTCGAGAAGAAGTGGAGTGGAAGAGTGGCCTACGAACGTGGCCTGAGAAGCGCATTGTCAAAGTACACACAAGGAAACGACGGCTGACAACACGGAAGACGCCAGAAGGGGATTTGCTCGCCGATATTTTCTCCGATGCACAAACTACATTGTACACATAAAACTTATACAAAACGAATTATTGTCTGGGCGTGACACCATACTTTTCATAGAACATTCCAGGCACGCTGTCTCAGCTAGCCATTAGTTTCGACAACAGCTCTTCAAACGTTTGGCGGCTGAGATAAATGCAGCTCCGCCAGCTCCTTGAGAAAACAGAGGATCGCTCATTCTTCGCCAGATTATGAGATGATGATAAGGCCATGGACCTATGGGTCGAATGCAGGGCCTCCAGTACTAACGCATCTGTGATTAGAAGCGGACCTGTGATGTACCAGCGCAAGCGAATGCCGATCCCTGTTCAGGAATCATCCAACTACAGTACAAGTAGAGCTTCAAGAAGTAGCAGAACTCGCAATGAAATCTCTCGTGTGCCATTGTATCCGCGAAGATCCTCCTGCTTGTTTACACGGCTAAGAATCTAACAAGCCTTCAATGGATCTGGCGCCCATCTCCTGTCGAGACGGTACAGAAGCGCATATTAGAACCTACACGGCTAGTACAAAAGAGAGAAAAACCAGATGGTGATAAACGGCACCAGCGATGTGACGAGTCATGAGGAATGCATGAGCGACGCAGTTTCACCGGACGTTCTCCAGGAGTAGTGCCAAGTGCCACTGCCATACAAAATACTGTGTATTACATGCTTTGTCGAGGGGGGCCAAAAAGAATTTTTGCGCCCAATACAATCTGGAAAAATTCACAAGCGACGGCTACATGAGAGACCCCTGACGTACCCCGGCGTCCTGAATACACCCGCAGGTGGTGACGGGCTGTTGGGAGAGCTAAACATGGAACTAAACATGGACCAAGTGCATTTCATTTCCTGCTTGGGCTGAGTTCTGCGGGAGGCGTTCCTTGGTCCGTTCACCGTTAGCGGCTGCTCCCACGCTTTTGTGTTTCTCGAACACTGCTTAGGCTCGGGTTAAAGCTGCTGGTCTTATTGAGATTTGCGCCGATGTCACCACGATGGATGGATTTAAGCAATGTTTCCTTAATGCGTTTCCTCTCCCCAAAAACGCTGGGGACCAGACGGGATCAACGTGGCACCGAGTCAGTGAAAGCACTCGCAGACACGATGCCTGATTTCACACACTCTTGCTCGCTATGAGGATGCTAGAGGCCAACTGTAATTGGCCAAGAGACACGGGACAAATCCCCATTAAGTCAGCAGCGAATGCTCCACAAATGCAGGTACGAAACGCAAAATATGTACGTATGTGTGTGGGTGAGCGAAGCACTGCCGCGTCGAATGCGAGTAAGATGAGTCGATCCAAGGCACAAGGCAGAGGAGCTTGGCTGGGTCCATTACGCGCAAACGTAAGGCATTGCGGAGCCTCTATGGAGTACAAGTACCTATTTCTGCGCAAGAAGAGGAGCACGAGAGACGGGTATGCTCGTATGAGCCGCTACGGCGTGGGGAGCGGGATTTGAATAGAACGCCGTTTTTCTGCTCCCCCGAACGTTGCGGACAACTAAAACGAACAAAGATGAGTACTAACTTGATTTAAGCGAGAAGTAGAAAGCCACCGGTTGAGTGGCCTCAAAGATCTGCAACAATACACCCCAAACTCGGTCTCTCTATGGAGCTCACTATTACCCGTTCACACAATCACCAACAGAAAACAATTTTAGTACTTGTACGTGCAGCAACCCACCCTGGCGCCATACGGCGGTATGCTAAGTACGAACAGCTTGGAGCGTTTCTCCCCCAGCAACACTGCATTTACATGAGACGGCAGCAAGGGTCTTACGGGAGAAGCGAGCTCAGCAGAGATTTCAACCAACATGACCGGAGGCAAAGCTGAGTGCGCACGGCGCCGGGAAGCGGTGCTTGTCTTCGGCAGCATCGCCAACTTGGTCTTAGCCTCCCCTGATGCTGCTACGGCGGAGAAAAAAATAAAGCATACGGCGTGGCGTTCCTCGTTGTGGCGTCTGATCCTTGAACGAAGATATCCACTCGGGGAGACTGGGAGCGGAGGGCAAGGGCGGCCCAGTAACGCCGATGCAACGCAACCATATCATTATGGGTGGGAATGGGCGGTTTATGCCGATCTTGGAGCTACGAGATAGCGCAGCTCGAGGAGCGTTCCTAGAACTAATGACCTCTCTTCTTTCTTTCTAGCGTTTTTGGTCCTTTGGCCCAAGTGGTGCTGATAGATGACTACACGTACTACTGACAGCACTACTGGACTCGCCGAAATATGACTTGAAAATAGGCGCGCGCTGGTGCGGCATTGACACTGGACAAGGGGGAAGAGCACGTTTACTAGTACCTCTGCTAGATACGGGAGTGGTTTCTAGAAGATTTCTAGGCGGCCATCGGGCATGAAGCAGCCTAATGTGAATGAAATGAGTTAATCACATCGCAAATAGGAAGCCTTCGCCTTGGCAGGATGCAAGAATCCGGTCGCAGTGCTAAATTCTGGCCGTGGTGCTAGCAAGGGGCGAAGCGATTCCGGTGTTGCATCGCAGTTGAGCAGCTGCAGCGACTTCTCGATACGATGCATTCGTCCGGGCAGGCTGGGCCATGGGTGTTGGGTAATGGAAATGAGCGCTGATACAACGAACAAAACAAGGCAACATGCGGTGTGTGGTACAAGTAGGTAGGTGCTCGTGCAGGCATGCAATCGGGGTCAAGGCATGCTCAGCCCTACCTGGCGAATCACCCTGGACAAAGGAAAAAACAACATGGATATCTGTGGTAGTATTCTGATTATCAAGCATCGACTTCTCCCGTCGGTTCAGGGTTATCCAACAGCACCTCCATCACGATGCTACAGTTCGTTATGTGTTGAGGGAGGCTTCTCCTTTGTTTGTTCACTAATTCATTATTATATCCCGCCAAGCACTTCGGATGAAATGACACTCAACTGCACACATGCGGCATCCGCGAGGACGACAGCAATTGGCTTCTCCAGTGCAATCTTGATTGGCCATCCCTTTCTGTTCATCGATCCGGCTTGGGATGAGTGCAGGTAGCTGGCAAGCCGGAAAGCCAGAGTGTTGGCCAACGCCTCGAGTGTCTCAAACGATGATTGGCTCATGACCTATCATATGAAACTGTTCAGTATCCAGGGCTGCTCACCGCAACATCGAGTTGGCTGTGGTTCATGTAGGGTTCACTCACCTCGACGGTCTCGGCTTCAATCATTGTGAAAACATCCTCGTCAATATTAAATTTATCAATTTCGATTGTTGCAGCAACGACCTGCTTCGCCTTCCTCTCATTGTCGTTGACACCGATGAGAGTAGGAACCCGGAGGTCATGGATCTTGAGGCTCATGCCCCTTGGCTGAGGTCTTGACTCCCCATCACGTCCAAAGAGGGCTATTCTGGTGAGGCTCACTCCGCTTCCCAGCAATGAGGCTTTAGGGAGGTGGGCAGTGAGTTCGAAACATCGAATTGTTGAGACCTTTAGAAACGACTTCACTTGTTGGTCTTCTTCTTCTTCATCATCGGTAGCCTTGGATTTTCCATTGGCATCTTGGTTGGTAAGATCTTCCCAGATTGTATTCACAACGTCTCGTAAACTTGAAAACCCATTTGTGCCAGCCGCATCACCAGATTTCTCCTTTTTGGCCAGATGCTGTGGTCCCTTGCCCTGTAGCGAGACCAGTATGGCTTTGCTGAGCAATCCATAATGCACGGTGTCTCCCGCCACCTTGTCGGCAGATGACGATGTGTCAAAGGCCTCTTTGAGCATGACAGAGGCGGATACAGAGATGGGCTGCTGCTTTCCTTTCCGATTCCAGGCATCGGATGGACCTTCGATGGAAGTCTGGAGATTTCGCACCCGGATCTTTGCGGGAGGCTGGCCGGCCAGAAAGCGGACTCGCCAGTTAGGCTCCAGATCTGCCATTTTTGTGTTTTTTTATCCTTCGTCCCCTCCCCCCTGTTATCTCCCTTCAATTCAAAAGTGAATGTTGTGAGCCTTGTAACGGCACAATTGGCAGAGGGCGTTGAAAACCGTAAAATAAGGCCCTTGTGCTTTTTTAGGTCGTCGTCGCAGCCTTGCTTACCTAGTGAGAAAATCAAGGTTTCGTTGGGCGGCTGGAATTCTTTTCGTCTCTTTTTTCTTCACAGGCGCCGCCGGAGTTGAGATGAAATCTCACTTTTTTCCCTATCTCCGCCTCTCGTATCCCAGAATAAAAGGCCCCTTCCTGCTTTAGCCCTTTTCGTGTCTTTTCCTTTTGTTCGCTCCTTAGAGGCCTCAAAGTTCGTAATCAAGCGGTCTGTTTTCAATGAAGAAAACGGTGAGGGAAAGAGGGAAAATGGCCCAAACCGAAGGCGGGGTTGTATTAGAAGGGTAGGTAGACCAAAAAAAGAAAATTTATGGCTGTGCAACCTATATGGCGGGATGCAAGGGAGATGCGGCGCGCAAAACTTGCCCAATTGCTTTTTAAAATTGCAATGAGACAAGTTTGTCTCACGACACTTTTCTTTTTGTATCTTGGTGCGAGGCTATTGTTTCTGATGCAAAAAATCTTAATTGTCGGTCTCTTGATATCCTGAGCAATTTTTCAACCCGGATTTTTTTCTTAGGCATATGCGGCTTTGGGGGGCTCCGCAGTTATGCATGTTTTGGCTCCTTTTGCGGTTGAAAACTTACCCTACATGAGAGTAGCAGCTTTTGATGGCCTGATACACCAAATTCACGCACGAAGCACATACATGACAAAAAGGAATACACTGTGAACACTCATATATACGCATATTAAACGTATTTAGCTTCTAGAATTTAATTTAAAATGAATCTATGCTCATGAAATAGCATACAGTACCGCTGTGCGCTATAATCTATAATCTATGCCCTCGATGTTGTTTATCAACCTTCTATTTTGTATAAGTCCGTATAACCTCTATCCTGTATAAAAACGAAGGACAAGAAATAATTCCAAAGTCTAAAAGCAATCCAGCTCCTCTAGAAATCTAAATCCAACAAAACACCAAATTCGTGAAGAGTAAGCAAAATCAACGAAAGAAAAAGAAGTCATAAAATCATCATCAAATCATCATCCGATAACGCGTCTCGTCTAGATGTCGGCCTTTTCACACTGAGGCACATCGCCGTTTGTGACTTCCCTGATGAAGTCGGGGTCTGGGTTGAAGAGCATGACGTGGAAGTGCTCTACGGCATGAATCGACTTGAGAGCAGCCCAGTTCTTGAACCACATGACCTGGTCCGAGTCAGCATCAGAGTAACTACCTGAGTCAAAGTTCACAAAACTCACCTGGTTTGAGGGCACCCGGGACCGGAATGTCTTGGTCACGAAGTCGTCAATCTCCTTTCTCGCCTTGTCTGTCAGGTCGCCAGTGGCAGAGACGGCCTTGAGCTCGAACTTTGTCCAGACCACCAAGTGCACGATTCTGGGATCAAGTCCATAGGGCCAGTCGTTGTGAAGGATCTTGTAGTCGTCCTCGTACTGGAACGGAGCGCCGCGGGGCACAACGGGCAGTTCCCAGCGCAGGCGTTGGCTCAGAACGAAGTTGGCGATGCTGCCGTGGAGCTTACCCAGGCGGTAGGTGAATGCCTTGTAGCGCCGCAGGTTGGAGGGGATGCGCTGGAAACGCTCCAGGTTGTTTGTGCGGATGAGGTAGCAGACTTCTTCCCATGACTGGGTGCGGTACTCTGAGTCTGGTGTTGATACGGTCCGGAGATCTTTCGGGTTGAGGCCGACGAGGAAGGGAGGGCATTGAAGCGTCCGTTCCGTTTCCGGAACGTTGATGTGCCAGAATGGCAGGGTGATGGTGATGCTTAAAGATCCCATTGTGTTTGTGTTTGTGTTGATATTTTTTTTTTTCTTTTTGCTTGGCCAGGAGAATATCTCAAAATTGTTGACAAATGGCAAGCGAGATGCCTATAAAAGAACCGTTGGGCGGACGACGCCGAGGTGTGGATTCCGGAACCGGACAGCGAAACCAAAACGTTGCCACCTGCTTGCCACTAACAGACGGACGAGAACTTTAGTCTGGGGGAATATGGATTTATGGTTACAGACAAAGTCTCAGTGGCGTTTGGTCTGCGGCGCTGTGAGGGTTTCCGAAACAGCCTCGAGAGGACATCGTGGGGTACATGGTGGAATATAAAGGCACATCAGGCTCTGGTCCAGAAGACTCCCTCGTCACTCTCAATCACTGCAACAACAACTCCACTGGAGTGCGTTTGCTGGAAGCTCCGGATGTGTCATCGTGGAACTCGAAAGATACTGGTTAAGGAAGGAAAAAAAGAAAAAAAGGCAAAAAGTGTATTAGACGCCCTGCCGGCGCTATCTAAGACCACAAAAAAAGCTGCGATGACGCTGTTTCCTTCCTATCTTCCTATACATTCTTTCTACGTCGGCACGAGCCCCAGATGCAACGTTGTCGTGGGAATATCGGGATGCACGGACCATTCAAGAGCCGGCGTGCTGCCACGGGTCTTGTGACTGGCTGGGCTGGGCCTCATGTTTGGGGCGATTCAGTGGTCGTTGCAAGCGTTGCAAGGCGCTGATAGCGATTCTAGACCCGCTGGAAGGCTTCTGATTACCCTATCTGGGGCCCTTTTACAGTATCAGAGGGCAGCAAGTGGCTTGAGTGGATCACGTAAGCCGATGATGGCAGTGGCATTTGCCGGCAATGGAGACTCCGTCGACGTAAAGCGGAAACTCCCATGCGCGTCATTGCTCTGCCAGTAGGGGGGACGAGAAGACGACCGCTTTTCTGTACTTGCAAGTGTAAGTCACATTAGTTCCAGAAGTCGACCAAGTTATTTAAAGATCTTTGCTCTCCCCTCCATGCTAGCAGCAGAGTCCGTCGCTTTTCTCTGCCTTTTGCCCCGGTCAGGAGAAAGGCCTTTGTGGAGATGGAGAGCTGGACGGCCGCGTTGATGCTATCCAGAGGCGGAGCAAGCCGCGGGAAATTATCGTCATTTCTTGCAGTGGACCAGAGAGTTTGTTAGCGAAACGGTAGCAATATCTGCCAGTACCGTGACTTATTTTTGCCTTTCGATGTCTTGTTTGTGTTTCTTCACGAGACCAACAATTGAGTCAGGCCTCCGAGCAATGTCAGTGTTCCGTTTACCCCACGTGTTTGGGCCAATATAAGCCCGGGCCGTTTATAGGAGATACGGAGTAACGGAGGCGGTAGGTGGTATTGTGTCGATGCCTAACCCAAGATGCCGTTGATAACACGACAATATTCAATTCCCTCAACCACTGCGTGGATTTGTGTTCCAGGTACTCGATTTGCGGCCGTCAGAAGATGAGATGTGCCTGTTGCTGGGTTACCTGTTAGTTTGACACCCGAGATACTTTATCGTGGCGCTCTCAAGCGTGAGACCACTCGGATGACCTCTACCGACCAGAGCCGGCACTACTGCCGGCTAGCAGAACTCTAGTTCTCTTGTAGGCAGAACGGACGTGTTTGGCAAAGGGACATGTCAAAACTCGTTATTGACGGAATCTGCACGGATGGGCATCGCCTCCTGACTTCCCCTATGCGATCCGACTCTGCACATGCTCTCAGCAGGAGGTGAGCTGGTTCGAGACTGGTCCGAGGCATTTTTTCCCTCTTTTCTTCCTGCTTTGAGGGATTACAGGCCTATCGGCACGCAGCCCAACGACGGTCTCTTTGGGCAGCCAGACGCAACCATCTTGACATTTCGCCGCAGAACGTGTATCGCCTCTGGGCGCTGATGCATATTGCCATGCATATATACAAGTTTGCAACCCACCACACTGCATGTGAAAATTTCTTTTCTGCTGTGCAACCTATTCATAACAACGGGTAGGAGAAAAGAAAAAAAAATTTTTTTTTTTTTTTATCTCTCTTCCCACAGTCTGTCACACGCTGCCTGGCTCCTAGTTTATCTCTCATCGTTTCTAGAGCCAAAAGCGTGCCGTCTTGTTGGGAAAAGATTGGCATGCATTGGTACCTGGGTACTTTACTTTGGCTTGTAGCAGCACATTTTTTGGCTTTTTAGACAATAAGCTTGGGCCGTCAAGCAGGCAGAAAAAAAAAGGTGGCGGGGTTCGTTGCTGAACTGCGGATCCCCCTCGCAGTTTGCTCCCATTGTGCAAAGTGGATGGACGGGCGTGGTTTTGGCCCCTCAGAACAGGCTTTTTCCGGCGCTGGAACGTGTTTCTCTCGTGGACAATGGCCGTGTGGGAGCCAAGCAAAGACAAAGAATACTTGAGCTGCAGTTAGTGTAGAAGAAGAAGCAAGGAGAGAGCTGTTGGAGCTCTTCATAGCCAACGACAGAGTTCCGGTGACGGTAGACCCCCCCGGCCGAACCTTGGGCTCCTTTTCCAATTTCGGCCGGGATAACTCGCGCCTCTCGTCGATGCGAAATGCTAGTGGGGAGCGTCGTGATTTGCTTGTTCAGGGGAATCGACACAGAGACGAATCCAGAAAAAGGAGCGGCAGCAGCAGCGGCGGCCATTGAGCTAATGATAAAGGGGCTGCCCCCGTTTTGTGATAAAACCAGAGCTCTCTGGCGTTGAAGAAGCTTTGTTCCATTCCTCATCTCCTCCAGTGAAGCTTCAAGCTTTCGAGTCTGTATCTCTCTTATCGTACGTATCATCGCCATCATCAATCACACTTCGCCCCCCGATTTGCGCTGCTGCTGCTGCTGTAAGCCTGCTTGCTGCACGTCCCGTCGTCCATTGACGTCAACGCTGCAAAATCGCACATGCAACAGGACGCAACACGCAACACGCAGCGGCACAGTGCTCCGTCCAAGTGCTATTTATTAACTGGGCCGCTGCTAGGTTCTTGGAACTAAAGATCCTGCTTGGGGGAAAGCTCAATCCACCCCGCCAGAAGCCATCTTCGCACCCCACCTTAAGACCTGATACTCTCCCCCTTCTTCGAGATCATCGACACTCCTCTTCTTTCCAACCTTCTTCGTTTTTCTCGTTGCGATCCGCCGGAAATCGTAGTACGAGGCGTCTCACAAGCACTTCCCAACCGAACAAACACACATCACCAGACACAATGCAGGCAATCAAGAGTGCTCTGCCTACGCACCTCAAGCCGAATCCTGAGGACAATGGATTCGAGCAGCGTCACCACGGCAAGACTCGCAGTCACATGGTGAGTACTTGGTCAATTCCTTTCTGTGAATGATTACCTGGGATCCTGTCCCAAAACGTCTTGATTTTTTCCGTTGGTCCTTTTGGCTTGTCAACCGCGAGTTCAAAGCTCACGGTGAGGGGCATGAAGCTGCGCGGGGCACAAAGCTGTCATGGAGAGCTGCCAAGTCGCAAAAGGCTACATACCCCTCATAGCTGTGCTTTGGCCGTGTTAATGCGCGCACTACGCCCGCTGGTTGCTGCGACATTTGACATGATAAGCAAAAAGGCAAAAAAGTCAAGGCATTGGGAAAAACTAATGGCCGCGGGAGTGGCTTGGCGCCTTGTGCACATTGCCATCAGGTGATGGGCGGCTGTGATTGCTGCGCGCCATCGTAGGCGTTTCATCTATTCACAGCCGTCCAGCCCTGCCCATAGCTGCAGCATTTGCCCTTTGCTTTTTCTTTTCTGTTCCACTTCAGTCCATTTTCTCTACGCCCTGATGCTGCATGCTATGCCGCTGCCGTCGTTGAAAGCCTCAATATGTCGCGAAATAAAGATTCCAAAGAGCGCGAGCTAATCGATCACGCCCAGGCCTTCGAGAACACCTCGACCAATGTCGCTGCCGCTCAGATGCGAAATGCCCTAACCAACCTCGCCGAGACCGTTGAGGACCCCAAGGAGAAGAAGGTTAGTTTGACGAGAATACAAGCAGACAAGATGGGCGCCATGGTGATTGCTAATGCAAATCGCTTGTTTAGCTGTTCGAGACCGAGATGGACAACTTCTTTGCCCTGTTCCGACGATACCTCAACGACAAGGCCAAGGGAAATGCAGTGTATGTTGCTCCCTTACTTTACCCTACAAAATTGATAAAAGATGGATTTGCTAACGAGGCTATAGCGACTGGGACCGCATTGCCCCTCCCGCCCAGGGCCAGGTCGTCGACTACGAGGACCTCGCTAACACTGAGTCTGTTCAGTTCCTGAGCAAGCTCGCCGTCCTCAAGCTCAACGGAGGTCTTGGTACCTCCATGGGTTGCGTTGGACCCAAGTCCGTCATTGAGGTCCGTGACGGCATGTCCTTCCTCGACCTGTCTGTCCGCCAGATCGAATACCTCAACCGCACATACAACGTCAACGTTCCTTTCCTCCTGATGAACTCTTTCAACACCAACGATGATACCGCTGCCATCATCAAGAAGTACGAGGGCCACAACGTGGACATTCTCACCTTCAACCAGTCCCGATACCCCAGAATCTACAAGGACTCGCTGCTGCCTGTCCCCAAGTCCTTCAACTCGTCCATCACCGAGTGGTACCCTCCCGGACACGGTGACGTTTTCGAGTCGCTGTACAACTCTGGCATCCTTGACAAGCTGCTGGAGCGTGGCATTGAGATCATTTTCCTGTCCAACGTCGACAACCTGGGCGCCGTTGTGGATCTCCGCATCCTCCAGCACATGGTTGAGACCAAGGCCGAGTACATCATGGAGTTGACCAACAAGACCAAGGCCGACGTCAAGGGTGGTACCATTATTGATTACGAGGGATCTGTCCGCCTGCTGGAAATCGCCCAGGTGCCCAAGGAGCACGTCAACGAGTTCAAGTCCATCAAGAAGTTCAAGTACTTCAACACCAACAACATTTGGCTGAACCTCAACGCCATCAAGCGCGTGGTGGAGAACAACGAGTTGGCTATGGAGATTATCCCCAACGGCAAGACCATCCCCGGTGACAAGAAGGGCGAGTCAGACATTTCCATTCTCCAGCTCGAGACCGCTGTCGGTGCCGCCATCCGCCACTTCAACAACGCCCACGGTGTCAACGTTCCTCGTCGCCGATTCTTGCCCGTCAAGACCTGTTCCGACTTGATGTTGGTCAAGTCTGACCTGTACACGCTCAAGCACGGCCAGCTCCAGATGAGCGCTGCCCGTTTCGGCGATGCTCCTCTGATCAAGCTGGGCGGTGACTTCAAGAAGGTTTCAGACTTCCAGAAGCGCATCCCTTCCATCCCCAAGGTGCTGGAGCTTGACCACCTCACCATTACCGGTGCCGTCAACCTGGGCCGTGGCGTGACGCTCAAGGGCACAGTCATTATTGTTGCGACCGAGGGAAGCACCATTGACATTCCTCCCGGATCAATCCTCGAGAACGTTGTCGTGCAGGGTAGCTTGCGTCTGCTGGAGCACTAAAGCGCGTCGTTCATTTTATTTCTCACTTCTTTACCCCCCAAAACAAAATACCCAGTGCTCCAGGCTTGATATTTATCGTCGTATCTACTATTAGTATTTTACCATTTTTATGTGCTGGCATATCGAGCGAAGTTGGGGGACTGGCCGAATAATGAACAAGCAGTCGGAAGATGGCGGTTGATCAAGCAAACAAACAAGCAAAGCAAATCAAGCAGTAAAAAAAATCTTAGTCAAGGAGGAATGATGGAATGTGTAGGACATTTATGATTGTCCCGATGACATCGTCGGCATTTGTAAATACAGCTATTAGGGCTTTGGTAATTGATACAATGAGTTGGTATCCATTTGGCGATGAGCAGACAGCTTTGTTTCTTGGTGACTGAAATATGCATGAGTGTGTTTGATAGGAGCAAGGTCTCGATAATGTCGGCGAAGCGAGATCGCTTATCCAGAACAATAGGCACCTAGTAGGTACCTATGCAGACAATTTTGGGACTGATATGCCACAAGCAAGAGCACGATGGGTACGGAGGTGGCTGGAGCGGACGCTTCTGTAGATCTCGCGATTCTTCCGTGATAGCTCTCTCCGCCATAGCTGCGCCAATCTATATGGAGCAAATCATCTAGACTGCGAGATATGAGAGACGTTTTGGCGATCATGAAGCATTGGCCGAGGTTGTCTGGTGGGATATTATGGAGCCGTTCTACTACTAGAGAGAGACAGACATGGGCGCGTTGACTTTGTTTAATTTGATTTTAAAAAACGGGTAGATTGCTCCGCGAGACCAAGACAGAATGGAGTTTACTTCCGGTACCTAGCCGAAGCGACAAAGGGGCCCTGGTGTTACACAGCTACAACTACGATCATCTACCAGGACAAATGTTAATCTCCTTGTTATCTGCTCAGCATTGCAGGTACATGTCATTTCCCCAGATAACGCCTCGCGAAGCGCCTCAAAGCCGCAAATTTGACAAGCAGGCGCCGTGGCGGAAAATCATCAGCGTTTGACCAGTGAAATCGGCGTGTGGAGCCCCCTTTGTTAGGGATAGGGAGATTGCCTATCGATTGCTTACTCCACATGAAACGTGAGACAAAACAGAACCTGTGCAGGGGGACCGCCAATGATGAGGCGGTAATTTTGGGCTTGTCTTTGGCTGATGGCTCTTTTGGAGATTGCGGGGATGGGGTGGTAGAAGCAAGACAGGGGGAGAGTAACTGGATTCGAGTGAGGCGAAGGGGCTACAATATCGCATCGGGGAAGCGTAGCAGGCGCAAAAAGAGGAAGACAGAGCAGGATGACGAGAGATGTAGGAGATGAGGTAATAAGGGGGGGCCTGGGGTTGGAGCTGGGGAATGAGGCTCTAGGTCGGGCCTGTTATGGTTTTGCGTCTGTTTGGCGTCCTTGCTAGTAATGCTGTGATGCCTGAGGAATGGACGAGCACAGCCTTGATGCCTTGGTTGGCAAGAGGGGAAGAGGGCCGAATGAGCGAATGCGGGATACGCCGAGCTCTTTTGAAGTTGCTGTTGGACTTTTGAAGCCAAAGTGCATGTAAGTAGGTCGCCTGCATGCATGATGGGGAAGTGGAAGCATGACGATGCTGATGCAGACGATGATGTAGGTTAGTTACGTGTTCGTGGGTGGGAGGGCAGCCTGCAGATCGGGAGTTTGCGTTTTTGGCACAATTCAGAGTTTTGGATATGTGACTCTGCAGTCAGGATTATGCTTGTTGTTTGCTCATTCGTCGGTATTATGGAGAAAGGAAGAGAAAGAAGACGGGTTGGTGACAGCTTCGTCTTGGGTTTAACCTCTAGACTTGAGCAAGCTGCAGAATGGCTGTGTGGAGAGCGAACGGGCTGTGCAAACAGACAAATGCATGCGGGCTGATCCTAAGAAAACTTTAGGCAGTGATGGGAAATTCAAGCATAACCGGCCTTCATTCTCTGTGAGAATGTGTCGAATGGGCTGCCGAGCTGATCGCGAAAGGCGGACGTTTTGGCCATGGAGATTGCCCGTTTGGGCATGAGCCGAGGGGCCAGGGGTGGTTGATTGGACTTTGCGCCATCGGGGGGCCACTTTTTTCGCAGAGAGGAGAGGGGGACCGGCTGTTGTTTTAGGGGAGAGGCTAATGCTAATGGCGCCGTGATGATGTGTTGAATAGTCTGGGAAGAAAGCGCATTCTCGGTATGGAGACAAATGCAGGTTGGTTTGCTGCTTGTCTGGGTGTGTTCTAGGCCGGGGAGGGCGGCTCGGAGTGGGAACGGGAAACGAGCTTGAAGTGAAGGAGAAGAAAGAAAAAAAGAGAGACACAAGCTGCGTGGTTAGCAGCGGGTTTTTTGTTCCTGTATGGATGTTTCTTTTTAATTGCAGTGGGGAAAAGGCTGTGGTGCAACGAACGCGCGCGGTTGGGGGGAGCTGCGCGTCCTATGCTTGGTGCGGCAGGAGGATGAAAAATCAATACGCGTTGCAAGTGGAAAGTAGAGCAGTTGAGAGTAAAGAAGAAAAAGAAGCTTTCTGCTGGTGACGATACTGGTGCCCGCTGCGCAAACTCAATGGCGATTAGAATCCCGTATTTGAGCCATTGTGGCGATCGCGCTATTGGGTGCAGTGGCCACAGCTGGGGTGGTGCTGCGCTCGCCACGGCTATTGGACGATAGCCTTGCATAAGGTGATCATTTTGTTTTCTTGGTTTTTTCTGCCGTGGTGTTGGGTTGGCTTTATTACTCGTAGGAGCTCCAGTCTAGCGAGTAGCTTTGCTGTGCCTGTAAGCGAGGCGTACGTAGGATTGCGGGAAAAGGACGCCTCTTTTTTGATTTCAGCGCGCGTGTTTGACGGATGGATGCGTGTGCATATGCATTCATGTACTTGTATATGCTGCGTCGCTTCACTCTATGCAGCCAGTTTAGGCAGACCCGCTCCTCTCCATTCATGTGCCTTTTTTGCTTTCATCTGATGCGTATCCCTCCTCGCTTGCCGTTGCAGCCGTTTGGCATTGTCCCCAGCGGGAATTGGAATTGACAGGCACAAAACAATGTCGCCGGGTGGGCCAAATTTCCTTTGCGTGTCATGCTATGCCCAGTCGAAGCCGTTTTCTCTGGGGGTTGGACAGGAAAAAGCTTGGCCTCTGAGCGAGTGCCTGGCTCGAACCTGATTAGTCGCGGGGCCCTGGCTAATAGCGCTTGGGGGCTATTTGGCCTAGCGCTGGCGGGCTGAAGCTCGTCCGCTGGACCAGGGGCCGCGGCCGCTGATTGGGTGGCGCCGGAGCTTGTGCCAGGCCCTAGCGCGCAGTGCCTCGCTCCATGCAGACCTCCAGCTTTCTGCACTGACATTTGCGCAGGAAAAGCTTGGCCACAGCGCAGAGACACACACCCCCGGGAAATCACCCGGCCGGCGTGCATGCGATCGCTAGGCAAGGGCCCAGAGCGGTTGAGAACCTGGCACTGAGGACTGGACTCAACACTCTCTCTCTCTCTCTCTGTGCTTCGGCCGCCCCTCTAATTCCACCGGCCAGGCCCCCTGTTGCTGGGAATGGAGCTAGACTATCAATTCCAACGCCCGCTCCACTCCTGACCGATTCTCCTCTTGGCTCTCTCCAAGTGCTTTAATTACCCTTTGCCGTCCTGCCTTTGCAAGTTTTTGATTCTTGCTTTCTGTTATCCCGCGCCTGATCACTCGCTTTGTAGGCCCAGTTTCATTTGCAAGTAAGTTTTTCTGTTTTTGTTTTGCGTTGACAGTTCGTGTTACTGCCTTTGCCGTTGTTGCCAAGCCCCCCGTCTAAGCAGCATCGCGATCCGTTTACACGGATCGTCTGTCTACGCTCAGCTGTACCCACCCCTGGCCTATCTCGTTCGCTCTCTCTGTTTCTACTTGTATGTGTCTGTCGAGCAAAAAACCACTCCGCCATTTGAGAAGGAAAAATATGATGCCCCTATTTCTCGCTTTGAGGCCCCCTTGCGGCGGTTGATGCGGCACGGCAACATGCGAGAGACGACGGTGGAGAGAGGCAATCGATAGTTCCAACGATGGTGGAAAGCACGGCCGTTGTGCGTCTGTCAGCCAGCTGGACGCGTGCCTGGCAGCTGTGACGGCTTGACTATTTTTTCCCGGCTTCTGGTTTTGTTTTGTTTTGATGTTTTCTTCTTCTCAATTCACATTCCTCTCCGAGCAACCGATCCGCTGCGAGAAACTTGATCTTTCCTTCCGCTATCAACATACCAGTCACACCTTTTGCTTTGCGTGATCGACGAACCGAGACAGCCTGACTAACCAGTCTACCTGCCAGTTAAAACGATTCGTTTCGTCTCTCGTTCAGACTCTATTCTTTAATCGTCCTTTTACGCTTTCAAAATGAAGTACTCTGTCGCTGCTGTCTCGGCCTTTGCTGCCGTCGCTCTTGCCAAGCCTGCCATCACCAACCTCTCTTTCGATGTCCAGGTTGGCCAGCCCTTCACCCTCACCTTCTCTGGCTGCTCTGCTAGCGCTCCCTGCACCATCGAGCTGCAGACTGGTGCCAGCAAGGACCTGAAGGATGTCAAGACCCTCGCCTGTGAGTTGATTCTCTTGCCATAAACGTGCCGTACATGGATACTGACAATTGTGATAGCTGGTGTTACCGGTGGTTCCGTCACCGTGACCCTGGACAAGATCCCCTCTGGCACCTACAACTTCAAGATCACCGACTCCAACGGCGACAGCAACTACAGCGCCCAGTTCCCCGTCCAGGGCGACGTTGCTGCCAGCGCCAGTGCCAGCGCCAGCGCCTCATCCAGCGTCAAGGAGACCAACACGGCCACCGCCGCTCCCACTTCTACCGAGGCCACCTCCTCTGCTGAGAAGTCCACCACTCTGGTCAAGTCCACCACCGCTCACAGCACCGCGGCCTCAAACAGCACCACTGCTGCTCCCACCAGCCACTCTGCTCCTGCCAAGCACAACTCTACCAGCTCTGCCCTGACAACTGGACCTGCCTCCACCACCACTGGTACGTATTCTACAACCCCGGTGAAACCAGTTTGCCTCGCACGAGCTTCGCTTCAGAGTTCGCTAACCAGTTTTGCCTTGCTACAGCCGCTCAAACCACCGCTGCCAAGACCTCCTCAAAACCCGCCATCACCACTGTCCCTCCCGGAAGCGCTGCTGGCCGTCTGGCCTCTCCCATCGCTCTCGTGGCCGGCGTTGCCCTGGCCATTGCCTTCCTCTCTTAATTTTGTGGATAGCAAAGTCGCTGGGGGAGCGGAAAGAGTCCCTCCCTAATGTTTTTATTTTGCGCATTAAGGCTTTCTTCTTTGGTACCCGGTTAAATTTAATATCTTGAGGCAAGATTCTATATGTTGTTTTTTCTTCATACAGCAGGGCAGCTTGTTAAGGAAAACGGAGGGTTGGTGGCTGAAGGATGGAGAAATCCCAGCCTTTTTGTCAACTTCTTTTTTTCCCCAATATCTAATGACGATTGTACGGAAAATTACCTAAACTTCTTTTTTGACGATAATGTCAGCCCCTGCATGTACTCTAGTGGTAATTAATGCATTATATCCCCCTTTTTTTCTTCTTCTATTTACTTGATCCACAATGAAATTTTCTTTTACGATGAATGTGAATTGGTTTCCGCAGTGCATTTGAATGCTTTGTAACATGATATCTTGAGAGTACTATCGCGTGACACTCAAACCTACGAAAGACGTAAGATTGGATGCGGCGCTCGCTTCTTGCTCTTCCTTGGCGGTGAGGTGAAACTGAGCCACACGGGATGACGGCGGCTCGATGCAGGAACTGCAACCCGTTTGATAAGCTGACGCAAGGGGGGACCGATTTTTTTGGTTTTTGTTTTTGTCTTTTTTCATTTATCTTCGGATCGTCAGCCGAGAAACCGGGCTAAAAAGCTAGCAAACTGCAGTGAGTGGTTCCCTCGTGTTTTTAAAGCTCGTGTTCGATCCGATTGAGTTTTTTGGGGATACGAGGCGCGCGCTCGATCGATTGCGTGGGACTCTTGCTCCAAAAGGGGGAGGAGGAAAAAAATCGGTAGTAGTATTCGGAGGTTTTTTTTTCTGCCCGGTCTGGATTCTTTGGGATCCCTGCAAGGGGCTGGGCTTTTGTGACAGACAGCTCTGGGGTCGGAAGAGAATGTGTCGGATGAGGTTTTGGGCTGATGTGAGAGAATTGGGCGTCAATCGGTTTATTAGGAATCAGATAGATAGATAGATAGATGCCTGATTTCTTTAGGTGATTGATGATGGGTTTCACGGGCTGTTATGTTACATAAGAATGACGACCCTGGGCGAAAGGCATAGAGAGCAAAGCGCAATTGATGGTGGGATCACGGACAATGGACTCTAGTTTGTAAGTGTTGATGCTGCTTTTTTGTGTGATGTGATGTGATGTGATTTACCTATCTCATTCTCTAGGCTAATGTTCAATCTATAGTACATGTGTAGGGTCTAGGGTAAAAAAGGCCTCTCTTGCGCCATATTCTTGTTCGTGGAAATCGCGTTTTCTTTGTTTTATCAAATTGGTATCCTCCGTGGTTAAACAAAACAGGAAAGAAATAAAATAGAAAACAAAAAAGCCTTGACTCAGGTCGGACGATGGCCGATAATCGTTGACTTAGCTAAGCACAAAGCAAGAAGGGAAACAGCGTTCTAGAAAAAAAATTACAGGGGAAAGAAGCAGAGAGGAAAGACCGGTGTGCAAATCGCGAGTCGCCGACCGGCGTTCTCATCACCGCTTCTTCATTCTCGTCTCTTGTCTTCGCTCTCATTCTTTTTCTTCATCTTTTTCTTTTCTTTTTTTCTCTTTTTTTTTGTGTCTCGATTTTTGTATTGGAAGATCTTTTACATAGAGACCTATTTATCATGGTCTTTCTCGGGGCATATCGATGAGACTGTTTCAAAGCATGTCTGTGCCACTGGATCGGTATAGCTTCGGCTATTGAGGTTGATATATATCGAGTGACATCGTTGTAGGTATGGTCATCTCATTGTCCGACTCGATTGATTTTGAATCAGCCATGCTTGGCTCATGTTACTGATCCTTGGCCCAGGATCCTATATAGGAGAAATCGTCGCAGGATTTGCTGCCAGGGCCTCTTGCATCTTTGTTTTCTGCCTGCTGGTTTAAGGCTGCCGTATCGCTAGTGCTCGCTACGTCCGCGTTGACGTAGGAGGTTGGGAAGCCGCTTGTCTTGTGAGCGTTCGACACTGAGTCGCTGTCCAATGCATTGAAGGCATCGACGTTTGTTTTGGAGAGACCACTCTGAGCGTGGCCGGCGGTGTTGTTGAACGCAGCTGTATCAACAATGGAGGACCCAGCCGTCTGACTGCCGATAGTCTCGGGGCCAGCTTTGCTTTCACTTGGGATACACTCCCAGCCGCTTCCTGGAAGATAGGGATCTCCGAGAGCACTCAACACCGTCTTGGACGGATCACGAATGGATCCAACCATCTTCTGGGTGTTGGGAGTTTGTGGGCTTCGAGAGGCGCTGGATGCCTGGGGCAGATCGACAGACTGTGGGTAGGAAGCCATCGCGATAATGAAAGGACGGTGGACGCTTGGAAGTTACTGAAAAACGTTGGCGTGGGCTGAAGGAACGGCGAGTGCGCGGGTTGCAAGAAAGGAGCGTGTGTTGTCTGCAGTGAAGAGGTCAGGATGGTAAGAGAGAAGGAGAGGGAGAGCATTGGGAATTTATACCTGTGTCCTCATGCGACAACAAAGCGAACGAGCCCGGAGCCCGGAGCCCGAAGCACGAAGCAACTGGCGTGATCGACTCGACCCTAGCGTGGAAAGAAGGAAATTCTGAGTGAAGTGGCATGCGATAATTGGTCGTGTTGATGGCGCCAGCCTTGAAGAGGGCTTGCAACTACCCCCTGTGAAGTTGAGGCCTGGGGTGGATGGAACGGATACATACCCCAAGTACCGAAGGCTTGGCCAACAGCTGGAGCCACTAGATGCATCTTGGAGGCGACTCTTCCAAAGCTACTTTGCAAACGGGCCCAGAGAAGTGACCGGGGTTGCCCAGACTGAAAATGCAAGACTGAAGACTTGCAGACTTCCGAGTTTTGCGATAAGAGTTAGGCAAAAGGCTGATGGTTTGGACAACTCAGACACGTTCGGGGTGGTGGGCAAGAGGCGGTGCACTTGTATAGAGACGGCTTACTCTCTCACGACCAGCACAGCAGCCCTGCTCGGTTGGGCTTTCTGCCAGCGAACTCATCTTGGACAGAGCCCAGTGTCGGCTCGGGGGCGTCTCAAACGGGCTCTCACAGAGATTGTGCGCATGACTGCAAATCTGTGCAGCTATCCTTGTCGAGCGAGAGGATGTCGCTAAAGCGAGCCATCTTCTCGGTGGCTTGACTTCCTTGCGGCCAATTTGATGTTGGTTGCCGAGAGTACTGAGCCTATTATTGGCCTTTCTTTGCGCTCTTTGGGCGTTGAATGTTCCCCATTTGGCTTTGCCATTAGCAGGACAAGCCTTTACACCTACAGTTCTATGTCGGCCCTTGCAGAAACCGATAGCCTGCTCTGTCTAGGCAGCCAAGGCGTCTATTTCTGCTCCCTCTCGGCAAACTGAGAAGTCGTTCGAAGTGCCCTTGCATGGCAGGAAGAAAAATGGAAAGAAGAAAAAAATGAGCGAATTGTTTTCTCCACCCCCGGCTGTTTGACCTGAGCCTCACTCACCCCCTCAGCCTGCAGACTGCAGATACATGTATGCATCTGCAGTCTGCAGGCGTTAATGAGTGAGAGGATGCAGCCTCATCTGAAAAGGTACATGGTTGCAGGGGGGCATGAGGGGAAGGGACGGGCGAAGGCCAGCGCTTTTCTCTTCACCTGAGCAGTGTACCATCCAAAATAGCCGGGTTTCAATAATCGGTGGTAAACGTGGTAGGATTGCACTCAGCTGGTCAGGGCTCACCGCAGTTTTGGAGGTCGTTGCCGTAATCGACTTGCTGCGTGTGACACGAGCGAAAAGTCGGGTTCCCTTATGCACAGCGCCTTGCTTGACCATCGCTGATGCGGTCACCGCTTGTGTTTCTATTCTCAGTACCCAATTGGAACTTGCACCTACGATTTGCATTTTCATCTGGCATGCTGTATCCATTTGTCATAATCAAGCGCTCGGATTCCGGTTTGGAGCGAGCAGAGGTACATGCAAGCGCTTTGCTTGTTTCAGCTGATGTGCAGACATCCCTACAAAGATGGCCAAGATCATAAATGACAGCTCAGTGTCAACGATTAGCACCACACCTAATTCATTGGACCACAGCTGCACTCCTCTCTTGGTTCTTTCTCATGCATCAAGTCCGGATGGCGCACTTCCTGTTTGGTCAAGCAAGACCGGCATTCATGGTTCAAGACCCTGTGCGCCAGTCGGCACAATGGCCGAGGCAACCTCGCGGGCGTAATCTCGTTCCTGGCTTACTATTCCGCAGGTCTCGAGCGATCCAGCCCTTCAATCTAGATACTTACATGACCCTGACGGCTACTATAATTGAATGGATGAGCTGGCAACGCTAGTCTATTGGTAGGCGTTTTCGAATCTGCAACAGCAGGGGCTGTTGAGCGCCATTTCTTTAGAGTTCTAGAATCCCAAGGCGATGCTAGAGATGACTTTTCCACGTCCAATGCCTGCATGACGTTAGAAGTACGCGGCCAGTGACGACCTATCACGGTAGAGCGCGAACGCCGGCGATTGTGCTTGTAGTACAGGCCAATAACCTGGCGTATGATCGCCCGCTTACGTTTGGCAGGCCAATACGGCAAGGATTGAGGCCGCCGGCCAGCCATTCAAAGATCTTCGAGAAAGAATCATTTCCTTCTAGCGCGCCGCGACGCATCCTTGTCCGATAAGTTCACTGCCCGGGCGAATAGATGACGGCTGATTACACAGGCATCCCTGGTTCAATCGCGAACAGGCGGTTGAGAGCCTCTCCTTCTGACCACTCGCTGCCAGGAGCAGACCATCCATGGTGGAGGCTTTCCTAATGGTCGATCTATATTTGGTTTATGTGAAAAGAATTCATCCGAATCAAGGTTTGATAGCATTGCTTCGGCTCCTGAGAGCGGAAGATGTACACACGAGTGCTTTTTTCACGTTGTTTCTTCTTTAGCCTCTCTATCTGCTGCGCGTTCTCTTTTTCCGGCTAGCCACTGGGCTGGGACCAATCATATTTTAATAGACCAGTACGCCTTGCAGCTTGTTTATGTTTCCTATCCGCACAAATGCACATGAGTACGCGTGTGCCTGTGTCTTACTTAACTGATTTGGATGGTATCCCGGGTGTTCATGACTCGTTGCCCAAAGCGGCCAGAGCTTGGTCCAACGTCTTGCCTGTTAGCCTATTGTTTTGTTAGTTGGTGGTCAGCATTTGGCTTCATCCTACCCCGTAGGTGGGTGAGTTATGATAGGAGCCGCAGTGGGGTGAGACCTACTTCTCGAACACGTCCTGGTACTTGGCTGCAGTCTCTTTGACGACGGCTTCGGGAAGCTCGACCTAGGACGAGGAGCACCAGCAGATTAGTCATATATCAGTGCAACGAGGGGGAGGGGAAATCGCAAGTCAAAATATGGAGTTTCCGGTTCGGGACTGCCATCGGGCTGTTTCACTCGATGCGGGGAGTGGTAGGGCTTGGTAAATTAGGTGCCCTGGAGGGGCGTGTGTGACTTACATCCGGCTTGCCCTTGAGGCCATTGCTGGTGAGATAGTCCCGAACGTACTGCTTGTCGAACGATGGGGCTTCGACGCCGGCTTTCCACTCGGCGGCATTCCAGAACCTTGAGCTGTCACTATTGAGGAGAGTCAGTATGCGTCTAGGACTCTTGTATAATTACAATAGGGCTTGGCACAGCCGGTAGGAGGATTCTTTGACCGGGATTGACGTACGGGGTCAAGACTTCATCGACCTGTGAAACGTTAGTCCTATGTTTAATGACTATTTTTTTGGGAGACAACAGGAGTGGCCGCTCCTAAAAGTGGGGGAGGCGCCTCACCAAAACAACTTCATCGGTTGCCTCGTCCAGGGCGAACTCGCTAAGGATTCATTGTTAGCGTACAAGGACAAACACCGAAATGTGATTCAGCACGTGAGGGACATTGCATCTTCAGGGATTGCGAGCCATGTAGCAGTACTACTTGCTAGGGCTGCCACAATGGGTATCCGTGCGTGCATGAGAGACGGAGAGAGAAAGGCTAGGAGATGACAAGTTACAACTCACAACTTGGTGTCGGCCACAATGATACCGCGTTCACGGGCATAAGCAGCGGCGGCGCTGTACACCGAGAGACTCAGCTCTGCAATTCGAGCGGCGTACTTCTCGCCGACGATCTTGACGGCCTGCTCGGGAGAGATGTTCTCATCCTTCTCTCCGGCGGGGGCCTTGGTGGAAGGAGTGTACTGCTTGGGTATTAGCTTGTGGCTTTGTCCTCTGCCTCGTATGAACGTGAAGCGCCCTTGCTGCAGCGTCGGTGGCGTCGAGTTGCGTGGCAGGACATAGTAGAGAGGAAGCTATGTGATTTGTGATACTCGTAGATTGGGAGCAGCAGGGGCAAGGGGACGTTAATTTGGGTGTGGTTGCACGGTAACTTACGATAGGCCCGTTCGGGAACGCGCCGCATTTCTCTAGCCCAGCCGGCTGGGGGATGCCATGAACGGTGCCGTGGGCGACGCTGGAAGCCGGGGTTTGTCAGCTCGCCGCTTCTTCTTTTCCTTCTTCTGGTTGGGTCACATCGGGAGATGGCTGATTGCCGAAATTTGCGATCCCGGCTCAAGATGCCAAGATGAGAGGGGGATGAAGGCTGGGTGCGGGACGGGCCATCAACTTACTACTCGCTCCATGCACTGCCGGTGATGTAGCCTCTCACAATAGCTTCCTAATGGAGCGAATATCAGAATCGATCTATTCCTTTGCACGGGCTGCAGAGCAGAAAAGGGGGAGGTCCTGGAAGCAAGTCGCTTTTGGCTTACAATGGGGAACACCTTGAGCTTGCGACAGGTCATGGTTCGTCCGCGCAGCAGGCTGCGTTCCTCGGGCGTCAAGGGAGCTGAGGCCGGGGCCGACAGGGATAGCAGGTGGTGTTTCAGGCCGGGCACCTTCTGCTCGAGCACGGAGAACCAATGGGCTGAGATCTGGGTGAGGATGAGGCCCTTTTGGGGCACGCCATTGGCGAGGACGACGTCGTAGGCTGAGATGCGGTCAGTGGCCGTGAAGAGGAGGGTGCTGGCGTCGAGGTCGAAGAGGTCGCGGACTTTTCCCTGGGAGAGCTTGGGGAGGGACTGGAGGGAGATGGAGGTGATTGCTTGGGGGGACGACATGATGGGCTGGCTGTATTTTGTTCAATGTTTGAGTTTCTGCTTTTGAACGCTGGAGTATTGGATATTCCAACGGCAGGAAGGTGTAGTTGATGAGTGAGTGGATAAGTGAGCTGAGGTTGAGTGAGTGACTGAGTGTAAGTGGTGATAAATTTTGCGATGTGGGGACGTTGGGCGATCAGCTAGTCGCCGATTGTGGCGCTGGATCAGAGTTCAGGTATCCGCACTCGAAACATTGCGCGATTGTTGCGCGATTAGAGCTCTGTTTGAAGGCTGGCTCCTGCTGTTGGTTGTCTGAGTCTGATGTTATTGAATCAACAAAAGGCAGGAACTGTGCATTGGACATAATAGCCTTTTGATGCGAGACAAGTAGCAACAGATTTTGGCTGGAGCTCTGTGCTGCGTCATATGGAACCAGCGGAGCTTGGCCCGGCCGTGGGGATTCCGGTTCGGCATCCCCACTCCAGCGCCGTTTAAGCTCTTGACTCGGTGAGCTGACGTTCGCTGGAATTGATAAAGCTTTCGCTTGAGACGCGATCACGAACTTGAAAGCAATGCGTCAGCTGCATATAATGAAGAATTTACTGCTCTTGCTCCTTGTTGATTCCGAACTCTGGGCTGTGATTGTGCTCTAAAGCGGTCTGCGTGGATCTAAAAGTCAGCTGTCTGTCAGCTCGTAAACAGCTTGGCTAGATATGAACAAACAATTCCTGGAGAAACCGTCATATTCCATAAAGAGCGTGATGGCTCGTGTAGTATTTGTAATTTGCCACTTAGAGTGCATTCTTCTACATTCGCCTGCCGAGCTCCAGTCTATCACAAGCAACGTGAATCGTAACCGATTGTTTACTCTTCCGATATCCCTTCGAACAATAACCTTTCTTCCTCGGTCCATGTCCCGTCGAACAACACATCTTTTGCGTCTCTCATCCCAAACATAGACTCGTGCCACCCATAGCCGCCTGGATAAACGATGTCCGCATAATCGACAAGAACGCTATTCGTCCAATTTTTGGCTAGAGATGAACCAAATGATAAGCCAACGTGATATATGAAGCCAGCCACTTTCTCTACAGCTGTTGGGTCGTTTTCGCCCCCGGGGATGAACTCGTAAACAAGCGCAGTATGTTCCATATCAGGTTCCATGTATCTCCTTATCTTGTCAATCTTCACATCGGGAGCCCTTAAACTAGAATGCAGGCCTTTCCACGTTTTGCTGTGTAGTTTCAGCCAGCCGTAGCATTCTGCCATGCGTGGTAGCGATGATATGCGCCGCATCAGCCTAGTCTGGCCTTCCTTTGAAATACCATGTTCGCGTCTTGAGTCGCTTTTCTCTTTGCAAAAAGAGTAGTAGTTCTTCCGGGCCTCCTCTTTTCCTTTGGGCTCGTCAAGCACGAAGACTGGGTATGCTGCGATTGAGGCGCGCACCATCTCAAGGACAGCGTTATTTTGGCACTCCCGCTGCAAGGCATAGTAGTGCCCCTCCGGTTCAGGCGGAGCTTGATCCCAGAACTATATTATACAATGAGCGAGCATCCCAGGTAAGTCATTGAAGCCGATTGATACTCACCACCTTCAATGCGTATGGCCCTTCTGTACCAAATCGAACTTTCCAGACGCAGCCGTCCATCCCATACCCTAGCTGAGATTCGAAGACAATGTCATCGGGGTTGAAAACACACTTTCGGAGTCGTGGTTGTCGAAAATATTCTTTGGTATATTGAGCGGGTCCCGTCATCGGCTGCTCATCGAGAAATGGCTGGACTATCTTGCGCTTGCGCCGACGCTCACGCGTTGCTGTCGACTCTATCCACATCTCGCTTCTCTTCGTATCTGGTACTTGTTCAACTATTAGCGTAAAGAAAAGAAGATGCCAAAAAATGAACCAGAGGATGTTAAGAGGCAAGTAAAATTCTACCAGACGACGCTAATGGACCGCCACCGTTACGTGACAACTTTTAACATCTGACGCCTTGGCTCTGTATATTGTGGTACCTCCCACCAACAGCCCAACCCCGATTGCAGAGGTTCACGCCAGCAAACTTATGAGAGGATACTAAAAACGCGTTTGATACACATGTACAGCTGCGAAGAACCGCGCTTGCTTTAACTCATGGCCCAGCCTTGCCACGCTATAGCACAGTGACTGAAGTCAAGGCCGCATCGCCGGAGGGCGCCTACAACGTGGATTCTCCGGTCCGAGAACGTGAATTTATAGCTGGTGCCTCTGCTGCTGAGCCTAGAGATGTGCCCTATTTCTTCCGGGCTCTCGGCTTAGACGCAAACACCACGTCCGTATCTATTTCTTCACTTCCGCAGCTCCTCGCGGAAATTCAGCGTGCGAATCAGCCGTTCCTGCTCTGGAACATAATGGATGGAGACGACAGCCGGCGGTACTGGAAGACGCAGCTGCGGTCTGCGCTGCCATCGCGGAGCGGACGAAACCATCTGTCAACCCGGTTACCATGACGCCCCCAGTACACCCCGCCATAAGCATTTTAATTGACTGTCCAGCCTGTTTTCCAACTCAATCCAGTAGACGTTCTCTATTTTGTACGAACGCATGTAAAGTTGAGTCATTTTGACCGAAAGCTGTTAGCAGAGGCACAAACTTCACGAGTGGAGCTGAGTCGACTATGTATAAATTTGCTAGATTTGCTAGATTTGCTAGATTTGCTAGATTTGCTAGATTTATGGATACAGCAGTATTGTTTATTCTTCATAAACACAATATCTAAATTGAGCGCTCCTAAAAATTTCCCAGTTCGCTTTTCATAATGTTGAGACACATAAAACAATCGTGCGTGACTCAAAAGAGGGATTATATAACTCGATAAATTAAAAGGCTCGCTGAACTTTGGGCTGCTTATACTATCTATGGCAATAAGTCGGGTCATCGCTTCACCTGGCAGAGGCATTGCAGAACGTCGCAAAAGCAATACTGTGTATTAGCATCGCCAAGTATTCTTTTCAATATAATTACGTACTCTAGTCAGCGGTGTAGCTCTCTCGAACCTCCAGGAGTAGAAAGATCAGCTCTATTCCTGGGGCCTCGCATAGATTCATTTCAAATAAAGATCGGCGAGCTCCCTTGTTAAGTATGTAGCTTTCCAAATACATATATTCCTGACGTCACGAAAACCAACCCTGGCTTATTTGCTTTCTCATGTAAATTTTAGTAATAACCTTACAAGTAAGTGTTGAATTTGCGGGAGCTGGGGTTGGCTGCATAGGGATCTTGGCGTCAGCACTAGAACTTTACAGCTCGAAGTCAACGATATAGTCAAGAAATAGTATTAGCCAAAACAAAAAAATATCACTATTTGGAATGAAATAGGAAATTTTGCACGATAAGATATTACTGAATACGAGGGTTCAACAAAAGTGCTCACATCATATATTAATTCTGCTTCGAAAGCTCCTTGTTCTTCAATTTGGGGCATTATCTAAGCTTATAACATCAAGAACCTCGAACAGATATATAAACTACCTCATCTCCTCATCAATTCCGTATCAGCACCAAAAAGACATCGAAACAGAAACTCATCAATATCTTCCGTTAAACCGTACTTCTTATATATCAAAGATGTTTGTTCTTCAAGCCATCACGTCCGCTCTCCTCTTTGTTGGAGCAGCCTCAGCTTCCGCTATCGATTTCTCTAAGAGAGACGGAGCCGTGAGCCTTGCAAAGAGAGATCAGAAGCTCACCGTTTCCCACTGCACCGGATGCCTCGCAGGCCCTGGAGGGGGTACGAGCTGCGTCAACAACTGGTATGTCCACTGGGGTGATGACAAGCTCGGTTCATGGTAAGTGATGCTCTATCAATAGAATCCGCTGTATTCCAGCTATCTCTTCAAGGGGAAAAATCATTATACTCATTAAGAGATTCTAGCAACGACAGTAGTTTCCTGTACGACGACTCATCCTGTAGTGGCCAAATGCCTACGCCGTCCGGTACAGGAGACTTCTCAGCAAGCAACTGTGGCGCAGGGCAAGATCAAGTGTTCGCAACTGTCAATGCTGGCGGGAACACATACACTTGCTATAAAGCTGCTGGTAGCTTTAGCAACTTTTGTGGCGAAAACTATGCCTGCGATGTTTATGCGAGCTGCTACGGCCCATAAATGGACACGAATCTTCTGGTCAGTGTAGGAAACTTGTTTCTACGTAGCATCTTACTATTTCCGGTTGGGAGTAAGGAAGCGGTATGTGGAATAGAGATCTATGTCTGGTTTATATATGCATCTACATTCTATACTTATGTAACTTAGCTAAAGCCGTTGGAGTATCTCATAACCATGCTCAGCTCATTTATCCTAAATGGCGGTGTCAATACTGTTAATGGTGAAATTGTGAAGTAGTACTTCACGCTCTTAGTCAATGCGCCGACTACGGTTGTAGTAGATTTTCCTATTATTAGCCCCCGGTAGCCTGTAACTCTTTCTGTTCCTTGGTAAGCGATAAAAGCGTATTACTACTGAGAAGGTGCGTATTATCAAGGTGCATGGAAGCCATGCGTGTAGCTTATTTCTGAAGAAATCTATCACAAATGAAGTACTTGCGGACTTTCAGCTGCGGACCTGGCCGAGGAAGCTGGCGATGCTGTTGACTTACACATAATAGCCAGCGGAGTTTCAAGACACTTATACGCCAAGAATTGATTTGCAATCATGTGGAGCAAACTTGTCCGATCTCATTTACAAAGTGCGGAATCCTTTAACGGAGATCAATTGGCTAGCCAATAATAGATCGTTTGTTATTGCCTATCTATTGCTAGTGCAAGCTTGCGGCCTCTAATTGCTTCATCTCTGCAGCCTAGAGTCTTCTGCGTAGCAAGCCAAGCGATGTAGACTAAAAACGTCTAATTACGACGCTGGTTGGCAATACTTACACGTCTCATACGTCAACTCTACTTTCCTGGGTCAACTTATAAAAAACTCTGTCGCAGTTCGTACAATCACAATGCACCCTCTATATCGATCTAGTATCTACAAATATCACCTCTTTGCATTTAGTTAAACACTTTGTTCTCATATAACCTTGGCTGGACTCTCATCTCTCCCTTTAGCGCCATGGGCCAACCACTTATTCCTCCGACTCCCACTGAAACCAATCTCAGCGGCAAGACCGTCATTATCACAGGTGGCAATGCTGGTTTGGGGTATGAAGCAGCAAGACAATACCTTACTCTGGGTGCAAATCGTTTGATCCTTGCTTGTCGCTCTATTCCCAAAGGCGAACAAGCTGCTGCTTCTCTGCGTGCAGATCCCACTGTCAAAAAGTCGAATCCTGACGCTTCAATCGAAGTGTTTGAGCTCGATCTTGACGATTATCAATCTGGACTTCGTTTTTCCAATAAAGTGAAACAAGAAGTCAAAGAGCTCGATATCCTTCTAAACAATGGCGGGCAAATTGCATTGGATTACAAGAAAAGCAAAAGTGGCCACGAGCAAAATATGCAAGGTAAAGAAATTAAAACACCTAGCCAAATTCTACTAGCCATACTAATTAATCTCCTCGCGTATCAAGTAAACTGCTATACTCACCTTCTCATATCCCTCGAGTTGTTTCCGCTCTTACGGTCGACTGCTGCGATTCGAGGGTTGCCATCACGCATTACTTTCACAGGCTCCGGAACTCAGATCACGCAAAATACTTTGACTAAGAGGCCTATCTCACCTGGCAGCACTATTCTCGGTCATTTTGACGATGAAGCCAACTACAACAAATACTTTCGCTACGCTGATACCAAAACTGTTGTCAATGCTTACGTCCGGCGTCTGGCTGCCTTGGCGCCCTCTGAAGTCATTGCCAACAACCCCTGCCCCGGGCTTGTGCAAACGGGCTTTGATAAGAACCTGCCCTTCTATCTCAGGCTCCCTATGCTGGTTTTTCGTAGGGCTAGGGGCCGTACGGTAGAGGAAGGTGCTCGGACATTGGTCTATGCTTCTGCTGTTGCAGGACCTGAGGTTAATGGCAAATTTCTGCAGCATAACAAGGTCGATCCGTGAGTGCAATATGATAATTTTTTAGCTAAAAGAATGTTTGCTGACTATAGTTGATAGAGGCGCTGCTTTTCTCAATGAACCTGAGGGAGAAAAATTCATCAATACGCTCTGGAAAGAAAGCGTGCAAGACGTTGCCGCTGTAGATCCTAGTCTGAGCTCTTATGCTTGAATCGACGAGTTATACCCTAAAATGACGTGAGTAACGGAGTGAGATATGTTATGAATGAGGAAAAATATGGTAGAAAAGGGAACCGAGAGTCGGTATAATTGGCTCATATTAGAGTTGCTTCCCTTTTCAACTCACTTTCTTTTTTCGCACCTTGCCCGTTTTCCCCTTACCTGTTCTTTCTGGTCTTCTTCTATCTTATCATACGCTGCACTTAAGACTTTTGAGAGAAATAGCTTTGCAGCCTAGAGGGAGAACAAGGGTCAAAGTTAGTGGAGGATTGACGAAACAGTTGTCGATTCTAGCCGTAGGGCATGGGAAACTCGGTCAAAATAACTTACTTGAATCACAAAGGCAAGGCTATCAGTACTGCATAGAGAATGGGAGATACGAAGAACCTCTTTGCTTAGTTCTTGAAGCTTTAGAATTGACGCGGGCAGCTATTGAGCAGGAAGATACGTTGGTTCCGGTTTGTCTCCTGTCTTGTTTGAAGAAAGTCATTAGCTGGACTACTACTCCGTACGATCACAGGAGATAGCAGAAGATCCCAACAGACTCCCAACAGATAAAGATATAGATCTAGATACTGAGCCCATTTTCAACCTTCTTGCCCACTTGTTCTAAGCAGTTGAGTAGTTCTAATCCAGTCGCGTGCATTCCCAAGACTTACGCTTTTTGATCACAGAAGGCTTTAAATCCATGTCAGATGATGACCTGCTGCATTTTGTAAATATAATATTATAGGTACATTTATAAATAGACTAAATACTTCTTTGGGCTACAGTTGGGGCGGTGAATAACTTTTCCCAGTAAATATTATGTTTTTATATCGCTTGAATCTTTAGAAGTTCGCTCCACCGCACTGAATCGACCGGGCATTGTGGAACCAGTAAGCCGGGAAATCGGCTTTCCTTGGTTCGTACCACTGGCGAATATCTGCCAGGCCTGAAGGGAATATTGTTTGGGACCGGAAGTTGCCAACGTCGTCTTGGCAGTCACCAGGCTTTACCGTGAACGTGCAGACAATGTCTTTGGGAGAAGAGAAAGTCAGCAACCTTTAGTAGAGTTGTTTTGTTGCGATACTTACTATCGGGCATCCAGATAGATCCAATGGTATCCCAGTTAATTGCATGGCATTCATTGACGGTGTTATAAGTGAGGCTTTGGCTTGGGCCGGTATAGTTCCTTTGACGCTTTAGCAGTTGTTTTACGATATTCCAATCGCAAGTAGGCAGAACTTACGGGCCGGCCCATATCCAGATGGTGTTGGGAGCACGACGAGCAAGCTATACGGCCAGTTAGTCGTGGCTACCGAATACTACAAATACCTCAAATCACAAACCTCTGGGATGGGAGGCTCAGCTTGGCCCGTTGGCGAGCTGCTGCCGATGTGAGCAAGAGCAGCGATAGAGAGCAGCACGGCGTTCTTGATGCCAATCATGATGAATTATGGTGCAATGCCGAAATAAGATATGGATGGTTAAGAACCCGACGATGAGAAGAATGACTTCTAGTACTGGCAGATGATCGCTGGCTTATATAGGTTTGCTTGTGTGGAGATCAAGCGCATGTTTCAGACTACAAGCAATTCCGTACACTCCCTATTTTCGAGAGCAATAGGGTCCTCTTCGAAAGACTATTTCCACAGGCGCTAACAAAAGTGCTATTCAAGCGGTCAACAAGCTCATACCGATTACCTTCTTGCACTGCCACCAGCGGTGAGAATACTTCCACCAATGTTGTTCCTAGCAGGCCAGACAAAAGACTACGCTAGGGCGTACTTTAAAGTAATTGCATACTTAGATCGAGTAATGGAGTAATGATCTCACGTCAGAACCACACTTTAAATTATATGCTGAGTTCCACCGACAGCTGAGCAAGAGATCCAATTGAGTGTGATTAAACATCCTTCGTAGACTACTAGCTTCCGGGAAGCTAAGGCAGCATTGAGCGCTAAAACATGATTCGCTAGCCAGGTACAAAACACATGTGGGAGGGTTGAGTTAAAAATAAGCCTAAACAGGTGCCTGGGACTCAGCAGGGAATGCCGTTGGATTCGATCTCCTCGATGCTGTAAATATTTTGCAATAGATCCATTGAAATAAAAATCTATCTCACTCTCTCGACTTTAAGACAAAAAAAAGTTGCCAGGCTGTTTTGATAAGGGATTAATATACCATGTAGGATTAGCGAACAAAATTCCACCCGTACCTATCTGGCTAAGCAATCGTCATTATATAGCAGGCAAAGTGAGTTAGTCGATTCCCTAAAGTTACTACTACGGCAATTCTTTACCAATGGACTCGCTCTAGATACGTGAATGTGATCAAATTGGCAACTTCGGATATAATAGCGGAGTTTCTCGTCGCCAGCTTACTCAAAGCGTGTCTACTTGTGGAGATGAACGCAAGCGTCTCGAGAATAGCGCGGGCAATGGGACGGCTCGTCCAACGCTAATATGAATACGATATTTGATGCTTGGCAGTTAAAGTAGTGATGGGAGGCAATAACGAGGCAAAGCATATAATCACTTCAAGAGATGGGGATATGGAACAAGATATCAGCAGCTCTTCTGATAGACAGTAGAAGACACTTGAAGAAAACAACAGCATCAGCTGATAGTGGATCTCAAGCGTTCAGCTCGTGGGACCTGCTAGCATTGTTGTAGAGACCAGATCCGACTTCACCGTCTCCTGAGTCGCCATCAAGAAGACAGGCGATAAGGTTCTTGGCATAAGCACGAGGCCGCAGCCGAGGTACTTCCGTACTTCTACCACCCTTTTTCTTTCTTGTCTGTCAAGATGAGTTGGAAATAACAAAATACCGAAAATCCTTTTTTTGCAAGACCATTGACGATGCATTTTGCCACTTTTGCGCTGGGTCGGGCGTGACGAGCTTGCTATCCCATTCGCTGAACACCTCCATTGGCCGATCTTTCCACAAAAGCGATCCTTGCTGCCCAACACGACCGACTTCGTGTTTGAAGATAGGTGAATTGGGTCACAGTGATCCATATTTATGTCCCAAATGGAATTTCAGGAAGCTGAACGAGCTCTTCGGCATCTTAACCATATCGGAGCTCTATTCAACCGCCCATGTGGTAACCCCCCTGGATGAACACCATGATGGTCATTTTCTCGGTTAGCATGTTAGCAACAGCACATGGACCCTTGCTTCTGTAGATCTTTTCATACTATCGCCAATTGCGTCGAGGTTTGTTCATCGATCTATAAAATTACGGTTTCCCTCGCATTACCTAAGGGACAATACTTGCAACTGCAGTTTTAGTCAAGTCATCTATACCATGGAGTATATCTTCAATACCAAGCCATGAGTATCTGGCTACTTTAGAGGCGACAGTTCCCCAGCTGTTTATCACACTTAATGTGCCTCAGACTTCTAGAATGGAGCTCACTAGAGCGGAGCGCGTGACACACTTATAATCACAATGAGCCATTCTGGAACGCTCGGTTTGTTATACTGCTCGAGGGCTTCAAGGCTTTATAGGTCTTCCCTTAAGCACCTGCGAAACTCTGGTCCTTCCCCTTCCCCTTCCCTTTTCTTTTTACACTTTAGTTGTGTTCATCTGACTGAAGAAAATTTTAAGGAGGTATGACTATATGCAGTAACCATCAACACGCGGAGAGTATTCTGACGTAACGAAACGTGTGTGCTATAGAAAAGCCGATTTGTTGAGTTCAAGAATAAGCTAAGCGCATCAGCACGCTCCTTCTCGGTAAAAATTGAACAAGTCATTGCTACTTCATTGCAGATGTTAGCCGAGTTTTCCGCAACTTAAAGAAGCGGTTTACATGTCAGAATCCCCTCACTTGGTTGACAGGCGCAGAGGGCTGAGGAACATCGTTGGTAGGCGTCAAACACAACTTTCTGGGCCGACCTGTTATTATTTGTTCAGGCGACTGAGTAATGAAAGTTGCTTCCTGGACTGGCGATTATTGCAAAAGTCGTTCGGGCATTGATATCCCGACGACGCGGTTCATCCGGCACGAAATAGCGGATTGCCGTTAGCAAGAAAGATTACGCGCCATTGTCTCTACCCTTGCACTTATCAGATGGTTGCGGGTACGAGGTCTCACTTTACTAGACCTTTAAGAACTAGTTGAGCGCAGGCCTCTGCCCTATTTCCCAGCATTTACTCAGCAACTTTCAACAGGGTCAATGTAGGAAAGAGAATGAATCATCAGCTACAGAGTTAAGATAGTAACACTGCACTGCCTCGGCTGCATCATAATTGCCGTTTCAAATAGCATTCTGCAAGCTCATCCTAGATGCAGCTATTCCCAGCCCTTTCGTTGACAATTATTAGTAGCTACGAATAGGTGGTAGATGTTTGTTCGTAATTTCATTCCACATTCTCGTGACCAGTACGAGACTATCGTAAGTTGACCAGGGAGTATAACAGCCTGAATGCCCAGGTTGGGCAGTGTCGACGCGGCTCAGCTTATGCTGTCCACTAAATATATCCTCGCTACTTGCTTTACTAGGCGTTTCCAGCTTTATAACCCTGCGCCCACCCCGCCAGCTGACCTACAATTGGTGCTCATGCAATCCTGCAGAATCCTTCGAGTTTCAATCCCAGGGGCTTACCGCCCTACTATTGAATGATGAGGCTCACCACAATGAAAAGGGCGTGGCCTAGGTTGCCTCGCGATCGCAGGAAGATATTGCATGTAATTAACTTTTATCCACTCAAACGTGGCATCCTGTCCTAAACTCCAAACATCTTCTCCCGCCTGCCAGTCGCAAGCTTCATTCGTGATGAGCACGACACTCAATCATGATAGCGAGGGGCTGGAGGTTGTCCCGGGATCTGAAAACCATACCGAAGGGTTGGAGGTAGCACCTAACCATGGTTTTGACGGGTTACAAGCTTCTCCTAAAATTCAGACCGTGGACGGAATAGAAGCCGTGAGCAAGGACGGCTCAAGCAACATGGCCATGATCGAGGGTATCGAGGGTGCGAGATGGAGCAAAAAGCAAAACCCGCAAAGAAAGAGATTATGGCTCATCGTAGCCGCTGTCGTTCTCGTGCTGGTGATTGTGGGAGCCGTGGTGGGCGGCGTTGTTGGATCACAAAACAGTCATAAGACGGCCGCAACGCCAAATTCTTCCTCGGCTCCGTCTTCAAGCACGAGCGCGCCAGCATCTTCATCTACAACTTCTTCTATTGACACCAATTCGGCCATTGCGGTAACGGGGTGGTGGTCGTCCAAGTCAGACTTCAGTATTCGCCTGGCCTACCAAGGAGACGATAGCTATCTCCACATGATGGAGTTCAACTCTGGCGATAACGGCTGGTCGACGATGACTATCCTGACAGAACTAGATATGAAAAAAGGCAGTCCGATCGCGATGTCTTGCTTCAACAATCCTGTCTACTATAACTCACAAGTAACCGGTGATAACGTGAGCAATACTTCCATAACTTTGCGCGACACATATGTCGTATCTAACGAGTGGCGATACAGAACTTTACGCAAATCGAGATCTTCTACATCAGTGAAAGAGGCTATGTCGCAGAGTGGTGGACGCGAGAGCAACAAGTGCCCGAGCAACGGACATTGAACGGAAATGGTTCCATGTCTCCCAACGCCTGGAAAGCAGGAGTGGGCTCCAGATTCACTGCATACTGGCCAAGTGTCCTCGTTCAAGATGAGACAAGCCAGTTGCAGGAAATATACTATAACGGCAGTTGGTCACAGAACAACTTGGGCCTTGCCGTCCAGAACCATTCAGCGTTTGCGGAAATTCCTGTTTCCATAAAGGGAGGACAAATAGGAGCTGAGAATTTTATTTACCAGCGGGACGATCAGAAGTTGTTCATTGAGGGAAGGAAGGATTCCACCACCAGCGTGAGCACAGGTAAGTTTAACGTCTCATCTTTCATATCCTACAGTTCTTCGAATCTCACATGTAGACAAAGTAACTATACCCGCCATCACCCTGCCGGCTGAAGCAGCCATTGGAGCGTTTGCTATCCCGCGCGATTCGTCGAGCAATCCCGCTATGAATAATTACATACTGTGGCAAAATGCCACAGGTGATATCCAGATGACATGGGAGGATGACAACACCGGATGGCGAACCTCGTCGACCCCAGCATCACTTGGCGTCCCCGACAACGGCACAGGCATAACTTGCCTCACACCAACCCTCTTCGCCGTAGGCTCTTTGCAGCCAGGGTACAGCATGGCCCGTTGTTACTATTTGGTCAAGGGACGGATAAGAGAGATTCAATACGATGGCTCCAACTGGTCTGTGGTTGGAAACGTCATCTGAGTTGACATTATGGGAGACTCTACGCGGAGTTTTAGATAACACGACAACTTTAGTTATAACTACCTTATGTACATTAATTAGCTTTAGCGGGACAGTTTTGGAAATCTCGGATCTTGGCAGCGTACTAATACCATTTAATCGGAATGAAAACAATGTTTATTTGAAACCTGCAACTCGAAATACATGCGAATGAAGCTATTTTCTCTTTTTTTTTTGTTTCTCTCGAAGCCCGTGGCCTCTTAACGACCGCTTCTTAATCCAGTATCAACCAGTCCCGCGTAAAAACAATAGCCATTTACTCTTGATTAGTCTAGGTTCAATTTGTAGCCATCGTCCATCCTTAATTCCGTAGCTTTGCAAATAATGAGCAGCCAGAATGCCGCTTCGTAGGTTTGCGCTTCGAAATTGAGGCTATCCAGCACGCTATTGACTCCAGTTGTCACAATTACCCTCTTTGACTCTATCGCGCAATACAGTATTGAAAGTGTCTTGATTAGACATATTTCGAGAGCCAATGTCGAATTGTGGGGTGGTTGTGAAGATTTGCGCCTTGTGCCAGACCTGTAGTGCGTCTCTTGTTTAAGGATGCTTTTTGTCTGTGACCCGCCTATGTTCAGCCCACGATCGGATGGCGTTAAAGTTTTTGCACACATGCGTTGCTCCCGTTCCATCTGTACCATTCAAGGGACTGTTAGGAATGTGCCCCTCCAGAGTTGTATCTCCACAACAGGTGACCGATTGCCGCAAATATCGAAAGCAGTGCTGAACATGCTCTTGAGCATCTGAGTCGAAAGCGGATTTTTCGGGATCCGTGCGGTATTCAGAGGTTGGGTCAAGAAGGTTGTTGTACATATCCATGACGATATACTAAATACAATTGTGAGAAGTCTGTGACAACCATACCAGGAACAGATTAAATACCAAGCAATGTAACTGGTGGAATACAGCGATCGAGTAGGTGTTATTCCCTTCATACATAATAGGCTCTGGTAAATCATAATTATAGAAATCATTGACTTTGAGAAACCCGTTTCCTTCTAAAAATCTAGACGTATCAGAGCTTGAACTTCTCTCACACAGGTTATCCCCGCGACGTGCGACTTACTCGGCATATACGCAAGCCAATTTTCTCGAGTCTCATTCCTGTCTTCTTGGCTCAGACTTTTGGTCGTCGCCGATCCATCTTTTTGGAAAAGAACTTGATGAGTAGGAACTGTACTTAGGTTAGCGACTTGCTTTTGATATGAGACGTACTTGACTAACATCTTGGGATCAAATGGTTCCTTTCGCTTCCTATTTGCGGCTGATGCAAGGAGCGTAGTTGGAGGAGGATAGTCGCTGACGCTATCAATTCAATAACGCCGATAGCGCTCAGAATAATTGAAAAGGTCCAAAAGAGGCTCTTTCTTTGAGTTTCGCCCTTTCTTGATTTCAGTTCATGGTCGATCAGAAAATCGTTGGACCCGCGAGAGGGTTCGTCCTCGTTGAAGGTATCCTGCATTTCCGCAGCGGACTCGACTTTGGCGAAGCTAGACGGCATGCTCATGGCGATACATAGACTGGCGCGAGTTTTCTATCTTCATAAAAAGAGCTATCAAAGTCAATTGAACAGGTTAAACAAGTTTGAAACTCCAAAGACTTCGAACGCAGAGAATGAAAGACATAAGTAACAAAACATACCATTCTATCGAAGCTCTTAATACACTGCTCTGGTTGGTCTACTAACTAGGCCTAGGTAAGATGCGGATTGATGTGGATCTTGTGTTGTTGGTCCAGCCAAACTTAGTTCTATTGAAATGACTGTAACCAACTTATTGTCATTGGTATAAGGGCGTTAGACTCTTTATTGAGTTAGCTCCTTTGGCTTGTATTGAGCCTGGTCCATTATTCAACGAAGGGTAGTTTCTACAACCGAAAGCCAAATGTGTCGCGAATTTATACTTGTCTTCATGTATACTACAGTAGCGCCTAAAATGAGCGTCCGCTTTATGAATGTAAAATTTCTTCTTACATGGACCATTTTTACAGCGCACTATAGCTACTAACATGCGCAGCTTACAAGCAGGCTGTACCCTTAGCAAAGGCTGTACTATGAGCTGGAACTAGCCTTTTTTTTTTTTAATGCTAATTATTGCTATTTGGGTAATAACAAAATCGACCAGTTTATGCCACTGAGCATCGTCCGTAGTGGCTGTCGTAGGAGGTGGCCAGCCATTTTCTGGAAATGCCCTTCACCTACCCCAGGAATAAATCATGCAAACTCATATCAATTCCATAACACTGCTAAAAGGTGATTTGACGTCTGTTTTAAGCTCAGCCAATAATTTCCCGTACCAACTTCTCAACGTCGTCAATGCTCATCTCTGAAATCCCAAGCAACTTATTGCTAAGTTTCCCACTGAAATCACCTCCATATCCTGCGCCCCAACACGCCCGGGCAATAAACCCGAGCGCTGAATTTGCGACCTCTTTCGGGTCGTTGCTTTTCAGCATTTCATAAGATTTTCCTTCAACCTCAGAAGTCGAGACAACGTCCGTCGACCACTCTTTTCCATCGATGCGCTTTGCAATGTCAATGAGCTGATTCTGGGTAATAGCGATGTCGTGGAAGTAGACATGTTCATTTCTTGTGGCTTCGAGATTTTGGATCACAGCAACCACGGCCTTCCCAATGGTTGGAAGTCGAGTCGCGGAGAACAAAACATCGCCACCATCATACAGCGTAGCACTGTGCTCTTTGAGATTGACCATAAAGCCGATTTGAAGTTGCCAATCCAAGAAAGAGTTGTTATAGCACATGGTATAACTGAAGCCTGGGTTCTGAGCAGCTTTTTCCTTCAAGTACTCTTGGGTCTTGATTTTGTCCCCATAAAGCGGCAGCTTTCGGACGAGTGGGTTCGCTGAATCATTTCCAAACTCCGAAGGGACGAAACGAGAGACTTTTGCCTCCAGAGAAGCGTCAGTAAGTTTTTTCTGTGTGCTAAACAGGTCTGCAAAGCCGAGAGTTGACACAACCACGTCGACAGTTTCGAGCGCGGAGACGAGGTTGTCGTGCGAGTTGTAATCTACCTCCTGAACCTTCAATAGGCTTTCCGACCCGGCTGGCACAGAGACCTTGTGAGCACTCCCTACTCTTGTTAAGACTGTAGTTTGGAGCGAGGCCGCAAGAAGTGCTTGCAGGATCGCTGGGCCGAGGTTCCCCGTAGCGCCAACGAGAGCGATATGTAGCGAAGGCATACTATCGGCAGGTGTACCAATGTTTGTAAGAGAGTGGCAAAGAGTAATATTGTAACCGTTCAGAAAATTAGCGAAGAAAGTGATGATGGTGAGGTCAATGATGTTCAGAGACAGAAATTGCGGCCCTTAAATACTAGTTGATGCAGTCTGTCTCCACACAATTGTGCAATTCAATATCTCGCAGTCCATGAGAGATATTACGAATCAGAGCAATAACGTCCTGTGATAGTAGGCACTACTTTCTAGCGGCAGATGAGAATCCCGGAAATTGGATAACCAAAGTCTTTCTGTTTACAAATCACTACAAAGCCAAAGTTTTGAAGATTTCCAAACCAGTCGGCCGACTAGATGAAAGCTAGAGTGTGGATATCTCATTCCTCACAGAAATCAGAGCCAAGGAATCAGCTTGGCAGTTCGAATTGCCCCGAAAGTTAATGTCGAAAGGTGGTTGCTGACAGAAATCTGTATGCACTGTACATGATGCGCCATGTGGGCTCGGCTATCGACGAAAGTAAAGAAGTAAATACCTCTTCAGGAAGGCGGGGCCATCGGCCGCGAAGTGCCTGTGGGGCGAAAGAAGTAAATACCCCTTCTGGTATCGTAAGTCGCTTAGTAACAGGTACTGCATCATCTTGATGGTCTAACTGAGTGGTGACGCTGGAAGACAATGCCATAATACAATGGTCTACTTGGAATCTTGTTTATTATAAAGTCCCCAAAGCTTCCATAATCATATTCGAAGACCATGCTTGTAAATCACTGCTCTTTCCATCTACTAGATACCAATCACCGGAGCACCAACAATGGCGTCCCCTTTCCCTTCAGCTAGTGAAGATGTTTCACCACTGGCACAACCGCTACGCTTCGAGTTCAGCCAGAGGATAGCATCCAATCGATTCTTGAAAGCCTCAATGACTGAGAAGCTCAGTTCCTGGGATCCTCAGAAGAAAGAGGCTCGGGGAATTCCCTCAACAGAGATACACAACGTGTACCGGCGATGGGGAGAAGGAGGCCTCGGGCATATCTTGACTGGCAATATCATGTTGGCATATGACCAACTCGAAGCACCTGGCAACCTCATCATTCCTACGGATTCTCCATTCGAGGGACCGCGTTTTGAGGCCTTCGTCAAGCTCGCTTCTGTTGCAAAGGCACAAGGTAGTCTTGTTACTGGGCAGGTCACACACCCAGGACGGCAAGTCGACCGAAGAATCCAGCCTAATCCCGTCTCTGCCAGTGATGTTCATCTCCAAGGAACAGTTCTTGGACTTGAGTTTGCCAAACCTCATCCTGCTTCCCAGGAAGAGATAAACGAGATTGTGCGCAGCTTCACCTTTGCAGCACAGTACCTACACCGAGCCGGCTTTGACGGTATTGAGCTGCAAGGTGCTCACGGGTACCTACTTTCGCAGTTTCTCTCGCGAACGACCAACCTCCGGACAGATGCATATGGCGGTAGCCTGAGAAACCGCGCCCGTCTCATCATGGAAATTGCCCAAGCTATTAGGGCAAATACACCCTCAGACTTCATTTTGGGAATTAAAATCAACAGCGTGGAGTTTCAGTCAGGTGGATTTACGGTGGAAGAAGCAAGAGAGCTCTGCCACATGCTCGAAGAGGCAACCTTTGACTTTGTTGAACTCAGTGGCGGCACATACCAAGCAATGGCGTTCAAGCACGAACGCGAATCAACAAGAAAACGAGAAGCGTTCTTCCTTGAGTTTGCGGCCATGATTGTACCTGCACTGCAAAAGACAAAAACGTACGTTACCGGAGGTTTCAGGACTCTCCGCGGGATGGAAGATGCTTTGAAAACAGTTGATGGTGTCGGTCTTGGTCGGGCGGTCGCACAGGAATTTAGACTGAGTAGAGACATGCTGAATGGTACCATTTCTAGCGCCATTGACCCAAAGGTAAATCAAAATGACTTTGCTTTGACCAATATCATTGCAGGCAGCCAGATCCGGCAAGTGGGTAAAGGGCAAGATCCGATTGATATGAGCCGAGAAGAAAATGTGCAAATTTTTCTCAAGGCGATGAGCACCTGGGCTCAAAGGATGGCAGAGGATGCCCAGACAATGAATTTGTACGGCTATGTTGACTTGGACTTGTAGACAGAAATTTACTCCTTATGATTCTGTTTAGAAGCACTCTAATACATGTCAAGCCTGATTTGAATCCTGATAATTCGCCCAGTGTCTCTTCCAGGCAGCGAGAGACTTTTCATCCCATAGGTATCGCTTGACTATCCTCTCAACATCAATCCAACCACCAATCCACCTCTCCTGGAGTACTAAATCCGTCATTAACTGATGAGCACGCTGCTTAAGAGTTGCACCAGCCGTAATCGCCTTCTCAGTACCAACAAGCGTTGCCCAGACCCTCAACTCACGGTAGCACAACGTCCCTCCCTCGCTAAAAGATGGCATCTGGTTCCCCAGCATCGCCAGTCTGTTGATATAAGCTACTTCGGGGAACATCTGCATTTGTGCCGTGCGCCGTGTGAGGAATGCAACTGTGCCCAAACAGGCCAGTCGTTCCACCGCATTTTGCGACCGGCTACCCAACAGACGAGCTCCCTTGATTCCCTTGGTTTGTCGTTCCGCAGACTGAGTAATGCTATCGTACTGTTGAGACTGCTCTCCAAGAAGGAAGATAAAATCAACGCTGAGATTCCCCGAGATAGCCAAGTCACGGAAGCCCTCTGGTAAGGTATCAATCGCGGACTGTAGCGACTGATCGAGCTGGATATTTGGCTGAGGGTATCGAAGTGCCGTCGTCGCTGTAACAGAAGTGCTATCAGCCTGCTTATTGCTGGATGGTTGATGACTTCCTTGGGTAATGTCATGCTTGAGACCAGATGCCATCTCTGTGCCCTCAACCAGCCCAACCGCCTGCATAACATAGAGGTCTTTCAAGCAACCACTCGCAACCTGACCCCTTAGCTGCATCATCCGAAGCAGCCCAAGGCAATGAGCTTTAAACTCAGAATCATAACCGAATCTCGCTGCTCCTTCCATCAGGTAGAAAGTTGCCAAGATTGTCTCGTTCGCAGTCCAAGTTGCTACGTTATCATCTGTCTCTGTTGATATCTTGGATTGCAGTGCCTTCAGCGCTCGCGCCTTGTGCCACAACATGGTAGCGCTGGGTGTGACTTTGTCTTCCAGCGTAGTGATACGTACGCCATGTGTGAAGGCGGCCACGGAGTCAAATAGCGCCATATCACCACAGACCATTTGCACCCAGCAGCGAATGAACGGGTTGGCACCAGGACCCCAATGCGTCAAACGAGCGGCAAGATAGTGGATATCTGCCAATTCTTTTTAGTAACTGGTGTAGTAGAAGATATATGTAGCTTAGGGACAACATCTAAGGCAGAGTAGAACTTACGGAAATCGAGAACATTAAAGACCTTTTCTCGGTGCTCAGTCGGATAGGCTGGAACAAAACATTCTATTACCGGCCGCAGTAATATAAGGCCATTTTCGATATTGGAGCCTGCATTATGTTCTATAGAGTGTTGGTCGCCTTCATTACTCGAACGAAGAAACTGTGACCCCCGGATGACAAGCCGACCCTGTGCCTCTACTGAAGAGACTTGTGACTGCGTAAGTAGCCTGTTTTCGTTTCCATTAGGGGGTTGCTGTGCTCGTCTTGCAGGGGCCGAACGATTCCGGAAGTGTTTTCCGATGTATGCAGACACTGTTTGGCGCTGAGTGCGGTTTGGCCGTGGATCAGATGGGTTATAGTTTACAAAGGTGAACCTTTGCCTTTCGTCCATGGTGGTACTGGATTTCACCTAATATGAATTGCAAATAATTCATAAGGTTTACTCTGACTCACACCTGTACATTATTGCTTTGGCTGATGTCGAAGAGCGGCTGTTTCAACAGTGGGGGCAGACTTGCTTGAACCATGACAGCAAATTAACATTATAAATAAAGGTTAATTTTAGCTAGTAATATAGTATTATTCGCTTAGGTGCTCGGAAGTTACGCACAGTATCAATCACAGTGCGCCATAAAATAGCCTATGTGGAGAGAACTTTACAAAGCAGACGCTCGTCTCGGCCCTATTATGCACATGTAGCCAGTCTAGTACAGCGGCAGTGTATTGCAGACCTATTCACTGGTAATAATTGTAGCTAGTCTAGTAGAACTCATAGACTATGGTTCTGTTTACATACGATAATTAATGATCCGCTCACTCAAGTATTACGTATGGCTATGGCTTTGTGCCCAGGTAGAACAGGGATATATATGCAATCGAAATATAAACTTGATGAAAACTTTTCGAGTCATTTTCGGTGACTTGCGCCTGACTTGTTGGGTTTATAATGCCCAAAATCTTCATCGCGCCCAGGCCATAGTATCTTGCTTAGTATAATTGCCCGTACATTTGAAGCAATCACCACTAGCCATCCAATTACAATCAAGATCGTCATGGCACTTGCCACGCCTTTAATACCCTCGCTACCAAGCTCTTCGCCGATGAGACATGTCGCAATAGTAAAGGCCGTGTTTGGGAAAACAATTGCCCACCACGCCATAGAGAAGCGGATGCGTCCCTTCGCTATGCCCAGAGTAAGCGCAATGAGGCTGAAGGAAAAGAACCAAAAAGCCAAAGCCCACAGCCAAATGCCAATCCAAAGAGCAAGAACCCTTAGTATCTGTGGCGCAGCGGGAAATCTGGCAAAGTAGGCATAGTTGACCGGGATGGATCTGGAGAGGCCGATTAAGCCCGTTGCTGTGAACCCCGGCGGTCCTACTGCGATAAACATACCGGGGCGCATCGGAGGAGCCGGGAATCCCTCCTGCGTTAGTCGATAGAGGTATAGTGCGTATAAAATGAAAGCGACACTGAAACCCAGACCCAGATAAGTAACTCCTGCGACGAGAATAGGTAGTCGATTTGAAGGCGGTTGCGACGGCGCAATTGTGGAAGCCAAAACTCCGGTTAATAGAGTGGGAAAGATGGGAAAGATCCATAGGGGACTCATAGACTTGATTTGCAGCTTAGCCCCATGAAAAACGATGGTGTATTGAATCACTGAGGACAGGAGAGCCAAGGCGGCATAGATCCAGAAGCATACACGAAGAGCCACGGGTAGCCACGGACCTGATGCTGGAACACCGTATATAGCTGAGTTAGCAAGAATAATAGCTATGCTCAGCAGGAATGCCGGGAAGAATAGACTCTCGGTAGGATGCAGCAAGCTCGTCTTTAATCCTCGAGGCGTCTTTATAAACCGATATGTAATCGCAGCGGTGGAGAGAACAAACATGGTTATGGACATGATAAACGCTACTTTGCCAATAGCATTAAGCCCATCGAAACGATGAGGTGTGTTATGGAAAAGGAGGCCTAAAACTCCAGTGCTGATGGTAATTGCAAACCAAGCCCATGTGAAATGCTTTAGGCGTTCGCGAACTGGGCACTTGTATCCTGGTCTGCAGAGGCGCTGCTCTGGCGCTCGAAGTTGTCCCGTTTCCCAGTCGTCTTTTTTAACATCGGAAAGGCCAAAGCCATCTGGAGTCTGGGCTTCTGAAGGTGGTGGCTGTTGAGCTGACATGTTTTCTCATTGTATTCTTAAATGTCAAGTTTGTAATACCAGTGTATCTCATTTGCGTATTAATGCAAATTGGGACTCATAGATGAGTATGAATCGAAACTAGCTCTTTAAATAGTTTTTTTTTTTCTTAAGTGAGCCGCATCTGCTCCCAACGAGGTTGATAATCCTAACGCCAAGTTGAAGAACCGGTTTTAAATGCTACGCTACTGAACTCGATGGCCCGACGCAGCCGGGGTACCTCAAATATAAAGAAAGCATTAGCTCTACAATAGTCTGTTTTTTTTTTTTCTGCAAAATGCAGCTATGATATCTTTGCGATTAAGCTTCTGCTAAAAGTCTTTTTTAAACTCTCGATGCGAAGCTTTATATGAGACCTAACTTAACTTGGCCCTAGTGCGGCGTTGTGTCTGAGCTTTGTCCGATATTAGAGGAAGAAAGCTGAATTTAGCTCGTCCAATAAATGCGCTGGTCGCTCATTAATGCGTATCTTTTGCTGAAAGATTACTATAGCGGGATGCTTCCAGCTGTCACTCAGACACCTTGGGCGTTAGTCTTTACAACTCTGCCGGATTGAAACTTTGAAGCTAATCTATCAAGCCATACTGAGCAATACGCTTCTACGTAGTACAGAGTTGAAGGAGAATCTATTGATATGAGAGCTGGGTAACGCCAGAACTAGTGTAGGCTTACGCTATAAAATACTCCAAGGCTATCTAACTTAGCATCTGTCTTCTTGGAGTTACGTCCATCATGGGAGAACATAACCTCCATCAATAAGGAGATCACTTCCAGTCATATAAGTTGATGCGTCGCTAGCAAGATACAAATACAAACCTTTAATCTCCTTGACATGGCCTTGTCTGCCCATCGTCGACATCCGATAAGCCTCGTTGATAGCCAGAGGGTTGGCGCCCATTTTCGTATCGAAGAATCCAGGCGACACTATATTAACTCTTGCGAACTCTTGCCATTCACGAGCAAGAGACTTTCCAAAATGCGTGACAAATGACTTGGTCGCGTTGTACACTGGTTGGTCCACAGGCACGTTGACAATGTGGGCGCTCATGCTAGACGTGATGATCAGGTTTCCAAAGCCTTGGTCTTTAAAGACCTCGCCGATGTATTTAGAACAAAACACAACGCCATCCACTTTGCGCGTGATCAGCATAGAACTCATCAACAGATAGGTGCCAGGATTACGTACCATTCACAGACATTTGTTTACGATATTCGTCTAGTGTTTGCTCTAAAATAGGCTTTGAGATCGCCATTCCTTAAGTCATTTCAGTGTCTGGCCTCTTATTTTCGTAATGCTCTTTGTAACTCACCTGCGTTTGCCACAAAGACATCGATTTTGCCAAAGTCTTTGACGACCTTGCTGATGGTTGAGCTCACTTGGTCAGCTTGAGAGACTATGAGACATGTTAGTGGTGAAGGTCTGATTTCACGACAGATACAACAGAGTCTTACCATCGACTTGATAAGTGACAGCTTTGATCTTGTAAGTATCGCTGAAGCTCTTGGCTTTCCCGACCGCTGCGTCGTTTCTTGAGACCAATGTTAGCATACTGTAAAGAAGAACTTGCATATACGGGCAACGGGGACCTAAAGGCGCAGCTCACGAATTATACCACATGGCAACATTTGCACCTGCTTCTACCATTGCCTCTACCACGGCAAGGCCAATTCCATCTGAAGCTCCCGTCACAACCACAACCTTGCCCCTCATCCGGAACTGCTCCATAACATTATGCGGGGTATTGGGAGTCGGACGCGGGAATCCCGGCCGAACCTTTGTGCAATCTTCAACTGTCATAGACATGATGAAAGAGTCGTGTTGATAGAAATCAAAATTGCTTTGTGAATTTATATGTAAGTTATCGTTCCTGTCTTGAACCATCTTGAAGCAACCCCTCATCAGATCCCAAATGCGGCAGTCCTCGGGAGACCCACTCCGACCCGGGCGACTGAGGACCGATCGACAGCCAAATCCTGGAACTCCGAAGCCGGTCGTCACTTAAGCAAGGAGAATACACATACGGTAGCTGGCGAGAAGAGTGAATATCAATTTCCGGGAACAGACCTACATGATAATTAGCAAACATTAGCACAGATCGATGTACCTATATCTGCTATATCTGCTATATCTGCTATATCTGCTATATCTGCTATATCTGCTATATCTGCTATATCTGCTATATCTGCTACATTTGATATGTCAGTTGGCTTGTGGTCTTCTTTTATGAATCTATCTGAGCATTGAGCTGGTGATAATCATAAACACGGCGAGAGAATCAACAGCGCCTTATAGCTGGAAAGAGCGATCATTATTTTAAACATGGGTAATCAAGTTAACGAATGGCCTCGAAGTTTAAGAGTTTGTGTTGGGGGACTCCTGCCCCGACATCCCCGAGGAAGGGAGGAGGTAGGAGACCTACGTATATATATAGTCACTGTCAGACCCGTATCATAGCAGAATACAAACCTTTTTGACCCCTGCATTGTGATCCTACGTTGAAGACCGTAGCCATCACGATAGAAGGTCACGCTCATATCTACGACATCGCATGAGCCATGATAGTTTGAAACCTTGAGATTTTAATCTTTGCCTCAGAATTAGCTTTGAACCATCTCCAGCCGCGCTCTCCCCGCCCACAAAGTCCACATCCAGAGGCCAACCACTATAAGAACGTCGAAAAAGCTGAAAACAAGACTACCGCCAAATATGAGGCTATGATAAGTCCATGCATTCTTCTCATCTAGATGAATAACTTGGCAGACTATTGCCCACGGGAGAACATATAACAAGTTGCTTGCCAAGCTTTGATACAGATACCACTTCGGCCTCGTAGCTAGCAGAATGGTCGCAAGTTGCGTTGACATTGCGTAAAAGATGTAGCACCAGTCAATCGTCCGCCACATGTGCGCAGTAACATCAGCTACTTCGCTTGATCCGCTGATATAGAGCGCAAAGGGCCGGGCGCCGAATGCAGAGAGAAATATTGCCATAGGAACCTCGATTATCAGGGCAATCACCAGTGATCGTAGCGCAGGATTGATGATAATATAGATATCTTTCCAGCTTGCCTTTGGCCTTCTGTCATGGATTCCAACGCGTCGTCGCCACTGTCCCCATTTATGGCCGATAAATTGGAGAGATGTTGCTTCGAGTGCCTGGACAGGAACCATAACCAAGCCCCAACGAATAGTGTTGAAAACTCCCCAAGCGGTGGCATACACCGACCCCAAGGCAATAACAGTGGTGACGAGCCAAAGATATAGCGCATTTCTGATGGCTGATTCCGCGAAGCAGATGAGTCCGGGCTTTAACAAAATCCGCAGTCCTCGAATGCTCGGAGAAGTAGAAGTATGGCTCTCTGTGGAATGATACTCAACAGTATCTTGACGCTGTTTGCGGAGGGCGGAGAAGCTCACAAAATAGAGAAAATAAGCCAGCCCCACGAGTGCGGCTGTCAAATTACAGGCCAATTGAATGATGCCCTGCATATTGACAGTTGGTTGAAAAGAGCCGACATGGTAGCGAGAGATGATTAACAAGTCCAAAATGATATTAACAGCAAACTTGACCGAGCTGATGACCAAAGGGACGTCAGGCTTGTCCAAAGATCTCGTGGCCGATGCAACGGCAGTCTCAATCGCACCGCTCAAGACAGTGAAAGAGGTAATGCGTACGTAGGTCAAGCTCGCAGCCCGCACCTCTTCCGGCACAAAACTGTCGGCAAATCTCGGTGCCGCGCCGAGGAATATTATGCTCAAGATGAACCCAAGTAGAGACTGGAATGCGATCAAAGTGTGAGTCAACTGGAAGCGCTCCGCAAGACTCCGGGATGCCTTGTCTCCAATGATTACCCAGGCAGCCCTTGGAAGACCCTCATTGAGGGCCTCAGAAGCAGTGTTCATATAAGTGTAGGCATCTGTTGTGACTACCATTGAAGTATCGATGTCTGCCACCCAGAGTTTTGATAGCGTTCCATAGAGGGCGGGGAGAATAAATGCTGCCACGTTGAAGAGAAGCGAACCGAAGTAGCGATCGCGATGCAGCGTTGGCTTCCATGATCGCTTTTGTTCTTCGATATTAATAACTCCAGGGTTGAAAGCCGCCGAAGAGTTGAGCGCGTCGGTTTCTTGGCCCTCAGGCGTACTGTCCCGGCTATCGGTACCTCCCATTGCTTCTCCAGAATTTGTTCAGCCTCGCTCTATACGAATGAAGTATATTGACCGGCAAGATCGATTTAAAGAGAGGCAAAGTATTGACCAAGAGGAAATCTGTATTGCAGCACGTAATATCATCCTATGTGTTTTCTACTTTCTTCCCTTTATATATCTCTGAACATGGTATAAATCGCGCGGGGTAGCACTATGAGGAGTTGCACCAACATATTGAGTTTCTTGGCGGATCTTCACCTCCAGCTCGAGATTGATTGGCTCCACGGCAGCAGAACGTCTATATCCGGTTGTAGGCCGCCCACGCGATGGATGCAGAAACCATCCTATTGCGGCATAAATTGTGAACCTTAATGCTACCATCGAATTAAATTAATTAGCCGTGGACTTTATTTTACCTAATAGTCATTGTTTAAGATCGCTTGGATAAGTTCGTGCTAGATCTACTCAACGAGTGCGCCACGGCTATCATGTATCGGAACAAGCAATGCAAGTCAATAAGCTAACGTCCTTAAGGTTTATGAATTCTAGTCCTCTTGTAGTCCTGCTAAGCTAAATTTCATCTACTGCATTTGACATTATAAGACGTTCACGAATCCATTGGCGGTCATTTATGTTCAGAAGTCGTCTGCTAATTGCCCTCTTTTAGAGCAAGGTCATTGCATATGTAAAAGTGCCGTCCATTGGCCTGACAGCACATAATCAGGCCGATTGAAGTTCCAAAACTCAGGCTATCATTTCATTTTCAATTTGAGAAAGCTGGAAGTGTGCCTTAGATGAGCTTACGAGTGGGCGATAAAAGTAGAAGCCAATTGCCAGCATCGTTAACGATATTTGATCATTGCGAGGCATAAGTGGGCGATAATTTCTACCCCGTATAAGAAACATTTCCATCCGTTCCATACAACAAAGGCGCTAAGGCGAGTTGGTGGAGTGGTCTAACACGTGCGACTCAAGATAATATCTTGATCCTTAAACAGGATTTCGCATCTCGCAAGAGGCGTGGGTTCGAATCCCACACTCGTCAGACTTTGTTTTTTTCTTCCTTTTTTGTTTTCTTTTTTTGGACTTTGCTACTATCTATTTGCCTTTCCAACCATTCAAAACCTTTTGCAAGCTATTATCGCCCCGTTATTGAAAAAATTTTATCTTTTAGTTTCCTTATTTTCCATCTTGGTTGACGAGAATTAGCTATTAGATAGGCGATGTGAATGAAGTATGTGGTATTATGCACGTATCATATACGCCCAGAATATCTATACTGCTCAGTTGACTGTTTCAACAAGCCACTGCAAGTCCATATTAAGTTAATTCTAAAGAAAATAATACATAATTAAGAGGGTTCAAAGAAAATGCTGTCAAAAACGCCATGATGCTGTTCCCTAACGCCCGTTATCAGCGAATCCCGCCATGCTTCCCTTGCGCCTCAAGTCGCCCGCTTTGAGCTTCCGCACAACTTGGTACGACCGATCCAATTCGTTCTCAACAGTACACCGTATCTTGAGCGCCGCCACAGCAGGCCAAACGCTCCTCTCACCCCGTAATATCCAATAATTCAGAGTATCTTGCGTTGGTGTTTCGAGCAGGCGCACAAAGTCACTGGCAGTAACCTCAGGGACAAGCGTCATCGATGCCGCGGGCACTTGCTCATCTATCAAGAAGCGGCGGATGCTCGCGGGTACAAGACGAAGCGAGTCCAGCTGCCGCAGGCGGTGTCTTATTTCGAGTCCCACCATGCGAACGAGGAAAGCCGAAAGCTGGGTTGTCTTGCTGCGCGTCTCCACTAGAGACGGCCCATGCATGTCGGATTGCAAAAAGGGTATTAGATAGGGCCTGGCTTGGCTGACAATGAAATGGTTCACGTTGAATAGTTCAGCGATTCGTCGAAGAGGGGAGTCTCGATCTGTGTAAGATGCATGAGTCCAGTGGCGGAAGTCGGTGGTGTTGGCCGGAGCCCAAGGAACAATGTTGCCGTGAGCGTCTTTGCACAGGATAGTGACTTTGGAATGACCATATAAAGATGGCGAAGATGCATTCGAGGCGACAGCAGCTGTCCAAATCAACTATTATCAACAAGGTCAGTAAGGAAACAGATAGTCCCAATTGTCTCTTTTGGCAGCACATACCACATTCGGAGCAGTGATGTAGTTGAGGAGAGTTGGCACGCCGGCCCCCTGACCATCAGTCGCCACAGTGATGTTCAAAACTCTCTTGCTGCGATTATACGCCTCCTCAAATGTCAAATCGCCAACATTTGCTCTTACACATTCCTCAAGCACCGTAACATCCAGAAAGTAGCCTTCCCGCGAGAATCGCCGAATTCTCCGCATCAGAGTGTTCCATCGTGATCCTACTGACTGCTGAGCAGGAATCTGGCCGTCCTCATTTCTTCCCTTGGATGCAAAGGCGCTGAGATCAATGCCATCGCCTCGGAGAACACCTGGTAGCTCTTCTTCGGTATGTATGGCCACCAACGCAGCGATCAATGCACCAGTCGCCGTTCCAGTGATGATTCGCGGCAATAGACCTCTAAGGAACAGGGCCTTGACTACTCCAAGATGACAAAGACCAAAGATGGCGCCGCCTTGAAGGACCAGTGTGCTCCGTCCAAACGCCTGTCTTGTATCGTGGATGAAATCCAACTTCATCTGATTTGTTAATGCTTTTTCATGAGCATAGAGGCTAGACGCAGCACTCGTTGGAAGAGTACTTATGTCTTCCACTGATTCAGCCACTTGGGCAATATATTCTTCAATCAGGTATTTTGTCCCTGAGAAAGATCGATTATATAGTTTCGGCACAGAAATATTCCCGAGATTGCGGACGAGGCCCGAGCGAAGCAAGTTGACGAGCTGCTCATAGTTGTTCTCTTCTCGTGCGATTACGAGAGAGTCCAGGCGTTCTGTTATGAGCGCCCAGTCGTAGTATTTGGATGTTGGATTATTCCTCCTATGAAGCGCAATCAAGGTTAGTAGACTCGTCTTCCAACTCCCAATGCAGATCGCCATACCATAAGTCGAGGCCAAGCAAGTTGTCAAGATGAAGTGCTGCCTCCTCCCAGTCCTCAAACGTCTCTGCGTTGCGCAGCAGCTCAAGCCACAGCTTGACGGGGTTCTTTCGCGTATACCAGCTCAGGAGCTTCTTCAAGGGCGTCAGAAAGACGAGCATTGCGACGGGGAGCAACAATGAAAACGCCGTTACCTTGCGCCAAAACGCAGCCACGTCCACCACGACCCTCCATATAGACAGCACTAGCCCCATGATTGCCGAGGAACGCTTTCACGCGCAGCGTCGAACCATTTCACGAGGGCTGCGCTGTCACTCCGTTTCTGTCGGTACACGTTGCACGGTGGGTCGATCGGCTCAGTTCACGGCGTGCCGAGGGGGAGGTCAAGCCAGCATTATCGACTCAGCGCTGGCAGGAATGAGGTCGAGTCGGGAGCGCGATGTAGGCAGTACTAGGTATTGGAGTCTTCGAATAATGGCGTTGTTTGTCTGCGTGGCTGTGAATCGGCGCAGGCGCGTTTTTGCTGCTCTGGTTGCTGTTGTCTGGTCAAACTAACAAGCCCCGGCCAGCGCCCCGACAATTGATTACATTGCCGGCTTGTCTTCTTTTGCCGGCTTCCCACGGCCTGGCCGCTAATTAAAGAGATGAGCATGTGATGGATTGTTGAGAAGGGTATGAGATCACCCTGGGGTAGCGCCACAGCGCCACATTTCCCGGCTTAGCGCTGCTGGACACATGGCATGCTTCATGGATAGCGGATAACGTGCATTAGTATGAAGCATATATGCATTATCGATATGCTGCTCCAAGCATCAATAGCAGAGCTGATGTTTACTTCCATGGCCACCTTGTTATTTTCTTTAGCATCTATTAAAGAATATTCAGGCTGGAATTACTGGGCTCGACATTGGTCTAAGAAATTCTGAAAAACAGTCTCTTATGAAAGTGGAGGCATCGCAGGGACCACATAATGCTGTCTCAACGTTTTTGCCGGGACCGTCTTTGCCACCATCAGGTGCCTGGATCAAAGCATGTTGGGAGCCGTTGTTTTGCCTAGCATACGCTATGGAGCAAGAGAGTCGACTCATGAATGGGTCAGTTTATGAATGAGAAGTCATTCGACATAATATCAATTTGTTAGTTACCGCCAATGGTATCAATGCGAAGGACACAGAGTATGGCCATTAAATGCATACGACTACATCAATGTGCGAAAAACAGCAATTGTGACCGTAACTCCTGTCTGTATCATTTTTGTCGCACACCAATTACCAAGTGAATTATGTTAGATATGAAAAAACGGCCCATTAAGCCCCTGTTAACAAGCAGTTACACCATCGTCCTGACTGCGAGTCTCCCTATTCAACGCCTCAGTCATCGTCATCGTCAATAACGTTTCGCCGCCTGCCCGACCTGCCAGACGTCTCCATCGGTTCCACCTCATCTCCCTCCGCATCCTCATCGTCTTCGGGCTCTTTGGTTCGTTGTCTTTTAGATCGGGGTGCTTCATCTTCGTCGTCATCGTCCAAGATGTCCTCCTCTTCGTCGTCATCAGCGCCACTCTCAACCTCCTCATCACTTCCCACCAAAAAGCCATCATCCAAGTCGTAGTCCTCATGTCGCGAGACTCCCTGGGGGAGGTCATCGTCAGAATCATATTCTGGACGCCGTCTCTTGGGTCGCGCAGAGCCGGGAGCTCCTCTCTTTCGGGCTGCACCAGATCGAGCTCCCTCCAGGCCGCCAATCGACAAACCACCACGGCCGGATCGTCCCAGCCCACCGTCTACTTTGGCTACGGCATTCTCGCGCTTCCGTTGAGCCTTCATCCGCTCCTTCTCTGCCAACTCGGCCTGCTTCTTCTGTAGCTCAGGGTCCCTGGTCGTTTTGATAATCATGTCACCGCCAGTAGACGACTTGCTGGCCAAAGCCATCCTCTCCGCCAGGACAGACAGGGCATTGTCCCCAACAGTCTTATTTGGTCTGACAGTGTACTGTTCTGTCAAGTGGCCCACCGTCATAAGCAGATTGCTGCTCAATTCAGCGGCGGCAGCGTAGTAGTGACCATCTTTTAGTTCGTCGTAAGGTTGTCCCTTGCCTGGAGCCAGCGCTTTCTTTTGGATTTCGTATTGTTCGCCACCAATGGAAATCGTAACAGAGCCATCGCTCCACCGGTAGATATTCGTATTGCTCTTCAGTTCGTTTGTGTTGGCATCCCTACGAACTCGAACGACGTGTTTTGGGTGCTCCGCCTTGGCATTCTCAAGGTCAAATTCAGATGGCCGGAATGATTCTTCTTCGTAGGGCTCGGGCAGGAATTTAACAAATTTTGGGACGCGCAGTATCCGAAGCTGATTCTACCATAAGCCAATTGTTCGCCCAGAGAAATGCTCAGCAATCCAAGACACTTACCGCGTCATCAGATGGTTTAGGGACACGATGGCGATAGGCTTGTACGGCCATAACGATCCTATCTTTTGTCTCGTGTCGCGACTGGCTCCCATCGTAGTCTCGTGGCTCGGCCTCGCCGTAAGCTTCGGGATCGGAGGCGAGGTCATCATCGTCCAGAATGCGCGCCTGGGGCGAGGCATCTCCTTCGTCACCCTCATCTCCGAAGAGGTCGTCGCCGCCCTCGTCAATGGCATCGAGGGGATCCTCCGAATCGGACATTGCGTCTTATTGCAAAAGCGTCGTCACCCAAAAAGTTGTTTCTAACGATCTTTGACCTGAGAAAAGGCACCAATGTACCAATGGGTCGAATAGCGGATGGGCGAGGATGAAATGGGGCTGCGAGGCTGCGGCTTCGAAATCTGCTGCGCGAAGCACGCTGGAAGAGCGCGGTTCTCAATTGACTGCAGCTGCTCAGCGCCTGTGGCTAGTGAGGCCTGCACCAGCCACATTTACCGGTTCGATATTGCTTAGTCATGTGTGCTGTCTCACCCAATTGGGTACAAGGCTGGCCATAAGCGGGCTAATGCTAGGGAATAGGGTAGCAGCGCAGCATCTTGCATGTGAAGAGCGTTGAGAGTTGAAGAGAGATGTTACTTTATAAGAACATGTGAAAAAAATGTATATTCGTAGAAAAGAAGCAATTTCCAGGTGTATAACGGAGTTCATGCTGTTAATGGGTGGCTCAGTCTGAACTTCAAGCAATTCATACATCGGTTAGTTCGCATACATAGATGCCACATAGTTTATCAATCATTGTAAAATGGCTTTACATCTGATATTTCGTCGGCAACTGCCCATAATCTGCTTCAACTCTGGCAAAGTCGCCGCCAATAGCACAAACCCAGGCTCCCATCAGCCGCTAAATGACCGACCTGAAACCTCCACACGCCCAAGCTATCGCTAGCCAAGGGGGAAGGGGCGAGATTGTGCCTTGCCCTCACCTCGCCTCATTACTCGATCCAAAATGCACTAATTCCCCGTGTCAATACGCCGCTCTTCGTACTTCGTACTTTGTTATAGCGCCCGCCAGCTCAACGGCTGCCAAGTGCTACCTGCTAATAAACGGCTTCGTCACGTATTACTAGTCTAGAACCTAAGACCAACAACCCGTCGGCGCGGCTTGGATATCTTAGCTTTTAACAACTCACGCAAAAGAGAAGCTCTCCTTAATTTTTTGGCCTCCGAATTGGCCACTTTTCACGCCCAGCAGCAGCCCAGCAAAGACAGCCTGCACCAAGTCCTTCCCATCTGCAGCTCTCTGGACCGGCTATCCTGCACCCCTATTTTTCTCTCTGCATAGGATCCCGTGACAAGGCTGGAGCCACTCTGACCACTGCTGCACCCACCATTTTCACCCCGCCTTTTTGCAATGTCCAACCTCTTTTCTGGCATGTAAGTGCTGCAGTCCGATTCTGGCTGTTGTTTGTGTATCTTTTCTTGTCGCCTTTTGCTTTTCTTCCGTTTCACCCAGCAATTTGTTGCCCAGGTATGTTCCTTTGATATCGCAGCTGCTGCATTCCCTTCTTGGAAAACTGCCCGATTAGGCTTCATCGAGGGGAGGGGTCCTGAAACGGGCATCCCAGCGGTGAGGGGCAAGTGTCTCGAGCAGCCTGTCCACATGTCCAGCATGTTATTGTCGCCATTGAATGGTACTCACGACGGCATCTCCAATGAAATCCTCATCACCACAAAGCTTCAAGGGTTGGGCTTCTCCGGATTGCTTGGGATCGTTCAACGAGACCAGGAAGTCGAGCTGGGCACCCCGGACGGGAGCTCCCTAGGGGCCACTTTTAGGCATTGTCGATATCTGAGAGACTGCTCTCATCACTTGAGCCATGATGCTGTATGCCGAGCTTTTCTCATGTCGATGGCAGCCATGCAGTGAATGGCAGCAGGCAGCTGCACTTGGAAACAATCGACATGGCCTGGATGCGTCTCGCGTGCCTTTTATACCTGCTCCTAACAGAGGAGGAAAGGCTGCAAGGCCAGTCTCCACCCCTGATGCCCATTCATCACATTTCCTATTTTGCTACCCCTTTCCCACTCACCTTTTCTATTTATAAAAGCCGTACACACACCGGCCATTCCCTGCACGCTTCGGCATCCGTATCAACTTAAACCTCATGCGAGACGCTAAAAAACATCTAAGCGAAGCTCGCGCGCCTCTCCTCACTTCTGCTGTACCATTTTGCCCACCACGCTGACACATCGCCGTCGACCTCTTGTTCTTCAAAGACTGCAAAGACTACAATTGACGTCTTTTCACTAACCGCATCCCCCAGCAACGCTCGGTTCCGAGGCGGGCCTAAAAGCCCATCCCCATCACAAAGTTCCCAGGGCCCCCTGCCGTATCCCTCATCCGACGTCGCCTCATCTCCCAAGATATCTTCTGCCAGGCTACCTGAGAGAACTCCCTCTTTTCCCGCCTCAACCTCTTCTCCTCAGCCTGGTGGAATGGCCCAACCAGACGCGATGGCGACCGGTGATGATGTTATCAACTCTTACCACCTCCCGCGGCCGCTTCCGCTGTGGCTCAACTCCAACTGCGCAAAGCACATTGTCAAGGGAAACTTTATGACCCTGAGCGCACGGCCAAAGACAGTTGAGCAAGGAGAGTGGGTAGCTCATCAAGGTCAGTAGCACTTCCTTGGCACCCTTTGCCATAGTTCACAGCGCTCACCAACATTACACAGTTGTCGAACACTATCGTAATCTTTGGAATTTTGTCCAGGTAGTTCACGCAAAGGAGGAGACGGGAAACACCATCTGCAACCCTACATCTTGTCCCCGAATGTCCGCTGGAGCGTAAGTAATTTCACTCATCTTCAATCCAAGTGCATCTATTCACTTCAAATTTAGAAATCATTCTTTTACTTGGCTCAATAGCCGACGTGAGCCAGTCGAGTTACCGGCTCATGAATACATGACCCTTATGCAGCGATGGATCGCCGGAAAGGTTGATGATACGGCCATCTTCCCAACCGATCCTGCTGGCGTCTCTTATTCTCACAACCCTGCCATGTCTTCAACTCCGCTGTCTCAGCTTGCCGGAGAGAGCGACTGGACCGGCAAGCGATCTGGATTCCCCGAAAAGTTCATTGACATTTGTCAAATGATATTCCGCCAGATGTTCCGAGTGTATGCTCATCTCTACTGGGCACACTTTTCAGAACCTTACTACCACCTCAACTTGGAGAAGCAGTTGAACAGCTGCTTCTCACACTTTCTGCTAACGGCCACGGCGCTGGATATGCTGGGCAAGCAGGATCTGGAGCCGATGCAGCCTCTGATCGATCTTTGGGCGGCCAACGGGACATTCCCCCCGGAGTCCAAGGTTTACGAGTTTGCCAACCTCCAAGCTGGCGAGCGATTGATTCAACTTGCAAGCGTTGTTTAGTAAAGGATTCTCCTTAGCATTATATATGAAGTGGTTTATTTCTGTTTAGTCTCCGTGTTATTGTTAAAAGACAGATAGAAGAGGATATAACCTCACTTCTGGGTACATGTAGCCACAAAATAATAGCTGTTTTGAGCGCAGAAGCGACTAACACAAACCTTTGAGAGGCTGCACGAACACAACAGGCATCGGATTGGCGTAATAGAAAGCATGAAAGTAATATCCGAGTCTCCAGCATCATCCATTACTCTTTGTGTACGCGGCATTACAGCTCTCTTGTGTAGAAACTTTAGTATCACAAGGCTCGACTCATATTCCATGGCATACTCATACTTGAACAGCCTCAATTGACTTGAAACCATAATACTTGCTTACAGCATAAGGCTTGTCAGGCTTGACGACGCCATATCGCGTAAAATGGGGTATACAGCATCAAACCATAGAGTTTATGAACGTGAGAGGCATGCATATACTGTACTGCAAAAAAGTGACATTCTTCATCTTTATGTCTACGTAAGAAGACTATTCTTATACTGCTGATACTCAAAAAAACTTCCTACAAAACGTTGTTAAACAGCAGAAGACCAGCGCGGTCATCCTACCATGAGACCACACCTTCAATACACTCTTCCCTCGTAGCTATTTCAACCGTATCAATAGGTTTCAGTCACACATAAGGAGTATGTGTTGGTTGTAAGACGAACCGAAGTATCTCTCGCAAGATACTGAAACGGTGGTTCGAAAGAATGGCAGCATCTGGGGCAAAGACGCCCAATGGATGTAATTCTGGTGCAATATAAATCATAATAATCAGAAGTTAGATCATAGGCGGAATAAGAGCGCTTTCTTTGATCAGTTCAAACATGCTATCTATTACAATAGGAAGCCATCTAATGAACTATTGCCAGAACAAACCAGAGATGATGCAACTCGCTGTGGGAAAACTTGACGAATTGAGTGCTATCAAGGTCAAAACACATTTATATAAGTACAACCTTTCGGCGTATATACAACAGTATCATATAGTTCATTCCCCGTAAGGATATAAAACTCGCAAAGCTCAACAGCACTTTCCACACTCAAGAAAACTCACATTACAGTTACGTGAAATCAACCCCCCGTCTACCAAAAGTGTCTTCAACTCTCAAAATACTCTTTTGTATCACAAACCAGAATACTATCGCTTTCTAGTTTTTAATAATGGTTAACATTGAGCTGTAACATACGTGTTTCTACCTTTGCACGTTCTTTTATACAACAAACCGTATACTGTAAGATGTTACTTATGGACCAGGAAGGATGAGCAAAAATGACGAATATCTCATACGCAAACCTCCAATTGGAACACTTGTTCGTAGAACACTCAAGAACTGATCAAACCAACATATGTATCGTATATGCTATATCTTATCCTCAAAGCCTCTCTTGCTTCCCTCCAAACCTCTCCAAACGTCAGATATCATTACCCACTATCGAATTAAACTATCTATGCAAAGCCCTATCCGAGATTCACAAAACCAATGCACCAATTTATCCGGTAGATCCAGTGGCAAAATTCAACTCAAAACCACAAAACTAACCAAAGATCCAATAAACGGGGGACGCACAAAAAAAAGGGCCTTTCTTTCTAGGTCAAGAGTTACGCAGACCCTCCGTCCCCATCGCCATCGCCGTCAAAGTGGCTCGAGCAGAGGCAAAAACCCTGCAAAAAGCACCTAATCTTGGTCCCCTCATGCAGCATCTGTCAAATATCATACGCACAGAAAACAAAAACAGACGAGGGTACAGCAGCAGCAGGGAACAAGAGAAAAAGAGCCGGGCCATCTGCATGCTGGGGGTCCTGCAATGCCGGCTCCTCCTCCTCCTCCTCCTCCTCCTCCTCCTCCAGTGGCGATTTGAGACGGGCCTCTTTCATCGTCCTCGTTCCCCCATCTCGACTAATAGCCTTCAAGCACCTCCTCACATAATACATGGAGCTATACGCAGCCGTACATTAAGCTATCCTGGCGCTCCTTGCTTGAGCAATGGCACACCCGAGCTTTGCCACTGGCCGAGCTGAAAGCCCTAACGCCTGTTTTGCCTCGGTTTCGAGAAAAGACAAGGCCGTCGTTGAAACACAGATTGCAACTAAGACGGAAGAAAAAAAGTGGAAGTATCAGACCCTTGCCTTGCCTTTGCAGCAAGACAGGATCCGTCCTCCGAGGCAGCTAGATAATATCACATCTCCTTCCTCTCAAAGCCGCAGTCTCGTCCGGATAGACCGCGATGCCCTTTCGCCCAGCTGCAGAAGCCGTCATGGTTAACAAGTGGAGTCTTTGTTTTTTTCCTTGGGCTGATCCTAGAAAAATGTAAGCCCACTGCCGCCGACCAACGTGCATACGAAAAGAGCTCGTAACGCTCCAGAACTGCCTGCTTTGTTGATGGTCGATGGAGAATGGACTCTACAGTGTATCGACATCGCCACTAAACCCACTGCACTGCCCATCGCCGTATAGATACATGATGACTGGTTTCAGATGGGCGGCATGATCATCTTCCTTGGCCATAAATAGACGATTATCTCTCCGTGGCGCGGGCAATCCGACTGACTAATTGCTCAGGTGAGAGGAGAGGCGTGTTAAATCGCCTCGCTCTCTTTGGCATCAGCCTTCGCTTCGACGCGGGACAAATGACAAATTCGCCATGTCCTACGCTATTTCCTTCTTTTTCTTGTTTATTTTTTTTCTTTTTCAGCTCTTTTCATGCGCCAGGCAATAATTTCATGCAAGCTACTACTACCTATTTTAGCACATCGCCCAAGTTCTTTTTAAGCTCACGCCCGCCGGGGACTACATCCGGAAAGGCTGAAAGAGGCTTGGGGAGTTCTTCACCGCCAGTATCATCCGCTCCAGCTAAACAAACACCTGCTTCTTTGTAATTCACGGGCGATACCGGAAAGCGTAGGAAAAGGGAAACAGAAGAAGAAGATTTGCGAAAAAGGAGAAAAACAAAAAGAAAGAGAAGATTCAAGTCTCCGGCAAAAGTGGAAACTGATGCGCAAGTGCGTTTGTACAATGCGACGATGGTCGACATCAAGCGGTAGCAGCGCCTACCAAGGACAAAGAGAGGCAACGGATGCCATGCATTCTTACGGAGCCAATGCTCACTTACCCAGGTCCGTAAATGCGTACTTGTACAAAACAGTGGTAGCATGTACATATAGTGCTCTGCCTAGGCAATTCGTAACCAAGAAAGTGCCGGGTTGTCTCTCTACGGAGCGCCGCAGGTAACGGGAGAGCGGACGGCGATAGGGCATGCGATGCTCTGGTGATGCAGTCCTCCCCCATGCTAAACTCTAGCACATCAGACAAAGGCGCCCAGACGTCCACTGACTGGCCAGGCTGCGATCCAACCCCGGCCTCCCGCAGCCTGCTTGCAGCAGAGGCATGCAGCTGCCTGTGAGAGAGAGGCCGATGGCTTGAGCCTCAGACGTGCCAGGTCCGTCCAGAAAGTGCTCGCAGGCCGTGTTCAACAGCATCGCGTGTTTTCCTAGTGAGACATGGAGCTGTGTAGTGCAGAGTAGTCTACTTGTACGTACTCCGTACAAGCAGATCCCCCATTTCTCTTCCATACGAGTATTGCTCGCAGTAACATCATGCAGGGTACTCGTACTTGTGAGTGCCGTTGACCGAAGATCATGAGTGAGACATTGATATATCAGTCCATATGACGAACGATTGCTTTTTGACATGTGCCCATGCCTATATGCCGTCGGAGGTGTGCTGCCTGCCGACTTCCTTTCGCCTCGTCTCAGCTTTTGGTATCACACCGACTTCTCTCTCATGAGATCTTGGTACGACAGGCCACCTGCTTGCTTGATAACTTGCAGTAGGTATCCATGGCTCTTGCAGCACTTATTTAGACGCCCCGTCTTATCTGAACGTAGCATAAAAGACTTCTGCGCATGTTCACCGTCGCGATCTATTACTCGCACAGAAAATGCACAGTGTCTGCCGTCTCCGTAATTGGGGAAAGCTCGCAGTTCAGTATCCATCAAAATCCATCAAGCCGATTCACCGCCGTCGATTTAGCTCACGCACTATTCACCCTTGTGCAGGAATGTTTCAGAAGAGCTATCCACACAAAACTTAAAGGCGGTGATGCGAAGAGCTCAGGAACTGGGATGATCCTAGAACTCGTAGCTCGAGCGCCTCTCGTCCACGTGCGTTCTTTGGTCGTCTCGTCTTCTTTTTTTCTCTTTTGCTTTCTAGTTTTCCAAGTCTGTAGGGTAGGGCCCCCGGTACCCACGCGCATTAGCGAAAGCTCCGTCCGGGTCGTGATCCCCGTAGGCAAAGGGATGGGGTTCTCCGGCGAACGGTGTTCGGTGACTCATCTCCCTGAGGCTCCGCTTGTTCCCCGTGATGCGGACAGTGAGCGTACAATTCGTGCTTCTGCGTCGGCCATGCGAGGAAACATGAGATGCCTGCTTATTCTGTGCCCCTGGCTGTTCATATTCTGGCTTGGCCGGTACTGTCTCGGTGGCTCTTTCATATGCACACAAACTATGCTTGTCATTTTTGTTTTCTTCGGTAGCTAGCAGTGTTTGGTTTGGGCACAGGCGTTCGCATCGAGTTCATCGTCTGATCGCCGTCAAGAGTGGAGCTTTGGACGATACGTTTGATCGGAAGCGCAATCGCAATCCAACTGTAATTATACACTCGTCACCTCGAAACCACGCTTCAATACTGATGCCATCCATGCTCAACTGAGGCCGGATTTCTCTCTGTGCCTGGCTAACAAGGCACTAAATCCTTTTACCGCAGACTACTCGAGTGGAGTGCCGTTGATACTTTGCAAGACCAGAACGGAACCATTGCCATAACAGCTGCAGTACGAGTAGTTGAAAGTGCACTGTACCAAGTATGCATCCCGGAAAGATGGTAGTATCAGAGAGAGAGGAGAAAAAAAAAATGCAGGCCTCAATATATGGTAGCTTATTGACCGTAGCAATGCGATACTTAATCCCCCGTTTTCATTTTTAAAGGTCTCATCAAAGAGCAGTAGAATCGTCGAAACGCCCTGTTCTGTTATTAGTAGCCACCCAGTACGAAATATTTGCTTGATACGGCGACTCTGCAAGTAGCATTGCGTACTTTTGAGCTACAAACGTAGCTCTTACGTATGGCGCCGTACTAGCAAACGGAGCACTAACGGTAGAAACAGGTACCCGTTTCGTGCTCCGTTCTTGGTGGGTGCTCGCGATGCTGACCGCACATTCGCAACGTGCATGATAACCCCAGCTCAGCTTGGACTTTAGCGCACAATTATGAGGGCTATATCATCCTTGGGCTCTGAAATAGCTTCTAAAGGACGCACTGGTAGGAGTGCTTTTCGATATTTTGGCCTCTAGCTGACGCCAGGGAACAGAACTAGCCCACCAATTGCCAGCCAGCGAGTCAAGACTATTTTGACCGGATCGGTTTGATATCGACGGGAGACTCTAAGCCGAAGGGTGTTCTGCGTAGACCGCTTGTGATCACCGCGGGCAAATTCATCAAACTAATTCGTACACGCACTCCCGAGCTACCAGGTAGCAGACCATCTTTGCCTAGCACAAGCACTACCAGTCAGTTAGTGCTTGGCTTTCCTGCGAGAGTAACCAGCGCAGTCGTTAGTAAATAACAGACAATCTTGAGCGACGAAGCCCGTTGTGGACTGTCAGCCGTTAGTTGGGCGCGTCACTACGACCACTGGAGGAAATATCTAGCTCTGAATGGCCAGAATGGGGGAAATTGTAAAAGAAAAAAAAAAAAATAGATAAAAATCTTCAGCCGAGCCAACCGCAGTGGATGGTGGCGCCATAGACGAAAGAACGTGTTGGCCAGCCCTCCCCGCGAGTCAAACAACTATCACGAGATAAGGATGGCCGAGGGAAAGTAGAGGGTCCTCTGGAATACCCGTACCTCCTCACAGCCAAGAACGAGCTGCCAAGTTGGGTACTCGATTGAGCCTGAATTTTCGTATCCTTTGTTCCCATTTGAACTTGGGGCTCGGGCTTGAGCAAATCATGTCGAACCAACGTTCGCAAGTATGTACCCACAGGAGGCGCAGTCAGAGTCTTGATGAGGGAGGTACTCTGTACATCCAATTCTGTTGATCTCCATTGGTCTTGATCCCGGGCCCCGTGCAGAGACGATACACAGATACGTAGCTAGACATATGGTTGTTGTGAATGGTATAACCGCGGCACGGGCTGAACATCAAGCCGGCTTTGTTGTCTCACTAGAGACCATCCAGGTGGCAGTTAATCATGCAATTGCCTGTGACTGAGGACATGATCAAGACCAGAATCCCGTCTGGCACCACCGGGAGACCTTTCCCTGTACAGCCGCAGACAGCCAATGGGCGATATTGGGCCCGGATGGCAGCCAAGGCTAAACCCCAAGTTCGCCCTCAGACCCGGCTGGCAACAAGGCCTGAAAGATGGCACCGCCGCAGTTTGAAATATGACCAGCAAACCAGATTCGAATGGAGCCATAACGCTGTTCTGGTGCGCCTGAGAAGCCACAGTCTCAGTGCTCAGTGTCAAATCCGGTGAACTTGGCCATATTGATTGGTTAGCAACGCATGCACTTAGGGTCTTGATAATTGGCCGTTCTTGAGATTTCCCACATAACACAGCAGCTCGCCCCAGGCATTGTCCAGACGGATTCGAACAAGTCGTCCCCCGAGACCAGGTATGGAGGCGTCCTGTCCTTGGTAATTTCGAGGAGGGCTGAAGATGCATCGGCCTCACGGCCTAAGGGGTGAGAAAGTAGTGTGTCGTCGATGCCTAACGAAACGGACGCGCACGCGTCATGAGTAACCAAGCAGCGAGTGTGATAGGCGCAGCAGGAAAAACACACCGACAAAGCAGACAGCGGAGAATGGTGCAAGTTGTCGGCGGGCCATGGCCGCTTCATATGCGGCCATGGCACAGTGGAGCCCAGGCGCATCTTTGGTTGGAGGTCGTCAGGTCGAAGACGCCAAAGAGAGGCCAAGGCCCGTGTTGGAAACATGCACCAGCCACGAGAGCCCACCGCGAGGCAGCATGGCGCATGATGATGGGCAGGACAAGGACGAGCGAGAGCCAGAATCGGGCGCGCAGTTGGAGAAGATGGGGCACAATCGATAAGCGATTATCTAATACGTTGCGCTGCGTGTCAGTGCTGTCCCCGTCCGGCTGGTGAGCTGCATTGCTGTCCCGGCCAAAGCTGTGGTGCTACCTCCTACCTGGTACTATGTGCTGTAGGTAGGTAGCAGTACGCCATGGCCGTGCATTGATGGCTGCACTTGCCTGATACGCGTTGCAGGATGCGAGGCAGCGCCAAAACGGCAAGGCGGATGACACTATCGTGTGCTTGATATTGGCTGCTGCCCATCCGGGACATCCATCAGTCGCCCAGCTCGATCCCGACTTAGTAATCCGAGTCCAGCCAAAGATAGTTGGCCCAAGGCAGCACGGGCGTGTAGGGCATCACGTAATCAGCTCGAGGTCAGGTGCTGCGGCGCTGGCTCTTCTGGCAGCCCGTTACTGGTCCACTGTACGACACCCAGTGGATCTCTGCACTCGTACCTCGCCACCCAAAATTAGGCCAGGAGGTACATGCCTAGCCTGTCAGCCCACCCCGTCGCCCTTCCTCGCGTCTTTCAGGTGGGCTGTCGCAGTGCATGAGGTCCAAACCACATCAGGCATGAGTGGCCTGGGCCAGACGCTGCGTCTCGCCTGATGGGTGCCATAACACCTCCCAAGCAGCCCCGGTATTTGCCTATCGATTTGATGGCCTGTGACGATACGATACGACCGATAGAGCGAGAGGGGGAGGGGGCTTGCGAGAAGCCGTGGAGAAGTGAGGGGATCTGGATGGCCAGCCAGAGCGCGCGGCCACATCACGATGACCAAGCGACGCCGGCGCCAGTGGGCGAGAGGGCCGCTCCGCTGTGACTGGCCGGATTCGAGGCCATCTTCTCCATCCAAGCTCTGCCAGTGGTTCACAGGCCACTGTTCTGCACGCCAAAGAAGCAGGCGTTTCGCACCGTCGCCCTTAGCAGAGCGCACACTACTGGCCCGTCCCGAGCTTTTGAGTGGTCACAAGTCAGCGGGTATGGCGTCCACCCGCTGTCCGGGTCGTGCGGGAGCGAACAGCGCCGTCCATTACTCTCTTGAGGCCTGGGGAGCAGCTCATTCCTTTGGGGGAAGGGGGGTCGTCTGAGAGATTTGGGTCGCCAGAGCTTGATGCCCAATCTGCCAACCTCTTCTCGGCGGCGCGAGACTACTGTAGCATGCGGGCGCCTCTCATTCGCTCTGTCTTGGATCTTGAGCCTATCCATCTTGGATTCTGCCTCCCGGCGTCGCGGATGGCACCCGTCATGGCCCGCTTGCCGAGACTTGACAGGCTCAACCATGGGCCGTGGACATGACGGAAGCTCATTCGTCTCAGTACCCGCCCTGCTTCATGCGAGTCGAGCCGGAGGTAAATTTTTTCCCTTTCTCTGCTAGTAAAGCGGGTGATGGGTTGACCATGGTGTCGTGGGCTGAGCGCTGCTGAACTGACTGACTGGCCATGACGAGGACGACGCTGTTGCTTATCGATTCTTGAATCAGGCCGATCTTGGACTGGAAGGCGAAGGCAGCGGCAAAGCTCAGGATAGTCTCCCTTTGAGGCGCAAACTGAGGCGCGTAAAGGCCGTTTTGAGTCACCAGAGACCGCCGGTCCCAGATCGATCAGGTGTGCGGGCTATGGTTGTTGTGGTTGATACTGGCCATGCCGAGGCCTACAGTACTTGGGACAGACAAAAAAGTCGAATAGAGTACGAAGTACGGGACAAGATGTTGTTCCAAGTCCCATCCCGAGTGCCACATGAGGTGGAAAGAAGGGAGCCAGGACCAGGGATCAGCCCAGCTTAGAAATGGTGTGAACTCGAAGTACCTCCATACGAGAGAGCTCGATACAAAGCAGAAAGATGGAGAGGGCTAAACATAGCGGCTATGACATACTACCTGCCTACTGCTGCATCACATCTACCTACCTACATACAGGTGCTGCTAACACCCTGCCTACTCAGACGCACGAGTACAAGGCAAACCCACCACCGCAGCCCTAGCCAGAGAGATCCATTGTGCCATGCTCAAAGGGCATAAGGGACATCTACTCCGTGTGTGTCTAACTCCCTTCACGCACGCACTCGCGGGCTTTGACAGCACTAATCGTACGGGCGCACTGCCGCCTCAGAATGGAGTGCGGAGGATTACAAGCACAGTGCTCAAGGAAATAAAAAAAAAAAAAATATTACCAAAAAACAAAAGAGTACTAACGAGGCGAGAGCCAAATCTCACGACAGGCACCCCTGTCCAAAGCCGGCCCCGAGCACCAGGCCCTAGACAAAGCCCGTTTGAGCCCGACAGCAGACAGCATGATGACGAGCGGCCACACACACTAACACTACTCGCACGGCAAGAAGACGAAGCAGAGGTACTGTAGCAGGTAGGTGGTACGGAGTACAAGGCATCGCTATCGACAAGACTTGGCTGTACTCTGTACTACACACTCCAACCGCGGTATGGAGTAACACCTCCAAGCGAGCAAGGCATGTACATGTGTATTACACAGACGACTTAGAGTACATACATGGGAGCCCAAAGCATGTACCTACTACTGCGAATGAGCCTAACACCCAAAGTCTTCAGCCCGTGGACGACAGACACTCTCGTCTCGCTATCGCCCTTAGCAGACCCTCCGGCGACTATCAGCCCGAGGAGACTCGACGCTGTCATCATGCCAAATCAACGTGCTTGTACCGGAGATATCAGCCTAGCAGCACTATCAGAGCGAGGCACGCACCGGCCCTCGGGGCAGGCGATCAAGCAAACGACGCCTCCTCCCTAGATGGACTGCTCTTCCTCTTGACTAAGAGAGACCGATAACTAAGCAGCTCTTTGGACCAATGACGGCCGAGTCTTCATCATTGGCTAGCATCTGACCCTCCTTCGTGCGATGGAGCACCCACTACCCAGTTGCAGCTACAGACATACGCCCCCGCGAGTACATATAATTGAAATCCCCTCCTCCCATCTGCTACCTTTGCTCAGTATCCCAACTTTGAATCCCATTCGACGCCCTCGGTGCTCTTGAAGCCGTCTTTCGTTTCCTGTTTGTCTCTACCAGCGGCAGCAGAAAGGAGAGCCAGAGAGCAGCGGCACCAGAGGCCTCTCCCAACGTCTGTACCACGAGATTGCATTTCAGTGAGTCAGCTTCCTTGTCTTTTTGCGTGTGTTTTTTTCCCTCCTTGCCTCCTCTTCCCGGTTGGTGGGCGATGACTGTCTTCGTCCACTGCAGCATCCTTTGATATCGTCACTATCATTGCTATTGTTGCATCTTTCAATACCATTATAGGTATTGAAGGCACAATAATCATATCTAATAAAGCCGTCCTTTCCTCTCCATCATCCATCGCTCATTTCCCCTTCCTCTCTGCCCATCCGGCGTTGTCGATTTATTTTTATCTCTGTCGCCGCTCTTCGCTGCACCTCCTCTCTTGCATGTTTTTCTCCCACTACCACCTACTGGCCTGTCCGCTCTCCCGCACTTAAACTAGCCCCCCACAAGCGCTGTCTTAGCGCTGTTCCGATTCCCTGCCCTGCTTCCCTCCTCTCAAATCCCACACCAAACCCAACTCCCAGCCCTTTTCGCAGCTGGCCCGTCTTATATCACTCGACCCTCCCGCACTCTGCGGTCTGCCCATCACCCTTCAACGCCTTGACGATTTCATGACCTGCATTTGCTCTGCATTTCGCTGCTTCTTCACCCTTTCCCCTTGGTCACAATAGCCATCCATCGCTATCACAAATCACTGCCTACGCCTGCTGCGTGTGATCTTTCTTCATCTTGACCCCGCCCACTTCCGTCGCTGCTCGTCAAACAACAAATGAAAAAGGCCGTCTTGATCGCCTTCGCTAACATCTCACCTTTGGAGATTTTCAGTATCAACACTTAACGACTATTGTGCTTTTGTTCTTCATCGTTTCAGCTCGTCTTGTTCTTTCTCAATTTCTTTTGCTTATCTTTCTCTTTTCTTTCCGGGTCGTCATTTCTCTTGTTCGGTTTTTGACGTCGACCTCTGCATCCTCTCCCCTCACATTTCGGCCTTTGACGCCGCTCCCACCCAGCCACAAACCTCACAATGAACGGCTACTATTCAGCATCTATGGCTATGGATGCCAGCCCTGAACAGAAGTTCTTCAAGGCAGAGGACAACGGCAGCTTAGACGACAGCCTTCTTGACCAGAGCGGCATTGATTCAGGACTGGATCTTTCTCCTCCCATGGACAGCAGGCGCGAGTCTTTCGGCATCGGAGGGCCTCTCTTCTCTCCCAAGACCGAAGATTGGCAATCTGTCGACATGCAGTCGCTGCCCTCCAACAACCCCTTCTACGAACCTCACAGCACCAACCCCTACATGCGCTTCGACCAATCCTCAGCCAACCCATTCATCTCATCAGGCAATCCCTGGGCCATGAACGGAGGCTCCGGCACGGCCACGCCTTTCCAGCAGCGCTTCGGTGGCATGGGGGCTGATTTTGAGACCAACACTTCCATCTTTCAGCAGCCTATCCACGCTCCCACTCCTTTCCCCACCTCTGGCAACATGTTCGCCAACTTGGCTGATGGCCAAGACGGCCAAAATGCGGCCAAGAAGATGCAAGACGGCGCTGCCATTCGATCTCACAATGATCTGCGACGCGGCGATGGCATCCGGAAGAAGAATGCTCGTTTCGAGATCCCCGCGGAGCGAAACTTGAGCAACATCGACCAGTTGATTGCCCAGTCTACGGATGAGCAGGAGATCAAGGAGCTTAAGCAACAGAAGCGACTGCTGCGAAATCGCCAAGCTGCGTAAGTACATTCATCGAAATGATTTGATTTCTCCCCCGCATGAAACTAACTGGTTCTACTAGCCTCGACTCTCGACAGCGCAAGAAGCAGCACACTGAGCGCCTGGAAGATGAGAAGAAGCATTTCACCGTTGTCATCACTGACATGGAGGAGGAGCTTGCCACTCTCAAGGCCAAGGTTGAGCAGCTCACTCTCGAGAAGCAGCAGTGCGTTGATTACATCGAGACCCTCGCTTTTGAGAAGGACGAGATGATCCGCACTCACACTATCGAGACTGGTGAGCTGAGGAAAAAGGTTGGTATTCTGACCGACCACGTCCAACGCCTTGAGAGCAGCATTCCGCCCAACGCTGCCGCCAACGACTTCTCTGGCTCTTACGACGACATGGACATGGCCGGCACCTGGGATAATGGCTTCCTCAACGACTTCGCTGATGAGGTTAAGCCGCCCATGGCCATGGCCAAGAAGGACAACAACCCCTTCACCTCCGACAGCGAGAAGACTTCCTCTCAAGGTGGCTTGCTCTTCATGCTCTTCCTTGTTGGCGCTTTTGTCTTGTCGAGCCGCTCGATGCCCTCCATCCCCCGCGTATCTGAGGATGTCCGAGTTGCGTCAGCGAATCTCCTCGACAACGTCTTCAAGGATGCCGGCGTCAACGCCTCTCCCAGCATGCACGCTATTGCTCCTCAGCCTTCCGCTGCCACTTGGGGCCAGCCCGTTAGCGCCAGTGTCATGGCCGGCATGGCTGCCGATGGTGTTGTTGCACCGTCCATGCTCGTAGAGCTCGGCGACAGCCTTATGCAGCCCTCACAAGAGCAGACCAACGAGCAGATCTTCTCTCTCTCTGCTGCTCAGTACAACGGTGTTAGTGACCACGACTTCCTCCGCCCTGGCAGGATGCCCAGCAAGACTCGCAAGAACCTGGCCCAGGCTCTTGCTGAGCTGCGGGATAATGCCAAGCAGCTGGGTGCCGCCGAGGTTTACACTCGCACTCTCCTTTGGGACCAGATCCCCAACGACGTCGTCCGAAACTTTGCTAGAATGGTTGTAGAGTGCAACAGTGCTCAGAACGGACAGCAGTGCAACGAGGCACGATCATGAAAGAATCCAAAAAGACCCGGCGCGAAAGAAGAAAACACGAAATCTCACGATGACGAATGAAAAAAATGGCTACAGTAATGACGCAGAAACCGACTTTTCTCTCCACCCTTGCTCTATTTTGTCTTGGTTTATTTCATTTCTATGACAACCTCTTGTTACTTTCTTACTCTTCTCTTCTTACAGCCATATCCGCGATCGGATGAGCTGGCCACTTTTTATATGAGTTGCTCTGGGGCGGCTCCCCCCACATGCGCATTATTTGAGATTATTTGCTCACGCATTCACCACCATCTTCTTGAATTTGAACAAACCGCTTTCTCATGAAAACCATCTACTTTGGAGTCTCACACGATTTCTTTGCGGATCTAGCGAGCGAGCAAGCGTTGCTTTTATTTCCTTGTTTTAGCGATTGATTTTGATTTGGCTTCTTTTCATTGTGCTTTTTCTTTTCCTTGTGTTAATATTTGGACGGCTTTTCAAATGTTTATTACTTGGTTTTCTACCCTATTTTTAGGGGGGGCCTTTCGACGATTGGCGAGATAGGCCACAAGCAAGACGCAGCAGCACTGCAAGCATGCCACAGGCCCCAGTCCAGTGCATGTTTGTACTACTTTGAAGGGCATAGCTTTTCGGCTAATGGAAATCTGGGAGCGGGATGATACCCAGCACCAAGAGAAGGATTTCTACGAAGCATGTCGACACAGATTGATGACAGAATGGAATTCTATTTGATGACAACGAGCAAAGAGCACCTGGAACGGGCTCTTCTCAACGACACTCTTTTGAGAACCCATCATAGGGACAAGAAATATCCCTAGATGGCTTTCCTTTGTACTTGGGCGGCATATTGGCAACATTTTTACTTGGAAATAGCAGCCACAGAGATGGCCTGTTGGGTTTTGACGACATATTTCTTTTCAGATAGCTTTTTCAAATAAGAAAGCGGACAAAATGGTTCAGCTTTACTTTTTACATCCATCATGATGCTCATGTTTGTCCTTTGCAATTCTGTGACTGCTTCCAAACTTTGCTTGTACGGCTCTCTATCCTCCTGTGCCTCATAACTGTGTGCCCGCTTACTACCCAGATAGAGGGCTAAAAGCAAACAACGCCCGTACCCGGACCGCGAGGCATGACACCAATGAGTTTTCTACTACGTAACATTTACAGACTGACCTGACCATGATCGCCTTGTGTATAGTGCCCATCATACCATCATAGATAATACAGCCCCGTGTTCTCATCACCAAAATGATTTCCGGGGCAGAGAAGATGGAAACAAAGGGGTGGGGCGCGTGAGACAGACCTGGGAAGCGATGTGATGTGATGCAAAGCGGCCATGCACTGGCTGAGGCTTGTCTTGGCCTGGAGAGGGAGGGGGGCCAGAGATTGGGTTGACATCACACCGCCAACGAGGCAGAAAGGCCTCTTTAGTTGCTTCTAGTCCGGGAATTGGGGTGGTTGGAGAAGTCGCAGACCTAAGCCTTTCTGGGGAGGGTTGCGTCTCTTTGATGGAGGGCTTGGGACAAGATATCCATGAACAAGACGTCCAAGTACAGAAGTATATGATGCCGTGTGGCCTGTTGTGGTGGCCGCGGTGTTGCTACAGTACTATTGCCTACTGCCTCCGTATCGCATTTTGCTACGGCATCTATTCTAGTAGGTACTTAAATTGCATGGGGAGCGTCATAGCTGATGGTTAATTCATGTTGGCTATTGCTAGGCAGAACAGGGCGTGGCTGCTGGTGCGCTGATCTTTTTTACTTGTGTTGAAGGGAGAGAAGGCATCACGAGATGGACTAGAAGGTACATGTTACGCCGTACCCAGAAAGAGTCGCCTAACTTGGCACTTTCCTTGTACTTAGTCCTCAACGCAGCTTCCCCGGCATGAAGCAAGGAAATTAAAATGATGAATAATATTCTTCTTCCTATTATTGAATAGATAGATCCAATAGACCAGACCATGGCCCCTCCCGTCTCCTCTTCTCCTCTTCCACCTCTCCTCTGCTCTCCATTCTTCTCTTGTTCTATCCTCCACCTCCCTGCCTTTTTGCTTCCATCCCGCATGCCATCCATCTCCCTCATTCGCCATAATTAGCACTAGGCCGCCAGCCGCATCCACCAATCGGCGAGCCACTCTGCATCTGCAAGAACTGATCATCTGCTCTGATCTCAGCCAATGCCGTCCCAGGGTGGCCACAAACTCGGTTTTGGCGAAATAGATGAAACAGCCACAACGCTGCCAATGCGTACACGCGCACATTTATCCGCTCACACGCACACATTATCCAGACGCACCCGCTTTAGTCTGGACGAATAACAGCGCCAGAGACGCCTCTGGAAGAGAGAGATGGCTCTCTAGCTTCCCCCCGGCCATGTTTTCTGTTGCTCTATTCCTGGCTCTTCCCGTCTTTCCGTCTTGATGACACACGCCACGCCGATACACCCCTCGGGCCGATCCTGTTGGTCCTGGGGCTAGAAATGCTCTTTTGACGCAAAGCCACGCTGCCACGAAGGCACCAAAGGTACCATGATGCCAAAGCACCAATTACTGCGCCTTTGGTATGAGCGTGCCGCTGCAATGGGCGACGGGCAGACTGTCAGTCACATCTCTCGTACATACACTGGCCTGGCTACTGGTAAGTGAGTGATGCATATACGCATACCCGCATACATACACACATAACGCACGCACCAAATAAACGCACGTACATGCATCTTGCATGCTTCTTACAGAAGCTTTACCTGTCAAGAGCCAATGATACTAACAAGTTGCCTTGGTCCCTTACAGCTCCAGCAGTCATGCCACCTCCGCTGCAAATTCCCCCTTACCCCGGAAGGAGGTGAGTGCCTGAAAGCCTCATCGACTGCTAGTCCTGGACTTCAATGCCGTAAATGACTCTGACTCAGGAATTGATACCCAAACCCCAATGGCCATTGATAAGCGAATTGACAATGGTAAGAAAACGAGAAAAAAACTCAGAAGAGCAAGGCTCAGCAGAATATCTCGCGCGCAGCCCACCCGTACTAGGCCTCGATATATGGCCAACTCCACCACAACAGACGAGTCGTTTTCTCTCCCAGCCAATCTAGTTGCGACAGCTGAACAACACATACATACGTGCCCGCCTCCATACGTACATCATGTACATGCCTGCACGCATGCGTAAATGCAACCTGCATGCGCAATCAGGCATCAAAACGATCCTCCCGGCTAAGGCAAAGCTGGTAAAAGAGCCGCTGCACCAAGGCATCGCCAGACCTATGATCCCATTGCACCAATTCTCCGAGCTACATCTGCAGCTTTCTCCTCTGCTCTCCTCTTTTGACCCTAGTACGCCCACGAGAACTGGCAAAGTGAGACATCAGCTGGGTGCTGCTCTTCTAGTGGCTACAAACACGCTTCGCGAACACACAAAAAAGACATACAGCTGCAGGGCAAAGCGCCTTACAGCCGTGGAGGCTCATACATTTACAGTTTTGAAAACGGAACCAGACATCCTACCGTACAAACAAACAGGCATACATGCCGCAATCGCCGTTACGCGAGTCGCTCACAACGCCCACGTTATACCACGCCAGTGCTACAGATGATACAGTAGCGGAACCCCGCAAATGTGAACCACAAACCGCACAATGGATCAAAAATGCTGCTTCTCTACTCGTTGCTTATAGAGCCACTAAGTGGACACGAAAAGCAGCAGTAAGAAAACAGCAGAAGAGAGACCCTGGCCCACTTTCGATATCCCGTAGAGGCCGCTGGAGAAGAGAGAAAGAAAAGAGTAGGTGATGAAGCTCAAAAATGGTAAACGCCTTCGACGAGAGCTCTATCGAGTGAATGCGCTCTGCGTGCCAGTGATTCTCATTATTTCTTCTTACCGTTGCCTGGATCGTATTTTTCTTTCCATATCCTGCAGACGTGTTAGCCATTGGCTCGTCCTGAGGCATGTTGCTTTCCAGCTGGGGCTGGACTGTATAGCGCATCACAATCCTTCAAGGCTCCTGATTATAGTCATGAGACTGCTGGTGCTCTGGGCGGAACACTTTGAGCAGGCTGGGCGAATAACCGCGAGCGAAGCCCTGATACTTGAGAGTGATGTATCGCAGTACTCAGAGGAGCACCCACAGCTAGCACGACGGAATGGGTGCATGTTTGATAACTTACCATGAATTTCCTAGTGTCTTGTTGCCAGCCTTCTCCGCCAGTCGATAATACCGGGCTGCGGCATACTGTACTCCCAAAGCAGGATTCAAACATCAGCCTCATGTGACGGACCAAAATCTGCGGAGAGAGCACGACCAGTGGCCGTGCCATTTCCTACTGGGCTTGCGCAACTTGCGCCTCCTTGCTTGTCCTCTCTTGCCTCATCTGTGCCCAACTTTGGACCTGGTGAGACGTTGGGCATCAACTCCGCCTTTGTCAGCGCAGAGACCAAACCTGGGCCAAGCCTAGATCAGCCAGACTGATGACTGGCAAGCCACAGTCTGCCTGGAGTGCTGCTGGCCCATGTTGAGGCTTGGCCTTGTTGTTGTTGCCATCGAAGAGGCGAAGCTATGTCATCAACATCTTGACGAACCGCAAACGTACCTTATCCTTTTTACAGCCATAACCCTGCAGGTAACACCAGGCAACTTCGTTCATAGCGTCTTGTCCACTCGTCAGTATTCAAGGATATATTCGTATCTGCAGCTGCGGCTCATAACTCACCAGTATCGCCCAAGTTCGCTGCGGTCTCATAATACTGTTTTCCCCGCGGTTCAGTATCTAATCAGCTCAGACGGCTCCTGAATAGGAAATGGCTGCATACCTGCTTTGCGGCGATTGGATCTTTCTCGATGCCCCAGCCGTGGCGGAAGCAGTTGGCCAATTCGAAGATGGCGAGGACTAGCTCTCCCTTTGCCGCTCCTCCCTTCTTCAGACCGGCCTGGATCGCCAATTCTTCGACTGATGCAGCATTAGAGGCCGCCGCCGTTAGATAGTGGACCGCTTTCCCAGGGTCTGGCGTGCAACCCCAACCGTGCCTATGAGATGAATGCATAGCGATTAGTCCGGAGCTCTTCTCCATCTTCCCGAGCTTCAATTGCCTGCTAATCATATGACAGTCACGTCACGTAAAACAAATGGGATGTGATATATGAGAGCGTGCTCAAAGGGGGCAAATGCGGGAAGAGCCGTGCCTCCCTTAGGATTCACCGGCGGCAAGCAGCATATCGCCACCACAGGATAGGAGGGAAAGGGCAAATTGGGATCCGGCGATGGTGACACTCACCTGAGTGCTAGCCCATAGAGGACCTGGCTAAGTGGATTATTGGCGCCGTTCTCATCTGCAAGGCGCCCGAACAACTTGGTGGCTTCCACAAAGTTACCCTCCTCATGCAGTCGAATCGCCTCCTGAATATCGGCATCGATCTGTTTGGACGAAACCTGTCCCGAGTGCACCGAAGCGCTTCGGCTGCGAGGGCCGTCTAGGCTCATGTGCGCCATGCCATCTGCGGCATCCCTTGAGGGCGGCCGACTCCTCACCCGATCATTCTGCCCGGCTAACATGGTGGCGCGCTTCTCCCACTGCAGCTCTGCAGCATCTCCATCCTGCACGTCGTTTGGGACCACAATCTCCGGCAGGTTCTGGGGCACATGGTCCGAGGTCTCAGGCGCGCGACTCAGGTGTAGCCTATGGGAGAGGCGTCGTGCGGTGCTCTCCTTTTTGGATTTCTGACTGGTCGAGGACGACGCAGATGGGCTTCGTGATTGATCCGAGTGGAAAAAGTCAAAGCTTCGCCGCGATTTTCGGTGCTCCCCGCTTGTTGACGAGGGCGATAGCAAGCCGTCGTTGTAGCCGAGGGCGTTTTCGTCCGACGGCATAATCACCTGTTGCGAGACAGCGTCGGAGCGAACAAATGTGATGTCCGGGCCGGCCATTCTTCCATCTGCGTCTTGGTCTTGCTCTATAGCATCCTTCTTCTTCAGTGCATCTCGGAAGCCCATGGTTGCGGAGTAGTAGCTTGCTGTGAGCGAATCTTCTTCCCCCTCTTCTATTAACTTGGTATAAACCAAAAGAAAACACCAAGCGAAGCGAAACAGCAGCAGCACTAAAGCTTTGTATATCCCGTAGCCGTGACGGTGTAAATGAGCTAGCCCGTGATGCTTGGCGCTCGATCTGTCTGATACCCAAAATAGACTCTCCTCAGACAGCAAGCAGTACTAGCTGTTCTACGTCGCAAGAAAACGAGTACAGAGATGAGCGAGACAGTCAAGCTGTGGCTGAGGCTGAGCTGAGCTGAGCTGAGCTGATGCAAGTACTTTTGTAGCGACTGATATGTGGGCAGTGTCCTCTGTAGCGCCGTATGACATACAGCGCCAGTGCTTCCCACGCCGTGTGTCTCAACACCTTTTGAAACGAGGTCACGGAGAGGCAGATGAACAAAAGACGTTGGAATAAGAACAACAAAGTTTCGACTGTTCCCGCGCGGCAAAACAAAGAAGACAAATCACGGGCTGCCAGGCGGCTGCTTTGAACTATTGATGGATGAGGTTAAAAAAAGGCCAGGCGCCGTCCCTTTTTGAAACAGGGCCCTTTTCGCCGCCCCCTCCAAAAATCCGCATTATGGAGTCGAGAAGGTGGTATTCTAGGATTTGGTCCAAGTCCCAAGTCGCCTGTTCCTTGGCGAAAACTGGGTGCTGCGGCCACCTACTCTTGCCGTGTTATTATAGTACTACCCAGGCACCTAGATACTGGAGATGAAGGACTCTGAATGAAGCAAGGGGCCGAATATGCTTTGCTACTTACATAGGCACTACATAGAACAACTGAGATTGAGGCTATTCATGTTATTGATGCTGGGGTTCATTTCCACCGTCAAATTCTACAGGGGGGAAGCGCTGTGGGACGGCCCTATCTGGCTATTTTGGGACGCCGATCAGTGATCTCTTTTAGAGGGCTGCCTTCGCTAAACCCGGTCGGTATGGGGGATGCTAGACGGGGTTTTAATTGATAGCGTATTCGATTAATAGGGGGCGTAATATGTCGTCCATTCTGCTATTTGATGACACGAGAACAGATATCGCGGAATGGATGTTTACTTTAGTTGGCCATTTCAGGGAGTATTTTTCGAGATGGGATTATATGAATTTTCCACGTAGAACAAGCTTGCAGTATAGTAGCAGTTTTTAACAATCTCATTTACTTCTTTTTTTTCTTCAATCTTTTTATTATCTTTCCTCTACTAGTATGCATCTTTTTTTATTTTCTTTCCTCACAAAATCTTCTCTTCTCTTTCCCCTTACTCTGTTTTTGTTTTCCTTTTCCTTTTTCTTTTCTTTTCTTCTTTCGACATTGTAGTCGTCCGTCCTATTTGCAACCCCCTGCAGCCGATGAGAGGGAGGAAAATAGGCATGACGTTTAAAATGCTGAATAACAGGGTATCTTTAGTATAAAGCCCGTTTGCCAACCGACATGAGCTTCATGTCTTCCTTCTTTTGCTATAGAATTGAACTGCTTGCTAAATAAACAGAAAACAAAAGAATAAAAAAAAAAAAGAATAGCTTGGATTCTCCAAAAAAATTCAAGGTATGAAACTGCAGAGGCGCTTAAATACCACTTGACTCGACATGTCCAAGGGACGATGCACAGATAATCTACTTTGACTCGTTTAAAGGGGGAGATAGTCCTTTGGGTTGTCAAAGTCAGAATCATCGGAGTCGCCCTCCAGGAACTCGGCCACTTCGTCAGAATCGACATCGTCAGAATCGACTGATTCATCTTCGCTGGAGACATCCTGGGCCTCGTCGCGCTGTTTGGCCTGATTTCGGAGGACGCTTGCCCTCTCACGATGGAGCAGCTTACATCCCCTGGTCTTACAGATACCGGTATTGCTGAAGTCTGGGCATTCGAAGACATGGCGATCGGTGCAGTCTGCACCCTTGTCACAGTATCCACAGAATCCAAATGCCGCACATACGGGGGCATTTGGAGAGGCTTTGGAGTGAGTAAAGGGACAGTCAGGCCGGGAGCATTGTCCCTTGGCAAAGTGTAAACAGTTCGGGACACGTTCTGGGGTAAGCTCATGGGAGAGATCGCAAGACTCGCCGTTGGGACACTTGCCGTCTTTCAAGATATCCTTGCAAAGAGCCACCTTGTCAGGGTCATGGACGTATCGGCAGGCTGGGCCTTTCGAACAGGAACCTAAAGGGCACAGGTTAATGGTTAGTTTGCTTCCCATCTACGCCACTGTCTCGTAGAATTGTAGCTCATTCGGTTGTTGTATTTGTAGAAGACAATTACCGGTCGTTGAAAAGATTTTGCATCGTTGATCAAGTTTTTTGACCATACCAGATCGACTGCTTGCGTTAGTATCATGACTGCCTTCGGAACGTGGACATACCGGTGATCTTTGACAATCCTCTGCGCCACAAGGTTTCCAGTCTTTGTACGGTGGAACTTGACACCGGCAATAACGGTCATCTTTGGCGTCAAAGTAGGAGGGGAAGGGTCGCCTGGCAACGGTTAGTGATAGATATGAAGAAGTAGAGATTGCAAAATTTACCAGGTGTCTTAACCAATTTCTTCCCCCCATCCAAGACTCGAAAGCGAATGCCATTGACCGTTATCTCATTTGTAACTGCGGGATTGGTGCTCGTGCTCGTGCTCGTGCTCGCAAATCCATCCACCGTGGCCTGGTGGCGAAGGAACTCGCTGAATCTTTGCTTTTCCCGGCGCTTCTGATCTTTCATTTTTCTCTGTCGAGTCTCTTCGATAGCTTTGGCCCGATTTTGGCTCTCTTTCTCATATATATTGGCGTTAATGAGCTGGCGGTGGCGATCGTTCTTGCTCACCCAGCCCGGGGTCGTAGGAGCAGGACTGGGGGCGGCCGAGCTCGAGGCAGAACCTGAAGCAGATGCCGAGGCGTTGAGGTGCAGCGTTCTGTTGCGATGTGTCGCGGCTGGCCGGCCGCTATATCCTCTTGTCGGATAAGGCGCGCTTGCTTGTCGGTAGGCATTTCCTTCATCCAGTTAGCTATGCTGCCATTCCCGCCTGCAAAACATTTTACTCAGAAAACAAACCTCGGTGCCGCACTGGGTGATGCGCTGGCGGGACGGAACGGTAGTTGGCTTGCTGGGTTTTGTGTCGATTAATTTGGCCTAGAATGGTGAGCGCTATGAAGTCATCGCGAGATGCCCAACTATCTTACCAGCAAGTTGGCCGATGCGCGCCAACAGCTCTTTGTCTTCGTCCGACATGCTCGTGTTAAGCTTTGCTGAGTTTCAAATGCTATGCCTAGTAAAGAATCAAGATCCTCAAAGTTGTGGGAGATGTGCTTGCGCTGGTAGGAGCTCGGCGCAGTAAATGATGCAAGGTCAAAGAAATGCAAGGCTACAGTGGCGGCAGTCGATGAGATAAGAGCATAATCGATTAGCAGCGGCCTTAGTCATCAACGCGCGCTCCACGTCGTCGCAGTGATGCGAGGCTGAAGGAAGCAAACTCAAAAACCCAACAAGAACCGTTGATTAAACAGCCATTCAATACGTCGAATATTCAGCACGAGCTTATATGATATTTTCTTATTTCTGACGAAGCCTTTTTATCGTTATTAGCTACCAATCAATACCCAGTGAGCACCCATCCTTCCAGCCCAACAATGTCTTCGTGGGATCTGCTGGACGAAAAAGGCGAATCTGAGCTTCACAAAAGCCGGCTCCTCAACGTAGAGGAGAAGCCCTTCAAGCGCATCACCAAACGCCTGTCATCTATATCCGCGATAGTTTCTAGCGCGATACAATCTGATGCTACAAACTCAAATGGAGGCCACACTACGAGCAGCGCCCAGTTACAAGAAGATCTCACATTCGATTTTGCTGCCTTTGACAGCAGCATCGCCCGGTTCCAATTCCTTCACGATGCAAACGAGCGCGAACGCGAGCGTTACGAGGCAGACAAACAGCGCATCCTCGCCGAATGCCAGGCGGCCCGCGAGAACAACGCGCGACTACGAGAGCAGTTGGAGGATGCCAAAGCAACTTTGGCGCGGCGGAAGAAATTCGACGAGCTGGCCGAGAAGATATTATCTAATCGGCTGCTGCGGCCGCGTGAAGACCAGCTTGTTGCCCTCGAGAAATTGGAAGAAGAATGCAAAGAGCTGGAGCGCGAAAGTGAAACCTACAGCGGCACATGGAAGGAGCGGCGAGACCAGTTTAATAGGATTATGGAAGAGGGCATGCTATTACGACGGCAAATCAGAGACGAAAAGGAGGAAGTAGACCGAAGAGAGGGAATGAATGAAGGCGGAGACGACGAAGTGGAGGAGCAGCGAGACGGCCAGACACCCGGCGTCAACCCCAATAGCACCGAGACACCGCGACCCGATGGCGAAGGACAATTGAACGAGGCGACGCCCCATCCGGCAATATCTGTGGATGGACCAACGCCGTCGGCAGGCTCGCCGCGTCCAGATCAGCTCCGGCTTTCATCTACAGAGGGAGCATCGGCTTCTCGGTTAGGAAGTAGGGCCTCCACCAGAGAAGTGTCACAGCCGCCGCGGCGTGATCACGATTCAGGGAGCGAGACTGGCGAGGATGTTGATATGCATGACGAAGGATCAGGGAATGAAGAAGGCGAGGAGGACGAGGACGAATACAAGTCGTCGGCGAGGAACGGTGACAAGATGGAGGTTGATAATTAGTTTTGGATCATTGGCATAACGTTGTTTCTTTTTTTTTTTCTTCTTCTCTCTAAAGATGGATAGAACATTTGTATAACTAGGATACCCGGATCAAATAAATAGAAGAACAAGGAGTATCTTTTTTGTTCGGCGCTATTGCTAACGAGGTCCTGGCGATGCGGATGATACCTTAACGTATCGTGGTATTTTATTTATAATCATTTTTCGTCTTCCTCCAAGCTGCACCCTCATCAAGCCGCCTTCGCCTTCTCCAACGCCGCCTTTGCATTTGCCAGCTCCTCCGGCGTAGCAGTCTCGTTCTTCTCCTCGGACGCAACAAGGTCTTCCAGCTTCTCGACGGCCGTTCGGATTCGATCTCTCAGAGGCTTGAACACAGCCTTTGTCTGCTCGACAACCATTTGCTATAACCACAGTCCTTTCGTCAGTTCTCCCTTGTAAAGAAAAGAAACATCGTGTATGCAGCCCCAACATACCTGCTGCTTCAAAATGTATGTCGCATTGCCATCCTCGTCTTCCTGTCCGCTCTTGATCTTTTCTTCCTGCGCCTTGACCTGAGCCTCCTGCTCCTCGAGCTCCTTGTGGTAAGACGCTTCTTCCTTCAGGAGGCGGTTGACGGCACCGGTTGCGATGACTAGGGGAGATGGAGGAGGCATGGCGAAGAGATTGGGTCGAAAGCGAGGTTTGGAGAACAAAGGAGTAGAGAAGAGAGCTGGCTAGAGGCCGACTATTTGAAGGCAGAAGATTAAGAGCCCAGGATTCTTTCAAGCTGCCTGCTCGAAGCTTGTTTCCAGGGTTGATGGTTAACTGCGTGCCTAGCAGGCAGATAGAATAGATAGATCCCTATCTTAGCTACGTGGGGTTGATGGCGGGGCAGCACCGCGTTTGGCTGTATTTAGCATCAGCATCTCAAAAGGGAGGGTGGCAACAGTATTAGGGAATAGCAAAACAGCAATATATAATCAACGCGGCGAATTCCTAACAGCCTAACAATACCTAGAGTAGGATTGAGCCCAAATATCCTTCTCAAGTGTCAGTAGTAAGGTGGATATTCAGGATTATTCAACGTCAAATCGTAGACATCACTTTCATGGATCTGCATACGCGGTAGCTAACAAAGTTGCTTTCGTTCAGTAGTCACTAATTTCCCAAAACATCCTTTTTCTAAACAACATAGCTAGCAGAATACAAGATAAAAGAACACTAGTATGGAAAAGGGCTTGTGTTGGTTCGACATCCAAGGCGCGATTATCCTTTTCCCTTCTTCCCTCCTGTATCCTAATTCAGAGAACCTCCAAGATCACATGGTATCTCCCCAAACGCCTTCAACTCCGCCGTGGGCGATTCGAACAAAAACAAAACCTTTCGTTGCCCAGAATGCACAGCATGGTTATTTTACATACTCAAAACATGATGTATTTTTTTGGTTGTGAGTCAACATGGCGACTATGCCTCGACAGCAACCGCCGCAGCAGTCATAGGGGCGGCGGATTCAGGCTCGTCTTGGTTGGAGATCTCGCCTCCAGCTTCTCGCTCAGCCCAAGCGCCCCAGAGTCCGCGTTTTCCTCGGACTTTGATGGGGTCACCAAGGCCTGAGCTCTGCTCAACCTTGATGGCATCCTTGGTAGCAAGCACCAGGCACTCAAAGAACATCTTGGTTGCGTCAGCCTTGGTGGTTTCCTTCTCGGGCAGCAATTTCTGGAAGACAACTGCTGACTTCTTCCTCTTGTCTGCATCCTCGGCGGCATCAGGGCCAAACAGCTCTCGAAGAATGTGGACAGCATGCTTGGTGCCGGCGGACACAGCGCCGCTGTCAGCAGGGTGAATAAGAGGCAGGGTAGTGTCTTCGAATGCAGGCATTGCGCTACCTTCCCTTTCCGCGTGATCATCGTCAAAGTGGGCGGCAGATTCGTCGGCAGGAATCTCGAGAATAGTACCATCAGCGGCTACGCTGTTGTTACCAAATGCGTTTCCATCCAGAGTAAAATCGGTGTCGTCTCCCAGCTCGAGACGGGGAGATTTGAGGCCTACGCTGTCCACGTCGGCAACGCCACTGTCACGCTTTCTCTTCAGGTCGTTCGCACCGCGGACCATATCCAATGAAAGCATGCCGCGAAGTTCGGGGGCCCACGACAAGCTTCTGCCCTCCATCATGATGGAAGATACAAAGCCGCCACTCTTTTGCATTTCTGCGAGAGCCAGAAGCAAAGGATCGCGTGGGAGGTAGGTAGCAGGCTTGGTGATGTTTTCTCTGTGGGCCTGCTGTTGCTTGATGTGAGTGCTGGACAGGGCAATTTCATCGTCTGGCATCATGATACGCTGTTTCCTAGCACGCGAAGCAGGCTTTTGAATTTGGGTGCTCTCCTCGTCGTCCTGGGGCTCGTAGAGATCTGTGTGGCCGTGGCGAGAGTACTCCGCCTCAATTTCTTTAGCAAATTGATCGTCAATATCGGATAGAGGAGATTCCGAAATTCTTCGTCGGTTGATGTCAAGCGCGGCCATTTCGGGAATGCCAGACGCGTCACCAGGGTTGAACTGGAAATCGTCGTCGCCCATCTGGATATCGCCCTCATCATCTGCAATCCGCACGGTACCGTCGACATCCATACGACTATCTTCGGGACCGGCGCCCTCTTTTGATCGTGGCATGATATCAAGCTCGCTGAAGACATCGTCTTCGATTGACCGCGCTGCGGGGGCATCTCGACCCATTTCAATGCTTGGGCCGCCATCCATGTCAAGACCAAAGTCGAGCTCGAGCTCAAGATCATCCATAGGCGCAAGTGCGTCTTCATCCAGAGTCATACCACCTTGGAGAAACTGGCTGTTGTCGAAATCTTCCTGCAAGTTGATGTCTCGGTTGTTGCTCACGCGCCCCTTCCTACCGACTTGTGAAGACGACACGTCATCAACTTGGGAAAGTAGCCACGAGGCATCAGGAGGTGGAGGTAGCTCGAGGTTATCATAAGGCGTGATTTTATCGGGGAGGAGCAAAGACTCGCGGTTGGTGATTTGCAAGTTGGCAGCCAAGTCATTGTTACCAGTGGAACGGAACGCCTGGGGTCATTAGCATGGTCGTTTGCAATTGGCGGGATGTAGTAGACGAATGGCAAGGCAAAAGAGCAAAATGAAACAAAGAGGCACCAACCATTTTTATCTTCATCATAGCTTCATTACAATCATCTAGCAAGTATCGCGTTTTGCGCTGGTATATCCTGACAACACCAAGCAGAAGCTGTCCACTGAGTCGCAGGGCCATCGGCGCCTGGTTCGGCGTGATGATGGCCTCGACGCTGTCGGTGACATTGGACTGGAGAATGTGGTTCTTGGAGAGCTTGCGCTCGAGGTTGGCAGACAGCCAGACACGGGCAAGAGGCCCGGTCTTCTGGAGGAGCGTCTCTGAATAGAACATGATGCTTGCGCGCGAAGCCTGTCGCACTGGCACTCGCGCTCAACTAAGCTGGTACTCGAGGAGAAGAAAAATATGCAGAGGCACAGCCAGCCAGTGAAATGGTGCAGGCAGCACAGCAGTGGAGGGGAACAAGAGATTGGAGCAAAGTGGAGGTGAGTAAACACGGAACAAGGGGTGCGCGTTTTGGTGGATAAACAAGTCGCCTAAACCGTGTTCGGGCCTGGCTCACGCGCGATGGTGGCCGCGCAAAATCATCAAGTCCAAAAAAATGAATCGCCAAGGGCTGGAATACCGGATCGCAGGCGAGGAAAAGCGAGCAGAGGGAGGTGACGGGGGTTGATGGGAAGTGCAAAAATGACGAGGCGAGGGCAGCGGGTTGTGTGAAACTCTCAAGATGGAGCGCGGAGGGGAGACGCTGCTGCGGCAATGCGAAATTGCGTGGCTGGGAGAAAAGTGGCTGGTACCCAGTAGAGCTTGCTGTCTGCGTCCATTTTCGGCGTGGCGGGGGCGGGATATAATTCTTCCGGCGCTTCTGTACGCTTTCTGTCCGTCGGATATCGGCGGGCGTGCCACACTGGTTACCGCTTTGGGCAGTAGCGCAGCGAGCCAGACGCTGCAACAAGCACTGAGTTGCAACCCCGTAGCACACTTCAGCTAGCCTCTGAGAGCTCCCGGCAAGCTACCTGCAGCATTACTCGTCATTATACATGCCAGGGTATCATCACTATAGAGCTTGGTAGGTCATCGACACCATTACATAGAGGCAAGCTGCTATATTAACTGTTTTTAGTATTTATTAGCGTACCTTTGTTGTCCGTTTAAGAAAGAATACTTTCTTACCGGTTATCAAGAAACTGCTGTAAAGCCAGTGATACTACCACAGCTAGACTACAAACCGCGAGCTCCTTAATGCACTTACAAGATGATTACGATGAACGTAATTCCACAAGATCTCTCTATCTCTCTAATGCTACCCTTCCCTCGCGAAGCGTAAAACTTACTCATAACCTCACCGTTTTGTGCATATCAATAGCCACGTACCTATGATGTTTTACGCGTTGCTGAATATGGGCGACCGCCTGAGCTTTACCGCTTGTATGCTCTGCGTTACCATTTATAACGGTACTACGCGTATGCCTCTTGACACATGCCACTGTTTATTCCGACACCTGTGACTAGAGATCTGCATGTCCCATACACAAATATATTCCTATATTGAGCCAGGCGATTTTCATTCTGACAACGGCAGCAGTGCCTGTATTACGGCAAGATACCATCCATGATCAATGGAGCACTCACCTTGTCTATATCAAAAGAGCCCCATATTCATCTTCAGTCCAAATGGGTATCTACAAATTCTGCTTGTATTTTCTAGAATATCAATGATAAAACAACCCACTCTGCGAGCAATCGACTGAGCGATTCTAGATTATCTCAGCGTTTGTCCATCGATTCCCCACGTCGTATATCGGCAGGCATTTGTTAGCGATGATGGGCATACATCAGCCTTGAAGCAATAATTCGCCTGAACATCGACGCAAGATCTGACAAGGTATAAGATTCTTTCCCGTCTTATTGCCTCGTAGCCTCCAAGGTTATTCCAATTCACCCCACCAAGGTATGCCCAGCTAGCAGCGTTTAGAAAACCCCTAGTAGCGATGCTAGTATCAGTAGCCGCATCAATGCTATTCAGGAGACTTGGCTAGCGAATTAAAGGCGGGCATTACCCTTGATCGGGCTGGCTGCTCTTGAATATAAAATGACACAATTATGACAATGATTATCTTAAATTTTGCATTCTATCTGACGGCATTGGACAGAGTTTCTGGGAATAATAATGGCTGTAGTAAGACGCAGGGCTTGGCAGGTCGTTGTAGCCAGTAGCCATCGACATGGGGCGCACAATCAGAGGCTTGCAGGGCGTTGGCCGCGTAGCCCCAGCTTAGCCGCGGCGCCGCTAGGCTAAAACAGAGAGTTACTTCGCGCTGCCAGTACCTGCAGCCCCCTGTAGTGGTCCTTGTCCCCAGTTCCAGTGGCGAGGCTAGCGCAACTACCCATTCCATAGAGCCTTGGGAGACCACCTTTGTAATTTGCATGATTGCATTGCTGATGCTTCACCGGTCTGCACGCTGGCCTCTTGATTAGGGGATGAGGATCGTAGCCGTCGGTGTCCGCTGGATAAAAAGACTCGATTCATCACGATAACGCCGCCTTCCGATCTCGAGAACGCATGCGCCAAAGCCGACTCCTGCGCATTCGATTGTCTCCCCTCTCCTCATGAATACGACCTTTTGATAAAAGCTTGGCGTTGATTTCGGGCCCCCTTAACAACTAGGACGCCATCTTAGGGTTTGCAATATGCAGCTGCCATGGGCAGGGCGCGGCGGCTCTGGCAATGAGTCTCTGCTGCCAATGTCCAATTTGCCCACCATCACTGGAGATACGGCTGATGGCGATCGGGAGGGAAGATCAGGAGCAAGGCCAGGACATGTCCGAACATCTTCTGCGCATGCGCGGGTAAGGCTGAAGACACCATTTGTATGTGTTTCCAGGCAATTCGTTAACAAGATAGCAGGGAGTCGCTAAAGAATACTCCTTCATGACACCCAGCGAAGCTGCTGCGCAGCTACGGACGTCCCTCACTTACGGCCTTACGCCCAACGAAGCCTTGAAGCGACTCGGCGAACATGGACCGAACGAGATACCCCACGAAGAACCAGAGCCTCTGTGGCTCCGGTTTGCTAAGCAGTTTCAAGAGCCGTTGATTATACTCCTCCTAGTATCCGCGGGAACCTCGTTACTCTTGGGCAACACGGACGATGCGATAAGTATCACGGTGGCGGTAACCATTGTCGTTTCTGTCGGTTTTATCCAGGAATATCGATCGGAAAAGTCCATCGAAGCCCTCAATCACCTTGTTCCGAATCATGCACATCTTGTACGAGGCTCACCGAATAAGTCGTCTGCCCTGCCGAAAATGTCTCCGTGGCCCCCTAATGTCAACGAACTTCGAGACCCGGCCGATAGTTCTGGCTTAATGACCCCAATCGAAGACATCTTGGACGCTACTTCGTTCAGAGTGTCAGCATCTCAGCTTGTACCGGGCGATTTGGTCCTCTTTACTACTGGCGATCGTATTCCTGCAGATATACGGGTTACCAAGGCGGCTGATCTGACAATTGATGTTTCTAACCTGACAGGCGAGACGAAGCCTATCAGTATAACAACTGAGTCGCGGTCTCAAGGAATTAACCAATTCTCGAAGCAGTCTTCGCTCGCTCCGGCCACGCCTCTGGACAACGGCGAGGCGGAAAACAGTGACATACGGAATATTGCATACATGGGCACGCTGGTCAAGTCCGGACACGGTCAGGGAATTGTTTTCGCAACCGGTGGCAGCACTCACTTCGGCTCTATTGCTTCAAGCGTTTCTGGAACGGAAAACCCCAGATCGCCTTTGCAGTTATCGATGGATGAGCTTGGCACACAGCTGAGCAAGGCCTCGTTTGTCGTGATTGGATTGATATCGCTTGTTGGTTGGCTACAAGGGAAAAAGCTTTTAGAAATTTTCACCATTTCTATATCCTTGGCCGTTGCCGCTATTCCCGAAGGCTTACCTATTATCGTTACCGTTACTTTGGCTCTTGGCGTACATCGGATGGCGAAGCATCATGCCATCGTACGCTGGATGCCCAAAGTTGAAACTCTTGGATCTGTCAACGTCGTATGTACCGACAAGACGGGTAAGCATTTAGCCTTGATCCTCCTTAAATCGCAGCCATTGTATATACTGATTGTCTCAAAATAGGCACTCTCACGACCAATCATATGACTACCGTCGAGATGTGGTGCTTTGGAGAACAGGGCCCGTTTCACGTCTCCTCGGACGCCGAGGTGGAAGAGATTAAGCCCACGCAGGCGGCTTTACATATCCTACGAATTGGAAACGTTGCTAACAATGCACGCCTGGCAAAGAACTTTGCAGAGAGCGGCGCCGCTGCAAGTGCCGTCTTGACTTCGACTCTTAGTCGTGAAGAAGCATCGACCTATACTCGATGGGTCGGCCAGCCTACGGATGTGGCCATGCTCGACTTGCTTGACAAATTCAAAGAGCATGACATTCGAGATTCCGTCGGCCCACGCGTCACCGAAGTGCCTTTCAGCTCTGAGAGGAAATGGATGGGTGTTACCATAGGAAATGAAAAGGAGTACGCATATATGAAAGGATCTATAGAGAAGGTCCTCGCCGCATGCGATACGTATTTGGAAAAGGATGGGCGGGAGATCGTACTGGACAGTGCGCGACGCCAAGAGGCCTTGGCAGCGGCCGAAGCCATGGCCGTCAAGGGCCTTCGCGTTCTCGCCTTTGCCAGTGGTCAAGTATCCAAATCTTCCAAAGCTCGTTCACCTGCACCTGGTACGCGAAGCAACACGCCTGCTGCTGATGGAACTTCTACACCAACGATTCCTCAAAGCTCGGACGATACCTACAAGGGACTCACATTTGCTGGCTTAGTTGGCATGAGGGACCCTCCTCGGCCCGGCGTGGAGCGCTCTATTCGACGACTCATGCGAGGTGGCGTCAGAGTCATTATGATCACCGGTGATGCGGAAACTACAGCACTTGCGATTGGCAAACAGTTGGGAATGAGCGTTGCCGTTCCCAGCGCCCATTTGCCCGGTCAGAACGCAATAAAAGCTGTCCTCCGGGGAGATGAAATTGATAGGATGTCCAACGAAGACCTTGCCCAAGCGATACAGCACACTACTATCTTTGCCAGAACCAACCCCGACCACAAAATGAAGATTATTCATGCACTCCAGTCTCGAGGAGACATTGTGGCTATGACGGGCGATGGTGTAAACGATGCGCCTGCCTTGAAAAAGGCGGACATTGGTATTGCTATGGGACGCCATGGAACAGACGTTGCCAAAGAGGCGGCGGATATGATTTTGACTGATGACGATTTCTCCACCATTTTACGGGCCATTGAAGAAGGCAAAGGCATTTTCAACAACATTCAGAATTTCCTTACCTTCCAGCTTAGTACGAGTGCGGCTAGTTTGGCCCTGGTTTTTATCTGCACTTGCTTTGGGTTCAAGAGTCCCTTGAACGCTATGCAGATTCTTTGGATTAGTAAGTTATCCATTCAAGCTATTGTCATCTTTTTGTTGCACCAGCGAATCTTTCACTAACGCCGCATCAGACATCATCATGGATGGTCCCCCTGCGCAGTCTCTGGGTGTTGAAGCAGTAGACCCCGACGTGATGAACAGGCCACCAAGGAAGCGGAATGATCCGGTCCTGACCAAAAAACTTATACAGAGAGTCTTAACTTCGGCAGCTATTATTATGGTCGGCACTATGCTCACATACCGGCAGCAGATGGCTGACGGCGTTGTCACTCGCAGAGATACTACCATGACCTTTACATGCTTTGTGTTCTTTGACATGTTCAACGCTCTCAGCTGCAGATCCGAATCCAAGTCGATACTGCGTGGCGAAGTGGGGCTGTTATCGAACACCTTATTCAACTGGGCAGTGTCTCTGTCAATTGTTGGCCAGCTCCTTGTCATCTATCTTCCGTGGCTACAGGAGGTTTTCCAAACAGAGGCTATTTCACTGGGTGATTTGATACGACTTATCATGCTTTGCAGCACCGTGTTCTGGGCGGACGAATTACGAAAGTACTTGAAGAATGGGCGGCGGCGTTTGGGTGGCGGGTACAGTCAAGCGGTATAAAAAAAGAGAGTGTTCGAAAAAGAAAGGAAAGGAAAATGGTTGGTTGGATTCTTGGGGCTGTTGATATATAAAGTGTCTTGTAATAAGCGGAGCATGTATGACTGGGGGAGTAGAGTAGACCCTCTGTATACCTTTACATATCATGTAGCATACGTATTCTTGCATAGTATTAATTATCGGGATGGCAACATTTGTACAATCGAAGAAATGCAAAACAAAATAATGAGATGCATACCATATTTTGCTCCCAGGTGCCCATGTAGAGGAATGAAGACCAGGCTGTGCTGTATATGACTGCTTTAACCAGCTAGCACAGCTTCATTCTTGCCGACTTCAATGGTAATTCTCATTCTGCAAATCAAAAAATTGCCATATCAATTTGCGTTATAATTGAAGATTCAATTGCCTACATGGGCAGTATAGACAGAATGCGATGCGGTAGCACTGCCCTCTGTAATTGCCTGGTATGTCACCTTGTTCAAGGCACCGAGCCACCCTTTAGCCCCTCCACCAAAAGCGTCCCTCCATGCATGAGCTTATCTGGCTCTCTGCAGTAGCACCTCAAACTACAACCTCCACCACACGACCATCTGCCAGCTGGAGACCTCCGGAGCGGCGCAGCTACTCCAAAGCCAGGCCAGCAAACTCCAAGGCAGCTATGCGCCTCCTCGACACTCGTGCTCCGCGCCAATGTCAGCTCTCTCGAACGGCGTCCTCCACCGAACGGACAGCAGCCGCCATGCTGTAGCACCTCGACGTCTTCAGAATGTCGCCAACGAGGCCGAGATCCGCGCGACGCTCGCCGCTCTCCACGAGCGCGAATCGACCATCACCGCGAGGCTCGATGCGCTGATCGAGTCGCAGGCCGACCTGTCTCGGGACCTGGGCAGGCTGGATCTCCTGCGGGCCGGGCTCGGCGCGCAAGTCATTGCCGCGCGCTCAATCAGCAATGAGATGCTCTCTGGGGCTGCAGACACGGCCGGGCGGCTCAGCAATCGGGTCAAGGAGCTGGATCTGGAAAAGAGCCGCGTGGAAGATACGCTGGGCGTCGTGGAACAGGTGGCAGAGCTCAAGGCATGCGTCAATGGCGTGGTTGGCTCCATGGGGGCGCCGCAGGACTGGGAGGCGGCTGCGGGTTACATTGCCCGAGCGAGTAAGATTCCAGAAGAAATCACAAAGGGAGCCTTTGCCGCCAACATTGTTCCCAGCGTCGAGGTCCCTGATGCGCCGTGGATAACGCTGGAGAATGCCAAAGAGAGCCTGTGTGGCCTCTTCCTGCGAGAATTTGAGAAGGCGGCTGCTGAGGGAGACGGCGCCAAGGTTACGAGATTCTTTAAGCTGTTTCCACTCATTGGGAGAGCGGATGTGGGATTGGATGTGTATGGCAAATACGTGTGTCAAGGAGTTGCGGGTACGGCACGGGCTACGCTGAAGGACGGCATGGCGGGACAGAACCGGAAAGAGGGCATCATCTACGCCAATTCGCTCACGAGGCTCTTCCAGCACATTGCACAAATCGTCGAGGGCCACGGAGGATTGGTCGAGAGGCATTACGGCTCTGGCAAGATGGTTCGCGTCATCGAGAGGATCCAGATGGAGGCTGACGTCCAGGGCGGCATCGTCCTCGACACGTGGAGTGACGAACGAGGAGTCGACAAGAAGCTGACGGATGTAAAGAGCTATCCATTCTCATTCCTGGTGCAGAGTTTCTTACCGCAACCTCCTCGAGGGGGGATACCGAGGTTGAATTCGCCGGCGGCTGGCTTGGGCAACAACCCTCGCAGCAGTGAGGACGAAGGCGTCAATATGAAGGAAGTCGATGGTTTGCTGCATGAGATCTCTGTTATGCTTGCTCAGTGGTCGTTTTACACTCGATTTATATCGGCCAAGTCCATGGTATGTATTAATGTTGGATGAAAGCTTCTGGGTTGATTGTCCTTCTTCTAACATAATGTCTTTTAATAGGATACAACTGATGAAGATGCGCCTTTGAAGCTTGCAGAGCTACTCATCAAGTCCAAGTTATACAACAAGGTATCATCAAAACTGATATCGCCTTACAACGTCATGTCGACCTTTTTCTTTCGTCGGTCCGTTGAAAAAGCGTTTCAGCTGGATGAGTACCCCGGCGGCCTGTCATTGAGTCTACACAGGCCAGTTGAGGGTAACACCCCATACATAATACTCGCGGTTGATGATGTCATGTACATTGTCAATGCAGTGCTTCAGAGGTGCCTCTCTACCTCTCAGAAGGATGTCGTTACCTCTGTCGTTCCATCTGTTAGCCGAGTTCTAACTGGCGACTTTGTGGGTATGATACAAAGGAAAATGCGTGACGAGTCTTACCCAAAGGCCGCTGTACAAGGCGGATTCCCACCAGAAGAGAAGATTATACAATTCATTGTTCTCATCAACAGCTTGGACATGGCCAACGAGTACCTGGTCAGGATTATCCATGGTCGCATTGGCTCTCCGGATGAGTCAACACAACATAAAGAAGAAGTTGAAGCTCAGCTGAAACAGTCATTCCCATTTGATCGCGACGTGACCGCCGTTGTTGGCGCCCTGCGCTCATTAGAAACCGCCTTCCTCGCAAAAACAAATGAGCTGCTGAATGAAGCCGTTCAAGTTCTATTCAACCAAGTTGTGAAGCTACGCCTGAGACCAGTCCTCAGTGATACGTTCCGAGACGCCGACTACACACTTTCAGAAGAGGATATTGCGGAAATTGCCCAGGAAAATGACGAGTCGGAAGAAGTCGTCCTGGATCAAGTAGCACGCCGCTTTGAACATGGATGGGATCAGCTTATGAAGGCTATCGGCCGCATCATGACGCCAGGGACTTTCAGCACCCTCATGGACATGACAGCCCGCTACCTCTCCCGTATCTTGGAGAAGCGAATTCTCGGCTACGGCGGAAGGACGAGCGGATACGGCGCGATTCGAATGGAGAGGGACTTTTCAGCCATTGTGGACGTTGTCTCTCGGGGCAACTACAGCGTAAAGGAGTTGTTTAGCAGAGTGATGCAGCTGCTCATGGTTGCGAATATGGAAGACGACGAGTGGGATGAGATTATGGTTCAGGATGGGGAAGATGGTATTGACTGGGTTTTGACAGAGGATGAAAAGCGAAGAGCGAGGAGTTTAGTAAGAGGATAGAGAGGGGGAGGCGAAATGTTTGCAGCACGGCATTGTTTGATTCGAATCTTTGATATTTATTTAAGCCAGGCATGGGTGCCCTCCAAGCTAGGATTGCTGCGATTCTCTCATAGACTATACATGTATAGGTATTTAACAGGACATGAGCATAATAGAAAGGTGTCATATCACACTGTGCGTATAGAGCATCTCAAAAGTTAATTCTATTCATTGCAGACTAAAAACAACATAATTGAATAGGTCAAGACGGTGTTCTGGCAAAGTACAAGAATAGGTGCTTCATGGAGTGGCTTGTCAGCGCTCGGGGTGGCGTCGGCATCGCTAGATTGGCTTGGCCGCCACATAAAAATTTCCGCCCGCCAAAATTTCAGCAGCGAAACCGGCTGAAAGCTTCCATCAATGTTCACTTCAAGCCTGCACTCTAATTCTGTACAGCAAACTCAGATTCCTCGCCTCATTTTCATAAAGATACCCATATATATATACAAAAAGCTCATCATTCTTCCCCCTCTCTCATCTCAAACGAACGCTTCGCCATTAACACCGTTAAATCTCGAGATATCAAATTCACATCCCCCACCAACTTCGTCATAATTTCTTCTCTAGGCAGAGTTGTTTATCGAGGCTGGCCTCGAGCACATAAAACAGCATCAGCTCCAGTTCCTCGAAGCTTCACAACCACTCGCAGGATATCTACCATGGAGACCAGAATAGTACGAGTTGCTCCTAGCAAGGGGCAGCCTCTTGGACGCTTTGACTCATCCGATGGCGCTTCAAAGCTCGAAGAATGGCACATCTCACCAGACGCCGGAGAAGCCATCTCGGTTCTCAAAGATACAGCCAAGTATCTGCGTACAAGCGATACGCCCGTCGCTTTTCCTACGGAGACGGTTTATGGCCTCGGCGCGGATGCGACTCGGAGTGGCGCTGTAAAGGGCATCTATTCTGCCAAGGGCAGACCGTCGGACAACCCGCTCATCATCCACATTTCAGACTTGCACATGCTGCGCGAGCTTTTAGGGAAGCAGAAGGATGACCAAGATGCGATTCCAAGCAAGTACAAAGCGCTGGTAGAGCGATTTTGGCCCGGTCCTCTGACGATATTGCTGCCTAATCCGCAGCCTTCGAAGCTCGCCCCCGAGGTCACTGCAGGACTCGAAACTTTTGGTGCGAGAATGCCGTCCTCGCCTTTGGCTTTGAGTCTCATTAGACTTGCCGGAGTGCCCTTGGCTGCTCCCTCTGCAAACGCTTCCACCAAGCCGTCGCCCACCGCAGCGCAGCACGTCAAGGATGACTTGGACGGAAGAATTGAGATTATCCTGGATGGAGGCCCCTGCCAAGTTGGCGTCGAGAGTACCGTTGTGGATGGCCTCTGTGAGCCCCCGGTGGTGTTGCGGCCGGGAGGCATAAGCTTGGAAGAGCTTCGGAGCTGCCCTGGCTGGGAGAACGTCGCCAAAGCCTACAAGGATCAAAGTGAGGAAGGAAAATCAGCGCCGAGAGCACCGGGAATGAAGTACAAGCACTATAGCCCCAAGGCAAGAGTGGTGCTCTACGAGTCTACGTACAAGGCTGGCGCCGAGGGCGTTCTGCCATCAGGCTTTGAGGATGCCAGCGCCGCCGTGAATGGCAATGCGGAAAAGACAAACGGCCATTCAGCAAGGAGAATAGGCGTCATCCGGACACAGCGATGGAAGTTAGGAGCCGGCCTCCAGTGTGGCCCTTTACAGCCTGCTCCCATAAACCAGGATAACCATGATGAGGAATATCTCAACCCCGCGTATTCAGTATATAAGGGGGATCTCAAGAATAGCCAGGGCCAGGTCATCGGCGAGCTATTCGATATAGACCTTGGGCAGGACGCTAAGAGGATAGCTCAGGGACTATTCTCAGCTTTACGTGAATTGGATCGTCGGAGCATAGACACGATATTTGTCGATGGCATAGAAAACGAACTGGACATTGCTGCTGCTGTTATGAATCGCCTCCGAAAGGCAGCATCGGAGATAAGGTCATGAGTGATAAGAGTACGCCGGAATAGAGAAAAAAAGGAAGATGCATAGATTCGTTATACCCTACCCTGTATATAAGCCGATCTCGTTGAAAGAAATTAAGATAGATATGGAAAAAACAACAACATAAAAAAGACTAATCATCTACAAGAGCAATCCTTTTAATGTAACAGGCCGCTTTAAATAACATAAACTCCAACCAATCCCAGGTCTTTGTATTTACAGCCCTTGCCGAAGCCAGTCTGACAGCTTGGACTTTCCGAGCTGTGCCAAGTTGTTGACGCCCTGTTCGCTGAAATCGATGCGGCCCATGGGAACATCTTGAGTGGGCGCACGGCTGACTCGCTGGACGATGATGGTAGGGTCCGTCTCCAAGATGATGCCATCATCGACGATTTCGTCAATTGCAAGCGAGACGAGGTCGTAGTTTTCCACAATGGTCCTCTTGTCAACCGATTGCCTGAGTTAGATATTAGTTAGCCGTATTCTCCCGACCAATGTCTCGAATACCCGCAGCGCATTGGAACTTTACTGACTTGAACAGAAGATGAAGAGAGTCACGAAGAGCCAGTACTGTGTTGTAGAGCAGAATCTCGTTCTCGTCGGCGGCACCGACAACGTAGAGCATGACGTCGGACTCCATCTTATACAGGACAATGCGGTTGTCGTACAGGATGATGTCTCCGGTCTGCTTGGCCGTCTTGTCGATGAGGCCCTTCTCGAATGCCTTTTGCGCCTTCAGGTCGGTATAAGGATGGGTCGGTATGCTTGCGCCTCCTATCAAACAAGCTCGTGATTAGCAATGGCGCAACCTGTAATCACACTTCAACGGCGCAACGCAAGCTGCTGTGCGATCCCTGAAATCATGCATGCGTACCAGTGGGAGCGGCATGAGGAGGAGAGTAGTATTTGGTGAATATCCTGGAGCCATCCTCGGTGCCAAGGATGAGGACTGCCTGGACGGCAAAAAGGGTCATTCCGGGAGCCATTGTGGCGGTTGCTCGATCTGATGCTCTGAGAGGTTGGTGATAGCGATACGATACCAGGCAAGCTCCGACTTGGGCTTTACTATCAAAAGGTGTCCCCCCAAAAAGAGCCCCGCCAATCGAGCATTGGATGGGACCTAGGCCCCGGCCTAACCTTTCGCCGTGCGCCGGCGTTTAACGCGTGCCTTGCTCTCAGGTCGCGTCTAAAAAGCACTTTACGCGTCTTTAGAGGGCAATTTGGCAGAAACGCGAACTCCACCGCCCTTGCATAGCATCTGCCCCTCGTTTTTGCCGTGGGATCTGCCCAACCCCAGCTCCAGCCAAAAAAAAGAAAAACTCCCAAAGCTCGTTTTGGTGAACCGTCGGCAACCTCAATTCCTGCTTATTGAACCCGCAGAAAAGATGTCGACGCCAAATCGAAGGCAGAGGGATTCGCAGTCCGCGACGCCTCGCCGTTCCACGCGGCAAGCTGAGGCCGCACAGATGGTGTCGAGTCCCCTGTTCTACCAGTCCTCGCCAGCTCCCAGCCAGGGCATGGATGAGGTCATGGGAGATGTTTCTTCGCCTCTGCGGCAGATGTCGAACAGCCAGAGCACGCAGCCTGCCAGTGGACCTGCGCCGAGCTCGCCATTGAGGCAGATGACCGATACCCAGTCGACTAATGGTGACGGCAATCGGACTCCTCGAGCTAGCGGCGGCCTTGCGGGAGGTAAGGCACTTGATGTTTCTTGGTGGTTTAGGTCTCAGGCTTACAATTGATTTATCTGTAGAATCATCTCCAATTCGATACGAACCCAGCTCCAGTCCCGGCCGAACCCCAAGGCTGCATTCGGATCTGCGCAGTGAAAGCAGCGGCCTCTTTGTTGGCTCCAGTCGCGGCACACCCTACAGACGTGGAGACATCAACTCAGACACAGTACGGACGCCGCGAGCTCCTCGACGTGTTATTCTGGATGAATCTGGTCGAGTAATGCGAGAAGGCCAAGCTCCAGGCTCTGATGCTGCTTCGTTCGTAAACCGAGATCCCAACACTTCCGAGGCCGATATTCTGGGTGGTCCTGGCCAGAGTCTCATTTGGGGTACCACCGTGTCGATTGATGACACTTTCTCTACTTTCAAAGACTTCTTGCGACACTTTACTCTCAAGTACCGTATGTACCGAGATGGCGTTTCAGATGCCGAGGTCAATGCTTCGTCTGATGCCGAATCCAAGCCATACTGGGAGGCTCTGCAGAACATGCTGCTGCTGGGTACCACTCGACTATATCTCGATATTTCAGATTTGAACCTTTACCCACCGACACGAAAGCTATGGCACCAGATTCAAGCCTACCCTCAGGAAGTAGTTCCTGTCATGGATCAATCTGTCCATGATGTGATGCTAGAGCTTGCTCAGGCTGAAACGATGAGGAATCGACCATCTCAGAGCAGTGCCGGGCAGCAGGCCTCCCAGCGAAGCACGCAAGGCTCTGAGCCAGTGTTTCCTAGCTCTGACCGGCCTGATGAAGGCATCACTCCTACACCCCGCCCCCGAGATGAGGACCCCACGTTGGAAGATCAGGTAGCAGCCTCGCTATACGTCGTGCGTCCGTTTGGTCTTGACAAGTTGACCAACTTGCGAGACTTGAATCCTTCTGGTAAGAGCTAAGAAGAAATCTGATTAACGTTTGAGTAAAGCAGCTAATATGTGATTCAGACATGGACCGCCTCGTTTCCATCAAGGGTCTTGTTATCCGTACTACACCTGTTATCCCCGACATGAAGGATGCATTCTTCCGTTGTAACGTCTGCAATCACTCCGTCAATGTCGGCCTGGACAGAGGCAAGATTCGAGAGCCCACTGAATGCCCACGCACAATGTGCGCCTCTAAAAACTCAATGCAGATTGTCCACAACAGATGTTCGTTTGAAGACAAGCAAGTCATCAAGCTTCAAGAAACACCAGACAGCATCCCCGCCGGACAGACACCTCACTCAGTATCTGTATGCGTCTATAACGAGCTTGTTGATTTCTGCAAGGCTGGTGACCGTGTCCAGTTGACGGGCATTTTCCGCGTCAGTCCTGTGCGGGTAAACCCTCGACAAAGGGCTATCAAGAGCATCTACAAAACCTACGTGGACGTTCTACACGTCCAGAAAGTCGACAAGAAGCGTCTTGGGGCCGATGCATCTACACTCGGCGTGGAAGGTGAAGATGAGACGGAAACAGGAAAGAATGAGATGGAGGAGACTCGTCGCATTACGGCCGAAGATGAGCTCAAGATTCGAGAAATATCACGTCGCCCTGACATTTACGAGCTTCTCGCACGATCACTAGCTCCCTCAATTTACGAAATGGACGACGTCAAGAAGGGTATTCTACTGCAACTGTTCGGTGGAACAAACAAGACCTTCCAAAAGGGTGGCAGCCCCAAATACCGAGGTGATATCAATATCCTACTCTGCGGTGATCCGTCCACCTCCAAATCGCAAATGCTGTCATATATCCACAAGATTGCCCCGCGTGGTGTATATACCAGCGGTAAAGGTTCTTCAGCCGTCGGTTTGACTGCGTACGTTACTCGCGATCCTGAAACAAGACAATTGGTCCTCGAATCTGGTGCGCTGGTACTTTCTGATGGCGGTGTCTGCTGTATCGATGAATTTGACAAGATGAACGAGTCAACCCGATCCGTGCTTCACGAAGTGATGGAGCAGCAGACCGTGTCGATTGCCAAAGCCGGCATCATCACGACCCTCAACGCTCGAACCAGTATCCTTGCCTCTGCCAACCCAATCGGTAGTCGCTACAACCCTGATCTATCCGTTCCGCAAAACATCGATCTTCCACCCACCCTTCTCTCCCGTTTTGATCTCATCTATTTGATTCTCGACCGGGTTGACGACAAGGCTGATCGCCGATTGGCAAAGCATCTTTTGTCCATGTACTTGGAAGACAAGCCCCAGTCAGCGCCTACCAGCGACGATATCCTCCCCGTCGAATTCCTTACTCTTTACATCTCATACGCACGCTCCAACATTCAGCCAGTGATCTCGGACGAAGCAGCTCAAGAGCTTACCGACAGCTATGTTGCCATGCGTGCTCTTGGCCAAGACGTCCGCGCCGCCGAGAAGCGCATTACAGCCACCACTCGACAGCTCGAAAGCATGATCCGTCTCGCCGAGGCTCACGCCAAGATGCGACTGTCCGAAGTTGTCACCCGGGACGACGTTCAAGAAGCGTACCGTCTCATCCAGTCCGCTCTAAAGACTGCCGCCACAGATTCCGAAGGCAGAATCGACATGAGCCTGCTCACGGAAGGCACAAGCTCTGCGGAGCGGAAGCGCCGCAGCGATCTCAGGGACGCGGCCCTGCGACTGCTCGACGAAATGACTGCCGGCGGAAACACCGTCCGGTGGAGCGACGTGTCTAGGAGATTGGCTGAGTCTTCCAGCGTGCCTATTGAGCAGGCTGAGTTTAACGAGGTGATGAGGACTTTGGAGGCTGAGAATGCCATCATGGTGTCTGGCGAGGGAGCGAGAAAGAGTGTTCGGAGAGTTACGGCCGTTGTTTAAGGGAATATGAGATTTGTTGGTCATTGAGGAATGGAAAAAATTGGTTTATTGGCTTCTGATGTTTCAACTGTTCTGATATGAAATAATTTTGATGATTAAAGAGAGAGAAAAAGAGTTTGAACGCTAGAAATAATTTAATGCGTATGTCACTGACGACAAACAACTTTGTCATATGAAAATCAATGCAAAATGAAGACATTCTTTCAGTAAGATAATTAAGAAAATACATTTGGCGGTTATCCTAAAATAGAAAAGAACAAACAGCGGAAAACACTCTCAACTCCTTTGCTCAGTCTTCCTCCCCTCCACGCTGCTGTTACGAATGTCACATCACTTTACAAATGACATACCTACTACCATGTACAAAACAAAAAGACTGAGCATGCTTATTATACATCCTTGCAATCGCACACACGCCAATTTATACAAACCATTTTGAAATAGGTTGATGTTTGTCCTTTTTACCAATATTTCCTCTCCCGGCCCTCATATACAAAGTTAAAGGCGGCAGCCACAAACAGGGCAGTGCAGAGAACGCTGGGGCCCCAGCGGTCGTAGTATCGAGCCGCCTTACGGTTGCGAATGGACCGGCTGCGGTAGAGGTAGTTTGCGACGGAATAGAGGAGACTGAAGATGGCTAGGAAGGTGAAGATGCCGGCGATCCAAAACGCTGTAGGCGTCGGGTGAGCTCCAAAGTTGAGAAGAGTCGTGGCAATAGTGCTGATGTAAATCGAGTATTCAAGCTATAGATATGTCAAGTTAGTAAAAAAAGAGGTATTCTAATAAAAGGAAGTCGCAGGGATCACAGTCAAACTTACCCATCCAAGGAAAGTTCTCTCGGCGGCAAAATACACCTTGGGCTCGACACGAACAGGGACATAAATCTTCTTGCCAGGAGGAGCTCTGAATCTCTTGGTTTGGACCCTGCTGTTACCAAACAGGGTCTCAAGTCTGGCGGATCGAGGTACTTGCGTTCCGTGGGGATGCGGAACAACGTACTTCAAGACACTCCAAGCCTTGGAAGCAGCAGCATGGGCGTTTGCCGAAAAGAGTACGCGGTAGTAGTGCCATCCACCGATTCTTCGAGCCTCTTCCAGCTCGTAATTCTCGTCGTATTCGTCGTCGGAATCGTAGATGGGGAAGTCCTCATTTCCACCTGGTGCATCTACTGTTTGACCTTCCGTATCCGTGGCAACAGCACGAAGCCTAGCTCCCTGTCTGCTGGATTCACCGTTTCCGGCACCACGGCGAGCCGTAACCAATTCCTCATCGTCAGAGTCGAGCTCTTCCTCGTCATCTGACGTGGTGGTTGTTCCAGAGATGTCAGGTCGACGAATGCCAAAGTCATGAGTGACAGGCTTGCGGATATCGACATCCATCTGAGGCATCCAGAAGGGAAGCAGCTTGATGCGGTTGGGGAACAGAGTCGCTGTGCCGTGGATGAACTTGGAGAATTTAGGGACGGCTTCAACCAAGTGAGACGAGATGAGCTGTCTGATCCACTCCGGCGGCTCTTGTCCCACCTGAGTCTGAAGCTTCACTTCAAGAATGGCGTAAGGGAAGCGCTCGACATCTTCGGGAGGAAGCTGCGAAAATGGGTAGTCGACGCCAATATCCATGCGTCTCCAATTGTTGCCAGAGCGGGAGCGGCCATCCAGGTTGTCTTCGCGAACCATTGTCAACTCGGTGTCCAGTGAAATTCGAACTCGGGCATCGGCAGGCAGCTGGAAAGCAGTTCGGTTATAGAAAGAGCGGCAAACAGGCTTATAACCGTGCTTCAAAACCGAATACTGAATTTCTGAAGCGAGCCTTTCATCCTCGGCAATGGCCTTTTCTGATTTCTTACCCTCCTTGCGGGCCTTCTCAAAGATGGCTGCGGGTAGCAACTCGCCTTTCATGTAGGCATTAACATTCTTCTCCTTAATCGAAAATCGAGCCTTGACAGATTTTTCTCCGGTCCAATCCTCTCGGTGAGTCTTGCGCTCGACGAAAATGGTCTCGGTCTTCATACCACCGTACCAACGAAGTCGGATAGCCTCTGCACCTTCCGTCTTTTTCAATCGGCCCTCGTAAAGGTCCCACTTCTCGGGGTTGTCGTAGTAGATGGAGGTAATAGCCTGATCTTGCTGCTCAAACTCTTTGCTTGCATTGAAAACCAAGACAGGCAGGTGCTTGAGGATGATGAGCTTCAGCTCCGTCACATTGTCGGGATGCACCCAGTATTTGGTCGTTTGTCGGATAAAGCTGGCTTGAGAGCCACCGGCGGCGCTGTCGCCTTTAACGGGATTGCCTCGGGTTCGAACGAGATCGTATAGCTTGGACAGCTTGATGACGGACGCGTCGTAGTTTTCTTTGTAAAACGGCTTGGCCTTGAGTCGAGTATCGAAGGCAGGGCGAAGATGCCATCCGGTCAATTTCTGCAGGGCACCACAGTTAGCAGGGTCCAACAAGGCTCAACGAATGAAATCCAAGAAATCGCTGCCTTACATCGTGCTTTTTGATAATCTTATAGAAGCCCGTATAATTGAGCTGGACGAACTTGGCCAGGTCGTGGACGTCGGCAATGATGTCACTCAGATCCTCCTCCAGTAGCAAGAACTCCTCCTCGCTGGGGCCCTCCTCTCCAAGGCCACGCTCATTCAATCGGTTGACGACCTCCTTGACCTCGCGCTCGCTGACGGCAATGCGGCGGGAAATCTCCATGGCCTTGACCTGCTGCTTGGTATGGACCTTTTCCAGCTCCGCCTCCAGCTTGCCCACAAAGCGCGTCTCGTCTTCCTCGGTCCACTGCCTGGAGCCAGAGCCGTTGCCGGCGAGAGGGCCCGAGGCGTCCTTGAGCTCCCCCTTCAGTCCATTGTAGTCGATGTAGTACCACTGGTACTCGCGGATGATGCTTGACCGCAACTGTTCGCCGAACTTCATGACGACGACGCCTGGTCCGACCTGGGACGATTGACCTCGGGATCTCAGCGATGTCCAATTTTTGTTGATGGCCTTGAGATCTTTCGCAATCAGCATGGGGATACCGGCTAGCGAGCTCCGAAAGAAGCGGTAAAACGAGTCACTGAAAAACGCAATTGGCTGGACTCGGGTCTAATCGGCTGTGGGAAAAAAAAGCAAGCAAGAAGCAAAAGGGGAAAGGAAAAATTCAAGATCAAAATGCAACGCGATGCAGGCTCTGCCGGGCGGCCCGTTTACCGAGACGAACTCACCTTTCGAACGGGGCAAGTTGACGCTGACAGCGAATGGAATGCTTGCAGAGCCGAAAAAAAATCTCAGGTAGCTACCAAGAGCTCTTTTTTCTTCCTTTTTTCCCTATATGATGCCGGAGCAGAGAGCGTATGGGCCGTCAATGTCGTCTGAACCTTGAGTCTGGAACACTGGCCCCACCGAATAGGCCTCTGAAGCTGCATCCAGCGAATTGCAGCAGGCTCTGGCGCAACGTGGAAGGCCACCCCCATGCTTGAGGCTAGCTATAGTGACCCACAGCGGCCGTGGTGCGCTGAATCAAGATTTCGGATAGCGCATGTAGGCACTAGAGCTTCGGGTGGCCACAGGTGACTCCACCGCAGAGCTAACCACTAGAGAAAGAATGCAGCGCTATTCCACAGCCGTTGCAGCCGCTAAGCAATCGATTAGAGATGTGGGGAGCGATGCAGCGTTTTGTTGCTCGAGTAGAACTGCATGCATCGGCTAGGTGGGGCAAGACGAAGAGTCGATGTTAATTTTTTTTTTCTTTTGTTTTTCTTAGAGATGACGCCAATAGAGAGCTAGCAATTGATCTATACGAAATTTTGAGAAGCAATAGAACGAAAAAAGACAAGCGATTTAGCTACAGGGTACGAGGCTGCATCTTCCCGTTTCGGCACATGCCCATTGCTTATGACATTGAACATAGAATCCTTAGCAGAATATCAATACCTACCCACCCCACCAGATATCAAAAGTTTCCAATCATGCCGTCGCCAATTGACGACTCCCTCCAAGCCCGCATATCCCCCGAATGCCCCCAAGAGACCCGTGACATCCTCTACCACGCATGGGGCCATGACCGAAGCGGCCTGAAGAAGCTCCTCAACGAGCGCGGCAAGGCCAGCATCCAGGATCCCAAGACGGGCGAGACCCCGCTCCATGCTGCGATTCGCGCCTGCGGCCCGGCCGACGAACCGACCGAAGGCGAAGAAGATGAAGGGGAAGATGGAAGCGTAGAGGAGGCTACAGAGGTTATCCGAGATTTGTTCCTCAACGGTGCCATCTGGAACGATGTCGATGCCAACAACGAGACTCCCGGCTGCGTAGCCTACCGACTCGGTCGTAAAGCCTTGTATAACCTCTGCGTTGATGCCGGCGTCCGCGCGGAGCTTCTGTTTGCCCTGATGGACGGCTATGAGGAGCTTTCTTCCGGCGAAGAAGAAGAAGAGGAAGAAGAAGACGCCGACGAGGTCATGAAAGAGCAAGAGGAAGAAGCTGCTGCCGCCCAAGAAGCAAAGCCTCAAGACGCCGAAGAGCCTCTCAAGTTCATCCCCCCCGACGTCAACGAAATACCCGTCACCAGCGAAGAATACCTCAAATCCAAACTCACCTACGACGACGACAAGCTTCTCGACTCCGACCTCAACGGCGTCATGATGGCCTGGGAAACTGACATCATGCGCCGCTCCGTCGCCGCCCTCATCCCCGAAGCGGCCGAGCAGCAGGGCAAGCGCGTCCTCAACATCGGCTTCGGCATGGGCATCATCGACGGCATGTTTGCAGACCTGAAGCCCTCCAAACACCACATCATCGAGGCGCACCCGGCCGTCTTGGAGCACATCGCCAAGCCCGACTCCAAGTTTGGACCCGAGTGGGAGAAGAGCGGGCCTGAGGAGGGTGCTTACAAGGTGTTTGCCGGTAAATGGCAAGATGTGGTTCTGCAGCTCTTGGAGCAGGGTGAGCTGTATGACGCCATCTATTTTGATACCTTTGGAGAGGATTATTCACAGCTGCGGATGTTCTTTATGGAGCATGTCCCTGGCTTGTTGGATATGGAGGGACGATTCAGCTTCTTCAACGGTCTTGGCGCAGATCGGAGGATATGCTACGATGTGTACACAAGAGTGGTGGAGATGCACTGTGCAGATGCTGGTCTAGACGTAGAATGGGACGAGATTGATGTTGATATGGAGAAACTGGACGAAGACGGCGAAGGAGAGTGGAAGGGCGTCCGAAGACGATACTGGACATTAGACAGTAAGAACCCTGCTCCTGGCGATAGTGGCATATGCACATATGAATCAGCTAACATTGAACAGAGTATCGACTGCCCGTATGCACCTTTATGGGTTAGCTTGATTAACATAGTAGACTCCAATCAGATGCTATCAGGTACAATGCTTTGCCAAGATTCGACAACAAAATATTTATATCTTAGACTCTGTCTAGGAATTTTTTCTTTTGTAAATGACATCAGGTTGGGACAGGTATTATCTATTTATTTAAAGTTTTCGGGGTGCAGAATACCGGCCATATTGCCAGCCTTGGCCCGCTTGAGGGTCAGAGCGGCAATGAGAGCAGCTCCAACACCGCTACCATCCTCGGCCGCCAGGACCTCTATCGCGTCTTCATCCTTAGGGTTGGTCTTCTCAGGCCAGTCGAGGATCTCACGCAGGGCTTGTGCGCCACGAGCTTTGAAGTGAGGATACTTGTTGAAGACGGATCCGTCGGCACCAACGTGGCAGGATTCGTAGTTCTTCTTCTTGCAAATGGCTGCGACACCGCAGGCGGAAAGTCGGGCAGCTCGGGTTCCGATGAGCTCTGCCAGTCTTCGGATCAGCTCAAGCTCAGGGACCGTGGGAGTGATATGCAGCTTGTTCTGGAAAGTGTCAAAAGTCTCTTGAAGATTCTCAAAGGGGTCCCTTTCATAATTCGTTAGTATGAACTGGAAAGCATGTAGTATACTACTGGATGGGAGCTTGCTCACTCTTCAATTCCAGACAAGAAAGATGCATCCAGAGAGTAAGGTTTGCGGAGCAGTGAAATGTCCTGGTTCTCAAAGACGTGAACCTCTTTGTTATCGTGCAAGTCAACCAGGACCAGTCGGAAGATTTCGCCCAGATAGAGACCTGCAATCATCTTCTCAAACGCCTGTTGGCCTGGGCGAGGAGAGTCGTTGTCGATGGACTCATCGTATTTTGTACGAGGCAAGACTTTGTGTTCATTGTCAAAGGCACCCCACTCACAGTTGATAGCCATGGGGGTGTCGGGGGGCAGGTTCATGTCAGCCAGCTTAGGGATGGAACCGCAGTTCTCCATGTAGGCGGCATTGCAGCCGGTTCCGAAGATGCAGCCAATCTTCATCTTGGTATCGGTGTAGGCGGAAGCAATCAATGTTCCTGTGGTGTCGTTGATCAAGGCTGATAGTTTGATGGGTACTCCCTATATACTTTGTGAGCCAACAGGCTTTTTTCATTCTTTATCCGGCCAGAAGGGCATCACTTACACGCTTGGCAATGGCAGCCTCGAACATGGGCACGACGTTCTCTCCCTCGACACCGGCAATGTCGAATCCTTTGGTCCAGCGCTGGAGAATACCCTCATCGATGTAATTTTGGGTGGCCGGGTAAGAGAATGTGAAACCGAGAGGCAGGGGTTCGAGTTTGGTCAGGTCACCGTGGTGAGTCTCGACGAACTGTTGCAGGCAGGCTGCGATGTACTCCCATAGCTCCTCGCTGGATCCGGTCTTGAGCTCCTCTGGCATGCGATACTTGGACTGAATGATGTCGAATTCTGATTTGCGGTCTGTCAGGGTGATTTCGCAAACACGCAGATTGGTGCCGCCCATATCGAGAGCCAAAAAGGTACCGGTCTCGTAGCCATCAGGGAAAGACATGACCCATGTTGGATTCATAGGCTAAATAGTCGTTAGCAGCTGGTACATTACCTCCCACCCTGCCACCAAGAATCATTTACGCACAATGCTGCCCCCCTCAACGCTAAGACCTTTTTCAAACGAGATGTTAGCATATTTGATGTCCAAGATCACCATCACTTCGACTCTACACAGTAGTACATACCTTTGGCGAGTTCGCTCACAAAGTGATCCGTGATCTGCTTGAGCTTCTGAGTGTCGACGGTGAAAATTTCTTCCAACTTTCTCACTTCAGCGAGAAGGTCCTTGGGGATGTCCGCCTTGGAACCTGGCATGCCGCAAGTCAGCTTGTGTGCTACGAGACTCTCCATGATATCTGGCAGCCCGGTGACCAATGTAAATGAAGGGTATCAAGTGTATAGTTGTGTACTGATGAAAGAGATCCACTCGATCTCGAGGAATTATTCTTTAAAAGGTGAGTTTAAACCATAGCGTTGGCCATGGATGCGGTCTGAGCGTCTGTGTAACATGAGCATGACGTCCACGGGACACTCGAGGCCGCTGCTTATCTGCAGCTGCGCGTAGCTTGTGGTTGAGACTGCTCAGGCATTGAAAGCTAAAAAGTGTCTTACTCATGCCTTTGCTTCGAGCACCCAATGATTTTTCATAGCTCAAGGCCTAGCAGCCATATCGGTACATGCTGCCGGAGAAGAATCTCCTGTTCTTGGCGAGCCTGGCGTGGCATGATATGGGGAACAGCAGGCATCAACGAAGAGACCCCAGCGCTGCACCAGCGCCCCAGCCAGCGCCAATGATGAAACGAGAAGCAAGAGTTCAAAAAATGAATGACAGAATAAAGCGATGGCAGCTCCAGATCCCCAGATATCAAGCATTAAACGTACCCTTTCTAGAGGGAGGCGGACGGGGTCCAAGTCCAACCATTTTTACAGCAGGATCGCGGGGCTGGCGGGGTAGTTAGAGAGCTCCGAAGAGGATGAGCGAGTGGCAATCAAACAACCGCTGCGAGTGCGTGAGGTCGACTTAGGTGCGAGATAGCAATGCAAAGACAGAAATGTAAGAAAGCACAGATTAGGAGACGATGTTGGTCGAGAGAATTGCAGCAGCAGCAAGAGCACCGAGTCTAGAAGCCGGACACAGCAACGGAAGCAGATTTGGAGCTATAAAAAGTCCACAAGGTTGGGCTAGTTCGGGTCGTTGGGCAACTCGTTCCGGCCCTGGTTGGCTGTTGCTCTTATTGCCTCCACGCCGGCCAGGCTTCCAAATAGCGATTATGGAGAAGCAGCTATTAGTGGCTTCAACTGCCATCAATTGCCAGCAGAGATATGAGCGTTTTTGTTTCACTTTTTTCTTCTGATAGTCAGGCAGCTGGATATGAAATTACCATTAAATCTTCTCACAGCTTACAATTGCAATTGCATCATTTTCCCCCCAATTGCTGTATCTCATCTACCAATTCTCTTCGTCAAACTCGTGACAGTCACATGGAAGCTTTTCCAGCACTGCCGGTAAAATCTGGGAGATCCCGCGCAAACAAAAAGAAGAGGATGCACCGGTATCGTCATGTCTCCACTACCTTACTCATACGCTGCGAAACAAGCTCCAGCAGGGCAGCAAAATGGCAAGGATAAGCAGAGGTACCTCCTGTGGTGTACTCCGAGCCCGGAAATTCATAACGCCGCGACGGTCCCCTGCGCGGCCTCTGGTTGGCTGGACCGAGCTCTTCCATTAGCACCCCTGTAGCTCGTCGCTGTCGCTAATCGAATGGGCGACGTATGCTTTTTGGGGCTGCCCACTAAGAGCCAAGCTGCCACAGTCTCGCGATCGAGTCCGACTCCCATTGCGCAGTCAATGAGTGTCGCTTCCGCTCCTTCGTCACCATGAAGTCGTTATCGTTTGTAGCGACGCTTCTGGGCCTCCTGGCTGGTCCTTGCAGCGCCCTCTCTGTCGCCTCTCTGCCCGCCGACTTCAAGCCCCCACCAGTCTTTAAGAACAACAACTTGGTGCATGTCGTTTCGGTCGAGAAGAGCTTTGCGAGAGAACAAATCAACGTTTTGATTGAAAACGTTTCTGGCAAGCCTCAAGACGAATACTTTGTGCCGTTTACTGCGGACCAGATAACCCGATTGGGTGGCATTGAAGCGAAAGATCGCAAAGATGACAAGATTGGACCCTTTGGAGTCGACCGAGTCGAGTATAGCTCTAAGAGGTAGGTTGGCTTGTCGTTTCGCCAATTGTGGCCATCAGGCGCTTGATAAAGCTTCGCTTTGCTAAACATTCGTATGCAGCGACGTTCAATACTACCGCATCACACTGCCAGCACCCCTCAAGGCTGGCGCCCAGCAGACTCTCGCCATCTCATGGTACTACCTGAAGCCATATCGCCCTCTCCCGGCCTCAATCGAGCAGGACGAGCAACAGTACTTACTATACGACTTTTCCCTCTACGCTGCGTCAGCATACCCAACCTTGAAGCAAAAGACCGAGGTCAAGCTGTCGACGGTCACCATCCCAGACTACACCACATTCACCAATAGCGAGGGCAAGGAATACCCTGAGAAGCACGGTAGCAAGCTTCTCTATGGACCTTTTGACGAACAGCCTGCCGGCGCCGTCTACCCCGCCCAGGTTAGATTCGAGTTCACCAAGCCTGTGATTCACGTGTCGGAGCTGGAGAGAGATATCGAGGTCAGCCACTGGGGCGGCAACGTGGCATTTGAGGAAAGATACACTCTGTATCACCGAGGTGCCAACCTTTCCTCCCAGTTCAACCGCGTGAAGTGGGCGCAGTCTCTATACTACAACCCCGCTTCCTCTGCGCTGAAGGAACTCAAGTACCCGCTTCAGATTGGCAGCATTGATCCCTACTTCACCGATGCCATTGGAAACGTATCTACTTCTCGATTCAGGAGCAGCAAGCGTGAGGCCATGCTGGAGCTGAAGCCCCGCTACCCTGTGTTCGGCGGCTGGAAGTACCCTTTCACCATTGGCTGGAACACCAATGCTGCCAACGTGCTGCGCAACACTGCCAGCGGAGGCCATGTGCTCAAGGTTCCATTCATCGAGGGACCAAAGCAAGCTGAGGGTGTTGAGTACGAGGATGTCACCGTCCGTGTCCTCCTCCCTGAGGGATCTGAGTAAGTACTGCCCTTGATTCATATCAGATTCATGTAAACTATAATACTTGGGACTGTTACTAATTAGGAACCAGGAACGTGAAATTCTACACCGATATCCCTGATTCGTCAATTGTTGAGACATCGGTTGGTCTTCACAAGACGTATCTCGACACCACTGGCCGAACTTCCATTGTGATCAAGGCCAAGAACCTAGTAGATGACTTCCGATTCCGAGATCTAATCATCTCGTACGACCTCCCAGTGTCAGGGACCCTCCAGAAACCCCTGGTGGTGTTTGGAAGCATGCTTGCTGTGTACGCCGCGGCATGGGCGGTTGGAAAGGTGGAGGTGGGGTTCTCGCCCAAATAAAACTTGTATCAGATTAATCTATAACTTTATTTTGGGACGCCATGTTTGACGGATAGAAAACGAGAGCGGTATTTTTAGATGATGTGTCATTAAGTGGGCGTTTGAGACGACGATTTCGATCTGGCACATGACGGGTGAGATTCGCCAGATCTATGGCGCACTAGATCTCAGACCGCCGCCAGCATTAGCAGCGCGATATCTATGTAGAAATTCAAGCAGACTTGTTTTTTTGACGTTTGTGTCATTGTTCTTAGCGCCTGGCATCATAGCACGGCGGGAATCTGTACAATGATGCTGGCGATAGTCCCTGGGGAGGTCCCCATTGGGCTACGGACGGCTGCTGCGATGACGACATTAGCGTCCTGTCGTGATGGCGCGAATATGCGTCCATTCTAAGGGCAGCCAAGGAAAACAGCCCCAGGAAAAGCCCAGCCAAATGGGTGCGTGCCCTCGCATAACGGTGCTAAGCACGCCAAGCTCAAAACATTATCACAATATGCATCAGCTCAATCAGCTCAAAGCTGCTAACAGTCTAGGTATGTATTTGAATTCGGTAAAGGCGAGACCAGCAGCTATAGATTGGGATGAGGCTGTGCCATTTGGTTGGCTCTTAAGCAACTAGCTCTCACTTTGTGTTAAAGCAGTGCCTTGCGTTCTCGCCGAGCGTGCAGTAGTGGTGGAGTGGCGCAGGGCCAAAGCAGCTCGAGCCGCTCGACAGGGATCAGAGATTCAGAAACTTGGCCACGGGAACGAGTAAGAAAAAGCCACACGAAGACGAGAGGATGAGCTTGGCCGAAGCTACGGGCACTGATTGGTGGTGGATGTCAAGACGTAGTCATAGGCTGTCGCAGCTCGGTTTTATTTAAAGAAACGCAATGCTCCCCCTGCCTTTGAAAGAGGATTCATCCAGCCATCTTTTCTTTCATATACAGGAGCATTCTTTGACGAGAAATCTGTTTTCTTCGTCCATAAGCCAAGTAGAAAGCCTTTAAAGCGCCTTTCTTTTGCCAATTCCGAACAAGCAAAGCCGGTACTACTTCCGAGCGCTTGCACACAGCGACACAGCTGCCTATACTCTTACATTTACCTCAGCAACTCAACACAAACAAGATGTGCTTCTCAGTGGAACCAAAGGCCAAATACTACTACCAGGAGGAAATCATTCCCGCACGGCCACACCGTGAGTCGTACCGCGATGGATACCGCGACTCATACCGCGATTCCGGCGTCGACTACTACCACCATCACCACCGCCATTCTTCTTCTCGTCACTCCCACTCCCACTCGCCGCGAGCGAGCCACACGGCCGTTGAGCGGTACAGCAGCCCTCGGGTCAGCACATACAGCCCTCGCATCAGCTCCAGCAGCACCAGGCGCAGCGTCATCCCGGCGAGAGTCGTGTACAAGGAGACGACGCAGAGCCGCTACGTATAAATGCTTGACCATGCTGGCGACCTATGGATGAAACAGAAAATTAAATGGGAAAAGATACGATGCTGCGTGTAGAACTCAAATCGGTGTTATCAAGGTTTAGCGTTTTTTGGGCTTGAGAATATGGTATGATACGAGGTCTGGGATACTAAGGTCGGGTAGCCGGCGGGCGGTTAATGGCGGGAACGAGGCAAGCCACGGCTTTATGAGACTCTGATGATGCGACGACGGCGTTGGAATTGTCAATCTACTATTTGTTTATTCGCTTTCCATTTGGATTTTTCTATTTTCTGTGAAGCGTACGTGTACGTTTGCTCAATCTAGATGATCTGGATCACACTTTCAGGTGCCAGCCTGCCTTTCAATGATATGACTGCGCATCACTTCCGCTTCTGAGCACATGCAGCGAGCCAGTGGCCACAATATTGAACAAATGATGTCGACATCGTCATGATACATCCCATGAAGGGCGCCTCATCAGTGGCAGAATTTCATTTCTATCCAGACTTATCGGAGCATTTTTTATTTCCCCCAGTCAAAGATGCAGTCTGTACTTACACAATGCCTGCTTCTTGTCTTGTAGTTTGGGAATGACGAAATGACATCATAGGCTCAGTCCATCTCCAAAGTTGGGATATCGCAGCCCATATCAGACTCTCTACTATCTTCGCTAGCCTCAATTCAAGTGCGCGTTTTGTTACTTTATCTGGCTTTATTTGTGCCTTTCAAGACGCATTTAGCAGCAAGAGACAATGTGCTTTCACTTTGGCAACATCGCCTTTGGCAGGCAATGGTCCCGTGGATTGTAGCAAGCACTGTTTTGCGACACAACGTTCATATCTTCAATCGCCCTTTCGCCAGTCATGCTCCGAAATGAAGTAGAGAGGGGCATGGTTCTGTGATTCAGTGCTATTCAGTGCTTGATGTGCTTTGTTTGCAATTTATTTGTTTCTCGAGGCTCTGAAACAGCACTTACTTTCCTCTTTGTTTCTTTTTTTCGAACCGTTCAAGCTGATTTCCTCAGACATGACAGAAGCCGCGACTCAAAATGCTGAGCTTGCTCACATTTAAATACATGATTCTAGTTTTCTGAGCTAGAAGGAGCTTTGAAGCCAGTGCTACTGCGAAATATACCAGAACGCTACCTTCCAAGCCATGACTGAGAATTTATCTGGAAAAATAAACACCATGTAAGTGGTTTCGACTTCTCTCTCCTCTTATCATATCCCATTCACACAGCACTCTTCTTTTTGGGTAGATTATTCTTCTATTCTCATCATATCATTTCATCATGTCTCAAACTTCTTTTTTATCGCCCGTTGCGCCGTCCCAACATGCCTTTCAAGCATCTTTCGACGATACCGCCCCAGATCAACCATGGAATCAGGGACTCAGTATCCAAGAGGCATGGTCTAACCCTGCTCCAATTAGGGATAATGGTGCACCGCCTCATTCTATTACGGAACATCAGCCGCCAAAGACCCGGAGCTATGTCTCGCTCTCCAAACTATTAGATTACATGCAACCCGAGCTCTCGCGAAAGCAATACCGCATTATCAAGAATGACAAGGGCCTCATCGAAGCATACAAGTCCGCGGGTAAAGACCGTGTGGAAATTGGCAGGCAAATCTGCGAATGGGGCAAGAATACGCAGGATGAGGCCATCGTCGATATATCTAGCAAGGTCGGCCTTCTTCTTCAGGAGATGGGCAAGTTGTCGGAGCCTTACGCCACTGCACTGGAAGAGGCGCGTGGCCATCTCAAGATCATCCGCAACATTGAGAAAATCGTTCAACCAATTCGCAACAGAAAGATGAGGGTAATGGATAATATCCAGAAAATCAGAACGAAGCAGCCTCTTCAAAGCATCAAACTGGCCGCGCTAGAGCAGGAGCTTGTTAGGGTAGAGGCCGAGAGTCTGGTTGCTGAGGCGCAGTTAACAAACCTTGTAAGTGCCTCTGATTCCTGCTGATTGAGTACAGTTCACTAACCCTACATTTTACAGACTCGCCATAATTTCAGGGAAGCGTTCCAGATCGAGCTGGCTGCTGCTATTGAGCGCGCCGAGAAAGAAGTTATTTTGGCCAAGCACGGTTTTCGCCTCCTCGAGCTCCTTGACGCTAACACAGTCGCGCCAGGAGAGCGTTTCGTGCCCTACGAACATGGAGATCAAGCTCACCAAGTGCTGAGTGACGCCGAAGCTAATCTCAAGGAGTATCAGCCGGATGACAGGTACAGAGCTCCAGGAGGAAGCGACATGCTAGAAGAAACTGCGGACGAGATCGACCAGCAAGCTAACATCAACGGCTGGGGAGTGACGCAAAGCTGATCAGCTTTTGGAATTTGGTATAGCCTTACTATGTAAAAGGAGGTTTCAGGAGCCTTTGTGTCAGCTAGTGTCTACGCAAGGAGAATTGCAAGAGGATTGGGCAACTAGCTCGGGTTTATCTATATGGATTGGGTGGTTTATTTCTTCTTTCTTGGGCGCTGTAGGAAACACGTCTATTATATCCAACTGATTTTAGCAAGTTGGGTAACTTTTTTAAATTGTAGTCATGGACAATAGAGCTTCGTTTATCATGTGCCTCAGCAGTTAACATGAATGTATTCAGCGTATCTCACTAGATGAGAGTGGAATGTTGGACTCAAGGATGAAGTAGTTTATACTAGAAGAGGTATGTAATGGCTATTCTACTTCTCTTGGAGGATCAAAGATGGAATGATTGATTCTCTTGGGAGATGAGGCGATGTTCCCATGATATTACCCTGTACAGAGTAGAAATGGCGAGGTGTTGGAGCGTTGCCGACGTTCATGTACAATTACGCATCAATTTGCGTGCTGCGGTACTTGATAGAGCCATTTCCCTAACAGCCCCACATGGAAATAACCGTGGTAAAGCTCGAGCCGCCTGGGCTTTACCGCCTCTTGCGTGCACATACAGTGGGATTTCCACTGCCGCCCCGTATCTCCGGCAGCCGCTGTGCACTCCGGCACTGAAAAGCCTGCTACGAACCTCGGTCATAGGCCCAAATCAACCGAACTCGCCCCCCCGTGAGCTTGATATTCTAGAGAATCCGGAAAGGACAAAAATAAACGCATCTTACTCATTGGCCCTCTCCTGGACTGGGGGACATTCCTTATTCTCGCTGCCCGTTAAAGAGAGCCTCGATCCGATCTTCAGACCTTTGCCCATGTTGGCTCGCCGTGCACTGCAGCTCAGGTGGCAGAGTCTGCGTGGCCAAATCTCCCTGCCCAATCACAGCGGCGCACGCTGGACGACGCCTCGACTGTGCAGTTACAGTTCCGCTGCCTCTGACGCTGCCCGGACACAGGGCTCTGGTAGGCCTGTAGACGGTGTTACTACAGGCGCTGACAGTGCTGTTTCTCTCCCTATCTCTATCGCTGCCAAGATGGGTCCGCGTGCCCCGCCCCCTCCATCGGGTCAAAACTCCTCCGCCTCTTCGCAAGCTTCCCAACCTTTCCAGCGAACCGCCCAAATTGCTCGCCATCTGAACAGCAATTCGGATTCATCATCAGCACAAGCCGCCACGATGTCTGGATACACCGTCCGCAAGGTTGCCGCCCAGAACACTCTGGAGCACCGCGTCTACATTGAGAAGGATGGCGTCCCCGTGTCCCCCTTCCACGACGTTCCTCTCTATGCCAACAAGGAGCAGACCATCCTGAACATGGTTGTCGAGATTCCTCGATGGACCAACGGCAAGCTTGAGGTGAGCTCGCAATTTCAGCAATTGATTGGATCTGGATTGAATGAGCTGCCGTCTCTGTCTTTCAACTGAGACACGAGCGCATCTGAATTCGACCTTGTCCATCTCCCCCCTTTTGCTGCCCCTCGTTTTGGGCACCGCCCTTTTCAGCATACTAACATTGGTCGTCTCTTTTCTCGTAGATCTCCAAGGAGGAGCTCCTCAATCCCATCAAGCAGGACGTCAAGAAGGGCAAGCTTCGCTTTGTCCGCAACTGCTTCCCCCACAAGGGCTACCTGTGGAACTACGGTGCCTTCCCCCAGGTATGCGATGCCAGATTTCCTACACACCCAACTCCAGCGCTCTGGCCAAAGGCCCAGTCCTTTATTCAATGCAAGATTAGATGGCACTGACAATGCTTTTCACTCTAGACCTGGGAGGACCCCAACGTCGTTCACCCCGAGACCAAGGCCAAGGGTGACAACGACCCTCTCGATGTCTGCGAGATCGGCGAGCTTGTTGGCTACCCCGGCCAGATCAAGCAGGTCAAGGTCCTCGGTGTCATGGCCCTTCTCGACGAGGAGGAGACTGACTGGAAGGTCATTGTCATTGACGTGAACGACCCTCTGGCCCCCAAGCTCAACGACGTCGAGGACGTTGAGCGCCACCTGCCTGGCCTCCTCCGCGCCACCAACGAGTGGTTCCGTATCTACAAGATCCCTGACGGCAAGCCCGAGAACCAGTTCGCCTTCACTGGCGAGTGCAAGAACAAGAGGTACGTGTCATTTTCCACCCGTGGAAAGTTTTTGAGGAGCTTTTAGCTAACAGAATAACAGCTACGCCATGGACGTCATCCGTGAGTGTGGTGAGGCCTGGGAGCGCCTCATTACCGGCAAGACCCAGCCTGGCAGCGTCTCTACGTAAGTCAAGTTCCAATTGCCCATATGACAGCAAATGATCAGCCCGACTAACTTTTTTTCTTAGCACCAACACGACCGTTGAGCACTCCCCCAGCCGTGTCCCTGCTCAGTCCCTGCCTCCTCTGCCTCCTCACGAGGAGCTTCCCCCCGCGAAGATCGACGCTTCCATCGACAAGTGGTTCTTCATCAGCGGTGCTTCTGCTTAGTCTGCATAATATCACGATGAACACTTTTTGCTGGCGTCACATGTATCAAATGTTTAGTATTTGATAGTGTATACCCTGCGGGCGTAAAATCTAAGCCCTGCAGTAAAAAGTACTAGAAAAGAAAAAAAAAGTTTCATGACAACATGTATCGTACAATATCTAGTGACATCCACATTGGCCTCATCCAAGCTGTATCCCTGCCCCGCGTAACGCCGTCAATGCATAAAATATAGACAAATTTCGCAGTATTTTTACTCGGACAAGTCTGCGGCTTTTTGTAATTGGCGCGAGTGACGGTCAACCTCCTCGACTAAACTCTTGATGTTGATTTTTGAGCAATTGAAGTCCATTTCCTTTCCATCCTCTGCGCAAACAAATTAGCACACATTCTCAATATCACAACTCCCCCCCCTTTCCTTCGGTAGGCGTACTGAATTTGACTCTTAATGAGCTGTTCTCTGCAGAATCTCTCGGGAGCAGAGCCGTGTTGACGACTGTTCCGTTCGCACGAACGTTTGGCGGGAGGAAAGTCAGGAACAGGCGAGCGGGCTTAGCGCATGTCGAGAAGGGGTTGAATTTGGCCGTGACCTCGGTCATGAACTTGGTAATCATCTTGTCGGTTTGAGCGAGAGGTCACTGAGGCGTGGAGTGGGAATTGAGCTTTTGTCGCTGCTGGTACGAACGTTGTCGATAGTGGGATGGTGTTGAAAATTGGTGGAGACCCGATATAAGCATATCGCTATACAAGGTACTTTGCTGTCCACGCCGAGCCAATGATGACATGTTAGCTTTGAAAGTTGCTAGCTATCAGCGTTTCGAGATTCCTGATTTCTTAAACTACGAACCAATTTTCTTTCCGCGACTTTTTTGTTCCAACGGCAAAGATGTCTCTAGAGGGACTGCAGGAACGGCTGGCTGCCCTGCAGGAGACTACGGCGCAGCTAAGAGAACTGATTGATCGATTGGCCAACGTGGAATTTCAACCAGGATCAGTGCCTCTGAATATCGAAGAGGAAGGCAGCGTGAGCGGAGAGCTTAGCGCAGAAGCCGGCTTGATATTGAAGAATGGGCTGGAAGACCAACAGTTGTTGTGTGAGGAGGCGAAATATCTGCGGCGAAGCGGGCATGAGAAGGAGAGGCTCGAGGATGGGATTGAGAGAGTAGGACAGGAATTGGCCAGGTAAGGCGGACACTGAATATGGCTCTGATATCGAGAGTTTCGCACACGCTAATAACTACACTCGCATAGCCATCGATCATCACTTCGAAAAGCACGTCTATCAGCGAAGAAGAGCTTAGAGCAAGCACAGAGGCTGGAAAGACAGCTCATGATACAATCATTCTCCGAGCCCATTTCAGAGACAAACACCTCCGCCGATGGCGGCAGCGCCGAACAATCACAAGTCATATCTCGACCCCTACGGCCTAGCTACAACCAGAATCGTCAGCTGCAGTCCAGTCTTTCGGAAGAAGACCGACAAACGGTGGGCGCAAGCAGCAACGTCACGAATGCCCTGCGACGAACGCACGCCCTCATTGCGTCGGAGCTGACAAAGAGCGAGTTTGCGCGCCAGACGCTGACGGAGTCTTCCGCGGCATTGAAGAAGCTGGATGAGTCGTATACTTCGCTGGACGGCATGCTGGCCAGCTCGAGGGACCTGCTGGGCACGCTGCTCAAGTCCCAGAAGAGCGACACGTGGTACTTGCAGACGGCGCTGTATATGCTAATGGTGACGGGTGCGTGGCTTGTGTTTAGGAGGATCCTGTATGGGCCGCTGTGGTGGCTTGTGTGGCTGCCGCTGCGGATCGTGTTTGGGGTTGGGTCAACGGCTGGAAGAGCAGTGCTGCAGAGTGGTGGTCGGGAAGCTGAGCAGTCTGGAAAAGCCGGGGTGGTGATTGATGGGGAGATTCAGGTGGATGGATTACCGGATGAGAGCTTGCCTACTGCAAAGGTGGGACGGGAACCGAAAGTGACGGAGGAGAGGGGTGATGGTGATGAGTCTATGGTTGAGAAAGTTGGAAAGATTGTAGATGCGGTGAATGAGGCTGATGAGTTGGGGGCGATACCTGGAGATGTTGACGATGATTTGGAGGGAAGAGAATCTGCAGAGGTGGTGGTGGAAGATTCGCAGCCGAGAGATGAGTTATGAGTATTAATCATGTATAATGCGGGACTTATATCAAATAAAAAAAAAGATTTGATTCATGTCTATGTCCTAACATTGTTAAAAGATAGGACGGTTCTGCACCTTTTTAACTCCTTTCTGAACTCCATTACCAAGTTGATATCTCTCCGTTTCTCTGTGCTTTCTTTTTCCTTGACCCTCCGTCCTTAGGACCTCTGGGGTGCAATCTGGGCAACGTTGCTGATCCAAGGCAGGCCGAGCTGGTGCATCTCAACGGCCAGCTGGAAGAGATAGTCCAGACTTTAAACCGAAACCTTTGTCAGCACTGCTTTCTCGACACATGTATGCATAGAAAAAAAAAAAAAAAAAAAAGACTGCTCACCTCTCACACTGCGTCTTCGCCTTGTGCACATTATCCCCCCACACATACACACCATGCCTCCTCACCAGCACAGCATACGTATCCGGATACTCCTCCATCGCCGCCTCCAGGTACTCCGTCAGATCCTCCTCATGCGGCGTGTTCTCAATGACGGGAATCCTCAGCGTGTCATGGTACCCCAGGTTCCCGACCTTGCCGAACCCCTTGCCAAAGCCCTTGATCTGCTCAATGTTGTTAATCTCAAAGACCTTGCTGTTGCCCTTTGCCTCGAGCAGCAGCGTGACGAGCACGGCCCAGTGGGAGTGCGTATGGATGCAGCAGCCGGCGCCGCGGCGGGTGAAGGCGGCAAGGAAGAGGGGCGTGCACTGGGAGGGCTTGTAAGTGGGAGGGGAGCGGAGATAGGTGCGTTGCTGCTTGTGGGAGGGATCCTGGTCTTTGAGGGACAGGACGTAGATGTCGGTTGGCTTCATGAGCTCTTTTTGGACGCCGGAGGGGGCGAGGTAGACGAGGTTGCTGGGATTTGTTAGCTTGGGTTGTTATGAGAGTGGGATGGTTATATATGAGTAGGTATATTATGAGTGAGGCGGCATTATATGAGCATGTGAGATTCATATCTCCATCTTCTCACTTGAGATGGCACAAGAGAATAAGCTCATCCGCATCGTCTTTGAAGCTTCACCACCGAACAGCAATACGCTTGATCAAGGAAAGGGGGGTATTTACTCGTCTCTAATTGAACATCCTCCTCCCGTGCCAGTAACCCATCCCAACGTCCAAAACTTGGCGCACAGCGAAGGGATGAGGTTGGCAGGGTGCTCAGGGTCCGTCGAGGTGATGAGCTGGTCCGGGTTTTCAACAGCAGCAGCTTCAGCCATTGCGAAGGATTTGTATATGAGAATAATATTATGATACAGCAATAATAATGAATAAATGCAGGTGGTATCAACCGAATTGCTTCTCTCCCTCTTCGATTATTCAAACAGTACGCGAGCTGTCGTTGCGTGTTAGAGCAGCTCTTGTTGCCCCTCTCAATTTAGTGCACCTATTTTTTCCCTGCCCCTCCATACGCGGAAAATGACGAAACTTGGCTGCGATAGGTAGGAGCAGCCAAAAAAACGTGGCCGCTTGCTGGGAGGTCGCGCAAGGACCACTTGATCATTTAAAAAAAGTGATTTGATCTCGATTGCTTCAAGTGAGATAAGATTTGATCCGGGGATCTCTATACTATGGGGCAGAAACACGAGGCAATGTCTTTTTTCTTCCTATTGAGAACAATAGGTAGGCTGAGAATGCCATGGTGAAAAGTGCATCGGAATCTCGATGTGTACTTTGCGCTTGTACACTCATGCTGCAGTGTGTGTCGCGTTTTGCTTAGGAAAAGCCGCTTGCGGTTATTAGTAGTAGTACGAAGTATGCTCATACAGTAGCTCGGTACCTGATCTCCTGCACCTGGATGCCTCTCTCCTTGCGTCGTGGTTGGTCGAAAAGTCGCCCTAGTTACTAAGCGTCGCCCTCGCTGACAGCTGTTTCAGCATCTCATTTCAATCTTGTAAACCAGCTCGTCCCATTGGCTCGAGTGGCAAAGGGCGAATCAAAGGATGGGATCGCCAACGCGTTTGCCCGCGTTTGCTGTTGCTAGGCCGCACTTTATAATATGGACTCTGCGAGAGGCGGGGAGGGGAAAAGGAGACTGATAAAAGTATGTTTTTTCTCCTCGCAGCTTTGTGATACAATTGTCTCAGACACTTGTATGTAGGGTCAAGCCGGTGCTGAGATTAACATTCAAGAACCCGCATTACACGTACCGCTGCAGGAGTTGCAGTAGCAGCCACCTAGTGCTGCAGCTCCTAGGGGCGCTACGGCATTCGTCTTTGCCAGTGTACAAGTGCTGTGTCTAAATACTCGCATATTAAGGATCACGGCTGAATGTATGAAGACAAGAAGCTAGAAGTTAGTGACGGTCACCGAACAACGATGTGCCGAGTGCCCCCAGTCACCAAGCTGAGAGAAAGCACTGCCGCCAGGGACTCCATCGTCACCAAGCTCCATCTCCAGGTCACAAGGCCTGGGGCGGCCGAGTCCAAGGTGCTGGCGCCCAGTTTTTTTGTGGAAATTGCGGTCCTGTCCTCAGGATAGAGGCGGATGTCGCTGGTTCTGCTTGTGCAGGCGGCTTTCAGCTGTACAAGGAGCAGATGTTCCTATTGACCAGGGGCCGCGGTCAGCTTCGCCAGCCGCGAAGTGGTTAGATCCCCCTCGGAATCATGCCCCCGTCTGGCACGGCCATGCACCGATCGCCAATGGAGCCCTCGTATAAGAAGGAGCCAAAGGCTTTTTTGCATCTTAAGGCACAGTACGAAGACAAGAATCGGAACTGGGCCGGGCTTGTATCGCAAGCCAAGGGGAGCGCCGCGACCCCTGGTGGCTCGGAAGTCACAAGCTAGAGCGCCTAGTCTCACGGGCTAAGGGCCGTAGTATCAGGCAAATTGGGTGGTGAGCTGGCGACGGTTTGCTTTGCTATCGAGATTTGGCTTTCGGCAGCCCTTCTTTTTGGCTTTGCGCCAAGTGTAAGCCTCCCCCTTTCGTATCCATTGGGCGTTGATGCTGCCGATAGTCGTGACGCGTTTTGAAGCCTCGCAAAGGATTATATCGCAAAAAATGAAAGAGTGGCAATGTTGATGTTCATGTTATTACTCAACCATTGTAACCGTGTGACGAATTCCAGAGGACGATCAAATTCAAAATACGGCCTGAACTTTTGTCTTAGTCACTAGAATTCAACCAAGCACCAAGAAGAGCTTCGCTAGGATGGGCCGCCCTAGCGCCGCTTCATGCCCCTGCAGGCCTTAGCCGAATGGAACAAAACAGCCAATAATGCTCGCAAGCACACACGATTGTTGATGGCGATGAGGTATGCGGTGCTGGCCCTAGCAAGTGCATAGCAGTAGCAGCGGGGGAGACGAATCGGCGATGGCAAACGGGGGAGTGGCCCATGAGGAAGCTCAACTTTATGCTGGTGACATTCTCTTGACATGGATGCCGCGAAACGAGAAGAAGGAAAAAGAAGAAGCAGAGCAACACGCAACAAGAGGCCTCGCTCCGCATGAACAAGACAGATTGGAACAAGGGAGCCAGGTCGAGATAGTGCACTTGCAGGCCTTCAGAGGTGGTCCGTCCCACAAGCCGCACACAGCCTCTATGGGGACCCATGGCCTCGCCGAGATGCCGGCAAGAGTCAATGACCGCATCGCACGCAGGCCTCGGCGAATTGCGCTGTGATTTGGTACAGAGGAGTCAATGGCTGGTGGGAAAGGCAGCAAAAACTGGATAGGCAGATGCGAATTGGGCAGATTCATGCATTGAGCGCCCATCGCCACGGCTGGATACGAGGCAAAGCTCATGTGTAGGTTGCAAACTCGCCGCAGCGTTGGATCTTCGGCTGTTTTACGAGGCAAAGCGCAGCGGGAGTGCCACCAGCGAGCCGGGCCAAGCAAAACCTCAGGCGCCACGGCATCGACTGCCCAAAGTTGGGGGTTGCAGCGGGTTTGATTGCAGCTGCATCGCGGCGCCACGCAATTAAAGGCGCCGCCTTGGCTTTTTGCGCCGCTGCCACAGAAAAGACGAGCGTCTATTCTTATCTACACAAGCTATTCTCGCAAATTGTGACGGCTCTTCTGGATTCAATGGCCATCATGGCTGAGCTTTTTCGAGCCTCTTCCAATGTTTACTTTGGAGGCACTCCAGAACTAACACAGGTACCCAAGTACTGTGGCTACCTGTATCGTATCGTAGCATCGAGGGCAGCTTAGCAGCAATGCTTGGGCGGGGCCCCTTAAAAGACCAGCAGGTTTTTTGTCTCTCGCGCACCCCAATTTTTGCCAGCACAAGGGCCCGGTACGAGACCCGTACTGTGCGCCGAAAATAACAACGGCGAGGCTTGCCGCCAGTGCGTTATTGGTCTCCCAGAGCTACCAAGGCTCGTTACGCGCTTGGCTTTTGGGACTTTGCTCGGCCGCGTCGTTGAGGGTTGCTCGTACTATTAAAAGGGAGATTCCCTGCTCTTCGGCGTAGAAAACCTTCTTTTTCTCCCCTTCTTTCCTCTCTCTCTTCATCATCTCGATCGTCCTTCGTTTTCGGCTCATCGCTCACATTCGTTCGTGTGCTTTATACTCCAACGACCTCTCAGAGTCAGCCCATCTTTTTGTCAACACTCAACAAAAACAAACACTTCAGTCACCATGCGTTTCTCCGTCCTCCTCTCCGGCCTCTTCGCCGCCGTTGCTGTTGCCGAGTCCACTGCCTCTGCCCCGGCCACCTCTGTCTCTCTGAGCCCCGCCCAGGCCTCTCAGGCGGCTTGCTACAAGGCCTGCCCCGAGGGCGATGTCAACTGCCAGGCTCACTGCGTTGCCGTATGTTCTTGATCCTACGTCTCATGTTGTCACTCGTTTCTCTGTCTATTCTCGCTCCCCTCATATTGAAGGCATGAGAAGAGCAGAGTGAATGAGTGGCTCATGGCTACTATCATCAATCTTGTATAATTAGATCAGTGACTTACACGTATATCTCACAGGTCCCCTCTCCCGACCGCGGCCAGGTCAACGCCACCACCCAGTGTGTCGCTGCTTGCCCCCAGGGCAAGGGCACCGCTGCTGACAACAAGGCCTACGGCGACTGCGTCCAGGGCTGCATCGGCAAGAACTACTTCGTCACCTCCAAGGGCACTCCTGAGGCTACCGGCGCCGCTGGTGGCAACAACGCCCAGAGCTCCGGCACTGACACCGCCGCTGCCCCTACCGGCACTGACTCCACTGGCACTGAGACTGGCCCTGCTCCCACTGGCTCTTCTGCCACCAAGTCTAGCGGCGCCTCTTCCTCCAAGACCGGCTCTGCTGCTGCCCAGTCTTCCACTCACAACGCTGCTCCCGCCATCATCGCCTCTGGCGGTGCCCTGTTCGGTGTTGTTGCTGCCCTTCTCGCTCTGTAATTTCTGAGATATCCCTGTTGTCTTTTGCTATCTTTTTAATGTCAAGTTTGGAGAATGTCAAAGGGGGGTTTTAAAGTTTCATGGGTTTGAGGATTTAATGACGAGCTTGTGTGTATGTAACCACAAAAACGTAATATGGTTTGGTTGGATAGGGATAATAATACCAAAAGAGCCTGTTTGGACAGCTTAACAATTTGCGATTTCCATTGACTTAATTGTGATGTTATGAAGCCTTAATACCTGACACCATATTAACGAGCTACAGTTACTCGTTTTCTTCTTGATTTCCAACGTCCTCATGAGGCTGACTGCCGTCGACACTCGGACCAGTGAGCGTATCGTGCCATCAATCATCTGATGTGGACCAGCGCAGATCGAATGTAGACATGCGATCTACCAAGTGGTACCACGGAGTGATATAAGTCAAGTTATTACTACTTATGTCTGCAAATCTACTAATAAAGCTGTATTACATGCACTGCATAAACTAGTTGGTATTTGCATGTACGCAATTTGTCTTGCATACACCCACACGTGTTGTCTGATATAATGCGCAGCTCTTGTTATACAAGGCTACCCGGCTGGTTACAAGGTCATTGGCCACATCTATGTACCGTCTACTATGTCAATCAATGGCATTGAGAGCGCTACCATCATGAACACCCTGATTTTGGTTACACGCAAGTCGCAATCGTTGGCAAGACGCGCGATTCCAAACGTTGAATAACCGTTCCCGAAATATTCTCGGCACATCTGCACGGGCTAGTGCCTTAGCGGTGCCTCTCTGTACGATTCTCTGGTGCGAACTCCTAATAATAGCGGCAAAAACTTAGCGGCTTGTCACATTATGGGGCAGCTCTTGTGTGCATTAGAAATCGATCGATTTGCTAAATCTTTAGGCTCTCCATAGTGCTAGGGAGGGAGAAAAAAAAAGTTGCGTGCAGACAAGAGATTGAAGGAAGAGAAAGGGACGAGGAAAATAAATAAAGCAGTATTGGACTGCATGCAACAACGCAGAAGAAGCGAACCTTGTGTCAGCACTGCCAGCACCTTAATCCGAGGTTACCTTGTTTGCTCAGCACGGATATTGGACATGTGGCATCTTCTGGCCCGTCTAGCCAGGTTCCTCCACCATTTCCCCTCCTCTGTCTCACGGGTAATATAATGATGCTACTAACTGGGTAATACGATCAATTGGTTCCGCTTGCGTACAGAAACAAGGGCTTATTGCTTTACGAATGGATTGGACGGTCTTTGTTTCTTCATGTAATGTTGCATATCATGGCCTTGGCTCGCGGGCCCTTCTCAATTGGTGTTGGCTGTCTGCGTCTCCAAAAGATTTCTAAAGACTTCGAAAAAAAAAAAAAAATGATGGATAAGTACTTGCAGCATCAATCAGCAGGCCGAGCCCCACACGTGGGTTGCAGCGGCGCCAAAGGAGCTCATCCGGGACTTTATTCTCGTCGCTTCCAGCGCCGCTGATTGGCGAATTGCGCTGCTTCCGATGAGCTTGGGTACGTACATGCTGCGATTTAACCCAGCCTGGCAGCTGGACCCCCGCATCAAAGAACTAAACTGGCAGCTAAATTTTGGTGGTGGCCCTGGATAGCTTCTACGTGTCCTCAAGAACCTTGGCCGGCCTTTTCCCCAGCCTTCTTCAAGTGTCGCCGCGCGCATCTGAATCTTTTTTTTCTTTCTTCTTTTTCTCAACCAAACTCTTGAGAAATTGTCTTTCTCTTCGAGCGCTGGGACTGCCTCTCTTGTTTGGCATCAACTTCCTTCTTCTTCTTCTCCCCCCGCACTCTCCAAAGCTTCCTCGTTTGCGCTCAGCGCCTTGGGATACTTTTTGCAGTGGTTTCAAGCCTGTTGACGAAGTTGCGCTTTTCGAAATGAAGTTCAACACCGTCGCCGCCGCCGCGGCTCTGCTCGCTGGCGTCGCGTATGCTGAGGAAGTGGAAGAGTCCAAGGCTGTGCCGGAACTCCCAACCTTTACTGTAAGCTGCTCTCTTTCCTTGTGAATGCGGAAATGCAATGTTTTGGTTTGTAGAGCCATACTGCGAATTGCATGCTAACAGACATGACTATCAGCCCACCACCATCAAGGCAGACTTCCTTGAGCAGTTCACCGATGACTGGGAGACACGGTGGAAGCCTTCCCACGCCAAGAAGGACACTTCTGCCTCCGACAAGGACAACGCGGAGGAGGAATGGGCCTACGTTGGTGAATGGTCTGTCGAAGAGCCTTTCCAGTACAAGGGTATCGACGGCGACAAGGGTCTTGTCATCAAGAACGCTGCCGCCCACCACGCCATCTCGGCCAAGTTCCCCAAGAAGATTGACAACAAGGGCAAGACCCTCGTTGTTCAGTACGAGGTCAAGCTCCAGAGTAAGTTGATACCTGTCAATGGATTTCAATATCTGCAAGACGAAGCGATTTAGACATGTGCTGACCTGCGCGTGCGCTTTCTAGACGGATTGGACTGCGGTGGTGCTTACATGAAGCTCCTGCGGGACAACAAGGCTCTTCACCAGGATGAGTTCAGCAACACCACCCCGTACGTCATCATGTTCGGTCCCGACAAGTGTGGCCACAACAACCGGGTTCACTTCATTGTCAACCACAAGAACCCTAAGACGGGCGAGTACGAGGAGAAGCACCTCAACTCTGCTCCCTCGGTCAACATTGTCAAGACCACCGAGCTCTACACCCTCATTGTCCACCCCAACAACACCTTCTCCATCCAGCAGAACGGTGTTGAGACCAAGGCTGGCAACCTCCTTGAGGACCTGACACCCTCCATCAACCCTCCCGCGGAGATTGACGACCCCAAGGACTCTAAGCCCGATGACTGGGTTGACGAGGCTCGCATCGCTGACCCCGAGGCCGTGAAGCCCGAGGACTGGGATGAGGAGGCTCCTTTTGAGATCGTCGACGAGGAGGCCACCAAGCCTGAGGACTGGCTCGAGAACGAGCCCTCTGTCGTTCCCGACCCCGAGGCTGAGAAGCCCGAGGACTGGGATGATGAGGAGGATGGTGACTGGATCGCTCCCACCGTTCCCAACCCCAAGTGTGACGACATCTCTGGATGTGGCCCCTGGACCAAGCCTATGATCAAGAACCCTGACTACAAGGGCAAGTGGTCTGCTCCCTTCATTGACAACCCCGCCTACAAGGGTGTCTGGGCTCCTCGCAAGATCAAGAACCCCGACTACTACGAGGACAAGACCCCCTCCAACTTTGAGCCCATGGGCGCTGTAAGTTGACATCCTTCCCGTGATTCTACTGTAGAAGCCTGCTTGCTAATTATATGCTTTACAGATTGGCTTCGAGATCTGGACCATGACCAACAACATCCTCTTTGACAACATCTACATTGGCCACTCCGTTGAGGATGCCAAGAAGCTGGCCGACGAGACTTTCTTCGTTAAGCACCCCGTGGAAAAGGCTCTTGAGGAGGCTGACAAGCCCAAGATTGACGACATCCCCAAGTCTCCTTCTGACCTCGTCTTCCTCGATGACCCCGTCACCTACATCAAGGAGAAGTTTGACCTGTTCGTCACCATTGCCCAGCGAGACCCCATTGAGGCCATTAAGTTTGTCCCTGAGATTGCTGGTGGCATTGGCGCTGTTTTCGTTTCTCTCATTGCCATCATCGTCGGTTTGGTCAACCTTGGCGGCTCTGCTGCCCCTGTCGCCAAGAAGGCGGCTGCTACCGCCGCTGACAAGGCCAAGGACCTGTCCGAGGCTGCCGCTTCTGGTGCCGACAAGGCCAAGGGCGAGGTCACCAAGCGCACGACTCGCAGTCAATCGTAAAGAATCTTGAAAATGGACGACTGCTTTTCTTTTGTTGAGTGAATGGGATCAAATAGCAAGCGGGATGTGAGATGAACAAAAACAACATATCCAATATACCAATATCTGGGACAGAACCCACAATAAGATTTGGAAGCATAGGCGAAGGAACATGAATAGGTATTATAAAGCACAAACTTTGTTAAAAAAAAAATTGGAATCTATTGTTATCATTTTGTTCCTTTTGATTCGAGAATACCACCCAAGTATCTCCTGTTAGATAGGATCCCATGTTATTTTTTTCTTCAACGGAAGTATTATGGAGTACCTACGGAGAGATGCAGTAAGCGGCCGGACACTCAATATGATTGTGCAGATAGATGTTACCTTACAGGCAAGTAAGCACCGAGTACAGCTTAGAGCACGACTTGAAGAAGGTCATCAACGCATGAGACGAAGGATTTAGGCGCAAGTAGCGCGTGGATGCTAGTGTTTTTCATATCGGTATCATCTCTGAATTGATTATTTGGTGATTGCTGAAATCTCGTTGCCATTAACATCTTTACTCATGCGGAGTAGAGAAACTGGACCTATTGCTGCTAATGGCAATGGGCTGTTGCTAGTAGATGCTCTATACCGTCACCAGGCCATATACGGAAACCAAACTAACAACCCAACCGCCTCCAAAAGGCTTCGCTGGCCATATCCTCGGTTGACTTGACTCTCTGCAGCCAAGGTAGTGCAGATTGAAACAACCTTACGGTGGCAGTAGCTTGGCTGATGGCGTCAAAAGCAGAGCTCTATCTCGTACTTTTCTCGGCAAAGGCCCCCCGTCATCGGAGCTTTTATAGCTGCAGCGTTGCCGAGCAGGATGATGATCCGCCGCAGCAGAGAAAACTAAGGGCATTGCAGCTGAGCACACAGTACAGTAATACCGCAAATTGGATCAGACACCGGACCGCCGTCAGCACCGGCTTATGTAACAGGGGACCTGCCCGAATCAAGCGGTGCCAATCGGTGCCAATTGCTTTCGGCATGAAGCGGCATCGGCTTAACAGCATCTCTGATTCTGGCAGTGTCTCTGGGCAGTTTTGCTGGGAAATCCCACTGCAGAGGATGCGGCGCCCTTCCCCACATGGGGCTTGCGGCTAGTGTCCCCCATCTTAATTCGCCTCCCCTTCCCCACGTCCGGCCGTAGCCGTGTGTAATCTGCTGGCTATAACGGGCAAGACGGGTGAGAATAAATACTGCCGGAGGGGACGACGATGCAGAGGGACGGATTCTTTTTTTCTTCTTTTGTGTGTATGTACTTGATTGGACTGAGGCGCATGAGACAGAAGACGAAGAGATTCTAGTGGACAGCACGACAGCAAGCAAGACATCTGCCCCGCGTCCCTTCCCATCTCGTCACTGCTCCAACATCTACTAATACCCGGCATCGTCCTCCCCAATCGCCTCAACCTTTTCTTCCCTTCTTTCTCCTCCTCCCCCCAATTACTAATATGCGTCGCTTCATCGCGAGCAGCGCCTCTGCCTCTGCCCGCCGGCCCCTGACCGCCGCAGCCTCTCCCCGCTCCGCCATTGCCCTCTCCAAGATGGCCTCCAACTCCAGAGCAGCCCAGGCCGCCACCGCTGCCCGGCGGATACACGCCACGGCCGCGCAGCTCAAGCCCATGGACGCCCTCGCCTCGACGGCCACCAGCTTCCCGACCACCCACGAGCCCATTGAGGAGGTCCGCAACACGCCCTACTTCATCGACAACAAGTTCGTGCAGTCCTCCACGGACAAGTACTTCGACCTGGCCGACCCGGCCACCAACAACCTCGTCACTCGCGTGCCGCAGATGACCGAGGCCGAGATGAAGGCCGTGGTCGAGTCTTCGCAGAAGGCCTTCCTCTCCTGGAAGGATACCACCGTGCTGTTCCGCCAGCAGATCCTGTTCCGCTACGTGCAGCTGATCAAGGACAACTGGGACAGACTGGCTGCCAGCATCACGCTCGAGCAGGGCAAGACCTTTGCCGATGCCAAGGGCGATGTGCTGCGTGGTCTGCAGGTTGCTGAGGCTGCCGTTGGCGGACCGGAGCTGCTCAAGGGCGAGGTGCTGGAGGTTGCCAAGGACATGGAGACGAGAAGCTACAAGGAGCCATTGGGCGTCACTGCTTCCATCTGCCCCTTTAGTAAGTTGTTGCCGTGGCATATCTGTATCTGCTTGTGACTAACAATTGACCTCCTAGACTTCCCTGCCATGATTCCTCTTTGGTCTATCCCCATTGCCACCATTACTGGTAACACCATCATCATCAAGCCCTCAGAGCGTGATCCTGGTGCCGCCATGATCCTCGTCGAGCTGGCCGAGAAGGCTGGATTCCCTCCCGGAGTTGTCAGCGTCATCCACGGCGCTCACGACACCGTCAACTTCATCCTCGATGAGCCCGCTGTCAAGGCGGTTACTTTTGTCGGTGGCAACAAGGCTGGCGAGTACATCTACTCGCGAGCTTCCGCCAACGGCAAGCGTGTCCAGGCCAACCTGGGAGCCAAGAACCACGCTGCTGTGCTCCCTGACTGCAACAAGAACCACTTCCTCAACGCCGTTACTGGCGCTGCCTTTGGCGCTGCTGGTCAGCGCTGCATGGCCCTCAGCACACTGGTCATGGTTGGTGAGACCAAGGAGTGGCTTCCAGAGTTGGCCGAGCGGGCAAAGGCCCTCAAGGTTGACGGTGGCTTCGAGGACGGTGCCGACCTGGGCCCTGTCATCTCACCCCAGAGCAAGGAGCGCATCGAGAGCCTGATTGCCAGCGCCGAGAAGGAGGGTGCCAAGATCCTGCTCGATGGCCGTGGCTTCGCGCCTGCCAAGTACCCCAACGGCAACTTCATTGCCCCCACCATCATCACCGACGTCACCCCCGACATGACTTGCTACAAGCAGGAGATCTTTGGCCCTGTACTGGTCTGCTTGAACGTCGAGACTCTTGACGATGCTATTGAGCTCATCAACAAGAATGAGTATGGCAACGGTGCTGCTATCTTCACCAGGTCCGGTGCTACTGCCGAGACCTTCCGAAGAAAGGTTGAGCCTGGCCAGATTGGTATCAACGTGCCCATCCCCGTGCCCTTGCCCATGTTCTCCTTCACCGGTAACAAGAAATCCATTGCTGGAGGCGGTGCCAACACATTCTATGGCCGACCCGGCATCAACTTCTACACACAGCAGAAGACTGTGACGGCGCTGTGGCAGAGCGCAGACGCCGTGGCCAACAAGGCTTCGGTGAACATGCCCACGCTGCAGTAGGGGAGAGGTTAGTTTTGAATTAGTTATAACGATATTGGTGGGGTGAGCGTTGTCTGTATGCATGCAAATGAATTTTGCGGGACAACATAAAGTCGTTCACTGTGATGGGAAAAGAGGGGATGGGGAGCGAGAAACCATCAGTGGTTTCTCATTACTTGCATGTACATTTTTGGATTGATAATGTAGTCACGACCAGATTCTGCTAGACGGCATGAAAATGATTTTGTCGCGATGAAATAAATTTACGTTAAATCAACATCAAACTATAAGCTGTCCATCGCTTAGGTATAATTGAATGCTAACATACATGTAAATGTGGCGCTGGACTACTAGGTTGTCTAGGCAGTCTAAATCTCAACCTGCTCACCTACGGAAGTGGAAGCTTAGAAATTCATGCACACCTGAATAATTGAAATTTTAGAACAAGAAGTTATGTTCGTTGGCTTGGTAAATAAAACAATAGGAAATAAGGATTCAACCTATAGAAGTGGTGACCCACCAACATCCAGGCAGGTCACATGCAACTTGCCTCAGCAACCGCTTACAACATCCTTTCCTGCCGTAAACAGCCTGCATCTAAACTCATACAAAATATCACCTTATCCCATTACGTCGTTCTTTTCAACTCTTCTTTCAAATGCGTTTCAAATAAACATGATACCCATATATTTTAGCGAATAATCCAGAATCAATCATGGATATCGCGCTGATAAACCTCCCTCTCCACATCATCTGTGACATCATCTCATACATCCCTCCTGTACAGGTCATCAGATGCCGACGCATTTCTCGCATCTTTCACGAGGTCCTCACGAGAGATGAGCTCTGCATCACGCTCGTTTTAAAGCATTTCCCACGCGCGCTGGAAGGTCGGCGGCTGAGGCAGCTTTTCGAAGCCCGCGAAACCGAATCTCTGGACCAAGGGGATTGGCCTGCCGTGTATGCGCGGCTGGCGAGGCGGTACCATCATCTGGGCCGGGCAGAGCCCTGGAAGGAGATCACGGTCCCTGTGCTGAAAGATTCGGAGATTCTCCAGGGCGTGGCGCCGTGGGATCGGCTCCTGAGCTTGGCCAACAGGAGCACGCCCTTTGACTTCCAAGATCCGGTATGGACGGTGGCACCGACAGAGGGGTTGCTGGTCTATCCGGCGCCAGCGGACAGGAGGTACCGATACTGTGTGCCAGAATACCGGGTCCGAGATCTGGCGACCGGGGTGGAGGTCAGGGTTCCGTTTGACCTGAAGGGCAAGATTGTGAGGCGGCTGCGGATCAGCCATGGCATTCTTGCGATTGAGTGGTGTCCAAATACTCCTAATAATACCAAAATCGAGCACCGACAGGGAGAATATTTTTGCGGGGGACAGCTCTATAAACACCATGTCACCTTGTACGACGTCCGTCGGACTGGATCTTGGGACGGCATCATTCCTCAGCGGCCTGCTCTTGGCGGCACTACGCCAAGTTACACCTGGAAGATCAAATATCGCGGTAAATTTTTGATTTATCCTTTTGGATTTCCAGTGAACACCGTAGATCGATATTTCTCAACCCACAACGCTACTCATTATATCATTTACACATGGCAGATCTCGAGCTTTCCCCATGATAATATGAAGGCCCGTAATCGCATCGAGCACCTCACAATATGGGATATTGGCGGCCCTTCGACATACAGACCGTCTGAAGATGTATCTGGCGTCGCGCAACGAGATTCAAATTTGGACCCTCACATCATTCGCAACGTGGGGGACTTTCAACTTGAGGACTGGTCCGTCTTACAAGGCCGTTCGCCTTCGTTGCGCACATTGGCCTTGGACGACTGTACCTGGGATGCATCCAGGGGCACTGCCTGCGGTCACGTCTTCTTCACAGAGGAAGAACACAGATGGTCTTCAGGCAAACACAGCTCCAGTCAACTACCGCGTTTCCATCTCGTCAAGACAACAGGCATACCGCTGATTGGCGAGGGGCCAAGGTGGGTGGACGTGTGTCGAGGAGGGACCGAAGCCAATATACAACCCTCTCGCAGAAGCAGATGGAGGATACATGCAACAGACACATATGAAGAGGAGGATGGCGACTATGACGATGATGGTGAGAATGCCGAAGATGTCGCCGAGGGCATCAGAGACGGCAGCAGCAGCGGCACAACTATCACGAATGCAACTGCAGCAAGTTGGTTTCAGGAAACAAGATCCTGGGCCAGACACTCAGAAACATGGCCCGGTCGAGCTCCTTGCTGGCGTCATATCGAGTTTCCCTACCTGACAATGTCCGAAGTTTTGGATATCCCTGCCGGCATTCGCATCGTTGCCCGAAACTGCTTCATGCTGGATGTCATCTCTACTTTTCCAATGGATAAGATCTATGTCCAGGGTGTCGACAAAGACGGCCTCGTGCACCGAAATAGAAGAGTAAAAAGAAATGTCAACAGCTTGAGTAACGGCTCGAGGCCCTCCAGCTCCAGCTCCCGCTCAAGCTCGTCATTTGTCGATCAAAGCGACCAATTGGTCGATGCTATGCAGAGCCAGGGCAAGAAGGAGGCCTTCCAGACGGACGCCCCATTCGAAGCGAAGATGTGGCCTCAGATCATGTGCAGGGGAAGCATTTTTGGCGATGAGCGGTGGCTCCTTGGGGAGACTCCTGCTGGAGACGTGCTCATTCTCGTCTTCTAAGCTGTTTTGGGAGGGGAAGCACGCAATAACGATAAGATGAATGATGAAATAGCTAATGGTAGTAAAACACTTGTTGGATAATGATACAACTTGGTATGCAATCAGTTGTAAAGGCGGCAATAGCAGAAGCAACTAGAGCCTTCATCCGTCACTTACTCTATGGGATGGATACCAAGGTAGATGGCGAAACAAGAGAGCATCACGTTAAAACGCACGTCTCATGCTTTTCTTTGGTCACGTTCCACCCCGAAAACCCACATTAACCAGGGCGGCATTAACGTTGCTCAGTTCATCTGTGGCGTCACAAACTCGTATGTTAGGGGGTTTATCGAGGGAATTTTTTTTATGGCTTCGTTTCCGTTTCATTAGGCAGGGTGCCATTCTACATGCTTCTTGCCGTGTCTACACCGATTTCCGAGCATGCGTGTATCTAATATAAAAAAGAGACAATAAAGCAGTTTACAAAAAAGTGCACTCATATATATATTCCCCGGCCTTGTTGTGGCCAAGCAAAAAACAACAAAAAACAACAAGTTGCCATGAACGATTGGTCAAAATCAGTTTGGGGGAGAGATGTCAGAATTTCCCCCATATGACAAAACAAGAAAAAAAAAAAGCAGTAAGAGTTCCTTTTTCCGAAGCTTCTTTTGATATTCCTCCTCTTTGTTTCATTTCATTCCCTTTTTCCCATCCTCATATATTTGTTTATCAATATTTCTGTGTCCTCCAAAGAGCAACAGTTTCTCTTAGGAAATGTAAATTCCTTTTTACTCTCTGTTTGGAGACTGCACGCTAGGAGATCGCATGGGAGGAGCTTGCAAAAACCCGCCATAATAAGAATCCAACCACGCCGCTGCCTGTTCGCCAGCCTCATCAATGTTCGTGTCCCAGCGGCCGACGGAGCCAACGTAGCCGTCGGGACGGACATTGACGATGGCGACCTCGCTGGGGCCGAGGCTTCCAAGCCACTTCTCCGTGCAGAAAGCTCCTCTTGTATCTAGCTCGGGGACATTGTCTAGGTAGAATGTCCACCGGCTGTCCTGCAAGAGCGCTGGAAGGTCTGAGATTTCGATTTCAGACTTGGGCATGGTAGCTGGGCGCATCAAGGTTAGCAAAAAGTTATCTGAAGGGGAAGATGGGGAACCCACTGATCAAAGCAAAAGTAAACAAGTGGCTGACTACGGTATATCTCTCAGGTCGTGTGTACACGTCTTCAGGCGCCGGGATCCTGGGCTGCTTCGCATAAGATGCGCTTGCGGCGGCGGAAAGCTGGCTCACCAGAGACTTGGGTGTCGCAATGGAGCGGCAGAATGTCTCCAAGAATGGCCTTGCCTGTATCACATCCCACATAAGGAGGTAGATGCGGAATTGGCCAAGCATAGGGATATCCAGCTGGACGTCCACCGGGTTGGAATCAATGTATCGCGACACCTTGGCTGGGGGTAGGAGGCATCCCGGGCGAGCAGCACCCAGAATGGCCGAGTTATCCTCTGGCCGGGTGATGTTGAGTGGGCTCTCGCTGTAGTCGGCGCCGATGCCAGAAATGAATCGTACATTGGCTCTAAAGTTTTCGGCCATTTTGACGGCATCTCCTTCAGCGATCCGATTGGCATGCTCGTAGTCAAAGTTGACGAGATCTAGGGCAATCTTGCGGCGCTCTACCTCGTAACTCTCGAGCAGATTGGGTTTGGCCAGTCCACGGCACGCCAGGTTCAACTTCCACGAGAGATTCCACGAGTCGTGCATGGACGTATTCATGCCCTGTGCCGACTTGGGGGAGTGAGTGTGACTGGCATCTCCGGCAAGGAATACTCTGGTATTGGTGTCCGTGAAGCGGCTGGCCACACGCTGGCCCACTTGATATCGCCCGAACCACTCAATGTACTTCCAATCAATTTCAAAGGGCGCCATGATCTTGCGAGCCTGCTGCATAACGAACTTTTGGCCAAGCTCGCGGCGGTCAGCACGAGCGCTAGCCTTGAGTTCGATGTAGAAGCGCGTCATGTTACGCTCCCGAGGAACGATGAGAATTGAGCCGTGCTCTTCAGAGTACACGAGAGTCTTGGACCAAATGTCAGGGAAGTTGGTGATGAGCTCGCCATCCAAGACACCCCAGATGTCCGGATGTGACATACCCACGGCCTCAACGTCCGGCATGTTCTTGCGGACCTTGGAGTGCGCTCCATCACCTGTTTGGGGGGTTTCGCATTAGCTAGATTCACTATAATTTCAATTGATTTTGCTTACATCCGACGAGGTAATTGGTCAGGATGGTCCTCTTGTCCTGGTTGACATTGGTGTGACATCGAACCTGCACGGGTCCTGATTTGGGAACGAAATGAGATTCAAAGGCTGTGTTCCGGCGCACCTCCTTTCCGCGCTTCCTCAGATCGTCGACGAACAGGCCCTCGACCATGCCCTGGTGAACGAGCAGGATATAGGGGTCCAGAACATCGATGACCGGAGGGTAATGCACCTCGCGGCCCAGACGGTGCAGAGGAGCGTCGGCTGTGCTGCGCCAAAAGGAGATGTCGAAGACTCTCACGCCGCGCTGCAGCAGCGGATCAGCCAATCGCATCTGGCGAAATGTCTCAATTGATTTGGGCTGTAAGCCATCCGCTCTGTTTTATGATTTTCATGTTAGAACAGAGGGATTCTCGTCATAAAAAAGGGAGGGGAATGGTGAAATGAAGCTAGAATAGATGAAATAGACGAAAACAGAGAATTTTTCAAAATTGACATTGTATAATATGAAGTGGAAAGATACCTGTGTAGGCATGAAGTTTGGCACGATGTAAGGGGGGAAGAAGGGGAACTCCAGGGCTGGATAAAAGGATCTGAGTAATATGGTGTAAACTGAGACATACCTGCCAACTGGCGTTTGATCTGCCCTGTCATCCACGACTTCAACGTCAATGCCGTAGCGGGCGAGGTTCGCCGCCAGCATCAAGCCCGCAGGACCAGCGCCAACGACGCATACTTGGCATGTGGTGGGCGGCTCTGGGAGACTCCGGAGCAGAGCAAGAGGATCAGTGGCGTCCTCATCGTCGACGGCGGTTTCAAAGTTTGAAGGGCCTGGATCTGGCTCTTCGTCCATGTGGTTGGGACTCTGGTTCCGCGAGTTGGACGCGGGACTGACAACGCCCGGCGCCATGTTGACGGCAGACGACGAAGCGTCAGAAGCTGCGTTGGCCAGTGTGAAAGAGACTCTCTAATCTGTTGTCTGGCCGTGTAGCTTATCGGCTGCGGGCAGAATCCAGCAGACAGCTGAAAAGACGAGCTCGCTCCACAGCCAGGGAGCCTTGCAGCTTTTCAGTTTCAACGGCCGGTCAGCTGCAGGCTCGTCCAATGGCGCCTTTGCCCGTCCAAACCAGACGCTCAGAAGAGCACGCCGTGCCCGACAACAGCGGAAGCGATGGATAAGGCAGTTGTGCCCGTTTGCCTCAGCGCCTCAGGAGAGCGAATCGTCTCCACCACACCTCGTACGCTGCAGCGCAGCTGTAACTGCAACGCAATACAGTGCTTTTTAGAAGCTTCTCAGCGTCGGGTCTGCTCAGTTTTGACAGACACAATGCCGTTTGAAAGAAAGAAATAGCAATATACGGCACAGGCGTTGTTGGGCCTGCGGTCTTTGGCTCCTCGGCTTCTGCCCCCCTGGCTGCTGCGACGAATTGGATGGATACCGGGGTCTGAATCGGGGTCCTGGGGCCAGAAAATCAGGATGATGCGACAATGCACAGAAAAGCAGCTAGATGGAAAAGAAGAAGAGAAGCCCGCGGCGATCAAGCGTAGATGAGATGAAGCGTGAGTCGCTGGCGAGGCAAAAGCAGTCACCCGGGATCCGCCTCTGCTCTGGTGGCAGCGCAAAGCAGTCGATCTCAGAGGCGTGTCACGCGCAATCCCAATACAGCACTCGGCAGCGCTGAGCCCATTGGCCTCGAGAATGAAAAAAGCTTCGTCCCCTTTGGTTTTCTATTCCCTTCTTCACTAACACCGCTAGGCCGGAGGCATCAGAAGGTCGCCCAGGGCTGCCCTGGGGGGAAATTGGTAATAAATAACGGCCATGGCGCAGGTACTCGCGACTCGTGCGCAGCGCAATTGCACCGGCAATCCTCGTACCAGCTACTTTGCCCACAGCATAGCGATGCCTGTAAGGGCTTGGCTGCCACAGTCGGGCCCAGCAGTCGGAGAGGCTGACGGGAGGAGCGACACAGCGCCTGGCCCCGGCAAAGCCCGACGCACGTACGGCAAAAGTGGCATGACAGACGGACGTGCTGGACTGGTGTTGAGAGCGAGATCAGCCCATTTTGCGCTGCAGAAAGTTGTCATTGGCGTTGCACCATGCCCAGGCGCCTGCTTACCGATGGCCTAGCCTCAGTTTGCGCGCCGCTGATTGGCCGCCGCACCCGCCTCGGACAGGGCAAGTGGTGCCATTTCGCAACTGGCCGCGCTTGCTCCAGAGCGCTGCGGCTCCACCGTGCTCCATCCATCCAGCAGAGGAGGAAAAGGATGTTCGGATCTGTTTGAGATTGCAGAGCCGTGGAAATGCAAAGCCCCGTGCTCGCTCCAAACTTTCCGACGCTCTCGAACACGGTCTATGGATGATTACTTGATGGGCATGTAAAGGTAAGCTCTATGGACCTTAGGTAAGGCACTTCAGACGTTGCAATATATACTTGTAGATACCGGGCCTTTTCATTCCAGCGATGCTCCGGCAGTCCTTCTATAACAGGTCTGTCCTCTTTTGGATGGTTTTTTCCCTTCTTTCCCTAAGGGTCTCCCCAGGGTTCCCAATCAGTGCCTTGTTTCCTCGATCTCCGCCGAGTCAGCAGGCTCCGTTTTTTTTAGAAGCAGCAAGTGATGAAAAGTGGCATGAGCAGAAGCACAAAAGTACGGGGTACCAAGTTTTTGCGCCATGCCACTTGACTTATGTAGCTCTCTTTAGCTTTTTGAACGGACATGGGCCCCGGCACAGCCTTAGCAAAAGAGGAAAAAGTCGATTAGAAAAAGATAGACGATAAAGAAAGAGAAGAAAACTTGGCAACGACACCACAGCCGCAAACATGCTTTCCCAATTGACACACTCCGAGCTAGCATCTGCTAGAGACACTCGATACGTCGAAGCCGCCAATCTCACTCGCCTCGTGGCCCATATATGATAGGTATGATATGCGCCTCTCATGCTTGCACCCGTAGCATCCCGCATCGCTATCTCGTCTTATCGGCGCAAAGCATACCTGGCTGGTACTCGTATGGCACTCAGTGTTGGACGCGCTATGGCGATCTGCCGGCCAGGATGAAGTGCCCAGCTTGATTCTGACTCGCTGTCGTATCTATACCTGGCATCTCTGTTTGTTGGTAGTCCTGGCACCAAAGCATGGCTCAAGCCCCATTTACAAACAAGTATAAAGGCTCCGAGGATGGAATGATGTTGGTGCAATTATTCCAAAGGTGCAGTCAACATCTCCGCGACTGGACTTGAAGTTCAGCCGGCGCTGGAAAGCGGAGGTGCAGCTGCCCAGTCTTAATGTTAGCACAGAGCTACACCCTCGTATATAATACAGCAACATCTGCCAATGAACCACGAGGACGGCCACAAGGCGCAGACCCCCCTCGTTCGCTGCCGTCAACATCTCCTGATCACAGCAATTTCAAATCGTCAGCTCAGGCCACAGTCCAGGCTACGGCTCCATGGGGAACATATGGTTGGGTGTCACGGCCCGAAAGTGCTGGTAACACAAACAAGTTTGCGGAGATTTCCATGCCTCCGCCACGAGGCCAGCACTAGCATCTGCCACTTCTCATGCTATTAACAATGGGTAGTAGTAATGCTGCTACTACCCCGTACTCTGCAGATTTGTATTACAAAGAGGTATTGCCAAAGCTCGCTAGCCTGTCATCTCTGGCCATTGTGGAACGAGTTTCAGGTCTTTAGAAACCTAGTTCTCCGGTCCTCTCCAATCAGCCCTGGCCGAATAGGCCTGATTCAACTCACTTAGACTGTCAACAACACTTTCCGGCCAGGCTTGTGACAACCAGCTTCCCCATTCAGGCCCCGGAGTCGGAGCTAATTGCTGCCGATGGACTTCAAAGGAGCAATATCTGCAGTAGGGTCCTCGATGATCTGCCGCCCGTCAAAGTTCAACATACCGGTCTGGGCCTTGCTCCGGAGCCGATACGAATACCAATCCGGCTGGGACCGCAAAGAGGGCCATATCCCTCCTGTTTCTGGCAGGATGATCTGGCCGCTGCGGCCGCTCAGGACCTGCTTGACTACTGCCTCGGCAATGGACTCGGGCTCTTGATGGGGCATCAAGAAAGGAGCCCCCTGCCTGAAGCCGGTGAAGAGCTCCGTGTTGGTCGCTCCAGGATGGACTACTACGGTTCGGACCTTGGGGGCGTTGTATCGAGTCTTCAGCTCAGCTGAAAGACCCTCGTGGAATGCCAAGGCCGCAGCCTTGGTTGCGCCGTAATCTACCATGTTGGGAATCGTAAGCCACGAGGCATAAGACGCCATCGTGACTACCATACCGTGATTCTGGGCCACGATATGCGGTAAGAATGTCTGGGCAACCCAGTAATGGGCCAACGCATTGACATCAAACGTAAATCTGACATCTGCAGGCGTGGCATCTAGAATAGTCTTGCCGCGGACGACGCCGGCGTTGTTGATGATGATACTGGGGTGGCCGACTTGGCTTCTTATTTTCTCAGCAACAGCAGCCACGTTCTCTGGCGACCTGACGTCGCAGTAGAAATGGTGGACTCTCGAAGCTGCAGAAACACACAAGACACCGTCAGCTCTGCAATGCAATGCAGCTGAGCAGAGTAGCTCGATCCGGTTGTGATAAGGTGACTAAGACTTACAGGCCGCGTATGTCATCTTCTGGACGTCCAGCACCACGACCGTGACCTTCATCTCGTCCAAGAGCTTCACCATGCAGGCGCCGATGCCCGTCGAGCCGCCTGTGATGAGCACAATCTCCTTTGACCAGTCATACTTGTCGTTGACCCAATTGTTTCGGACCTTGTCTGAGAGCCAGCGGCCAACTCCACGCGCCACGGCGATGTAGAAGAGCTGACGCAGCCATCGTGCTGCCCTGGGGTGTAGAATCGAGAAGTCCTGACCCTTTTTGGTAAACCGAGCGACCAGAACCAAGGGCAGCAGGAGGTTCGGGTTGAGAACGGTTCTGCGGATGAGCTTTAGAATCACGTCTGCACAGAAACCTTCACGGGGGAGGATGCCCTTGTGCATCGGCATGGTGATGGCAGGTTAATGAGACTGATGGGAATATAGGGCTGATTCAAAGAGTAAGTATTGATCCTAACACAACCTGTCGATACGATAGCAGCGGTATAGCTGCTTAGTCAACGGCTGACAGCGGTCGTTATTGGTGTATCTGGCCAATCTGGTGTAGAGCTGACAGTTGTGGTTGGTTAAGACGCGTCGCAGATAGCGTAAACACACACCATCAACCGGCGGTATGAAAAAGCGACAGCATGCAGTAATACCACGATAATTACGATTTTTTGCAATCCAAGGTAAAACCGTTGCTTTGGCCTAAACCGGCTGCTCAAGGCCCATCTTATAAGGGCGATCAGCACGGCAGAACTAGAACATCCCGGTCGTGAGTTGCGCCCATGTGCGTCTCATAGGCTGCAGTTGCCGAGGCTTCTGTTTCAACACAATGCGGGGAGCACCCTGCAGACTGCAGATTATGGCAGGATTTTGATGTTGAAGGCGAATGGGCTCCAAGCGCTATGCATATATAGATGTGCAAGTGCGAGAGAGTGTGTGTTCATCACAGAACCGAGCATCCTCTATACTCCATCCAGTGTCTTCCCCGCATGGCTATTTAGGAGCTTGGGATGGAATGTGCGGGTAAAAGTAAACGAGAGTCGTAGCGCCATCGCAGCCACTATAAACGGTGGAGATTGAGTGTGTGTGGGAGAAACCTGGAGAATTGGAGCGCAGTTGGCCGAATCCCCAATAGCCACTACTATTAATACTGCTATGCCGAGAGCTGTGCCGCCATGGGCCCTCAGCGGAGATGGGCAATAGCGTAATAGCGCAATAGCGTAATAGCGCAATAGCGTAATAGCGCAGTGGCCGACGGCACACCAATTGCACTAACAGCGCTTTTCGCTTCGTAAAATTTCCTAATACGTCTGGCCGGCGCAAGACACGCCGCGAAGACCCAGTTTGCCCAGAGATTCAGCAAAATCTCTGCCAAAAAACTCAGCAATCGGACATGAGAAAATTACTATTTACGGATTCATTGATAACTAGTTTGCTATTAGTCGGCATGACTCTCTCGGAGGCCGGCGGTCCACGATGTGGTGCTCCGGCAACGGGCCCGGTAATCAGAGCAACTTGTATAAATGAAGCTCGCTCGGGCGCCAACTGTGGTTTTAAAACTTGAAAAAGGCTATGCTGCTACTGCAAACTACCATCTTGCATAGAACGGGAGACCAACCGAGATATCACAAATAACGCACGTCACCAGCATCGCATCGCATCGCATCTCGTCTCCGGAGACCACTAGCCGGACTCGTTAAAGAGTGGGGGAGAGAAACCATCAACTAGGTGGGGGAAACTCTCTCTCAGAGGCCTTGCAATAGAAGGAACAAATAAAAACCAACCCTGGTCCCTTTTCACACTCATTGGCCACTATGAATTCCGCACGGCTCTCTGCCCTACTGAGACAAACTGCCTCAGCTCAGTCCCGGCTGCTCTCATGCTCATCCATTCATCGCCATGCCGTGCAGCGACGGGGCCTGAGCGCTGCGGCGGGCTCAAACGCCATCCGGGACCTTCTTCAGGTCTCCAGCGAAGTGTCTGATGCCATTGCGCAGAACAAGCCCGTTGTTGCTCTGGAGTCGACCATTTATACCCACGGGGCTCTGGGCAAGGACCTTGCGCGGGAGCATGAGGACTTGGTGCGAAGCACGGGCGGCATCCCGGCCATCATTGCCATTGTGGACGGCGTGCCCAAAGTTGGTGTCTCGACTGATGAGATTATTCGCATGATTGAGGAAGAGGGCACGGTCAAGGCTTCACGGAGAGATATTTCCTACTTGGTCGGCATGGTGAGTTTCTGCGTCTTTCCAGTCAAAGCAAAATGAATCTGACTAATAATTTCTACAGGGCCTCGCTGGACGCAAGATTCATGGTGGCACAACCATCGCTGGTACCATGCTTCTGGCACGATTGGCCGGCATCCGAGTCTTTGGAACCGGTGGCCTTGGTGGTGTTCACCGTGGCGGCGAAAACTCCATGGACATCTCAGCCGATCTCACTGAGCTGGGGAGAACGCGAGTAGCCGTCATCAGCAGTGGCTGCAAGGGATTCCTCGACATCCCCCGCACACTGGAGTACCTCGAGACTCAGGGCTGCTTGGTATCAACTTTTGCAGATGGCCGCAGCGGCAAGATTGACTTCCCGGCCTTTTGGGCGCGAGACAGCGGCATCAAGAGCCCCTCTGTCACGTACACGGAAAAGGAGGCTGCGGCCATGATCCTGGCCCAGGAGAAGCTCAACATCGAGTCGGGCATGCTCTTTGCCAACCCTATTCCTGAGGAGTTTGGCGTTCCTGCCAAGGAAATGCAGGCTCACATCGAGCAGGCTGTCGCCGAAGCAGACCAGAAGGGCTTTACCGGCAGTGCCAACACCCCTTATATCCTGAAGAGACTCAAGGAGCTCACTGGCGAGAGGGCGGTGATTGCCAACAAGGAGCTGGTGCGGTCCAACATTGTTAGGGCGACCAACGTCGCTGTGGAATTGTCACGCTTGCTGAGCCAGGGAACGAGCTCGTAAGTCATTTTTTATTCTTTGGGAGCCTAGTATTGTATTTGTACTTTGTATTTACGAAGATGGCTCTAATCGGTCTAGATAGAAATTCATCGAGTCATAGTGTGGCGTTTTCATCAAAAGTCGAGAATAAATCATCATCTCCAGTAAAAGCAAGCCCCAAAGCTGATATACTTGTTGCTGGGTCGGTTGCCGTGGACCTAAGTTGTGATTACACCAGCCTCAGCGGCGGCGATGGCCAACCGAAAGCTCATACGTCTAACCCAGCCAGCATCAGCCAATCAATCGGCGGCGTCGGTCACAACGTTGCTCTAGCTGCTCATCGCGCAAGTCGTCAAGCTCAGGTCAAGTTCAGTAGCATGGTTGGCGATGATATGTAGGCAGGCTCTCTGATGCTGAAGTTGAGTAAAGGTACAACATTTGGCTGACATGCATTTAGTGCGGGTGATACGGTTCTCTCGGCTTTGGAAGCCTCTGGGCTTGATCCTACGTATGTGAAGAAGCTTGACCGGAAAGAGCATCCCGGGAGCCGAACTGCTCAGTACGTCGCTATAAACGACTCCAGTAAGAACCTTGTCATGGCCATGGCAGATATGGGCATTTTCACGCAGCACCTGTTCCCAGAAGACTGGGAATCAACCATCAAAGCGACAGATCCCAAGTGGCTCGTAGTGGACGGAAATTGGAGCCCCAAGGGAATCAGGACGTGGGTTCACTCGGCCAATGAGCACGGGAGCAAGGTCGCCTTTGAGCCTGTATCGGTGGAAAAATCCAAGAGCCTCTTTGGCCCACAGCGCGGAGTGCCACCGCTGGGTGTTTTCCCTAACCAGAGCGTCGATCTCTCTTCGCCAAATATCTACGAGCTTTCAGCCATGTACTCTGCGGCCAAGGATAACGGCTATCTAGACAGCGCGGAGTGGTTCGAAGTCATCGATTCATTCGGCATGGTCGGTGCAAGAGACAAGTTTGTTCGTCTCACATCGATGGAGCTGACTGACGCTGGCGTGCCGGTGCAGTCTATCCAGCTGCTCCCTTACATCCCGACTTTAATTACAAAACTAGGATCTAAGGGCGTTCTGTTGACAACCATTCTTGGAAAAGACGATCCTCGTCTTCGAGACCGCGAGTCTGAAGAATACATTCTGACACGGTCGTTTAATGAAAATCCTGCGATTGGCGGCGTTTACATGCGGTTGTTCCCACCAGTTGAAAAGGTGGAAAACGTTGTTTCAGTCAATGGCGTGGGTGATACATTCCTCGGGGTCATGATATCGGGTCTGGCTCAAGGAGGGAGAGTGGATAAGCTGGTTAATGTGGCTCAGCGAGGTGCGGTTTACTCGCTGAAGTGCGCAGAATCGGTGAGTAAGGAGGTCTCTAAGCTGGAGGGCGAGCTCCAAAAAGTTGCATTGTTGAAATAAGCGAGTACTGTTTTGAAGCATTTTAATAGTAATACTACTCGAAACCGAGCAAATTGTGCCCGATGAACTGTTAGGCGTGGGAATTGTTAAGAGTTGAGAGGTCCATGTACATGTAGCGAAGTATATATTCCAAGTCTCAGCCTTGCCAAAGGAAAGCTGCAAGTCGCCCCACCAACCCCACTTAGGCAAGCCTCCATTCTGCAAGGCTGAGCTGCAGACCCAAAAAATTATTCTAGAGAAAAAAAAGTTGCCAAATTTGCTGAGCAAAACAATAGCGGCTATTCAGCACATTCGCATTGCGAAATCAATCAGAAAAAAATGGCTCCGCCGCAGGACGAAACTTTTTCAGAGGGCGAGCAGTCCGAAAGTCCCTATTCATCAGACCTTGACTCCGATGATGCCTCAACAACACAGAAGAAGCCCGTGATTGCGGTGCAAGACAAGGACTCTGACGAAGAAGACCTGGAGCGATTGGTTTTCGGCAGCAAAGTCAGCTTCGGAGACAGCCTTTTCAAGAACAATGCGCTATTTGGAGCTTCAGACGAGAAGGATGGCAACGAATTGGTATTGGCCGACGATGAGGCCGCAGGACTGGAAGATGTCGACGATATGGACCTGTTCATGATCGATACTGCCCCCAGCGGCACGGCGCCTCAAGCTTCGGCTACTGCGCCGGCAAAGAAGAAGGGCGAAGGCGAACCGGCAGCCTGGGAAGACAGCGACGACGACCGACTGGGAATCTCGCTCGCGAATCACACACGACTGCGAAAATTGCGACTGACCGAGGCCGAAGACGTCGTGAGCGGCACAGAGTACAGCAGAAGACTCCGACAGCGCTACCTCCAACTCAATCCCGTGCCTGCGTGGGCCAAGGAAGCATCAGACGGCCGTCCTACGAAGAGGCAGCGGCGCTCATCCGCCTCCTCCGGCTCATCAGCCGAGAGCGGCAACGAGTCCGACAGCGAAGTGTCTGCCCAGCCATTGGAGGAGTTCCTGCGAGACGTCAGAAGCCTATCCGGTGCGGGCGGCCCTGCGAAGCGACGCCTTAGCCCTGAAGTCATCGACATCCAGCGGACGCGCGAAATCTCAGACAAGCACCTTGCGCCTGTGGAATGCCTGTCCTTTCACCCCGAGTACCCGGTCTTGCTCTCGGCCAGCACTGCTTCAGTGCTCTACTTACATCACATTGCACCTGATGCCTATCCGGTGCCGAATCCGCGGTTGACGTCTGTGCAAGTCAAGGGCGTCGACGTCAGGAAAGCCGAGTTCTTATACCCCGGCGGTGACAAGATCTTCATCGGTGGGCGAAGAAAATATTTCCACCATTGGGATCTTAAGACTGGTGTTGTGCAGAAGACGTCACAGATTCAAGGCCACCAGCTGGAGCATAAGACGATGGAGAGGTTCAGGCTGAGTCCTTGCGGAAGATACATGGGCATCATTGGCTCGTCACGCAAAGGCGGCGGCATCGTCAACATCCTCAATGTCGGTTCTCTGCAGTGGATCGCCACGGCCAGACTGTCCAGCAGACACGGCATCGCAGACTTCGCCTGGTGGAGCACCGGAAACGGCATCACTGTCCTCGGAAAAGACGGCCAAGTCGGCGAATATAGCGTGGAGAGCAGGAGCTTCGTCGGCATCTGGCGCGACGACGGCTGCGTTGGCGGCATCGTCATCGGCCTCGGCGGCCACCAGGGCCCCGAACTCATCGGCGAGGACCGCTGGGTGGCCATTGGCTCCAACTCCGGCATCACAAACATCTACGACCGAGCCACGCTGCTCACCATGGACAGCGACAAGAACATCACAGTCAAGGAGACGCCCACCCCGACTCGCGTGTTCGAGCAGCTCGTCACGCCCATCACCGTGCTCACCTTCTCCCCGGACGGCCAGCTCCTCGCATTCGGCAGCAGGGATAAGAAGGATGCCCTGCGGCTGGTTCATCTGCCGAGCTGCACGGTGTACAGGAACTGGCCAACGGCGCAGACTCCGTTGGGGAGAATAACGACGGTGGCGTTTGGAAGGGGGAGCGACTTGTTGGCGGTGGGTAATGATGCGGGCAAAATTAGAATGTGGGAGATTAGGAATTAGATGGTGTTTTCTTATCATCCTGTGAATATAAAATTTAGAGCGGATTTTGCTTGTTTTGTATAATTGAATGCCATGACGGCCGATTCGACGCCTAGTCTGAATGTTTTACTTGTGGAAATTTGCTAGATATTGAAATATAGTGACATTTTCCCAAAGTTCTTGAACGCCTTTACCTCGACAGTCCTATCCAGTGGTATCCAGTAGCCGTTTTGCGTTGATTTCCTTCGTTAGTTTTTAAAATTTGGCATTACATTTTCCTTTGAGTATTTCTTCCCCAGACCTTCGATCGCTTTTTCCCCATTCGAACCAAATAACGCCTTTGTAATTCGTTTGCCCTAGAAATAGTTTTCCTCAAACAAGCTCTGCATCCCCGTCCTCAACAAGGTCCTTGGCGCTCGACCACCTCATAATGAGGATATCGCCGCTTGCCGCCGGAAGAATGGTATCCACGTCAGTTCCTCTGCCAAAGACGTCCTTGTCTCGTAATAAGCGGATGAATACTGCCGTGTCCAAGTCTGGAGAGTCAATCATGCTGACGTTGCCGGCCGTGTCGTTGAGGTTCTGCAGGCGCTGGGGGAATGAGGAGAGGAAAGAGGAGAGGTAGTGATTGTGGAGGAGGGCTTGGTGTCTGGTGGCATATGCCAGCTCAGTGGGGGAGAGGCGTTGTCTTAGTTCTTCGGTTGATAGGTAGTGAAGAGTGTATTTATCGATCTTGTAAAAGGTAATGTTAGATCCCTGCTACTGATTCTCTCTCTCACGCACATGTATATCTTCCTTCTCCATGACGCTTGAAGAGGGTTCTGGTATCGACTCACTTTTGCTATTCGTGTTCTTAGATAGCTTCTCACGAGAAATTTGTATCGTTCCAGCTCAGTCTGGATGACAATGAGAGCAAAGTTGGTCTTGGGATCCATATCCCCCGTCATATCTTCAATCTTTTCAATCTGAGATTTGACCTTGGAATTGACCCGCTCAAACAAGCCATCAGCGGGCCATCTACACGAAGCGAGAAAAAAGTCATATAGTTAGTAAAGAGACGGATAATCATTATATAAGTCTTGGCAATAAGAAGATGAATGTCTGGATAAACTCACTTTAGCAGCTCTGGAGCTGATCTCTCAGCAACCCAAAGGCGCGTCAAGGCCTGCAGGTCGCGAGTCTCAAGGGGGATGCCGTGAGAGGAGGGATCGACCTCTCGAAGGATATCGTCGATATCCATGGTGAGAGGCTGGGGTCCAGGGATTCTCAATCTCTGTCTCTATCTCTCGGTCATGGGGCTGATATGCTGGCGAGATTCAGTGGAGGGATCTTGAAGTAAAGCCCGATTGGCTTGCTTGAGATGGATCGGTAGCAGTGGTGGCGGCCCAGCTTTTCTGCAGACTGGGCTTCGTGGTGGGGTCTTGTGTACCTGTCCCGATTCAGCACGCACATGGCCAGTGCATGTATATGGTACTGTGTCAGTGGCAGCTCGCTGTAATTTAGCGCAAAAGCCCGCTATAGAGGAAGACGTTCAGTGCCCAGTAGATTCTAATCAGCGATAGTGCAGCTAACAAGCATCATGCAGCTATGGTTATTTTCCATCAAGCCGGTTCACATTGAGCTTCCCATTATTGTCAAACTACTAAGTAATCATTTGTAAATGCGGGGAGACGCCCAATTACCTTCTGCAGTTAGTTAAGCTTCCGCTATGCCGGTTGGCTGAGACTTGCAATCAATTCTACAAGCTGCCTCTTAGCACACCAACGCATTGCATTGTGCATTTGCTATTACCATTATTAATGTATTCTTCATTACAATTATCATTTGGGTGTTCTTAATTCCATGTACGTGCACATAGAGCCTATAACTTAACTCGGACAGCGTGAGTTGTGCCTGATATGCTTTAAGAAGCATCTCTATGCTTGTAATTCAGAATATTCAAGTAGCTACAACTCGGATTCGGCGATTTTTCCCACTGTTCTTCGGCGATTATTCTACTTAGAGACACCTACCTGCACAACTTGTCAGCCGGCTGATTTTATATCAGGCGAGTTGCGCCAGAAACTTAGTAGTGGTGGGATGATGCATGGTGATCTGTTGGGCCGAGGCAACTCTTCTAGTCCCCGCGATGGCGCCTCTTATAAAGAGATGTGCTCTCTACCAATTGACGGGCCTATTTCCAATCTCGCAACCATTGGCGAATTTCGATTCCCTTTAATCTCACTTCTGAAGATACCAATCAATACGCATACACTTTCACATATACTCTGATAAAATCATACATAGTCCTCACCAACAATGGCAGACCAAGATGGCGATGGCCCTCAGCCCTATGGTGCGTATCTCCGGACTGTTATCCAAAAGGGCCTCTTGGCCGGCGAGCTGCCCGTCGTGACAACGGATCCAAATCAGCTCCAAGAGCAGGCCCGGAAAGCGATGCCCAAGGCCGGCTTTGACTACATCTTGGGCGGAGCCGGCGAGGCGGCAACAATGGACGCCAACCGTCTTGCTTTCCGCCAGTGGAAAATCATCCCCCGCGTTTTGAAGCCCACAACGCCTCGTGATCTAAGTGTCACTCTCTTTGGCCAGAAATACGGTACGTAAAGTTGCAGAATCTGAAGCTGCTCTTTTGAGTTGTAGGATTGTAGAAATCTTGAACTGAATTCTAGGTTCGCGGGCTAACTTGCAACAGATGTTCCCATACTCATGGCACCCATTGGTGTCCAATCTTTGTTCCACCAAGACAAAGAGATTGGCGTTGCTCAAGCTTGTGCCGCTTTGCGCGTTCCCTTTACCCTAAGCACAGTTTCTCAATCCACTTTTGAAGAAGTTGCGGCCGCAGCGCCCGGGTCACCAAAATGGTTTCAACTATACTGGCCCAGCGACGAGGAGCTTACAGCCTCACTTCTCAAAAGAGCCAAGGATAACGGATACACGGCGCTCGTCGTAACTCTCGATACTTGGACACTTGCTTGGAGACCAACCGACCTCGATACTGCCAACGTTCCTTTCCTCGTTGGCGTGGGAGACGCAAACGGGTTTTCGGATCCAGTCTTTAGACGCAAATTTGCTGAAATGAGTGATGGAGGAACTCCCGAGGACAACTTAGTGCAGGCTGCGATGTACTGGATCGGCAACACTTTCCCCGGAGTCTCCCGCTCCTGGGAAGACCTCAAGATCTTGAAGAAGCACTGGGATGGGCCCATTATCCTCAAGGGCATCCTCAGCGTCGAAGACGCCATCTTGGCGGCCGAGCATGGCATGGACGGAATTGTCGTGAGCAATCATGGTGGCAGGCAGATTGACGGCGCCATTGGAACTTTGGACGTCCTTCCCGAAATTGTCGACGCTGTTGGTAGCAAGTTGACTGTCATGATGGACTCTGGTATTCGAACTGGCGCTGATATTCTCAAGGCCCTGGCGCTTGGAGCCAAGGCTGTCTTCGTCGGGCGACCTGTGGTTTATGGACTGGGCATTAACGGCAAAGAGGGTGCTGAAGCGGTTATGGCAGGGTTGCTGGCTGATCTGGATTTAACAATGGGTTTTACCGGAGTCCAGAACATTGGGGAGCTGAATAAATCAATTTTGCGTCGGATTCAGCACGCCGGGGATATCAAGTCAAGTCTATGAGGACTGGGTTATAATACAGGTTAGAAGTCTAAGTAGTTGCATTAAATAGACAGAAGAAGCTGGTCAATACCCTAGCGTGTTGTACATGTACGCACGGATTAAGTATGCTTTCATGGCCAATGCTAGTGAAGCAATCATCAGTTTACCATTTGCATCACCTAGTAGGGATTTTTTATAGAGAAATTCTCGCGTAAAGTAAGAAGTTCCACCTTTTTGCTATCATTTCTCTAGAACTATTCTTTGGTCCATTTTCTTGTAAGTCGGAGGCATGCTACTACGTTTAGTGTAAGTCCATTGAAATGCATGAGATGAAGCAAAATTTATCAAGAGTAGAAAATATTTAATATCTAAGTCGATTTATTGGATAGAGAAATACTACGTATTTTACAAAGATGCAGTCGTATAGAGATGCTATGTCGTCGCGAGAATGAGTATTAAGAGCACAGTGCGAATTGTACAAGAATTCTGTAAGGCTACAGCTTGCAGCTAATGCGCAAAGCTAATTCGCCAACTTTATTGTAGCTCCTGCAACACGGTCTGCCTTCTCAGCCGCGACAAGCCATTCTTCTCGAGTGTTGACGGCGTTATCTCTTCGACTGTTTGAGATTCTACGAGAATCTCCTGGTCTGATAACAGCCATGGCGGACTCTGCAGCTGAAGATGACAGCCGCGTGCAGAAGCGCAGCCACGCAGAGTATGCACAGCAGGATGATTCAGGTACGATGGCTCGACCGTCTGGATTCAATAAGCATTCTACACGAGACTAACGGCGTTTTTTTGGAATAGATTCTTCGTCCGACGATGATATGGGACCGCAGCTGCCCACCGAGGCCCCCAAGAAAAAGCGCCGCGTCCTGCCTTACGAAAAGCTATACATCTCTGCATTACCCAAGTCCGCTCGATATTCGAAGTCATTGATGCACAAGGAGCAGGTGCTTTTCACTACATGGACCCCTCTGACCGAGTTTTTGATTACATCCTCTACCGATGGTGTTGTCAAATTCTGGAAGAAGATTGGAGAGGGCATTGAGTTTGTGAAGCAGTTCAAGGCGCATAATGGCATGATCACGTCAGTCTCGGTCAGTCGAGACGGACGAAGCTTCGCAACCGCCGGTGACGACGAAACGATAAAGATTTTTGACGTCATCACATTTGACCTGCTTTCCATGATCACCCTGAAATATGTACCCAAATGCGTCTGCTGGGTTCACAAAAAGGGAGCCTCGTTTCCTCTATTGGCCGTGTCGGAGGAGACCAAGCCGTTAATCCACCTATACGACGGCCGCGGTGAAAAAGAAGACGCGATTCATACCATAAAAGGCTTGCATAGGAGTCCGGTACATATAATGGCGTATAACGACGAGTACGATTGCGTTGTCTCCGCGGACGAGAACGGTATGATCGAATACTGGCAGCCCAGCGACAACTACGAGAAACCGAGCAACGTTTTCGAGTACAAGAGCTCAACGAATCTGTTCGACTTTAAGAAGGCCAAGTCCGTACCAACATGCCTAACCATATCACCAAATGGGAAAAGCCTGGCCGCCTTTTCATTGCCGGATCGGAAAATTCGAATTTTTGACTTTGCGTCGGCCAAATTGCAAAAAACTTACGATGAATCACTTGAGGTGGCCGAGGACATGCAGCGGTCAGGTACATCGGCACAAAAAATCGACAATGTGGAGTTTGGTAGACGGTTGGCTCAAGAGCGGGAGATTGAATCACAGACTCTAAAAAACAAGTCGAATATCATATTTGACGAATCAGGGAACTTTATCCTCTATGGTTCCATGGTGGGAATTAAAGTCCTCAACACATATACAAACCAAGTTGTCAAAGTGTACGGCAAGGATGAAAATTTCCGTGCTGTAAACCTGGGCATGTACCAAGGGCAGCCACAGAAGAAGGGAATAGTGTCTGTAGAGATGGGTGCTTCAAGCAACCCCCTTCTACAGGAATCAGAAGCTCGTGATCCGATTCTCGTCGCCACAGGTGTAGGCAAACTCCGATTCTACATGTTCACAAACGAAGAAGAGATTAGCAAGTCGACACGAGACGTTCAAAACGAGAAGCCTACAGTGCTAGGAGGCAAGGACAAAGCGCAAGCTGCCAAAAAGGCAGAAACAGGAAACGCCGCCATCCTGCATACTACATATGGCGATATTCATATTCGTCTGTTCCCCGACGCGGCGCCCAAGGCGGTAGAGAACTTTGTCACACATGCGAAGCGCGGGTACTACAACAACACAATATTCCACCGTGTGATTCGCAAGTTTATGATACAAGGAGGCGACCCCCTTGGCGATGGCACTGGCGGCGAGAGTATTTGGGGACGAGATTTTGAGGATGAGTTTAGCAGCTTGAAACACGACAAGCCATACACGGTGAGCATGGCGAACGCAGGCCCGAATACGAATGCCAGCCAGTTCTTTATTACCACGGAGAAGACGGTGAGTTTTTGACCTGCAATGCAAAGAGAAGAGATGAGAACGCTGACGATGTTGTTTTCGTATAGCCGTGGCTGGATGGCAAGCACACAATTTTCGGGCGTGCGACGCAGGGCTTGGATGTGATTCATAAAATCGAAAATACGAGGACGCACAAGGAGAAACCGGAGGAAGATATCAAAATTCTCAACATTGATGTCATGTAAATGGATAAGTTAGAGCAGCGATTTTGGCTTGATCTTTCGATAGCAGGGACATTGCTGTATATATATGTGCGGCCCGATAGAGAATAATATCAAAAATAGTATCATCATATATCTATAAAGTAGACCGGCAATATTTCCTTAGGTGATGGCTACTGTTCACAAAGGATCTCATTTCCAGGATCTTAGGTCTCGAAATTATGGACAGATTGGAACTACCTACTTGTGCCACAAGGGCAACGAGCACCGACGTCGGCCCCTGGACCCAAGTGTGAGTAATTGGAGCACCGAAATTTTAGTGTAAGCGCCGGTGCAAGCTCGCTGGAAGACACAGAGCTCCATACAATTTGACATGTGGGCGGGCGTTGGAGCTTTTAGCGCATGTCATGCAAGTGGCACAGAAGCCCTTGCAATGACTTTCCAATAAACGAAGTTCAATTTGCGAGCACATGTCAATATCCTCTTTTTTTCCTTCTCACAACTAATTTATACCCATTGGCTCTCTTGAGATACAAAAGAGTCGAAGAAAAGTTGGAAATTTGTTGATTTCTTCTACCGTCTCCCAATTAAGCCACCAGCCTGTCAATCGCCTGCTATTGACGTCACACGGCATCTGCAACCTTTTATTCTTTCTTCTCATTCAACCTCCCACTCAAATCTATATCCTCAAATAGTTTTTGCTCCTTCTCTTTCGACCCATCTCCTCGATTTTTGCCCAGGAGCAATTGTTCATCATGTCTACCGTACGTGTGTACTCTTATAGCAGGCACCTTTCATTGCCAGCTTTGGTTGCTTGAGTGGAGTGACTCACTAAATTGCCCCTCCAGTTCTACATCGAGAACAAAAACGTAGGCAACCAGGCCGACTCAGAAGATTGGCGAAGTATGTTTCCTGTTAATTTTTGCTGAAGGATTCAAGAATCGTATTTTGCTAACTGAATTGTCTTTGTCTGAATTAGTTCGCGGCTACAACCCTCTAACACCGCCCGATCTGCTACAACATGAGATCCCACAGACAGCCGAGTCCAAGAAGGCAGTCATTGACGGCCGCAATGAGGCTGTAGCCATCGTCAATGGCAAGGACCCCAAGCACCGATTGCTCATTGTCGTGGGCCCCTGTTCGATCCATGACCCTGAAGCTGCTCTCGCCTACTGCGATCTGCTTCTCAAGGCCAAAGAGAAGCATAAAGACGAGTTGCTCATCGTGATGCGCTCGTACCTCGAGAAGCCCCGCACCACGGTCGGTTGGAAGGGTCTCATCAACGACCCTGATATCGATGGTAGCTTCAAGATCAACAAGGGACTGCGATTGTCGCGCCAGCTCTTTGTCGATCTGACTAGCAAGGGCATGCCTATTGCAAGCGAGATGCTGGATACCATTTCTCCTCAGTTCCTCGCTGATTTGCTCAGCGTCGGTGCCATCGGTGCCCGCACAACGGAGAGCCAGCTTCACCGTGAACTGGCGAGTGGTTTGAGTTTCCCCGTCGGCTTCAAGAATGGAACCGATGGCTCTCTTGGTGTCGCCATCGATGCCATGGGCGCTGTCAAGCATCCCCACCACTTCCTTTCCGTTACCAAGCCTGGCGTTGTCGCCATTGTTGGTACAACGGGTAACGACGACTGCTTCGTCATTCTGCGAGGCGGCACCAAGGGCACCAACTACGATGCCGAGAGTATCGCCGAAGCCAAAGCCGCTCTCGACAAGAAGGGAGCGCCTCCCAGATTGATGGTTGACTGCAGTCACGGCAACTCTCTAAAGAACCACAAGAACCAGCCCAAGGTTGCGAGCGTAGTGGCTGAGCAGGTGGCCAAGGGCGAGACGGCCATCATGGGGCTTATGATCGAGAGCAACATTGATGAAGGTGGGTTTTGGAAAAATGCTTTCTATCTACTGAACTTTACTAACATGGCTGAATAGGCAACCAAAAGGTACCTGAAGAGGGCAAATCCGGGCTCAAGTACGGCGTCAGTATTACAGATGCATGCATCAACTGGGCGGATACCGAGGAGGTCCTTGACAATCTGGCCGAATCTGTCAAACAGAGAAGAAAAGTCCTGGGCGTGGAAATCTAAGGACTTTGGCTTTCAACATCGCACTCCACAAACCAATTGGCTATTTGCCACCATGATACCATTGTACTTGTACTATTTGGATTTGCTGGCTTTGTGCGAGGTTGATGTACTGGATTCCGTTTCTCTTCTTCTACATGTTGCTGTGCTTTACAAGGAGCCAGATATGGGTTGCATTTATTACGCTCTCTCTGGGCGTGTACATACAGGATTAGCAAAAAGTTTGTAAAGTACTTCTTCTAGGCATAGGTACGGAAGCCAGTTCAGACTTGGACAGTTGGCTTGGTATTTGGCTTTTGTTTTTAAAAAAAAGCGTAAACATGAAAAATAGAGCCAAGGTAAAATAAACTACGGCCAGGAGAAAAAGAGGGCGCTGATAACGCCGGTTTGATGTTTTTGAGGCCATCACCGTATTCCACTTTGGGACGCACCGCGCTATCAGAGCAACGTTCACACTGTGCGACATTCTCCTAGCAAGCAAGGGCCCATGCTTCAGCAAGCTTTCACACAGTACGGAAGTAAGACTGGCCACTCTACGGCGAGCAAGCGCAGCTAAGGCAATTTTCCGACGACGCAGGATCAAAGCCTCCAACGCTCTTTACTTCTATTCTCACTCCGAAGCGCCAATTGATCGCCGGGTATCATAAGGCATCTCGCAATTCCTTCTCTTTGCTTCCAAGGCATTTTGCTGCCTTTATCCATCATTTGTCTCGTATCCCTCTGTCATCGCTTTTGATAGCATCTTTTCGATAAGCTTCGCCTCGTACGCGACTTGCCTTTTCTTCAACACAGCGACGCGCGCATCGACGACGACCATGGCGCCCTACTCGCCGCCGGACTCGCCGTTATCCTCGGCGGAGTCTTCGTACGAAGAAGATATCCACGATGAAGAGACGATGCTGCGGCCGTCCAAACGCCAAAAGGTCGAGGCTGGCTCGACAACTTCCTCTGCCGTCATTCCCGACCCCGAACACGAGCCTGTGTTGGAAGCCGATGCGCTCGAGGGCATGTCAGATATCTCTTCGGACACATCAGGCGACATCCCCAGCTCTCCCGTCAATGCCAGGCTCGAAGAAGAAGATTTCCAGGATCAGGTGACGGTTTGCGACTGGGACGGTTGTCCCGCAGGAGACCAGGGCAACATGGACAAGCTGGTCGAGCACATCCACAACTCGCACATTGAGAACCGTCAGAAGAAATATACGTGCGAGTGGCGCAGCTGCAACCGCAAAGGCTTGCCTCATGCCAGTGGCTACGCCTTGAAGGCTCACATGCGAAGCCATACGAGAGAGAAGCCGTTCTACTGCTATCTACCAGGTAGGTCCCTTTGGCGATGGCTGCCCCATCACTCGAATATGAGCTTTGGCTCTATGACTGAGGAATTATGCTGACAACTTGCCCATCAGAGTGCGACCGCTCCTTCACCAGATCCGATGCGCTTGCCAAACACATGCGAACCGTCCACGAAACCGAGGCTCTTCGACCGTCTGATCCAGTGCCGAAATCAATGCAATCCGGGCCAACAGGTCGGACTGGAAAGCTCAAGATCATCATCAAAACCCCCCAATCACAATCTGCAGGACAAGACGACGGAGACGATGCCAACGGCGACGTTCCCCCATCGGAATGCTTCACGGTACTCCCACCCGATCTGTTTACTGAGGCAGAGCTCGAGTTACCCCTTGACAAGCTGTGGCGCAAGTGCCACTGGGAGGCAAAGTGGGCTGAAGAGGTGGGAGATGCGCTGAAGAGCGAATGCAAGCAGTGGGAGGAGCTTTACTACAAGGAGTGGCTGGACAAGGAAGTCCTGCTGTCACACGTTATCAAGACCGAGGTGGACTGGAGCGAGCGGCGTCAAGCTATCATCTCTGGCGCTGCCGACGTGCAGCTTCGCAGCAGCGCAGAAGAAAAGGAAAAGGATGAGGGCGTTACGAATGGTGTGGCTAAAGAAGCTCCCGCTGCGGCTACCAGCGAGGCATAGGAACCTAAACCGTCTTCTAGGAGAGCGTTTATCGTGATGATTGGAAGGACTATGTAAGGACGTTCAGGGCGAGCACAGGGTGACGTGCAGCTCTGGATGCGGCTGGGAGTTCTGGGAGTTTCTACGAGAAGAGCGCTGAGATGCGTCTCGCTGGTCTTCGTTTGCACGGTCTATTTTCTTCTTCTTTTTCTTCTTCTTTTCTGTGTGTTAATGCTTCTAGATACTACTTTTCGTTTCACAAGTTGCTTTTCTTATTCTTCTAATCTCAGCTTTAGAAGTCCCTGTTAGGCTAATTCAATGACCGCCGCCTGCTTTGAAGTTGGTGTAGAGGTGTTTTTGTGTTTGATCTTTTGGGGAGTTTTATGATGTAAGATAGAGTAATGAGATGGCAAAAGATTATTTTTGATTTGAGGAATTTGCTTGTCTACTAAAAACACAAATCCATATTTTATGATCAAATTCAGTTACTATTTCTTTATTTCTTCGCCTCTGCAACAAGCACAGTGCTCTCCATACTCGCATGGCATCAGCTCAACTTCTTAATGCAGACACTAGTACGAAGTAGACAAATGCAGTTCCTCGGCGGGGGTTCTTTTCATCATTACCAACCAAGCTCTGCCGCCGATTTCGCATCCCCACTATTAAGTCTTCAATCGCCTACAACTTCAGCACATAGATTTGAAATCCTCGGCTTTTTATTTGCGCAATGATGTGTGAATGCTCTAGGAAACAAATACAGTTTCATCAGGGAATATATTTTATTGATTCTCTCTCTTTTCTTCTTCTCTTTACTCTTAATTCGTTTGCTCGCTGTAATCTGACTTTTTGAAAGTACCTTGTCTGTTTGACACGTGCCTTATCAAGATTAAGTGCGCCACGGATCGCAAAACTCGCCACTCGGAAGATACGCCCGCAGACAAAATACGCCTGGTCTCTTCACAACCTCTTAACAAACTGCAACTAAGCCGGCGAACCAGATACGAAAGCAAATAACATACGAGACATAACATCAACTCTCAGTATCTCATCGTCACGGGGAAAAAGTAAAGCAGCACGGCACTGCCGTAAATACAGTTCGCACCATGAGTGCCATTCTCTCCGCCGACGACCTCAACGACTTCATCTCCCCCGGAGTCGCCTGCATCAAACCCGTCGAGACTCTCCCAGCTCTGCCCGCGCAGCAGTCCGCCAACGAATACGAAGTCGTCCTCGACGGCCAGCATCCCTCTTCTGCTTCGGCCAATGGTGCCTCGGCGGCGCAGATTTCTCTCACGGACTGTCTTGCCTGCTCAGGCTGCGTCACGTCCGCAGAGGCCATCCTCGTCAGCCTGCAGAGCCACAGCGAAGTGATTTCAACGCTCGATGCGGCTCCGGCGCTGCGCGTGGTGGGGCCAGATGCGCAGGGAAATTTCAAGGTCGAGGGCCTCGAGAACGAAGATGCGAAGCTGTTCGTCGCGAGTGTAAGCTCTCAGACGAGGGCGAACCTGGCTGCGGCGTGCGGACGAGATGTGTCTGAGAGCCAGGCTGGACATATGCTAGAAAATCTATTACGAAGTCCAGAGGGGGTTGCAAAAGGAGGGAAATGGAACAATTCTTTCGAATGGGTGGTTGATATCAACGTAGCGCGGGATGCGACACTTGCGCTTGGCGCCGCCGAAGTCCTTTCATCACCCACACCAGGCGTCTCAGCGCCATCAACACCAATACTCTCATCGTCATGTCCCGGCTGGGTGTGCTATGCAGAAAAGACTCATCCGCACGTACTGCCGCATTTATCCAAGGTCAAGTCGCCACAAGCCCTCATGGGTACCATCCTGAAAACAACCTTGAGCCGAAAGCTGGGAATCCCACCAAGTAGGATATGGCATGTGGCCGTCATGCCTTGCTTCGATAAGAAACTGGAGGCCAGTCGAGAGGAGCTCACCGACGAGGTGTGGGCGCGCTCAGGCTTGCCCGGAAGAGGAGTTAGGGATGTTGACTGCGTCATCACAAGTAAAGAGGTTTTGATGCTCGCAGAGTCAAGAGGTCTCAGCTTCTTTGATTTTCAAAAGTCGGCATCATCTGTCCCACCATCAATACCGTTCCCTGACGATAAAGTTCACGCTTTCTTGTTTCCAAAGAAGGGTTCGAGAAACCCCTCGCGAATTGCTGGTTCTTCTGGCGGGCTATTACACCATATTCTCCAAACCAAAGCTGCTCAGACCCCAGGCTCAGAGATTCAAATCACCCGAGGCCGTAATGTCGACGTGGTTGAATATACTGTCGCAGTAAACGGTGAGCCTGTTTTCAAGGCCGCCCGATACTATGGCTTCAGGAATATCCAAAACCTTGTCAGACGTCTGAAGCCAGCTCGTCCTTCCCGCATGCCCGGCGGAAAGCCCTTTGGAAGTGCGCGGCGCCCAGCAGGAAAGGCAGCCTCTCTCGATTTCAGTTTTGTCGAGGTCATGGCATGCCCTGGAGGCTGCACCAATGGCGGTGGCCAAATCAAGATTGATGATGCGGTCATTCTTGAAAGAAAAAATATCTCAGGAAAGCCAGGCCCACAAGAGCAGAAGGATTGGCTGGCGGAGATTGACGAAGCATATTTCTCGGGCGAAGATTCGCGGTCCGGGCTCGATGGCCGCAACCCTGAGAACAACAGTGAAAGCGTTTCCCACTCATATATAGATGATACCCTGGCGCATTGGTCGAGCATGACAGGCATAGGATTGGATAGACTGGCATTCACGAGCTATCGTGAGGTGATAAGCGATGTTGGGAAAGGCTCAGCCACGGAGAGTGCTGCCCACTTGGCTGGCAAAGCTGGCGGCGGCTGGTAGATAGCTTTCGTAGATAGAAAGTAGAGGCGCACCAGCGCACATTGAAATCAAAATTCAAGTCGCTCTGTTACCACGCTGTGCAAAACCAAAACCACCTCTGCCACTTCCGTCCGGTCCTCTTGGCGCCCGAATAGCCTGCTGCTCGTCTCGGCCAGCCTGTCCCCGCATAGAAGAATCGCTACCGCTGCCTTCACGGCCGCCTCGTCTGAGTGAATCTGGTCTCGGGGCCGAGCTAGGGTCGAACAGCTCTCGCCGAGAGCTAAGTTGATTTGCAGGCCGCCGAGGCTCAAACTGCTGGCTGCTGCTCTCGCCGCTGGCATTGCTGTTATTATAATTGTAGCCACTGTTGTTGTTGTTGGTGGTGGTGTTGCTGTTGTTATTATTATTATAGACACCTCCCCGCCCCCTTCCACGACCGCGGTACGCCCCTCGCCCTTCCGTTCTAGGAGGCGTAACAGTGCCCGTGCCTGGCGACGATCCGCGCGACGAAGGGGCCGACTCGCCAAAGATCTTGGCCCTAGCCTCGTCGTAGCGCCGCTGCTTCTCCTCGCGGTCTCTCTTCTGCTTTGCGCGGATTTCGTCCGGCGTCATCTGGACTTCCGGCGCCCTGGAGGCATCGTCGTCGTCGTCGAGCGACAATTGGGCCAGGCCGGTGACGGGATCTTTCTTGGCGATGACGGGCTTGCGGCTGAGGACTTTGACCTGGGGTTTGAACGCCGCGGTGAGAGGGACGCCGCCGCCGGCAGCTTCGACATAGTGGAATGTCTCTTTCGATTCGCTGAAGAGGATTGTCAGTTCAAGAGAGAATGCATCAAGTTCTATGAAAAGCTTTCTCCATACGCTGATTCCCATAGTTTCCGGTTTGCTTCGGCGTGCTGCTGCAGCCGCTGCTGTCTGCTGAGGTTGGGCTGCGGCGCGGCCTGGGACTGTTTGCTCTCGCTTCTGTCGGCCTGGGCCTCCCAGTCGTCGTCGTCCCAAGCGTTGGGAACACCGCCGGCTCTGCTCATCTTGGAATCTTGGGGCTAGAAGTGATTGGGAAAATAAAAGTTGGTTCCGGCCGAGGGAGGTCTGATGTTTATATTAAGCTCTCTCTTGTCTCTTGCTGCTATCACCGAGCCCTAGCAGAGAAGAAGCAGCCGTCGCAGATCAATTCCAATGTCCGGTCTCGATGTTGTTTGTATTTTTGGCAATCTCTTAGGCAGCCTGCATACTCTTTTGCAGCTCTATGAATGTGCGCATCGATGGTCGTTGGCTGTAAGAAGTCCGTGTCGTCGGGGTTTTCAGAGCGAGCTGGCCATTCGGCGCGAATGGGCTATAAAGTTCGATTTGTTTGTGTGTAGCTTTTTTTTTTTTCTACGGACGCGCAGTACCTGCAGTATACCGAGGCTATTGATCGCCGTGAGCGCAAATTTCGTGGTATTAGCGGCCTTTAATAGGTATCTCCAGGTATCTATTTTCGGGCTTTGCTTCATGCTAGCTTTCGGGCTGCGGAGAGCATATTTGAGTGGGGCTGGCTTCTGACCTCCTTGTAGCGTCGCTGCTGTTTAACGTGAACCTGAAGCTCTATAATCAACCCATATCCGCCGATCACAGAAGATTCTATTGACACTTAGGACTTCATATTACTATCAGGTATGATTATTTTACTCACCTAAGGCCAAAAAAAGAACAGACATGTTAATATGGACTTTTACCAGTCCATTGCTTTGCATTAAACGCCTCTCATGTCTGAACTATCCAGTGCTGCGGCCGCTATAGTCGCCAACGCGACCAAGAAGCTCAGGGAAGAAGGCGAGGCGGCCAAGAGCCGTCTTTTGGATCAACAGTTTCATATCAGTAAGTCTTTCTCTGCTCAACTCTTGTGTGTCCGCCTCACTTGTGTTTTCGTAGCACTAACCGGGGCCATCCGCTTGTGTGTAGGTCGCTATGCAGACCCCTTGGTTCCACGGAAGACGTCAGACCCTCAGTTTTGGCCGAAGGATGTGACTCTAGAAATGGAACAAAGATGGCTGGCTATGATCAAGGAGCATCGGTCCGTTTGAGCCTTGAGATTGAGTCTGAAGTCTGGCAGGCAGGCGGACGGACGGACAGGCAGGCAGGCAGATAGGGGAGGATACTAATCCGCTGTGCTTGCATTTATGATTAAATGATAATGAACGTCTCATTGGCTTGGAGCTACTCAACAGCTCGCTTTATAATAGCTATTGCATCCAAATTACTGCCAGGAAAACTACCCATAGTGCCAATGAAAGCTAGGTAGGGACGACGCCGGCCTACGTTGCGTATACTTGTAGAAAGATGAGATGAGCATATCCAGAAGTGGGCTGTTCTTATTCAGTCAGCAATATATATATATATGATATATTACTACCCGTAATAATAGGCCAAAACTCGAAACTCAGCGGACGATATTCGGAATGTCTGTTGTGAGCGATTGTTGCGTCTAGTTTGCTCACCATTCTCGCCCTTGAAGAAATGTCATCGTCATTGGGACTGAAGCAGACTAGAGATCTCCCAAGCGGTCACTTTGGGAGATAATTAACTCTAATAACAACGTCTTGTACTCTAATCAAGATCAATATAGCTAGCAAGCGGTCTATCCATTAGATGATTCCACAAGAATGTCACCAGTGGCAGGATACACAACCACAACCTCGCGTGTCAAACGATGCTACAATATCGGGCGGTGGCTCCCAGACTCCAAGAAAAAGTGGAAAAGTCCACATCAACGTGCGTTTAGCGATAGGACGAGGCTAGAAGAGGACTAGAAAATTCTGCTCGAGTTTAACGCCCAAGGCCACTTCGGCGCAAGAACGTTGTTGCACGTCTAGGAAGCCCACGGCCAGAATTTCATACAAGAAACAAAAGTCTAGCGCCACCATCTAGCCTCAGCAAACTGGCGATGATTTAGACACAGTGCGAGGCGCCACTTGCCATGCCATGCCGTGCTTGCATACCGTGTGTTGTTCTACATGCGCATGTGCATCGCTGCTAGCTGCTCTTTGCGGAGACTTGACACCGGCGACGGCCATGGGAATGCCAATACATGCGTATACATGCACAGAACTTGATCCCACGTAAGCTGATTTGCAGCGAGACACGAGGCTGAGCTCTCTCCAAGAATTCTTCCAATGTTTGGAGCCTCTTCCAAGGCCCCTGCTGAAGGCTACTGTGCATGTAACCCTGCGTGCTCCCCCTCATTATTGGGGTTGACGGTGGCAAATGCATCTTCTTTTCTTTTTTACCCCTCTAATATGTAAGCTGGGAATAGGCACCCGTGATAGAGTCTGGCGTTGTCCAGACCATTTGCCAGCTGGCCCGCTAGCGAATAACAAGGGAACAAAAGAAATGAAATTTGTGACCAATCATAATTAATATCTCGCGACGGTGATGGTGGCAAGACTGAGTCGCGGTTGAGGGGGTGGCCAAGTACTGTATAGGTAGAAGTATTGGATGCCGTGATGGTTGTATCAGAGGCTCGCCTTACCTTACATGAAGCCCAACAACACGAAAGACACGATAGCGTGCTAAACGCCATATTGGACGTGCTGAACGGCACTGACAAGTTAGCAGCACACCCAAATCTCGGCTGTCATGATCAGCTAGTACTTTCGATAGTGGTTGTCTCGGCTGGAATCGTTGGGGGTGGCGGGAGGATGGAGGGATCAATTCAACCGATTCTGGTGAAACCCCAAAAGAGCCCCAAAGCCGCGATGCTTCCAGGCCACTGGCTGGTCTGGCAAAGGGCCAGGTGGCTAGCGTCGCGAGGCTCCCTTGCTTCGTCTGCTTGATGCGGCTATGAGAAATGCAGCAAGGCAGTCATGGCCAAGTTGCACCAGATGGTGCTAGAGCAAGGCGGCATCCTTCAGTCCCGTTTGATGCTCTCCGGAGCGAGTGCTACCACATATTGACGGCCACTGCTACAGTACTACTGCTGCGGCTTATAGCGGGTACGAGAGTGGCTTGGGGGTTCGGTGCTCTCACTGGGCCTGGATCTTGGGACACCATTACCAGATTACCGGGACTAATGTTGCAGCTCTTGAGCAGCACGGCATCGATCTTGTCTTGTCTTGACTCACACCGCCACCGCATCCCAGCCAGGAGAGCCGAATCACTACTCCTCCCATCCTAGAAGCGACCAAGAGGCCAGACGACGGAGAATCTCTGCGTGATAAGGGGAGAAACGGCCAATACCAAGTTCAAGTAATATATCGCAGCCCCGCCTCACAGTATGTGCAAGTGCTGCGGCGATGGGGCATCTCCACTCGGTGAAGTGGAAGACGTGATGTCGCAGCAGAGCGGCAAATCACCGCATCGAGGGCTTGTGGCGTTGCGTTCCGCAGATGGCAAAAACAGACGAAAAGGAAGAAAAGGCAAGGCAAAACATGACAAAAAAGCAAAAGCAGCTGGGTTCCTCATAGCTGCCTGGGTTGAAGGATTTCCCCTCTTGTCTCGGGAGCCGCGGTAATAATGCGCCTCCATCCAAAACTTTGACGGGCGGCGATGCTTGATTCGCCGTGCGGCTGGCCAAGATCTCGGAAACAAGACCCTGTCAAGTTTAGCCACCGCCTTACTGACAGCCGAGTCGGCGGTCGATTCGCTTCCACAGCGTCCACGTTCCATCGCCAGAGGAGCTGCAGTTAACGCAAGGGAAGCAAGACAGCGAGGCCGATGCAAGGGAGCACTGCTCGTGCTACCACACCACTATACTGGAGGCAGCTAGCAGAGGTAGGCAGCATCATATACTTCTCTTGCTGTCAGAGGCCTTGATCGATGTCAGGAGTCGGTCTGCGAGGATCGCGTAGTGCCGGCAGTAGCTAGCAGTAGCACTGATGTCAATACTTGACTCCATTCGGAGCTGAAGCTGAATCATCCACACCCAGCTGCCAGCGAGCTCGACTCAAACCCCGCGAGATATGCGAATACGAAAAGGCACTTGCCGTGCGGACAGATGCAAGGAGAGCGTTAGAGATGCCCGCATCGCCTCGACGACATCGCAGTTAGCCGCATGCCATGACTGTCTGGCTGGCGGTGGCTGAAGTCGCGAGGGCGGGCTCTGCTGGTCGGAGGCCAATCTGCCTGATCGGGACGCGGATTTCGGCCTGCCAGGCCGCTACCGCGCTGACGCTAGGGGGCGCTGGCAACTGGCAGAGCGCAAGCTACAGCGCTCCACCCGCCGAGCCAGCAGCCGCAAGCCCTCAACCTCCGTTAGCAGCGGCCCACACACTGTACGGGCCCTCCTCACAGTACCTGTCCCATGTTCGGAGCACTGAGGCCCTAATGTACACTAGAGCCCTGCAGCAGCCCAGCGGCTTCTTCCTCTGGGCTTTTTTTTTGCCCCAAGGAACCGTCCATTAACAATCAGCTTTTTTCTTCCTTCATCATCGCCAGTCTTTGATATTGTTTTCTTCATCCTCCGGCATCACCACGCCTGGCGTCGACTCTCCCCGTTCCCGCGACCAACCTCTGGCGTGCGCGACGCCATCCGAACTTCCAACAGGCCCTCTCCTCTCCCCCCCCCGCCCATCCGTCCCTAGCTCGATCGCCTCGCCGCCCTCTGTAGCGTTTTTTGAGATACTACGAGTTTCGATTATTCTCCCCCGCTTGGTTCGTCATGTCAGGCCCTGAAAGCGCTCATGCTGGCGGCGGCTACGACCTTCTACGGAGGGCCACTCAAGCAATGATGTCAAAGTATGTTGGTTTTGTGTTTATGCCTCTCTCTGCCTTCTTTCGGCCCTTTATCCCGCGATGTGACGGCTCCATGTCGTTGCGCTGAGCGGCATTGGCCCCGCCATCGTAGCGGTTACTCGCGATAGCCTTGCAAGCTACTTAGTAGTGGCTGTACCTTGAGAGCTATTCACGATACAGACATCTCTCTCTCTCTCATTTGATGGAAGATTGCCCTTTGGTGTTTGTTTCGTTTTGTTTTGTTCCGTTCTGTTCTTTTGTGTTTTTTTCTCTTTATAATGCAGAGGGTGGGAGACCAAAGCAAAGGGTATATACAACTGGCAACGGCTACGAACACAAGACTTTGGGTGAACATTTGGCGCTCAAGTGACGCTGGCCTTGAGCACAATTCAGAGCGTCCGAGCTTGAAACATTCTCAGCTCGTCTATCCAGCGCCTGCCCCAGGCTGCAGTGTCTCGCTGCCCGACACCATGAGTTAATCAGCCTGGCATCATCGGTATCTACCGGGTTCTACTTTACCTACGGCCTCTTTGCGGCTTAATAGCAGAGAAAGCCACGGCACTCAGACAAGGCTTATCAGACACCGCCATGACACGCCGATGGTGCTTCATAACTACGACTCCACGAGTGTATATCGAGCGGGTTTTGGCACATGCAAATCGAGAAAAACTCTCTTGCCAATAAGAGCGCCAAGGGTCTGCAGCCAAGCTTGTCCTGGATATCACGGCTATTTTGCGGAACCAACGTCGTCATACCCTGGCGCATCAGCTCCCGTCTACATGCACCTACCTACGTCAAAAGCCAGGGAATAGCGATACAGCTAGGAAAGCTTGTTAGGCGATCTTGTTTTGGCTGGTTTTACCTGATCGACTTCCTGAGTCATGGCCAGCCCCTCCAACGCCCAACCCCTACCGCAGTCTTGCTCGGCCAACCCTTTCTTCGGCAGACCAGAAGAAGAAGAGAAGAAGGAAAATACCCTTGTTCTAGAATTACCTGGATGGACCGCTTGATACGCTCAGCAATGCCTTGACCACTTTTTCCCGGCCCTGTCCACCCCGCCACGGCCATACATGTTTCTTCCTCTTTTTCCTGGCTTGATCAAGCCTTGATACTATCCCCACTCGTCTAAATGGCTTGCTGGAGCAATACTATTCGCATCCATCGTCATTCCCCTTTTCCCTCGCGCTTGTTGCGCCCGGTGCTTGTGCATCCGGATCCGCTCTCGGAGGCTGACCGTCGCTGACTACCCTCACTTTGGACGGGCCGGGCTGTCTGGCCGGCGGTCTCCGTGTTTTCCTCGTCCGCTGTAATCTATCCTTGCCCCCTAACGAGTTAGTGCACATCACGACTTTCAATTTTCATCCACCGTTTCCCTTGGCGCCTTGGGCCGCCGTGAACTAGTGTTCCCACTTCAACACCGTTTCCCCGCGCCAGTGTTATCTTTTTGGCCTGACCAATGCTTTAACTTTTTTCTTTCCTTCTTTTATTTTTCCGTTTCAGATCTATTTTCTTTGTTCCGTCGACCATGCTGGCTGCTGACCAACCACGCAGAACCGCCGCGCCTGAGGAGGACGGTGCGGACCATATCGGCTACGAGACCCCTCGATCCGGCATAGCCACTCCTCATCCCGACCCTCACGATAAACGCCTGCCCGGAATCACGACCTACTTTTCCCAGGTTCGTCAAGACCTTTCTGCTAGTCAGGAAAACTTTTCTACAATGTCAATTCCAGAGAGGCGCGAGGCCTCGGGCCAGAAGTCAGACCAGCAGTTGCTGGACTGCGTATCCAGAGAAGAGCAGTTGCCTGGGCATGCTGAAAGCTCTCAGCCTTGCATCCAGTCACAGCCCATAGAAGCTCCCTCCCCGCGATCCAAGTCCTTGGCTGTCCGCACGCGCGATAGTCAAGAGCAGCTGAAAGGATCTACATCCTCCTTACCAGACCCCATCACTACACATTCATCCTCCTCGTCTTCTTCTCTGGGGGCTGCCACTCCCGAGACAATCTTTTCAGGCGCAGAGACCAGAAGCGTCAGTTCATCAGGCACTTCTGGCCGCTCAGAACCTGTAAAGTCTAGCGATTGTTCGCAGGACCGCGACCTCTCCTCCCACACATCTACTACTACTTTTCCTTTGTCAGATACCACCGCTGCACCAGCACCCTGTTCCGTGTCTCGCATACAAGCCCACAGATCTTCTTCTTCAACTTTGCCTTTGCATCAACTCAACGTTAAACTTGAGGCGGCTCGACCGCCGCCCAGCAAATGGTATTCGTTTGAAGGACTCAAAGAGCTAACTCGTGGTCTCTTAATCAAGAGCGGCCCGCCTACCCCTACTAGAGCCCTCTCTACAGCCAACTCACAGTCTGACGGCAGGGACACTCCGAACGGATCCGGCAACGATGGCGCCGAGACAAGTGGCACAGTAACCCCAAAGAACTCTGGCGCCGACGCTCCGACGGCCAAGGGGAAGTTGACTATCAAAATTGTCGAAGCGCGGGGAATACGCAAGAGCCGTGACCCTTACGTCGTTGCCGTGTTCCAACGGAGTGAGCTCATCTCTGGCGGACCCCATGCCATCGAAGAGGAGGAACAGGTGGTAGGAACACCTTCCGGGCTTGGTTCGATTCCCATGAAGCGTCAAGTTAGCGACTCTGGCAGGCCCATGGCCATCCCGATGCGCAGCCGCCAGAGCAGCAACACTAGCATTAGCGACCACAGCACTTTCCGCAACCGAACGCTCAAAACTCTCTATTCAAGCCCCAAATGGGATGCAGAGGCGGTTTTGTAAGTTGTCCACTTCTCAGCCGCTGGGAAGACTGAAGATTGAAAGACTGAGCTGACCGCCCATATAGTGACGTTGTCGATTCGGATATGCTGGTAGACATTTCGGTATACGATCATGATGCTTCTGGAGGAGAAGAATTCTTGGGCCATGTCAACCTCGAGGCTCGGAAAGACAGCCCTGTCAGAGGTTGGTTTGCGCTGCAAGGCCACGCCAACACGACTGTCGAGAATATCCCAACGGGCGAAATAAATGTCGAGGTTTCCTACCAGAGAACTGAAAGGAAGCACTTTGGCCCAAGCGATTTTGAGATTCTCAAGCTTATCGGCAAGGGCACATTTGGCCAGGTCTATCAAGTTCGAAAGAAGGATACCCAGCGAATTTACGCCATGAAAGTGTTACAGAAAAAGGTGATTGTTCAAAAGAAAGAAGTGGCGCATACCGTGGGAGAGCGGAATATCCTTGTTCGCACGGCTACATCAGATTCGCCCTTCATCGTCGGGCTCAAATTCTCCTTCCAGACTCCGTCAGAGCTTTACCTGGTAACTGATTACATGTCTGGCGGAGAGCTCTTCTGGCATCTCCAAAAGGAGGGCCGCTTCGACGAGAAGCGAGCCAAGTTCTACATTGCCGAGTTGATTTTGGCAATCCAGCACCTTCACAACAATGATATTGTGTACCGCGATCTTAAGCCTGAAAACATTCTTCTGGATGCGAACGGCCACATTGCTCTTTGCGATTTTGGACTATCCAAGGCAAATCTTACAAAGAACGACACCACCAACACCTTCTGCGGAACCACGGAGTACCTTGCACCTGAAGTTTTACTCGATGAGTCAGGATATACCAAAATGGTCGACTTCTGGTCGCTGGGCGTCTTGGTGTTTGAGATGTGCTGTGGATGGAGCCCCTTTTATGCGGAAGACACTCAGCAAATGTACAAGAACATTGCTTTCGGCAAGGTTCGGTTCCCGCGTGACACCCTATCTCAAGAGGGTCGCAACTTTGTCAAGGGGTTGCTTAATAGAAATCCCAAACACAGACTGGGAGCAACGGACGACGCTGAAGAGCTCAAGAGACACCCCTTCTTCAACGACATTGACTGGAACCTCCTGGCCAAGAAGCTCATCTCACCGCCTTTCAAGCCCAAGTTGAAATCGGCAACGGACGTCTCGTACTTTGATCCAGAGTTCACCACTGCGCTGGACCAGAATGGATCTCTCAACGAGCGTGCTGCTGCGCTGGCCCGAGGATATGCTGCGTCGACACCTCTTTCGCCGTCAGTGCAGGCCAACTTCCACGGATTCACCTATGTGGACGAGAGCGCACTGGATGACCACATGCGTGATTCTAGATATGACGATGAGAACATGGATGATGCCCACGCAAATGGTGATGATGACTGGGATAACCTAGATGATATCGATCCCCGAGTGTCCAACCGGATGAGTGGCATCGTTAGGTCTGGACACGACGAGCAGATGGTGGGGGGCTCGCATTTTGATCCGTAATTGATGTTCGATCGGACCCCCAGGTAAAATGGGAGTGGACGTGGAGGGCTGCATGGCGTTTGTTTATTTTCCCCTGTTTGTTTTTCTTCATGTCATGGCAATTGCAGGTCGACTCTTGTCCCTGAACAAAAAAAAAATTGATATCCCGAAAACAACCACAACGATGTTGATACAACCGATTAATCATATGGCATCTGCATTAGGAGGGGTTGGCTGGTTTTGCATTTTGCATTTGTTCCATGGCTACTACATGTGCAGGAAAGGACCCTGGAGTTCAGGTTGAGCCAAAGATATACGCGATGATGACGAATAGGATTCTTCAAAGCATCAAGATTCTTTTGCACAAAACAAACAAGTGCGAAAGTCCTAGATGTTGATTCCAGAATATTAAGAAAAGATGAGAAGGAAAAAAAAATTGCATGAAAGAGAAGAAGAAAGAGAAGACACAAATCGAATGATGTAACCCAAAAAGGGAAACTCGTCAGAGAGGATCTAAGAAGAAGAAAAGCAAATTAGCATGATTCGTTTCCTTTTTCACTTTTTTCTTTTTTCCCCCCGACTCTTACTGTATTCCGAACCTAGTAGGATCATGCTACCTCTCTATATCCGTGTCTTGGTCGGGATGTGGTGTAATAATGGCGAAGCCTTCTTGTAACTTGTGTTGAGGCGCATGTGAATAGTTACACTTAATAATGGATGGATGAGGAGCGGGAGGCTACAAGAACAAAAGACTGATGAAACAGAATACGTTGGCGATCTTGGAAATGGGCTATTGTATATAAATAAGTAATTGGCAGGTGATGAATAATATGACGATAATGTGCCATAGTGTTGAGAGATTTCACCTCATGGATAATTGCGCATGACATATGCTGCAGCTTGACATTTATCTGATTGGATCTGATACTATCATTGAGAGTTTCTGAAGTAAGACATGAATGATAAGAGGTATCTAGTTGAGGCATTGTCACTGTTCAAAGGATCCAAGAGGCATTTTGCATATCTTTGATTGATATTGGCATTCGGAACGATGTCCTACACGACGAGGCTGATCGATAAGGAAAAAAATGTACAACGGGATGATTTTAAAAAAGCATCCCCGGCAAGCCGACATGTCCTTTTGTTTCTGGCCATTATTCAAGCCTGGCCTGAAAATTATGGATTGTCCGGTTATGCCCAACTGCTGCCTCCTCCTTTGGCTCTTCTCTTTGTCTTTCATCCTCTAAATCCCCTCCCTTGATAGCATAAAACCGCTGAACGTCGAGTAATCTTTCGACGCACTGACGATCTAGTTCTTCTCCCTTTTTTCTTCCTCCTCCCTTATTCCCATGTATTCCTTGCAACAGGAAATTCCCTCCATGGTTATGGTTTTTAAAAAAGCGCGCTTCGTTTTTTAGTGGTGGGGTTCCTCCTCTTCCTCGGCCTCGAGCCAGTCGGGCAGCTGAGCAACACCGGCGCCGGACTGAGCGGAAGCATCCTGGCCCTCGATCTCAACGGCCATGGACTCGTAGGTCTTGAGGCTGTCGGCCAGGTTGGCCTCCTCGGGAGAGGCAGGAGTCTTGGGCATGGAGAAGACCTGGACCTGGCCCTCGGAGTCGGTCTCCTTGACGGGGGGGACCTTGTAGGCCTTGAGCTCCTTGAGGTAGAGCTCCTGAACAAAGTCGGCTAGCAAGAGATAGAGGAGTTAGCAGCAGTCCCGATTAGGTTGTGTGTTGTTGCTGATGTATAAGCAAGTGTAACTAAGCCGGGATGGTCGTTGCGGCGGAAATAGCGCAACACTTGTTGCATTGAGACATTATGGGTCCCAACAGTCGACGAGCATCTTGGTGATGAGATTGCGATAGAGGTGAAGACGTCTTAATTTGTAACAATGTGGCCAGGTATGAGAGCGAATGGTGATGATCGGAGGTATCGGCAATAGCTGAGATGGTAGCATCTTGAAAACAGGGTATACGTTCCGCCTCATTGGATCTCCATCGCAGCCGAAAAGTGAAGAGGCGGGAAGTGGTCGACGGCCATCGTATGGTTTAAGATTGCATTGAATAGTCACATAAAAGGAAAACACAAGGCGTAGTTCCATACCTCGTCGGGAGACGGTCGGGGCAATGAAGCCCCTCACCTGGACGGCATTTGCTCTGGCGGCGCGAGCAGCAACAGCGCGCTACAAGAGGGAAACACGAAGCTAGTTAGCAATCAAAGAACAATTTCGGGGCCATGCAGAGCAGAGCTGAAGGTGCGCAAGGCTGTGTCTTTTGCATGATGCCGAGCCAGCGCATCGCATGCGGGGCGATGATGACAAGAGGCGAGAGACGCTATGGGAAAAGGCCGAAGATGGCCAGCGAAGGAGGGTTTTTTCCCTCTCCTCTCCGCAGCCGTGCTCTCGGAAACAGGAGGCGAGGAATGGGAAACTCACAGAGGCCCGGGAGATTTGGCTGAGCATCTTGATGTGGTTCGGGAGTTGCTCAATTGGCGGAGAAAAGGGCGGACCCGGCAAAGGAGGTTTGGAGGGAGGATGGAGACAGGCTGAGGGTTTTGTGAAAATCGTGATGGCGACCTTTGGCGACTTTCGTCTTTTCCCGGCTAAAGCCTGTCCGCTTCGTCACGCGGAGCGCCGGGCTTTTTTTGTTCCCTTGCTGCTGCTGCTCTTTTTTTTTTTTCCCTGCAGTGAATTTTTTTGCTGCCTCAGGTTCTGTGGGTCTATCATTCACTCTGGCGGCGGTCTTTTGCTGCTGTGTCCACTATATTTTCCTGCTAAGCTCACTAATTTTCGAGCTGTTGCACCCCGCTACAGTGCTTGAGGGTGCTGAAGCGCAGTCCAGGACTTCTGTACCTTGGCAAGGTGCACGTGACTCGGAAGAAGTCGCGCAAAGAAGAGCTGCACGACGTCAGTCTCGATCCACACAGTTTGATGGGCCAATCTCTAGATCAAGTTGGCTATGGAGTATCGAACAGCGTTTGCAGATCGAGCAGTCAATTGGAGTGTCTAGGACGTTGCATTGAATTCTACATCACATGCACGTGAAGTAGGTGTGAAACAACTCAATCGACCTTTAAGCCCGGATCGATCATGCAGTGACTAGACCCGGAGGAGCTCCATTCAGCCACACGCATCTGCTGCACCAAGCACGAATCATTGACTGGGCAGTTTTTTAGTAGCCAGGTATTAATTCTTATTATGGGGAGGTTGATAATTCGAAAATTATATGGGTAGTGAGATCCGATTTACATACACGAACTGATGCTCTATGTCCAATAAAAGGTGCATGCATCTATCTAGATATTTCACGTACTCCAATGATCCATCAGCTTTACAAATTGACACTTGCAAGTACGGCATACTATACAAGTAATCGATCAAGAGTCAAAGATTCAATCAGCTACTTACCAATTGATACTACATCTGATAACTGCCCAAGTTTCGTGGAAGGTTTCTATAGTCGTTGCTCATCCAACTCATCCAACTCATCCATCTTACATCTACCCTATTCAAAATCGAGGAACATTAATGGCCGGAAAAGGTAATTGCTGGCAGAACATGGAATGAGCTTGATCTTTTAATTCTCTCTTGAAGATTTCATGACAGTGGGGCATATAAATGTATCTTTTTCATTAATAATATTGCTATTTATGCGTAAACATCTTGTCTACACCCTCTATATAGGTGCGTGTAACCATCAATTTCATTTCCCACGGTAGCGACCGATTTTCCCAAGCCATAACATTACAAGTATTCATCGCAAGAACGCCAACAAACATACATGTACTTCGTACACTCATGTGTATGAGCGCATGTATTAAAACTTTGGGTATAAGACTGGCATCAAGTCTGCCTTTTTTCAAAACCATTCTTCATCTTAGACCGGAATCGTGTATTTCGGATTATCTCGTCCCTTGTTGCTTCTCTCTCCTTTTTATGATTATGAAGAGTTTGCCTCCTTTGGCTGGTCTCGTCTCCCGCGGACTAAAGCACCAAAAAAGATGGAGGTCACATAGATTATTGATGTGACTCCAGCCACGACGGAGTAGGCAATGATGTAGCGATTAGGAGCGTCGCCGAGCTGCAGGCCGAGACCGCCGTTGACGATTCCGATAATCATCAGCGATCGTCCATACCACTGGTGAAGGTGGCCAAAGATGCCGCGACGCTGATACTTGAGGTAGTTGACGTGGTGGATGATTCCGAAGATGGGCTGCAGGCTGATGAGACAAACAAGAATGACTCCCAAGCGAGTGTGGGCTTGTTGGAAGAACTAATAAACAAAAATCACTTATCAGCGTTTGAAAGAGAATAGAGCGCAATGGCTAAAAGATTGGTAGGAAAAAAACTCACAATGCCATCCTGTCGAGCAATAAAGACGCCGATTCCGAATCCAGCCCACATGAGCAGGAAAGCAATCGTCTGCCATGATGCGTGGATGTACCACTTTCCAATCAAAGGCATCAAGCTGGAGCCGAGAGGATACAGAATAACGAAAACGACAGACATGATGGTGCCGTGAGCAGTGGCCAGAGTCTGGCTCGGCGTCGAGCCGCCCGAGACACCGGAAACCGCACTGCCATTGCCATTGTCGTCGCCGTCGCCGTCGCCATCACCAGAACTGGAGCCAGAGTTGCCGCCGCTGTTGCTTCCACTGTTGCTTCCACTGTTGCTGGCACTGGATCCGGTAAAGGGGTTCGAGTCGGAGCTGATGCTCGACTTGCCCAGGTTGACCTGGAACAGAGTCATGCTGTCGTGCTGGGTGAGGATGGCAGCCGGGTTCGTCGAGTCCAAAGAATCGCCCGACTTCCACGCCGAGATCCAGTTCGACTGGCCGGAGAAGTCGAGATTTGTGCAGTTACCGCATCGAACATTGGCGACCATGTTGCCACCAACGACGCCAGAGCCCGCCAGGAGCTCAACGTCGCTTCTCGCCTTGAAAGTCGGCATGACGTGGTTCGCGCCGGGCCTGGTGCTGAGCGTGACGTTTCCCTTGCCGTCCTGGTACATGATGAACATGTTGGAATCGGGCATGGAAGTGCCGATGCCGAGCCCGATCCATTGCCATGATGTCGGGGCCTTGAGCTGGAAGAAGATGTCGCCGGAGCTTGCCTTTGCGGTGGCGTCGGGGACTCCCCATTCGAAGCAAACGCCGGAGGTGGGACAGAAGGAGGAAGTAGCAGCTGAAGCGGTGCCGATGTCTTGAAGTTGAAGACTTGTTAGTGATGGATGCTATAGAATAGAGATGGATGTTGAAGACGTGAGACATACTAAGAGCGGCGGCAGCAGCAGCTACGGCCGTGGCCTTTGAGAACCACATGGTGTTTCGTTTACAAGATAGTATAAGAAATGCAGGCTAAGAAAATAGAAAAGGTGAAATAAAGACAGTGTTTGAAGGGGGTGTGCTGAAGGGGATCGATCAAGTTTATAACATGAACGCCGCCAAGAGTTTGTTAGTTTGGTGTCTGTATTCGTATACAGGTACGACTTGAAGAAACAAATAGACGACAAGCCTCGCACAGAGGAAACTACTAGACATTTTAAAGTGTTCCAGACCCGTCCTCGAGAGCACGATAGGAGGCACATAGTGCCGTAGTCTCCCACAAGGGGGTGGGTGAGTTTCGGGGGGCGTGTGAGTGCGCCGTCGAGTATTCCATGCCGTCCATGCGGCCTCCCTCCCCTGCAAGTTCGATTGCTATTTTTGCTCTCTCCAGCTGCAAGGCCTTCTCCAGCCTTACCGGTGGGATGGGCACTGCTTTCGTCACTAGACTTGGGCCAATATGGGTCCTGTAATATTATAACCGCTGGCATCGCTCAAATCTGTCCGATTATGAATCGAGACAGGCCGGGTCCCGGTCCCTGCGGATGGGCATGGCGATGATGCTTCATGATGCTCGACGAGGCACACGAAACCTGATTGTATCAGATGCTCTCTTATCTCTGGAGGATCATCAGAACACGCCATTTTCGGTGGCACAAACTCCTTGAATACGTAGCCAGTAGCCAAGTTACCATCCTACATGTACATGCGGTTCAGAGTTTCAAGCACACGCGGCCGGGTCTGGGGTTCTGTTGGGCTGCATTTCGGCGGAGGAAAGGCAAGGCCTCGACAGCACTACTAAACCTCACTAGTCGTAAGTTCTGCGCTCAGTTACGGGGCACCACCCCAGTCTGTAGTCCCAAGGCAGCGGATGGGGATTGGCAGTACCAGGTACTATCAGATGTATCTAAAGTGCGGGATGCTACCACGACCACGAGAATCTGAGATACGATTACAAATCTTTCTTCCGGCCATGTTGGCATCCAGTCAACGTCTCAACGAATCTAATCTACGACGCTGGTTGGAGCAGCCGGCAAACCAGGGGAGAGGAGGGGGCGTAAAAGATGGCTTATACTTGTTGAAACAGTTTCCGTGCCAGTATCGCTAGTTCCAAGCCACAGCCGCGCTCACCAATAAGGTTGGTAAACACCACGAATCCTCATCGTCGGATGTTCTTGTATAACGATGAATTATCTATCAATCTATCCGAGCATTTGCAGATTTTCTTGTTGTCGTTTCTCCTATCTGTTCTACTGGTCCGACTCCTCTTGCTTCCGTATACCAAATCAACCTCGCAACGGGACAGCCTCGCAGCGGGACAACCTGTAACGATCTACAGCTTAAGCTCGTGTCTCAAACCAGACCGACGGCAGTAACGGCACCCAAATGAAAATATGACGATATCAAAACAACACAAACAGATAACAAATCTCAGACGCAGCTCTTAATGCCGACATCGTGACGATGACGAACGAGGCGCAGGGCCAGCAAAGTCATGTACTTGCACTAGGCGCCTTGTCCTAGCAGACATCGCGGGCGTTGTCTTCATTCTTTTCTCTTATTCGTTTTACCGCAACTTGTTTCCCCTAGGAAAATGCCCAAAAATAAAAGTCAAGGGTCCTTATTAGCGAACATCAAGTATCTCAAATACCCAACAGCCTGGCTAGCTAGGAGAGAGGCCCTTAATGCTGACTGCTTTTGGCCCGGCGGGGGATCTAACCCTCCGACGCGGAGGAACCTCCAAAAAGAGATCGATCCTGGCGGGGGCTTGAAGACGCAGCAAAAACGTGCCTGAAGGTGTGCCTCAGTTGTGGAATTTTCTCGCTAGCAATTGCATTGTCAAACCATGAACCAAAGGTTTGCTTTTTTAACATTTTCGTCAAGCTCTCCCGGCCAGCCACTCTTACAGGGCGGCCGACAAGCCGTGTCGGCCTCGTGTAAGCCAAAAAGCCCCAAAAACACAGGAACGGCACGGGCACACCACCTCTTGGATTAGATAAAGCTTCTTTTTCACTCTTATTACTCTGCACTGCCTCGCTCTGCCCGACGCCAATCCCGTGCTGCTGTTCTGATATAGGCTAGGTTTAGGTCATCATGGCTTTCTCGTAACGAGACAAGAGGCTGCAGAACTATGTGAACCTTGCTTGAACCACGTGTGGACCTAACTTGTAGAGAAAGCTAAGGTGTTTTCGTAGTACGCGGGAAAAAAGGGCTGCTTCCAATTAGGTTGGGATACGAACAAAGTCAATTACGATTCGAGGTTGAAACAAATGCCGGTCTGAGAATAGAGCGTCTCCTATTTTCTTGCCCTTGTGCATGAACTGAGCTCCCTGCCACTACTATCTGCCGGCACTAGGTAGCCTGTCATGGTTCGTCCATTGACGTCTCTGGAAAAGCTGCTTACATGCACTTACACGTATGGAATCTTATCCTGAGCCAAGTCATCACAAACCACCAACACGCCCCCTTCTACAAACGGCCACGCCTTCAGACTTGTTTATTATTGTCTTGATACTCTTCGTCTTTCAGTATATTCTACAAGGCTTTGCCATCACCGCTCTTTCAGCTCGCTTCGCCTACTGCTTACTCTGTGTGATAGACATGACCGTTTACCGTTTTCGATGTTGCCTACGTTGACTAGATGCCACTTGTAAGATGATCTGCCACGAGATAGTATCAGAAGAGCCATGATATTATTAATTGCACCAATAAAAAATCATTCCTTAAACAGGTACGAGCTAAATGGATACTATCTTCCGCCAGGCAATATATCTTGCAGTAAGCATCATCCTTGCCTCTCATCTACGAAGCAGATCTGTGATGCTATCATACCCTGGCCCTGCCATCAGCGAATCTAACAAAGATCCACCAAACAGAGGACGTGTACTCCCTATTCTGTCAAATCCGTGATCTCGCATTACTACTATACTACCCACAAGCAGTATAGCATCACATTATCGGTGTCTACTTATAAGCGCCTGCGCAGTAATACCAACTCTGCCAGCCTGACCCGGGCCCGTCATCACTAACGATGCGTGCCTGGGCATATCGAGGTAAGCTTCTGATGCTACTGCCCGCCCATCTAAAAATAGGTAGGGCCAGCAACTACCACAAACACCAACTACCAAAAGTGGCAGCTACATGCACAAGTGTCGGTTATTCATACCAATACAAGGAATAGGTGTCAACAGGCGCTCTATTAGTCTGTCTAATCTCTAACTATAACCCTCTGCCTCTCGTTTGTAAATTTCCAGGGTTCTTTACCAGTAAACATGCATGTAGACAAGGTTATCTATCCTGATTCCACATAGGTCGGTCTCATCAATGAACGCCTGAGCAAATGGCGTTCTTGTTGCCTATGGCTGTTCTAATTATGAACGACTTGTCAAGTAGCCTCCGCTTTCGAGCAAGCTCGACGAGGCTACAAAGCTGAATCCACCAAACATATCATCCTTCGTCGGGCTGCCAGGCCAAAAATCCCTCGAAGTCACGGTAGGGCTCAGTGAGAGCTCAGTGAACTCTGGTGCAAAGTTCTCGGCCAATTCAGGGTCTGTGATCATGGGCTGGATGGGTGGTTCCACCTCTCGTGCTGCCAGCTTCTTCCAATCAATCTTGCGGAAGAATCTGTGATTCTTCATTGTCTGCAAGTCCTTGGGCATTATAGCGCCCAATCGTTTACCTGGATCTTTCCTTAGGAGCCTAGTGAGAATATCTTTGGCATCCATGCTGAGGTAATATGGCAGTACGAGCTTTTGCTTGATAATGTTCTCCTGGATCTTGGCATGGTTTCCTCCCCGGAAGGGTGGGTTACCCGTCATCAAGTCGTATGCGAGAGCCCCGAATGACCACCAATCCGCGGCTTTGCCATATTTCTTTCCCTGGATCACCTCGGGGGCCATGTATTCAACAGTGCCCAAGATGGAATTGCAGCTGTCTTCCGATTGATCGACTGCAACCTTTGACAACCCAAAGTCCGTCAACAAAAGATGCCCATCTGCATCAAGAAGGCAATTTTCGGGCTTCAGATCGCGGTATATCACACCTAGAGTTTGGTGGAGATGGGAAATAGCCAAAAGCATTTCGGCCATGTAAAAGGCGGCCACTGACTCGGAAAACATCTTCTCCGTATTGAGATGAGTGAACAACTCTCCTCCTTGGCCGTATTCTAAAATAAGATACAGCTTCTCCTGATCCTGGAAGGCATAAAAGAGCTTCACGACAAAGGGATGCCGGTTCACAGATTCCAAAATCTGTCGCTCAGTCTTGGTTTGCTCAACCAGCTTCTTGTGGACGACCAGAGATGCTTTCTTGAACTGTTTCTGGGCATATAGCCTTCCTGTTGAGCGCTGCTTCACCAGCACTACTGTGCCATAGGTTCCTTTGCCAAGGCACCGAAGCGACTCAAAGTCATCAGACGTCATTTTGCGCTTCGGGTTCAGTCCACCTTCTAGGGGTTCCATGAATGACCTCTCCCGCACACTCTCGCTGACAAAGTCGTTCTCCAGGTTGACCTCATAACTCGTCGATCCTTCAGAAAACTCGCTACCCGTTTCACTTCGAGCTCCATCTCGGCTCTGGGAGCGGCTTGCCTGCCCAAAACCGATTCGAGAATCCAAGCGAAGGCCATTGCGAGACAAGGATGACGAACGAGACGCTGCATCGAGGCTCAGAGGATCCATTTGCAAGCGCAGCTTGGCGATTCCCGAGACGCTTGGCGATGCGGTTCCGCGCAAAATCGGGCTACAGTTGGCGCTTACAACGTCGTCGATGCGCGGACGGCCTCGACGGACAGATAGACGCGGCGTATCACATGCGCCATTATCGGAATCTTCGTCGCCAGATGCCACTGGCGTCACCTGAAAGCCACGAACAGTAGAGCGTGCCACTGGGGCAGCGTAGGATGCGTGGTTGATCATGATCATAGGCAATGCTGAGCACAGCCCAGCGTTTTTCAATTTGTAGTCTTAACAAGATGCGACGGCCAAGAGCCTCTTGACTCCCGTCGCGATTCGAGTGGCTTTCAAGGTGTGCCGCGGCGGCGCTCCGGATCTACTCGCTGCGCGGATTCGGTTTGACGCTGGGCCTCAGGGTGTCTCGAAACACGCATCTGGTACCTGAAGAAGGACGTTGGCAGGTCAGAGGTTTCTTGTATATGCATTTGTGAGTATCTTTGTTCCAAGGGGAGAAGACGCAGAGGCAAAATTATGTTTGTATCACCAAAATGGTGTAGAGAAGGAAAAAAAGAAAGGAAGGGAAGCGAGGGAAGCAACGGAAGAGGGAAAGTAAATATTTTTAGTAATTGGATCACCAGAGCGCAAAAAGTGCTGCAAGGCAGCCTCACTATCGGGCGCTCGCTATAGCCCCTGTAAGCCCTTGAAACCTTCCTTGTAGGGCCGCGGGGTACAGCGCGCTGCTCCAGCATTTTCACTGGCATTACGGAGCACATGTCAGCGGCCGATGGGCCTAAACCTTGTTAGGGCAAACATTAAACAGGCCAAGATGCCTTGCATTCATTGTTGACTTTTTTTCCAAGCCCGGGTGCCACTTTAAAAAAAAAAAAAAAATTCCAGGTCGTGATGGGGTATATGCTCAATGTACTGAGAGGAGTAATCGCGCTCTGTTTCGCTCTCTTCCGAGCATCGCAACACGTCTGTGCCATGAAAGAGGCATTTCGCGCGCATCCTGAATCATAATCCTCGCATCCCTCATCTGACCTGCCGGCATAAGGCACAGGGGAAAGATGCAATCTCAGCATTCCTGCGTCCAGGTGCTGCGCTACTCGAGCTGCAATTGGTCCAGCGCTTGCACATGCTTATTTGGCCGTGCCAATGATAACTAATAGATTGCATGCTAATTGATTCTCCCGTAGCGGCTATCCCGTCCAGATGATGGTGTGCGCTTCTTCCGGCAGGCTGGTCGGTGCTACTCTGCAGCTCTGAAGTCTGCTGGCTATTCCGGTATTTACTGGATAAAGCTCAGTGTGTTGTTCCCCTCGAAAAGCCAAAATCCAGCATCAGCCCATTCATCCTAAATGGGCATCCTGTAAGACGCTCACTTTACCCAGGAACATTTTTTTTGTCGCAGCAAGTGCTTACGAATACTGCTGCAACTGACGTGACCTGACTTGTGTAAGGGGTCCGTATGCAATACGACGTGGACACGCTTGACTTGCTGCATCTGTCGTCGATTCGTGGCGAACATGCTAGGATTTGTTAGCTGGCTGCATTTTGCTGGACACGGCTAGTCACGGAATGCCAGACATGCGTCGCGGAGTGTGTGGAGACCTGAATACAAAGAAAAAAGAAGACAAGGAAACGGAAAGGAATAAAAAGAGAAGGAGTTTTTTATGCCTTTTCCTATTTTTCTTCTTTCGCCATTTGTTTGATAGAATTTACTTATTTATCTCTAATCTGACCACTTCGCGGAGGCTCGTAATTCTGCCGTGTAAGGCTCGATTGCCAAGTACGACAGGCACGTCGCACTTTTAAATACTCGTTCGTAAATCAGATGGAAGAAATAAAACCACGTTACCAAAGATACCAATACCATCTTTCTCCTCTTTCAAGAAGGTGAAGTTAAATTTACAAATAGCAGTACCAAATATGGAGGAATCTTGGTGGGCATGGGATATGTGCCTGGCATTGTGCCTGCATAAAAGCTGAAGTCGTTGGAATTATCGCTATTACATAAGCAGAACACGCCAATGAGCTATGGTCTCAATTTTCTAGAGCTCCAAGCTTAGGCAGACTGATGTTGATACAGAACCACTTCTTCGCCATTTCAACGACATCCCGGGCTGCCCTGCTCTACGATCCATGAATATACGACTATAATCTTTAATATTTTTCCACTTCCTCAGCTCATTCTTTAGACCAGATATCAAATCTCAATCTCGCCCGATCCTCTCGTTATTTAATCACGCTCTTATCACGACGCATCACGCTCACCTTCTTCCGACTCAACATCCAAAATGATACATCCGTCGCGGCAAGCATATGTGGAGGAAGCAGAGCAAAACACGGGCATTGCTCTGGAAGATCTCCCAGAAGATCATGACTACGAGATGAACATGGGCGATGGCGCCCCGCCCGAGAAAGCATCTGCCATCCTCAGCCAGTTCAATCGAAAACGGCTTGCTGCCACCATTGCTGTGCCTACCGATGATGGCCGAGTTCGTGCCAGGTTACGAGAGATGGGGGAGCCCATGACCCTTTTCGGCGAGGGACCAGCCGATCGCCGAGACCGATTGCGAGAGCTTCTCACCATCCAAGCAGAAATGGCTGGACTGGAGAGCGGCGACATCACCATGGAGGATGCCGACGAAGCAGAGGAGGAAGAGCAAGAGGAGGAATTCTATTCAAGAGGAGGTCCAGAACTACTACAAGCCCGCATCAACATTGCAGAGTTCTCGCTGCCTCGAGCAAAAAGAAGAACGGCGTTTCAGAAAGCAGAATCTACAATCCCCTTGCGGACACATGTCAAATTCCGGAAGCAAATCAAGGAACGATTACAGGCGTTTGAGCTGCAAGGAAGTCAGACTGTTGGCGAGAGACATATAAGTATGACGAGATTCTCCCCCAACGGAGAATTGGTTGCTGTTGGAAACTGGGGTGGTCAAGTCAAGCTGGTTGAGATACCAAATTTGACAGAGAAGATGAGCTACCGTGGACATACCAATAAAATCAGCGGCCTCTCGTGGTTTCCTGGAGCTACTTTGCCGGAGAGCGGTGTTTCTCCAGACTCTGTCAACCTTGCCTCTGGTGGTGCCGAGGGAATGGTCCATGTATGGTCTTTAAACCAAGACACCCCTTTATCAAGTTTCAAGGGGCACTCGCAAAGAGTTTGCCGGGTGGAGTTTCACCCATCAGGCCGGTACCTCGCATCCGCTTCAGAGGATACTTCCTGGCGACTTTGGGATGTGGAATCAAATGCTGAGCTTCTACTTCAAGAGGGCCACTCCCGTGGTGTATACGCTATTAGTTTTAATACGGATGGCTCTCTGCTTGCTAGCGCAGGCTTGGATAGCATTGGAAGAATATGGGATCTACGGTCAGGACGCACTGTAATGATCCTCGACGGCCACATGGATGGACACATCAAGCCAATACATGCCTTGGACTGGAGCCCCGACGGGCATCGGGTTCTATCTGGTTCTGCTGACGGGTGGATAAAATGTTGGGACGTCCGAAAGGTACAGAGGTCCGGCGGCATTGGTGCTCATAATAGCGCTGTTTCCGACATGCGGTGGTTCAAAGGCTTGGACGACCCTCTGCTCGGAATCCCACCGGGCCAAGACGACAAGGGAATGCAGCAGCCCAAGAAGGCAGGCACATTCTTTGTCTCCAGTGGTTTTGACCGGAATGTGAAAATCTTCTCAGCTGATGATTGGACCCTGGTGCAAACGCTGAGCGGGCACACTGCTCCTGTTGCCAGCGTCGACTACAGCAGAGATGGACGGTGGATTGTGAGTGGAGGGCACGATCGCACAGTCAAGCTCTGGGGACGAAATGACGGCGAGGCGATATAATCAAGATTTCTGTACTTAGATTTTGAGTGGAAAAAATTGGCAAAATCGGAATTGATACCCAGGATCGCAAATTAAAACAATTACATGTCTATGATGACGAGTTGGATATGAGCTTCACACCACTTACAAGTGACCTCTGTTGATTAGTCATGTGACTAGTGGCTCCAGATTAGATAACGGGGACCGCAATAATACACGGCCTTTTGTACTCGTCTGTCGCGCCAGCGCCAAACTCCGTCATGACGTCCAAGCCGCTGCGCTCAGCAAAGTGAAAAGGAAATCAGGTTCATCCCTGCCACAGAGTTCTCCATGAACTTTCACAATCGCCGCCTCCCGCCGATTTCCAACGTGACCTAACCGTCCTCAACAATGGCAAGCATCGACCGCTATCGCCCTCCGCGAGAGGGATATCAGCCTCCTAGCATTCAAGGGTCCGCGCGCCATGAAAGGACGTCCCGATCGCCTCCTCGACGTCGCGAGGTCCCTCCGGCAGCGCCTACGCCCCCCCAGCACAGCGCGCGTACGTCTCCTCCACGACCGCAGGCGGCATCTAGCCAAGAGACTCCGTTGCGATCCGGGGAGGAAACACCGCTGGCGCTGCCGAATCAATGGTTCTTCACCACGGACGAGGTCCACAGCACACCGTCCATTATTGACGGAATTTCTCCCTCGGAAGAGAGGCTTCGGAGAGCGAAGGGGATCAACTTTATATACCAGGCTGGCGTAATGCTCGACCTACCGCAGATTACACTATGGGTAGCCGGAGTATTCTTTCACAGATTCTTCATGCGTTTTAGCATGGTTCAAGAGAAGGGCGGCATTCATCACTACGTATGTCTCTGCTTTCTTTTCCTTTTTGCTCCGCTTTTATGAGCTGCTCGACGAACCAATCTGGCCCTCATAAGTTTTCCTTCTAGTTGATGGCAATGCTAATTTTTTTTTTTTTTTTTTAACCAGAATATCGCCGCAACTTCTTTGTTTCTTGCCAATAAGACTGAGGAAAACTGCAGGAAAACCAAAGAAATCATCATCGCCGTTGCCAGAGTCGCTCAGAAAAACACAAAATTGATTATTGATGAGCAGAGCAAAGAGTATTGGCGATGGAGAGACAGTATCTTGACTTACGAAGAAGTTATGCTGGAACAGCTGGCTTTCGACCTGATGATTGACAACCCATATCGCCATCTTTTCGAGCTTCTTGGGCAATTGGAGGTTATCCATAACAAGCATTTGCGGCAAGCAGCCTGGGCATTCTGCAACGACGCATGCCTTACTGCACTGCCACTTTTGATTGAAGCAAGAGATGTTGCCATCAGCTCTATATACTTTGCTTGTGCCCACACAAACCAGCAGATTGATGATGTGAATGGTGAGGGTTGGTGGAAGTTCTTAAAAGGAAGCGAAGATTGCTGTACAAAGGCTATTGAGGTGATGCGTCAGTTTTACACGGAGAATCCGCTTAGAAAGCAGAACCCGTCGCTGCCGTCGCCTGCCTTCCATCTTGAAAACACCAGGAGGCGACATGACGATTTATCATCCAACGCTGCAACACCGATGGAACTCGACCGAGAAAGCCACAGTCCAGCTCCCAAGACAAACGGAGGGACAGACAGGAATTCGGACGGGAGGGACAAGGAGCACGACTCCCTAAAGGTGCCAGGTGATGGTGAATACGCGCCACGATCGCCCTCCAAGAGAAAAGACACAGAAGTTGAGATGTCGGCGGAGAGTGAAAGAGCTGAAAAGAGGGCCAGGCTCTCGGAAGACGAAGAGGGCGAATTGGTGGAAGATTAAGCCGTTGGAGCAGATGTGTAATCTGTATTTCTGGTATGACCGCGGTTTTGGCGTTGGGGTTACTATCACACAGCGTTTTCTTTGCAATGAAACAACGAAACGGTCTCAGCAAAGATATGACGTTTCTCTTTGATGTTTCAGGTAACGCTACGACCTTTGAAGATGGCGTTGGGGCTCCTTTCTTTTCTCTTTTTTTCCCTTTATTCCCGCTGCTAATTGTATCAATCGCCCTAACATGTTGGATAGAGTTTGCCGCATAGGCACAATGGTATAAATGTTATGTACTGAAGCTGGAGGTTAGGTGTGTTTTTTTGGTGGAAGCTAGGCATAAATTGATATCCCAGATAAATACAAGAGAAATTTGATACGTTGAGCTTGGCAAATCGACTGGGGTAATTTGATGCGAAGTTACCAAACCGATGGCCAAAGTCGTGTGTCCCAAAGGCATCGTGGTAGCTCACCTTGCCATATGTCTCAACCCATGTTAATGTGAAGATATATCGCCTTTGGAAATTGAAGTTAGGGCAACAATAGGTAACTTCATTTGCGTATAACACCGTATGACTCTTACTCTCTTACTCAGCTGCTGCCTAGAATCCAACCGGCTGAAGACAATCATTGTCTGCCACTCCTGGCACTGCCCGAGTTCTGGCTGCCCCAGGATGCAGCTGCCTGGAGCTGCCTAGAGCTGCCTAGAGCTGCCTAGAAAGTATAAAGAGTGCCCATCGCCCGCCGCCATCTTTCAAACTTTTCTTCTTCTTTTCTTTTCCTTAGCTTCCTTTGCCAAATGGCTTAGATCAAGTGTAGTATCTGTTCTTTTCAGTTTAATCTCTGACACGTCCTCTACTAGAGGCAAACTTGGTGATTACCTCTTATTTTTGGTTTTCTGGGTGGGAGTGTCCCATTGCGCTTGCGCAATATGCTTCTGCTCACTGTGTCCCTGGTATTACACTGCTTCCAGGTGATGCGACCTTTTCGTTGCTTGCGTTGGCTTGTCCAGTGAGGCGAAGAAGAGTGATTTTGGCAGTAAATAGAAGTTTGATCACCGTATCAAGCGTAAGATTATCAGAACAGAAGTCATGGTACGAAACTGGCACGGCTGCGTGTTGTGGGTAGATTGAGGCACCTGGCCCGTCAAAGATCCTGGGCTCGTCAGCTACAAAATCTGTACCATTTTCAGTGTAGAATTGAATCCAGAATCTTTCTTTTTAAATTGTCTTCTGCTCTGCAAGCTGCTTGTTTTTAATTCACGCAGAAATGGTGAAATCAAGGCTCGTCGCATCTCTTCGACATTCATGTTGAGGTCTGCCAGAATTTCCCCAAAACAGCTTAGCGTGGCCTAGAGCTATGGCGCTGTGCCTCAAAAAAAGACGGCCATGGGTAGCTTCTACTTAAACAGTCTCTCGCGAAACATTACCTGTAGTAATCAACCAAACACTCTATACCACCGCTCTTTTTTTCGCTACGCATTGTCGGATTCTCCTCTCAAGAGCGTTTACTCGCAGCCATCTCATCACAATGGCCACTCTGGGAGGCTACCTCAACAGTGAGCGCGACGCCCCTCATCCAACCCCGCAGGCAGCCCTCGTTCATTGTAACTAACGCTTCATTGTGCTGTAGAGAAGGTCCTGATCGTGACGGCAGACTCGCGAATCCTTGTGGGGGAGCTGGCAGCATGCGATGCGTCGACAAATCTGGTATGCAATTGTCCTCTCTCGGTCCCAAGGGCTATTCCCGAAAGCTGCTTTCTTCGGCCTCTACGAGACAAAGGGCAAATGCTGACTACTTTTTGCTATATAGGTCTTGAAAAATGCCTTGGAGAGAATTATCCGAACACCTGACGACCCAGAACCATCAGCCGAGGTCCCTCTAGGGCTATACCTCGTACGAGGCGACAACGTTTGCTCGATTGGCCTTGTCGACGAAACGCTAGACGAGAGCATAGACTGGACACAAGTAAAAGGGTCGGTAATAGGAGGAATCAAACACGTTTAGAAGCCATCATTTCAAGAGCCGTCCACTGAGATACCACGGGCAGCGAGTTGGACGGTTTGGAGAAAGGGGAGAGGGATAAAGAGAAAGAGAAGAGCCAATTAGATTTAATTTTTGTCTGGGTACGGGTCATTTGGCACTTGGAGTGCCTGGAGTTGGGGTATACACATGCAAGGCCTTTCTGCAAAGGGTACGAATTTACATCATATTTTCAAAACTATTGTTTTGTGCTGAGCTGTTTTCGCTAACCTGGTTTTCTATTTGAAGGTTTAACTCAAGCCTGCATTAACCAAAAACGCGCTGCATCCAGACCTCCTTGAAGGTGTGCTCTCCAGGAGTTCCAATCACCCGCCTGATTCTGTTTCCCTTTCGGACGCTCAACCAGCCCATTGTGTCGCCGGGGACCTCATCCAGAGTGACGAGATGAGGGTCGGCCTCAACGTCGTCTGTAAGGTCCACCAAAGCAGCTTCGCCAGGCTTCGACCTAACACGCTTGTCCAGGATGTACGATCCCTTGGTCCACTGGCCAACTGTCTCAACTCGGAGATCTTCGGGCTTCGCGGGCACCTTCCATCGAGGATCGTCGTGGGTCAGCATGTACCAGACTGTAAAGGGATCGTGCAACGCCAGGGCTGGCTCGTTGCCATCACCCTCCATGGAATCGATCTTGTTGAAAGCTCCGTTGATGAAGTGGCTGGCCCATCGAGCAAGAGGGCTGCCAGCATCGATGTAGGGCTGGATCTTTTCGACAAAGTAGTTCTTGTTGATGGCATGGCGTTCCGTGATGTCCAGTGGGCACAGAGTTACTGTAAGTCGGCGAGAGAGTTTCGCAGGGAACGGCTTGATGTTCAAGACATTGCTGGGGATGGGAGGCATCGTTGATGCAGGGTTGGGCGATGAAAGAGCATAGACAAGAGCGGCGGCAAGGGGATCCGCGTAAGTGTTGAACTCTGCTGAAGGAGTGACGTTACCGGGGACCTCGATGGCTCCGCCCATGACCACCAGCTCCTTGACCTTGAGGAACGTCTCAGGGTCCTCGGTAGCAGCCAGTGCAACGTTTGTGAGGGGCCCAACGGCGAGGATGCTGATGGTGTCTGCAGGGTTCTCTCTGAGAAGACGCAGCATCTCTTTGTGGGCGGGCTCCTTGGATGCGGTGAAGCGTGGGTAGGATGAGGTGTGATCATTGGCATCTTCTTTATCGAAGAGAGCCTTCCAAGTTTCGGCAGGGCTCAAGTCAGTGTGTATATCATGGACGTTGTGCAGCCCATCAGCGCCATCTATATTTAGTTGAGCTCAGTCAGTGGTCGTCAGGAATAGGAATTGTGTATCAATAAAGGGGAGAATACGTACGGAAGTAATCAGCAGCCAAGACAGGGTCTGCCAGTGAATGTTCGGCACCAGCAGCCACGATGGTCTTGTGGGCCTTCAAGGTCTCGTAGCCTTCTGGGCGGCCCTGGGATTTTCTCCACGCAAATTCCTTTTCTAGGACGTGGTACAACGCGGCGACGTTGCGAAGGCAGCTAATTAGAAAGTAAGTCGGATGATTTGAATAATAACTAGGGTTTATTGTTCATCTTCTTGTAGGCATACCATTGTAGAGGAACGTTGCCGTATGTGACTGAGATCATGGCCAACTCAAGCTCCTCGGGGGAGGCGCTGAGGGCCAGCAGAAGGGCCATGACATCGTCGACACCTTTGGATGGAGTTAGTCTATGTCAAATATTAGAGGCTGAGAAGTTGGCACTTACCTGGATCAGTGTCCAATATGATTTTAGATTTGGGTGCCATTGTGATCTTGGTGGGATTAGAATGTTCTCTGACAATAATGTGGTAGTTTTAAAGGAATAAAAACATACAGATTTAAATAAACTACTCAAGTTCAAAGATAGTATCTCTCGAGCTTAAAGTGAAAGTCCAACAGGTCGGAACAAACAAATCTCTCAACAAGTCTATAGGGTCAAGAAAGTCTTTAATAATAAATCCTTTCAACTCATCCACAACCGCGTAACTCGCCTCTCCGCAAAAAAAGTAGCCTCAGCGGGGTTTTTGGGGAATTTTTTCTGGGTTCCTGCTGAGATAATCCTCACTCAAACGGCACACGGAGCCCACCCCGGTTTTTTGCGACTATCAGCGGCCGGCGACGGCCGAAGCACGCCCTTCTCTAGCTTGACGCTGGTTGTGATTCACGGTGTTGCCAATTCGAATTCGTAATTTTGGTGTTTCCATTTGCCTATGATTTGCTGCTGTTTAGTTAATTGATCTCGATTCGGTTTGTATAGATTTCCGTTCTGGGCTGAGGTGCAGTTGTATTGGCGGGGCGGGCAGAAAACTGGCTTGAGACTATATCGTGAAGATGCAGTATATAACTAAACAAGCTGACTTTCTTTGAACAGTCATATCTTTGTGATCAAGTAGCTCATACAATTATAATTGTGTCATACGCAAGGTTTTTGTTGGCATTATTGCGTGATATGCAGCATGACGAGACAGCTGCTGGCTCTCTGTTTGTGTTTTGTAACTTGAAAACGCCTCGTGTTTGATTAGTGCAAGGAGAGCACGAATATGCTAACAAGAATGCCGAGATAACTAGGTACTAATATACAAAGAAAGATACCTATTTCAACATTTACGGTGCGGGATTTAGCAAGGTCCTAATGCAATTTTTAAAGGGAAAGGTTATTTAGCACCCAAGTCCTGTCATCTAACACTTCAGCTACACCCCTACAAGGCAGTCAGTCTATTGTAGAAGAAACCACTTGATTGTCACGCACTCAAAAGTAGAATAACAGCAGTAGAAGTAGTAGAAGCCATAGTAGCTCATGCCATTGCTAGAGTACTGAACAATCTTTCCCCTATCAAGATATTTGCGCATTATCACTTTGTCGAGAGCTGTAGGGTAAACTTATGCTCTATCTCGGAGCAGGACCAGAAATTGTTACACTTGTGGATCCTGCTGCACATGTGTAACGGCGCATGATCCCTTTGCAGAAATATCAAATCTACGGCACCCTGCATCTATATTACGGCGAGGCGCAACAAGCTGATGCAGGCCCGGAATCCAGTTGACAATCGTCGAGCGTGTTATTGGATCCTCCGCTAATTGATGCACCCAATGGACCCACAGTTCTGCATGTTTGATGTTGATGCGCAGCAGTGACCAGCACCTGAATTGCACCTGCAAGTTTATAGAGCTGCTCAAATTCAGCTGATAGTGATCTCAAGGCGGCCGGATTCTCTAGAAGTACCGGCTGGCAGAGTGAATGCCATTCGAAGAATAATTGGCAGCTGCGGCAGCAAAGAAAAACATTAAACGTCCACTCTACACAATTTCATTCGCCCTTCAGCGCAACGCGACGCGCAGCCAACACTCCTCGCAACTCTCCCTCAGAGCGCCATCGCTGTCCGAGACATAGTCCCTCTTCTAACCGCTAGGGGACACTGCGTCTCCAGGCCCAGGGCACGGCAATCTTGCCACCGAACGGCATTTTAGCGAGACGATCTGATAGCGTCTCCAAGGCAGAAGCTCTCCCCGTAAAGGGCCAGCAAGAAACATCAGTTACGTGCCCCACCAGATTCAATTTCCCCCCTTGGCTGAGCCACTGAGGCGCTCGCGTTCGGTCCCCCCCTGGTCGGCTTTTTTCCTTCGCCCTTCCCGACTGGCTAGTAGCCCTGCTCCTCGTTTCCCCATTGGCGACGTTGCGGCAACAAACACACCCCTGCCTTGCGTTGAAGCCACCTGGTGCTTTTCTTTTGTCGTGTCCTCAACCGCCTGTACGTTTTTTCTGTTTTCCCATTCTATGCTTGTTCGCTGCCATCGATCATCAATCCCACGTCTGGGCAATTGGGTCATTGCGGCTGGCCTTTTCATTTTCCCCTCACATCTTCCCGTGGCCTGTTCTTGACGTTTCTCCAGATTACGGATTTGCGCCAGCCTTGAAGGTTCGCCGCTGCAGTTAACCCTGCTGCATCGCTCCGCTGGTATAAAACGCTCCAGCATCCGTCAACGGTAGCACCTCCTGCAGCTATCCGACAATCGATCGAGCACCTGGCCGTTGCGTTTCTTTAATTTCCTCTCCAGCTTGCTGTTCGTCGCACAGCCATCGCCGGCTCAGGGGAGAAGCGAAAGCCAGAGCAGCCGTTCGCTCCGCTCGTCTCGATATCGCGGCATCGCTTTCTGCCGCCACATCTCTTGATTCCATTTCGCCCACTGATCGTATTTCAGAACGCGAAAACAGTTTAGAGTCATCATGGCCGACGCAAGCATGCTTTACACCGTCGGCGCCTATGCCACCCTGATTGGGGTTGGCTATGCCATCTATCACTTTTCGACACAAAAGGACAAGCAGAAGGGCGGCGTCACTATTACCAAGCCCGTAAAGGCCCCCCAGCAGCCAACGGCTCGAAAAGAAGACCGAAAAAAGAAGCAGCGAATGGAAAGCTATGTGACAGAGAGCAAGTCATCCAAGTCCGAAGCTCAGAAAGAAAAGGCTCCCGAAGCCAACCAGTGGCTGAGCAATGATGCTGAGAAGCAAGAAAAGCTCGATAACAGAGAGTTCGCCAGGCAGCTCTCCAAGGCCAAGGAGGGTGCCAAGTTCGACAACAAGAAGGAGGCTACCAAGCAGCGAGAGAAGACTGTGAAGCAGTCCAAGGCTAACAAGTCCAAGGCTGCACCGGCCCCAGAGGCTGTCATTTCTGCCCCGTCGTCCAACGGCGCCGACGCCGACGATGATGAGTCTCCTGTTGCTCTGTCTCCCGAGACTCGTCCCGTGGACGTCAGCGGTGTCAGCGATATGCTCGAGCCAACCTCTAGCACCGGCCCTTCCGTTCTCCGTCTCACTGATACCGAGTCCAAGAAGCAGAAGAAGAAGGCTGCTAAGAACCCTGAGCCGGCTGAGACCAAGAAGCAGAGACAGAACAAGAAGAAGGCCGAGGCCGCCAAGGTTGCTCGTGAGGAGACTGAGAAGGAGCGCAAGGTTCTCGAGGAGAAGCAGCGCCGAACTGCTCGTATTGCTGAAGGCCGCGCTGCCAAGGATGGCTCTGAGTTCATGGCAGCCGTCAATGGAAAGAAGTCTGCCTGGGACGGCACCAATGGAACCAACGGTGCTGCTGCCAAGAACGGAGATGCAGCTGTCTATGCCCCTCTTGATACCTTTGAGAAGTCCACTCCTGCTCCCGCTGCTAAGAAGGAGACTGTCAATCAGCTAGAGAGCTCTTGGATCTCAGCTCTCCCCTCCGAGGAGGAGCAGATGGAGATGCTCAAGGAAGAATCTGACGAATGGAACACTGTCAAGACCAAGTCTTCCAAGAAGTCCAAGAAGGCCTCGTCCGTCGAATCCGGAGAGGAGGCCACCCAGGCCCGTCCTGTGGCTCAGACTCAGCAATCCACCGAGACCAAGTCCCGTCCTGCGGCCAAGCCTGCAGCCGCCAAGAACTTTGGAGGATCTTTCTCTGCATTGACCACTAAGGACGATGATGCTGAGGAGGAGGTTGAGGAGGAGTGGGATGTCTAAAGCCCCGGATGCACGTCGACGAATACAATTTGTGCATAACTTGCCCAGCTGCAAGGGGACAGCCTAACACATGTTCCCCCAGCCGCTGTATACTACTCGCCAAACGGACATACCCCTAGCCGTTGGCATTATCTCTATTTTCCTCTCCGTCTTGCTACTCTGTATGGATGTCGCATATGTTGGATTTGAGAGGTATCATCCAAAAAAAATGTCTACCGCAGGAGGTAGGAAACCAAAAACAAAAACAAAAACAAAAAAAGCATATGAGACGAGGCTCATGCATGCATCTATTCGACAGGCAATATGCCAATTGTAGTGGTCAGGGGAATTGCGGAGTCGACTTGTTTTAGCGCATCATATAAATGCCATGAGGTCGACCTTTGTTTTCTTTTTTTCACCTTTTCTTTGCTGTTCTTTTTAATCTTCGTCTTCTCTTGCCTTTGTCACTACATAACGAATTCGGCTGTTGAAGAGCGAGACTGGAAAAACGGTCTTGCGACGGAGGCAAACAAAAAAGGGTGGACGCAGATGCTATGAATAAAACTATTCCTGATGGACAAAGGGCGAGATATAAAGAGAGACGCGTGTATGTAAATAAATACTGTTGGTATCAGACCTCGAAATGGGAAAAATCTACACTTGCTATGATTGAATGGTGGTTGTCGTGGGGTTCATGGTGATTGATAGGAGGTGATGCAGTTTGTAATGCATTGAGGTCTAAGTGAATCGCGACACCTTGATGGCACTGTAGTAGCACTGCCACTAGTAAAACTCAATCAATGATACATACCATTTGCTCATTGCTAGCAAACAATGTCGCAGCGGCACCTGTGTTTGTATGTAAACATGAATGAGGCTGATTTACTGCCGGTACGAAACTGGATGCACTGATTGAATGGAGAGCATTGAAGCGACTCTGTGTCCGCACGGTCTTGGTATTAGCATCTCATCCTCATGGCAGGCACTGAAGCCACAAGAAGTTTGCCTCCCACGGCGCCTCTGCCCGCATTCCCGCCATCCGATTTGGAGCAGGGCCCGATCGAAAATGCCTGGTGCCTGGGGTGCAGCAAGCCGCCACACCTCCCTCCAAATGCCCTCGTTCCCCCGGACTAACATGGCACTAACAGAGATTGAATGTCTACGGGGTAGTATTGGATGCTACATTGGCATTCCTCCTTGCTGCCCCCTTCTAAACAATGGGCGGCTGTTCATTCTGCTGTTGCTGCTGTACTTGGGTGGCTATAACGAGGCGCACACACAATCACACACACGCACAGGCAATCCCTGGCGCTTCCCGGATGTCCGCTTTGCTTTTTCGTGGCGTGGTCAGTTTTTGTAGTGGTGGGGGAGTCGGAACTGGGTGCCGTGGGCCCGCCTGGAACGTCCAGCCAAGCCAGCGTTGTCTTTTTTCTCAAAGTAGCCACCGCGGGGCTTATTATCCGACTCTCCAGTCTCCATCGAGATACATGTGCTGGAAGCAGGCAGTGTGCTAGTACCTGTCTCGTGCCTTGAAGGGAGGGGGGCACTGCAGGGCCGTCTTACACCAACTGGCGTCAGTATTAATACATTTGCGTACGTAGTTTCTGTGTAATCATCTCACGAGATCGAGATTTCGGGCTGTGTGCAGTCTCTCGCGTCTTCCATCAGCAACGCCGCCAGGAATTTGCATGAGTTGCCAAAACTCAATGGGAGCGGATGGACGGGCGGACGTCGTCCCGGAGAGGAATTTTTGTTGTTGGCTTGCCACTTATGCGGGACGGCCAAAACGGCTCCCGGTGCCACCCTTTCAACATGGCTGACATTTTTTTTCCCTTACTGTTTTCCTGCTCCGTGACTGCGAGTGATACGACAAAGTTACCATGAGCCAGTAGGCATCGTGAATGTCCTTCCCGCGGTCCCGAGGCAGCAAACTAATCGTCTTCGTCTCCTCTTATTCTCAGGCTCGCATTGTTCTTACGCACGGAACGTCGGGGCCAAGTGAGATATTTTCGCTGGTGTCAGCCAAGCAGGTGGGATTGCGCAGCGGGGGCCAGCGCACGGCCAAGAACGTTTATTGACTCGATGACGACGACTCGTGAGGGGGGAGAAAGTCAAACAGTGAAAGTCCTAGCATGTATATTGGAATCTTTCTGTTTTTCCTTACCGAAATCTGCTGCATCTGTTCGCTAGCTTAGGCACCAGGTCTTGTCCGTGCGTACATGTATGGTCAGTATTATGTGTTGAGGGCGCAGTAGAGCAAGTTGATCATGGCAGATGACGGCGACGTGGCATGTCGGTATTAGGTAGACGCTGCTGCCGCTGCTGTCTAGCCAATGCTAGAGCAACGCAAGGGTTCGGCTCGCTCGTTAGCCTTTATACTTTTCTCGAATTCTTTTCGATACATCCTTTTTCCTGGCAAGCGAGGAACCCCCAAGCTTTATCTGACCCTCTTGTGATGTCAAGAATCTGAGAGGCGCCGCCTGTGGGGAGCAAATAGAAGGTCGAGAATGCCCAACATGGGACATTGGCGGCCACGGCACGGCGCTCATTCGAACGGACGGGGGTCGATAGCGCAACTTAGTTCCAGTAGCCCCGTGGCACGAGCACGAACAAGCGCAAATGGTCGTTGAAGAGACAAAAGTTGCCAGGTCTGCAAAGGGCCAAACCTCCAAGGTCAATTTTGGATCCCGGAACCCTGGACGTGCCACTTGCCGCTTGAGGCAATAGGGAATCAGATAAGGGTACATGGGCGCTGGGCGCAGTCTGGCCACCAGAGGAGGTACCCCCTTCCCGCATGAGTATCAGCAATGAAACGAACGACAGGCATTGTCCCCCGTTCCGCAGTTCGCTTGCTGGCATAGGGTCCATTCGCTGGGCGAGGATCCCCCAATGCTGTGCCCCCCCCCAGAGATCCTTATCTTACTGTGATGATGATGCGCAGCGCTCGCACGTAGTTGAAACACAGAGATTCAAGTCAAGTGTTTCACCCGCGAGGCCAGCTACTCCAACCCGCCGCACGCCAAGCGCTGGAGTCGCGCGCGCGAAGACGACCAAAGCAGCATAGAAGGGAACGAAAAGATGGGGAATTAGACCGACGCCGTATGCGAGGACCGCGGACGGAGCGCCAGTGGCCCTCTTAGTTGATTGGGGGACCCGTTTCTCCATGGATCTAAGCGGTGACCGCGCCCCCGAACAAGACGTATTCGCAGCACTAAGATATTGGGGGCAGGTATCCGAGCTCGAGTAAAATGAGAGAAATATCACGATGTCTCCGTATTTGCCAATGGGGACGGCGTGGGTAATTAGTCTCGTAATGCTTCATTCGCAAGCTGACGTGACGTGAATTGGCTGTGACTGAGACGAGAGAGTTTCGAATGCCTCATCAATTAAAGATGAGAACAGAGAAACAAAACATCAAGAGAAAAAAAAAGGTTTCTGCAGCAGGTAGCTGATAACTCTATTGGGCCTCGACGGCCGAAGCGCAAGCCTCTGGCGGCGTTTTAGGTTCCTCCGCAGGCGGGTGGGCAGCAGTAAAATGAAGCCCTGGCCACATCGCCAGCTAAGCTTGCCGGCGGTGCCTTTCTCGCATGCGCCAGGACTGCTTGAGTCGTAGCAGCGCTGTTTGAGGCCTTTGTGGCGAACCGTCGCGGGGTCCAGGCTAGCAGGCCTCACCACTGTCAGGCAATCATAAGGGCCCTGGTCCCCCCCTGCCCATCAGGGCCTCTCTGATCCTCTGATCTGCTCTGCTGTCGAAAACATCCGCCGCTGGGCTTGTGGTAGCGCCGCATCTTCAGCACGTTACAGCGCAGCGATCTCTCTTGCGTCGATCTGCGCCTCTCCCTTCCCGTCTCTCCCATCTCTCACACTCTTCAAAACCTCCCTCCACGTCTCTAATTTTTTTTTTTACGCGCCTCACCCCAAAATCCAACCCTCCTCCAAAATTAGAGGCCAGCCAGCTGGACTTGCGGCCGCCCCCCTGGTGCTTATAGAGAGGCTTTGGTTTTATTTTTGGCGCTGCTCGTACTGAAACGAACCTCGTCGCTACGCATTTCCGCCCTGCCACCTTCTCGCCTCGCCATCTCCTTTCCGCAGCCGCCTCTTCTTTCCTTTCATCTCATCACTTCGCATTGTTCTGCGCCATTGCCAATTTTCCTTTTTCTGTCTCTTTCTTAGTCTCTTTCTTTCCTTTATTGTGACGACTTTCAATTATTCTTCTTTTTCATTTGTCATAATTCTTCTTCTCCCTCCATCGCCTTACCGCACTCAACCTCTTGGGGTCTTCAGACTTGAAACTGTCGCAGACACCCCTTAACTTTCTCGACGATACGCTTCGCTACCCCCACGCCTCCAATCGATTCACGAACTATCGAAACCGTTCATTCCAGTGTGCCTAACGACGACTTTCTCTTCTGGATAGCCACCTGTTTGTTATTATTGGTCACTTTCTTTGGGCTGCTGGACTCTCATTTAGACGAATTTCGCTGCGATTTCCACCACGACTGTTCGTTCTCTCGATACCGATTCTGTAAACACGCTATTTCGTCCATGTTGGGGATATCAACCACCAATTGAAAGGCATTCTACATACGGGGACGTGCCCTGTAGCCTTCCACCATGTCCTTCCCCGTCGCGCTACAGTCGGCCATCTTCTACCTGGTTGCCTGCACACCATGCGCCGAAGTACGGCACCGTCACAAGGCCAAGGACCAGGCCAAGAAAGAGAGAGTAGAGAAGGCGAAGCTAGAGACACAACAACCTGGCTTATATCGACATCCCTCACCGTTCAACACCAATCCCTACTGGCAAGAAGAAATTCGCATGGGACCTAGCTTACCAAAGAAATCGGCGAGCAAGAACTCAAGCCAACGGGGGCTGATGAGCGCGGGAGGAGAGACCACGGGAGAGATCAGTGCACTCAGCCTGTCAGGGCGTACAAACACTGGCGATAGCCACACCAATTACGGAGACAGCACGTTGGTGGTATCACAAGATGGCATTCTTTCAGATGACTGGAATTCGCGGCATGGATACCAGCGCGAGGATGAGGAGCTATGGGGAGCAGATTGGACTGGCCACAAATTAAAAGACGCCTTTTCCAAAGCGAGGGATTCAGCTGGAAAGCTGATTGAATCAACATTGGGTATGGATAAGGAAGTAACAGAGGAGGAGCGCCGCGCCTTTTACGCGGCCCCACGAAACCCACCCGTCAACGACCTTCACCCACCCGTCGTCAGCAGCAAACTGCCTCACAAGGAGGCTCACAAGTGGATGCTGCAGCCACCTCCGTCTGCCAAGGTTATGGAAGGCAAGGTGCCTGTCAGCAGAGCCATGAGCTCCAGTAGTAGAACAAGCGCGAGGACAGCTGCAAGTGGAAGGACGGCTGCCAGCGGAGAGGAAAGACTAGCTCGCCAATTGCAGGAAAAGCTGGTCAGGGAGAAGATGATGAAGGAATTACCGACTGAAACTGAGCTGATCGACTCGCTCTTCGTTTCCCGTAGTCGGAGCACCCGATCTGACTTGACACGGACACGTAGCCTGTCATTCGACGGTGGTTCTGATGAGGCATTGGATAACCGAAGACGGAACAACCGCTTGAGACCGATGGCTGCTCCTCCTGGATACGAAGAGTCAGAGGATGAGTACGAGGATATATTCACACCTCGCATCTCCAAGAGCACCAGCAACTCCAGTCAGCCTGGACACGCTGCTCAACGACCGAAGCTGGAAACTATAACCAGCAGCGAAGGCAGCAACCGTTCACGGTCCAAGAGGTCAAGACGGCACAGATCCACGAGGAAGAAGAACCTGCCTGGAACGGGATCGCCTGTTGGAGATGACTCCGACTAAACACGCCGTTTGAAAGAGTTCTCGTGTCAAAGCACCGACATGCGACTGTATCGAACAAGGGGCGGAATGAAACGCTATATTTTTGCTTTGTTCTTTTGCTCTTACCTGTCTTTTTAAGTTTTTCCTGTTTTTGCTTTTTCTCTTTTGCACATACATATTCTTTTTGCTTCAATTTCAAAGCATAGCACAAACGCGGGCGCTGGGAGAGAGAGAGAAAGAGAGGTATTTTCTTTTGGGTAGTGTTTTTTGTGTTTTTTGGCTTTTGGGTCTGCCCTTTCTTTTTCTCTCTGGTGCGTGTTTAAAAGGCATGGCGTATTGAGACTGTGGGCTTTTGGTTGTTGGCTTGTTCTTTTTGGTGTATTTGTAGTAGCAAAGAACAAAAGAGGCGATATTCATAGCCTACTAGAGGTGCAGTGCTAGTTATTGCACAAAAAGATTGGATTCTTTTCCACCCTTATTGAAAGATTCATTTCTGTGATATTGACTGTGAAGCTGTGATTACTTTGCCAAAGGGGGGTATATCTTTGGGGCATCTATCAGCCCAATATAGATTTCCAAAACGCCTACCATGCAGCCTGATCTTGGTCCGTTTCCTTATTTTCCAATTATATTTCCAGAGTTTGTGCTTATAGATGCAGACCATCCTCCTCAGTATTATCTTGACCTTCCTCCCCCTGCGTCGTTGATTGCGTAGTATTAGCACTGGCTGGCGCAGTGTGTCCTGTTGGTTGGCTATCAAATCGTACTTGACCGTTCGATATCGTGCCGGTCTGGAAGGTGCCGTCCGTCCAAGCCGAATGCCTCGTCTCGCCGGGCCCAGGCTGGCCAGCAGCAAGCTCTCCATTCACAAGCCCGTTTATAGCAGCCTCTTCAATTCCCTCGACGCCGGCATCTGTGCTTGTCGCCGCCGCCGCCGACACCTCATCTTGGCTCTGAAACTCGGTCCAACTGATGCCTCGGTCTTCCACCTCCACGCGAACAATGGCCAGGCGCTCTGCCATGCGGTCGATGACGAGCTCGTTTTCCTTGATGGCGTCGATGCAGTCCTGGTCTGGCTCTGCGCTGCTGGAGGATTCACCACCGAGCGCGACGGATGTGCCTTCTGCGAAGGGCTTGAGCTGGTCGTTGGAGTATTGGAGGTGGGCGATGGAGTTGCGGATTTCGAGGACTTTGAGGTGAAGCATGCCGATGGAGAGGTCCTTGATGGCCGAGGCGAAGCGGGCTGGCGCTATGGGGGTTGTGTCGGCGGACATGGTGATGGTGGAGGGCTACTCTTGAGGTAGAATTTTGGCTCTTAATGTTTATGGATCGTGATGTTGGAGAGTTAGTTATACCAGGCGAAGTTGTGCGACCAAATGGTGGATGATTGTAAGCTGGGGGAGCTACATGTGTAGAGCAGAGTTGAGGTTATCATGGAGGGGCTGCTCATCATGCACGTTATAGTGGGGTTAAGCCGTATGGCGTACCCCTGCCAGCCTAAATCTGTGAGTGGCGCAACGCCCGCAATCTTCTATCCGATTCGGCAGAAGAAATTCTTAGTTTGGATGGGCGGGCAACAACTCCAACATCTCTCTCAAAGCCCTCCAATTCGGGACCACGACACACGGGTTGGGGCCATCGTAGGCCTTTTCGGCACCTCTGGCGCGCAGTTGGCGCATTGAACAAAGAAAGACGATTCGAATCGAGAGAAATAAAGACAGCACCCCCGCAGCATGAATGGGCTCAGCTGCTCGAACGCTTCTTGGTCGCTGCTGAGGGCTGCGGCTCGGGGCATCTCGAGACAGGCTGGGACATGCGCGGCCTCGACCTCGATAGCGAAGAATGGCGCAGCTACGACAGTCTCGCGATGGATGTCGTGCTGCGCTTTGAAGAATTCTGAGGGAGGGGTGTTGAGGCGGACCGAATGGGCGGGATTGAAGGCGTGCAGGAAGCTGGATGGTGGTCGCCGGACCTTTTTTGGACCGAAGATTATTCGGGACTATGAGGAGCTGCCTAAAAGCTACAGAGACCAAGCTGGGCTTGCGTTCAGCGGGAGGGATTTGTCCGAGGCAGAGGTCGACAAGATATTCGGTAGGCGTATTGGCGGTAAAAGGGCGAATCACCTGCTACGAATTTTACACGGCAGAAGAGTATCCGGAACACTGGAAGACCCTGCCTTTGCGATACATACGGCGCAGTTTACAGAGGAGGAGATTGCTAGGGCCTTGGCGTACCTGCGCAAAACGGTGCCCGTGGAGGAGATTAGAAACGCGGGCTTGAGGGCGGAGGACGAGCTGGAGCAGATGGAGCAGGACATGGAGCGAGCAGCTGCGAAAAAGGCAAAGGCTGACAAGGGAGAGGCCAAAGAAGAGGAGGAAGACGCAGCTGAGGTCTATGTACCTGATCCTATTTACGGCCGAAGTAAGATTGACGAGTTGCGAGCTCGGAATAAGGCTAGGGAGAAGGCCAGGGAGAAGGCTCTCGAGGAAGAGCGCAAGGCTAAAGAAGCTGTCGAAGGCGTTTCAGGCCCATTGGCGAAGCGAGAAAACCAAGTCCGAGAGATTACGAACCCCAAAGTGGCGGAATACTACAAGGCTGCGCAGTCTGATATGGAGGCGCCGCCGGAGCTGAAGCCCTGGGAGCGAATTCTGCCTTCTGCGACTGTTGTGGCGCTGGTACTCGGATTCTTTGCTGCGGTGGCCATGGTCTATGAAGAGCCGGCGCCGCGGTACAGGCTGTTCCAAGAGATATCGACTGCGCACGCAACGGTGGGAGCTCTGATTGGTATCAATGCCTTGGTATACTTGGGCTGGAGGGTACCGCCGCTGTGGCGCCTCTTTAACAAGTACATGATCTTTGTCGTGGCTACCGTTCGACCCGTTACGCTCTTCACAGCGGCGTTTTCGCACACCAAACTCAGTCACTTGCTGGTCAACATGGTGCCCTTGTGGTTTGTCGGAACGTGTCTCCACGACGAGATTGGCCGCGCAAACTTCCTCGCGCTGTATCTCGGCTGCGGCTCCGTGGGCTTTCTGGGTAGTCTGATCACGTATACGCTCAGGGGCTGGATAACGGTCACGTCGCTGGGCGCATCGGGAGCGACGCTGGGGCTGTGCTCGGCGTACTTTTGGGAGCATCGCACGGACGGCTTCAAGATCTTTGGGCTGCCGCAAGATGGCGTTCATGGGATTGTGTTTTTGGCGCTGATCACGGCGGTGCAGTTGGCTGGTTTGGGGAAGACGGTGAAGCTGAAGGTGGATATTGCGTCGCATATCGCGGGCATTGTGGCTGGTATCTTGGGTATTGAGCTGCTGAACAGGACGGAGAGGAGGAAGGCGTCTGCGGAGGGGGATAAGACGGTGATTGATATCTTGTCTGGAGAGACGAAGACGAAGACGCATGAGGTGGCTGATGAGAAGGAATAGATGCGTGGGATTTGATGCTATATAGAATTGTATTTATGTAACAACACTACTTATTTATGACATGATGTGAGAGTTCTTGGAGAGATAACATATAGAAGCTATTGAGAGTGATATATATCCGTGTTTTATGTAGTAGTTCTGCAAAATGAAGGATTTGGTACTCATTTAGAGAGCTGTGAGGGTTCATGCATAAGGCTGCAGATGCACTAAACCCTACGGCTTTTGGGTTATAAGGCTATATGCCATGCGAATGGTCTATAACTATTTCATCTGCCAATGACAATGGTGCTACATATTGAGAGCGAGAGTACTAAAGACATTCCAAAATTAACGTTATTAAAACACCACCTTTGCGTTGCAGATCTCTTGATACTCATTGTCCTGTTTCTCGTCTGCTTGGGGTCACCGCTGCAGCCCGTCGTCATTGCTGCAGCAAAAGATGGAGAGGCAGCCCCACTGAAGACAGCCACCCTAGCTGCCCGTTAGCGCGGCTGCAGTTCCCGGGCAACGACAGCGTCATAACAGACCACCTTGGCAGGAACAAGCCGTGGGGCTCCACTCTTGCGGAAAGAAGAGTGAGTGTGATGTGATGAGCTGGCAGGAGCTTTGCCTTACTTTGAGGCCAAGGCGAGGTGACTTGCGCCAACGCAAAATGACGAAGTTTCTCTTTTTCTTTCAGGGCCACATCTTGCTTCTTCTCTCTTCTTCCTCCTCCTCTCCAATTTTCTCCTTTCTGTGACGCAACACGTGCGCCTTGGGCAACCTCCTTTACGAGCTCCATTTATTCGCCATCTCCTATCTTTGCGCTTCTTCAGCTGCCGATAGACCGATCAATCAAGCCCAATGGGGCTGACCCTTACTTTTAGCCCTTAAAACTCTCTCTCCGAAATTTGCGCGCCGGAGCCTTTCGCGTTTCGTGAGCGGCACAAGTACTAGGCCTTTAGGCAAACGATAGCTCGGAACCATCTGCCACACACAGCAATACTACGTATTCGACTGCGCATGTGCATGCATATATACCTGACACCACTCGATTCAGCTCATTCTTCATCTACAGACGTTGCTTTTTGGCAGACCCGCGCTAGCCCAAAGGCGAGGCTGTGAAGAAACCTCGCTGCACGATACTGACTGGCATAAGCCTCAGCCCACTCTTTTCTGCCTCGCCAAAAGGGAACTCGATTGGCGCATCCAGCCCCTAACGCCTGGAACGCAGCGCCCCACGTTAGCGCTAAGATTGGCGCTGCACGTTCGCGTGCCGGGTTTTAGGAAGAGATTCGCTGCAAGCTGGGGTATTGGCGGTGGCCGCGCTTTTGGCTTTCTGGTTGCTGGGCCTTGAGCCTGCCCACACACCCCCGAGACTCCGCATCTGGACCTGCAAAACTAAAACTTTGGGACGCAAGCTGGCTCATATTCGCTCTTTCATCCTGCATCACTACGTTGTCTCGAGGCCGGATACAGCTGGAGAAGCAACGGGAATTTAGGTTTCAGAAAGAGAATCTGAGAACTCATAAATTTCTCTTTGTTGCGAAATGGTCTAGCTGGGATCGCCGCGCACTCGAATTTTCTGTCTAGGGCGTCTTCGCGCGTTCTTCCTACCACCCTTCGCCCTCCCCTCTCCTCTTTACTTCTTTATACGAGGACGACTTCCGATCTAAAGAGCCATGGGTGAACCATCAAGTCCCCTCTCCTCGCCTCGCGGCTCTTTCCGCGACTCTACCCCGTCGTCGCCGTCGTCACCCCTCTCGACTCTCTCAAACACGCCCTCCTTACCAGACACCTCCGTCTCTTTGGTCGACCCTTCACGACGGTATCCCTCGCCCATGTCGACGACTGCCTCTGGCGCCCAGTCTCCTATGAGATCAACAGCCACCATTAGCCTTGGACAACCCGTCTCTGACAACGACTCTTCAAAGAGTGCGGATGACGACCAACCCCCGGCTAAAAGACGCAAGGTTTACCAGCCCAAGGAGCGCACAACAGAATATTTGAATTACCTGAACAAGGACGATCAAGATATGACAGCCGAAGAAAAGGCCCAAGAGAAGAGGCTGATTACGGCGCTGCGGAAAAAGAAGAAGATTGTTGTCATTGCAGGGGCTGGCATCTCTGTATCGGCAGGAATTCCTGATTTTAGATCCTCGACAGGCCTCTTCGCACGTGTCAAGAACCAACACAACCTGAAAGGATCGGGCAAGCACCTCTTCGACGCGTCTGTTTATAGACATGATTCCTCAACGCAGTCGTTTCACAGCATGGTCCGGGAAATGAACGAAATGACCAAGAAGGCGAGCCCAACCCCATTCCACCGCCTGCTAGCATCCCTGGCTCAAGAAGGACGCTTAATGCGACTCTACTCTCAAAATATTGATTGTCTCGATGCGAATATGACGCCTCTGGCTACCGAGATCCCGCTGCCCCTTAAGGCTCCATGGCCAGCTACCATCCAGCTTCACGGTGGACTACAGAAGATGGTCTGCAGCAAATGTGGTCATTTAGAACCGTTCGACGGGGAGGTGTTTGACGGACCTGAGGCTCCGCTATGCAAGGAGTGCGTAGTGCACGATGAGCTAAGAACATCATTTGCCGGAAAGCGGAGTCATGGGATTGGGCGCATACGGCCGCGATTCGTGCTCTACAACGAGTATAATCCAGATGAAGAAGCCATTGGAAACGTATCGAGTGCGGATTTGAAAGCCCGCCCAGACTGCGTTATTGTTGTTGGAACCACCCTCAAAGTTCCAGGCACGAGGAGGCTAGTCAGAGAGATGTGTCAGGTTACCAGAGGCCGACGAGATGGGCTCACAATCTGGATCAATACTGATGCGGAGCCTAAAGATGCGTTGTTTAAAGACTGTTGGGATCTTGTTGTACGTTCTCCGTGCGACAAGGTAGCTCACCTCGCAGCCCTGCCTCCGTGGGATTGCGATATTGGCAATGACTACCTTGTGTCTGCTGAGCAAGACGGCCAGAACCAGGAGCGTCTCAAGAATACCAAATTGGAGGTTGCACTGCCACCGATTCAAACCATTCCCAGCCATGATCGTGAGCTGGATGCTATGCCCACGCCGCAACCCAGCCCTAAGCTTGGGGCCAAGAGGCAGCTGAAGATTGTCCTTGGCAGGGAGCCTCCCGAAAACGCCAAGCAAACCAAGGCGACAGCGAAGCCGCGCCCTCGAAAGACAAAGCAGCCCGCCAAGCCCAAGGCTCCTCCCAAGAATGCTGTTACAGAGACGTTCAAAGCCGTCAAAAATGTCGCTAGAGGCAAAACGACGGCGAAGAAGCTTGATGATCCCATTGAGCTATCTCGTCAGCCGCTTCCTCTTCCGCCTCTGAAAACACAACCTCTAAAGGCGGAATTCGACTTCTCTTACGATACTCCTCAGAGTGATTTGAGCTCTCTACCTCCTTCCACCCCTCTTGCGCCTCCCAGAAACAAAGAAACGATTTCTCCCAAGTCTATACCCCGCAACATGGAAAATTTGATCGATTATTGAGTGAGACGATGCAGAATCGGCTAGAATATGTATAAAATAGCATTGATATGACGGCGTTTTTATTTTATTTCAACGGGAAGAAGGAACTTTCGGCGGGTACATAAACGGCCAATCGTGGGATTGGGTACATATATACATATCACATGGGCGATGAATTCTGGCTATGTTGGGAACCCGGAGTCTAAAACCAGGGTTACTTGGGCCTACGATGATAAAGTATTTACTATCTAAGTGGAGGAAATGGGAATGGAAAGCTTATACATGGGAGTTTGAGGGATCCAATAGGCAGATAGCCCAGGCAGAGGTCACAGCGAACATGAAATATTAATGCAATGCCTTCAACTTGACAGTGGCTATTACGTCTGTAAATGTGATACAAGCGTCACACTGCTCCCTCCTCTCTTTATGCTTTGTATGGACTCCAAAATAACCCATCACCATTCCATTTTTCATGCAGTCGATCCAATTCTGTCAGCTTCTCTTCAGAGAGAAGGTCCCGTCGCCCAGGAAGGAACTTCATTATACCAGGGAAAACCCTTCGGGGCAGCCCAGCATCTTCATCATCTTTCTGTAGAACTGCCACGGCTTCGTCATACAATACTGCCAAAGCATCTCTTGTCGCAGGTTCTGTAGACCACATTACACCAATGGTACAGAACCCCCTGTCTCTGGCCTCGACGAATCTCGCTTTGCCTTCTGGGGTAGCGCCAATCTCCGCCATCTTGGAAGGATTGAAACTATGGAACATGAGTGCAGAGCGAACGGCGTCCGGGTATTTGTCCGTTACGGCAAGATATTTCCCGTAGGCGTCTTTGAGAGCTGGAGCGGAGAGGCGAGCGAATCGGTTGGAAGACATGGCCTTGAAGCCGCCGTGGACATTCAATGGGTCGAAAGCATTGTTGGCCTTTGCGAAGGGAACCTGGACTGTGTCTGCCTTGACGGCTTTTTCGAGTAGAGTTGAGTTGAAGAGGATTTTCCCCACGGAGGAGGCTTCGGCTTCATTGGCAGGGCCGTAGTATGTGCTTGTGAGGAGGACGATGGGCTTTCCGGCGAATGGAGTTCCTGGAGGGCCACGAGAGAAACCAAAGATGACGTTCATAGGCTCTGGAGGAGGAGAAGCGGCGAGGAAAGCTTCAATAGCGGCATCAATGGCCGTGGGAGGGAAGATCAAGGTACGGTTCCAGATGCTGGGAGAGGGATCGTCCTTGCTGGCTGGGGAGAGATTCAAGCTGCTCAGGGGGTATGCCTTCATGGTGGCTGAGACGACAACGCAGAGGCCGTGGCCGGTGCCGCAGAGGGCGTTGAAAAGTGCGAGTTCTTCGCCTTTGGAGGAGGAGCTGATTTGGAGGACATCTCCTGAGGCGGTGACGACGCGGAAGCTCACGACGTTGTCGGCCATCCAGCTGATGAGGCCGTTTTGGGAGCAGTTGCCGCCGCCGAGGAGACACCCGACGACGCCGACGGCGTTGGAGTTGGCCATGGCGGTGAAGTAGCCTTCTTGCGCGAGATATCGCATGACATCTCCTGTGAGGGCACCGCCTCCGATGTGGACTTGGGAGGTTTGCTTGTCTAGCCGGATGGAGTTGAGGTTGGCGAGGTCCAGGTAGAGAGTGCTTGAGGTGATTGGGATGGCGGCATTGTGGCGTCCTCCGGCGGGGATGATGGTGAGGTTGTTGAGTTGGGCGAATTTGATGGCTGAGACGATGTCTTGTTCGGTGTTGGGGGTGACGATGATGGCTGGTGGGGAGGTGATGAGGGTGTCTGACCAGCGGGAGAGGGTTTCGGTGGCGGGGATTTTGGGATCGGGGATGGAGAAGGGGGAGGTGAGGAGGGAGGTGGATTTGAATGAGGAGTCTGTCATGGTGTTTTGTTTGAATTGGCTTTCTTTGATTAGGGGAGGATCATGAAGATGAGGTGGAAGAGTGTATGTGTTTGGAAAAAGGAGGCGCGACGGTGAGGGCTCTTTAATAGTATTAATGATGAGTACTATATTAAAGTTATGCTGTTTAGATAATCCTACTAGATTTAATTATCCAATGAAATGACAAGAGAGTTGTCGATTTGATGACAATTTTGTATAACCTGGCGGCTGACAGCAGAGGTAGTTGCTCAGGGTTGTACGTTAGTAGACTTGGTGGCTCGCTTGAGAATAAGCACTTGGACTTTTCGGACATCAGCAAATAGTGTATTTCTTCCCGCTGCGCACTGCCGTTTGTTCTAACACCGCAGGCGGGGTAACCTGCGGTGTTAAAGGATTTCGAGTGATGTCTGGCCAAGAATGGTAAGATGGCTAGTTATGCTAAATCGTTTGTTGGAGGTGAAGATTATTGGTGCAGGAGGGGGGAATGAACGTGCTTGGTCTAAGTTGGTGGATGGAAAGGAGCGGTAGAGTGATTACATAGCTTCAGGTGCATGGGCGTATTAGTGCTTCTCTGTAAATGACAACATTATTTTTATGTCTTGTTAGACAAGCTGTTCTGCGACAGTAGATGGCCTTTTTGAGTATAAGGAAAAAAAGAATTGGAACACATTTGTCTTTTCCTCTTCTTTAGCGTTACGTCTAGACGAGCTTTTGTTGTTGTGCTGCTGACCAATGTTTGACAACTGCTGACTGACTGCTTATATTTTGATAAGAAATCTATCATGTTTAGCTACTGCAGAACTGAACATATACAGAACAATGTGTTCGGCGAGCTGCATATAGTTAGTTATGATTGGGCTATTAGTGTATGAACAATTTTAAGCCCGCTATTTTAAGCCGTTCATGTCATTTACATTGTCAACAACAGAAACAAGAAAGTTAGAGAAAGCGACACACAAGGCGAAAGCTTCCCAGAGATATATACACTTCTCCCATCTTTCAAAATTTCCGTTTCATACTGCTTGTGCGTAATTTTCACTGTTCGCAGGATCCCGGCCATTCACACATCATTGACCTAAGTTCCATACTCTTCCCGTAGCTTAAAGTCGCCTGGCGAAACAAGTCGTCTGCCCAAAGGCGTCATGTCTAGCAGCGTGAGCGTTGGCTGGACCTTTTCTCCGCCTCTCATGAAAGTCGAATACGTATGATATATGTTACCGTCTTTCTTCAAGAAGACGCTGAATCCGGGGATGTCTCCTTTAAACGATGGCTTGAACCTTGGATCAGACTCTTTGAGTTTCTCAAAGTTGTATTCTTTGGGAGCTACGGCTTCATCCAGAGTTGCGTGAAAGTCGTAGTTGAAATCAGAGTCACCGCTAGAGTACCACGGGAATTTCCATCCGGCGAGGTTCTTGTACGCTTCAATCTTTTCTATCGGGGCGCGGGAGATGGCAACAAGATTGGTGTCTTTGGACTTGAGATGGCGCACATCGGGGAGAGACTCGCCCATGTGAGTGCAACCAGAACATCCGCGATCATCCTTGGGGTCGAACATGAAGTGGTAGACGATAAGTTGCTTTTGGTCGTCAAAGAGATCGCCGAGAGAAACTACCTTGTCGCCCGGGCCATGGAAGACATACTCTTTGTCTATCTTGACCATGGGCAGTTCACGACGCTCAGCGGCGAGAACGTCGCCTTGGTGGGTATATGCTTTTTCCTTCTCGAGAAGAGCTTTGCGAGCGGCAAGCCACTCTTCTCGACTGCCAACCTTTTGCGATATATGAGTGTGAGTATTGGTAGCATGCAGTAGACTTTGAAGTTAACACGTAGCTGCTTACTTTGCCAGGCATTTTATGTTAAGATAATAACGAGAATTTGTGTAATAATAGCTTTTTCAAGCGTGGATATGAGTAGCCAACCACTCGGGATCAATCAAGCCAAACTGGTTGAGAATATCGTAGTGTTCAATATATTTCCAAACATCTAGAAATGCCTCTTCAATAGGCTGTCTATATATAATAAAAAAAAAGTCGCCTCTTGTCTCGAAATGTTCAGTAATCTGGACATCTTGTGTAAATCTGAAGCTGTAATTTTGCCTTTATGACTTGGCATCAGATCGACGCATGTGGCGTCCGGGGCAGGCAGACAGACCACCCAGTTCAGCCTGGTGATGTGCAAATGCAGGAATAGCTTCAGGCTCCAGAAGAGGGGTTTCAACCATACTCGGCGGTGGCTTTATCTCTAGCGATCAATTGGGCGTTGCGCGAAGACAATGATTGGATGATTGGAACTTCACCTTGTAAGTGCTCTATAAGAGTATGTCGCAACGCAGCTCATAAACGCAGTCTATGTAAAATCGTGATGGTTTATACGACATATAAGGCAGAATTGTCACGCCGAGCCATATACGCGTGTAAGTCTATTGATAAGAGTAGCTTGTTTGTTCAACTTTTGTCGTAGCGTTAAGTCATATTGGCCGAATACGCGTAGTAAGTCCAATTGTATTTTCTTGAATGTGGCTGCCCATGGCCTTTTTGCCATACAACTATGAGGCGCTGTAACCTTTAATTCCTTAGAAGGGTATAGAGTATTACAATTTTTATCTTTTAGTCGGGCGCAACTTTTGCTAGCTATTGCGGATGTCTTCAGTCTGCACAAGCTATGCCGAATACCTACAACTCGGAGCGATTTTGGCATTTTTTCTTTTCAAACATTTGTCGGTTTGACTGACGAAGCACCGCCATTGGCGCTTTCAGTATTCGGATATCTGTATCGGATCGGAGCTGCGCCGTTTCGTGAATGCGTGTGGGGTCCGTTAACTCGAAACCCCAACTCTACGCCTTGAGATTGCGCTATGTAAGTCCCGGCTTGTTAGCGAAGGATGCATGATTAACGGTCACTAAATGTAACGACGTCAACACCTCGAGCCGAGACTTAACAAAGGGGGCTTAGTAAAATGCTGGAACCGAACATTGAATCCGAGCTCAAGCCGAATTGACATAATTTCCTAAATGCTATCGACGGAACAATAGGTAGACAAAGCTTGTCTCCAATCATCTGTCGAAGGCATATTTCCAGCACTTATCTGATGACGAAATATCTCTTCTATTCTCTTATTAGAACGGGATTAGTGACTTGTATCAAATGACAGCGTATACAGAAATCTGGATTGAGATTTCGCTATAATATTCATCGACGCTCTTTTAGTACGTAAGTGAAAGACGTCTGGAGTTGAAATATGAAAAGCAAGCAGATCAAGTTTTAACAAATAATAACTAGGGGATTGTCTACTATGCGTTAATTACAATATTATTACAAATATAAGCTAGACAAGGTACTATAGAAATAAGAGAAAACAGCGTTACACACAAGATTGCGGAGAACACCATGTTTCGGCTCGACACTTTCTCTTCGGCTTCGCATCGCAATCCGAGCTCCGTAACCGTAGACCCGCAAATAGGAGCCAATGTCTATAAATATATGTAGACACCGCTGGTGGCATGTTATTATCTTACTGAAACGCATCATATCACCTTGTTCCGCTCCATCACCTTCCATTCACCACATAGCAAGAATCTGACATTGGCATAATGCTGTCTACTAGAGGAACTGCTTGGGCTAAAGTAGGCTTCCTGCATGGAAAGCAGAATGCCTACCATCCTATACGAAATCCTGACGGCGTCGTTGCATTCAATAATGCTGAGAATGTAGTTCTGTTCTCCTTCTAAGACTTGAATGAGAGCTCACGAGAAAATAGGGCTTTCTTCACGCTGATCTGGCCAACTTTTTTAACAAAAACGTAAGATTCGTTACCATCTTACTAAAAACATTGCCCCTAAACTATGTATAGAATCACTTCGAAGACGAGTGCTGCGCATACGGAGAAGGCTACACTGGCACAGTCCGGCTACGAACCGCCATGTCGAATCATCTGAACTCTCATTTTCAGCCTGTGTGGCCAATAAACCCAGAAGATATCACCTTCACTGCAGGAGTGACTGACCTTAATGAGGTTTGCGCCTTGGTTACCTGCAATCCGGAGACGGATGCCATTATGCTGGGTGGACCGGTCTATGGTACCTTTTCCAAAGATTTGGCATTGAGAACTGGGTACGTGCAGTCGTGTCTTTTTTCTAGTCTACTTCAACTAATCATTGAGTCGTTTAGAATACAATTAGAATGGGTACCAGTGGGAACAGACCAATTTACACCAGACTGCGTGGCCGCGTTCGAAGCCGGATTCAAAGATGCCAAAGCCCGAGGAGTAAACGTTCGTGCGTTGATCATATGCAATCCGCATAACCCTCTTGGTAAGTAATATTCACTCCCAAAGTTGGCTTGTTACAAGGAATGCTCAATCAACGTTCAACTAGGACGCTGTTATCCTCCAGAAACATTAAGGGCGTTGCTGCAGTTTTGCGCCGCCAAAGGAATTCATCTCATCAGCGATGAGATTTACGCGCTCACGACGTATCCTCGAGATGACCAGCCATCCGAGAAATTTACTTCTATACGCGCTATAGACTACTCTGATATCATTGACCCGACCCAGGTCCATGTGCTCTATGGCATGTCAAAGGTATACAGTTTTCACTGCAACTGATGGAAACAGAAATTGATGACTTCGTAGGATTATGGAGCGGCTGGTCTGCGCTTGGGCTGCCTTATATCACAGAATCGTGAATTTTGTGATGCAGTTAGAGCCATATGGTGAGCTTTCCATCCAGATACCTATATCGCGGCTGTTTTGCTTACACTGTCGGTCCACAGCCGGTTCTCTTCTCCTTCTCAGTTCTCCATGGACCTCGCCGCCAAGTTCCTCGAGGACCAAGATTTCGTCAAACAGCTACTGGACAAATCTCATCGCGTATTGTTCAAAATTCGGCTGTTGGCTGAGAAGCTCCTCGATGAAGCTGGGATCAAGTACGAAAAGAAAGGGTAGGTCTTGCATCTGGATACGCATCAATCTTTACCTGCAGATGCGTTGGCGCTGACAGACATAGGAACGCTGGGCTTTTTATGTGGGTAGATTTGTCCCCTCAGCTCCCTCTCCGCGAAGCAAACGGAGACGACTGGGCTGCAGAAAAGCTACTATCGGAACGATTCACCAGAGCAGGCGTTAAAGTAGATCCAGGAGCAGATTATCAATCTCCAGAGCCTGGAAGGTTTCGTCTTATGTTCTGCGTCGAAGAAGACACATTGAAAGAAGGCGTCAGAAGGTGAGCACTTTCAAAATTAACATCTAATTGTTCACAAGGATGCTAATCGAACACGTGTAGAATTGTCACTGCTTTAAAGGCTGAATAATTAATACAAAGGTAAGTTGTTCAGTGCCGCAATCATATTACCCTGCCCTCCAACACTACAGTTACTGCTGTTACAGCTGTTACTAGTGTATCTTGATACATGTACGTGGACTAACTGTCTTGTTGAGCTACGGCTAAGGTCTTGGAGAATGAAATTAAGATGCTGAATTGCTCTTTACTTATAATATGACAGACAGTATGTAAAGGCTATAATTATTATTGGTGTTTAGTAGATCTTTACGATGTTAGGCTGGCTTACGATCTGTTGGGCAGAGTTGGTTAGAGCCTGAATGTACATGCAAGTGACGCGATTTAGCTTTCTGCGTGGGTGCCCTATATGCAAGATGGCGTTGGATAAGGCACCAGACATTACATATAAGATCATCGCAAAATTTATAGTGCATGTGCATACTGCAAGGCTGCCTTATCTAGGTATATGTACATAAGGGCATCCCACGTTTAGTCTCAACTCTCGGCTTCTTACCTACAAAGTTAGGCCTTACCCATCATATTGTCAAAAACTGCTGTTATCAAAATGCCCAACAATCGCAACCTGTCGGAGAATAATTTTGGAAATAATGTGATAATTATCCAGGGCGACAATAATGGATCTCTCAACAGTGGTAATGGATATCCTCAGGCCCAGAACATGAGACATCCGCGATCTTACTAACCAGTGCTGTTGGCAGGCTCTGCAGAGGAGGATAGTTCTTGGCTTGAAAAAATTAGCCAAGAGAATCCTGTAATCCACAAACAACGAATTTTCTACTCAAAGGGCCCATTTTTATACGAATCATTTTGCTGGATTCTCGATAATTCAGACTTCAAGAAGTGGCGCAATACTGAGAAAAGCGGCGTATTTTGGATTAAAGGAGACCCTGGCAAAGGAAAGACAATGCTACTTGGCGGTTTAGTCGACAAATTCGAGGAAAGTCCTCAAATGGGTATAAATCTTGCCTATTTCTTCTGCCAGGCTACGGATTCAAGGATCAATACCGCTGCCGCTGTTATTGGAGGCTTAGTAATCTTGTTTCTTAAGGAGCATGATGAACTTCGGTCATACATACACAAGAAGTATAAAGATGACTTGAACAAACTTGACGGTCCTGACAGATGGTATATGTTGCGTGATGTTTTTGAAAAGGCCACGCAGCATGCGGCATTACCAAACCCCATCTGCGTTGTTGATGCTCTCGATGAGGTTGAACAAGAACACGACCGCAAACAGCTCCTCAGCCTCATAATTGGAACAAGCTGCCACGTTAAGTGGCTTATTTCAAGCCGCAATATACCAGAAATAGAGAGGGAACTCCAAACGATCGACACTAGCCAAAGACTAAGCCTGGAACTGGAGGAAAATGCTGAATATGTCACTCAATCTCTGGACATATATATCGACACTTCTGTTCAAAATATCATGGCATTACAAGGTGACGAGGCGCTCCAGGCCAAGGCAACTAGCATCTTGAAAAGCAAAGCAAATGGTACCTTCTTATGGGCAGCTCTCGTCATCGGGCAATTGCGTTATACAAAACATCGCGATATTGAAAACGCACTCGAAGAAATGCCAAAAGGCCTGGAGAGTCTCTATAGCTTGATTTTAAACCGATTGATGGAGCAAAAAGACAAAGAGGCCTACCAAGTCCTTATCTCTACTGTCGTGGCAGCTGAAAGACCTCTTCACCTGAAAGAACTTCTTACATTTATAAGCTCTCAATGGAAAGATTGGAAAACGACATATGGCTTACGCGACATACAAGATCTAATCAAGGATTGTGGATCCTTTTTATCTATACGGGATGACGATAACTCTGTTTATTTTATACACCAGTCGGTCAAAGACTACATGATGGGACCTGCTGTTAGAGTCATTTTTCCTTCTGGAATCGAATACCAGCACTATAAAATGTTTACAACTTCACTAAGCGCCATGTCTCGCATCCTCAAGCATAATATATACGGCCTTCAAGATCCCGGAAGCGATATAGGGACTATTAAACCGCCTACCCCCAATCCCTTAGCGCCTATCAGATATTGCTGTGTATTTTGGGTCGAGCATTTAGTTCGAAGCTGCGAGTGTGGAGCATCTCGCGATAAAATATACCTGAAAGATGGCAAAACTCTTCACAAATTTCTCAAAGACAAGTATCTATGCTGGCTGGAAGCTCTGGCACTCTTGTGCTGCCTTGAGCCGCAAGGAATGGATGCCATTCAAAAACTAAAGATGCTCTTTCCTGGCTATTGCAACAATGAGGCTAATAGAAGCCATGACGGGCAAATGGCAAACTTCCGAAGAACAAGAGGAAAAAGCCGCTACCAGTTCATTTACCGTTACAGAGACTTATTTTTCGGAAAGTATTTCGATTATGCGTATCAGTTATTTGACCACCATGACGACTCGCACCTCAAAGCATTCATCAATGATGCTTATCAATTCTTTTACTACTGCAAAGACTATGTGCGAAAACACCCTTTACAGTTGTACTATTCGGCTATTATATTTGAAGATACGCGCAGCGCAATATACACCACGTTTCATCATGTCATACGTGCTGTGATCAAAAACACCCCTGACTCTATTAAAATGCCGCAAAAACCATTTTCTCTGGTGCAAAATATACAGCTTAAACGTCGTGGCCGTCTTATCGCACTTCATTATTCACCAGATTCCTCCTTTCTATGTGCTTTATCTGAGGGTGGCACTATCGCGCTCTACAGAACGGATACATACAGTTTAGATCGTGTTATTGAATCAGATATGGCCACGACAGATAGCAAAAGATTCTATGAGGATTCCCGTCATTATTTTATTGCCTTTTCAAGAGACTCAAAACACCTGCTCTCGATATCTAGCACAGGCATTGTACGAGTTTGGGCTGTGGATTGCGGGACCCAAATGCAAGATTTCTCCTTGAACCTCAACATAAGTTTATTATCATATCCTGATAAGTACAGAGCTAGAGATCCTCAAGAAGAAGTTGTTGCTTTAGCATATTATGGAGATCTCGCAGCATCAACCTACCGCACGCTATCAGGTACTGTGGACTCAGTGAGAGTCTGGACGCTAGAAGCTGGCGATTGTATGTATGCGATTGACCAGTCGCAGTTGCCATGCTTCCAGCATGCTGCATTCTCGCCAAACTCAACGATGCTGGCCTTGGTCAACGAGAGAGATGCCAGAATTCACTCTGTCCAGACAGGGAAAGAAATACAGCGCGTGAAGAATCCCAAGTATACGGAGGGGTATATGATGCAATCTCAATTTTCTTCGGATTCAAAGCTACTGGTAATACAGTATGGCATTATGACAATGTGTGTCTGGAGTACTGAGACATGGACAGTGGTTCGCTGTATCACGCCCGAATTTGGACATATACCCTACGACCTCTCGCCTAAGGCAACCATGTCAACAATGGCTTATGAAGGGGTAATCTTTATCCATAGTATGGATACAGGAAGGCTCTTGCTCAAAATTGAATCTGATGGCCGATTGTTTAATCCTATATTTTCTCCTGATTGGACAAATACATCGCTTCTTGCATCTTTCAGCCATGACGCAATTCAAATATGGAGGCTCTGTTTCAACATGAAGGGAAAACCGTCCAGAATACAAACTATCGGTTATTCAAGTAACGTGGCTATATCGCCAAAGTCTGAAGTCGTGGCGGCGCGCGATAATGAAGGCACTATTGAAATATGGAGTGGAGAGAGCGGCGACTACATTTCAACACTTGAAGGGAATGGGCTTCAAGGGCCTCCGATATTCTCGCCAAATTTGGAACTTTTGGCTTGCACTTGCACCCAGAATGGAAAAGATGACATCCAAATTTGGCACATTGAGACTGGGAGACCACTTCACCTGCTTCAAGGCGCACACGTTTGGTATAACGATGTACATATGGCTTTTTCGGACGATTCAAGGTACATCGTTGCCGGCTATCCAGAGGGACATGTAAAGGTTTGGTGCGTTGAAACTGGCAGATGCTTGTTCGAAAATGACGAGCATGATAGTTTTGCGCACATCTCAAAAGTGGCATTCTCTCCCAGCTCAAAATATATTGCCAGCTTAGACTATACATCACCGATATTTCGCCGTCTCCCTCCGACGGTCTCTATCTGGGACTGGCGCACAGGCCGCTGTGCCTCCCGGACTGAACTGGAAAGCGACTTTGACGTAGGAAGTATTATATTTTCGTCGAATTCGATAGCCCTTGTTATCATCACCAGGGATGATAAAATCTCTTTTTCCATGTACCAGGTTAAAATTTATGACTGTACGTCTGGTACCTGTTTAGGTCACATTGAAATCGACAATAGCGATTGCTGGCCATTATACGATCCTGAAAGAGACCATATAGTCTCTAGCCATTTCAGATGGTGTAAAAGCTCTTCCTGGAACCACTGGGAGGCCATTCCACAATTAGAACACTTCTATATCAAGACTACTTCTTTCGTGGATGAAGGTACTTGGGTCTATCGTGGTGAAGATAAAGTCTTTCAAATTCCAAAGCAGTTTTTTGGGCATCATAGAGGACCTGCACAGTTATCCAACTCTCTACTGGTATTTCGGAATGAAGGAGGAGGACTCTATATTGTTCAACTTCCTAGCCAGTATAGTGTACAACGACGATGAATCAGGTATTAAAAGTAAATATACATAATGATGATTATCTAAAGACAAAATGATTGACGTAAACTACTTGCATTCGAGAATATTTAGATATAAGACGTGTCTTAGCGACGCCCATTATCCATTTTCAGTTACATGTGATATTTTTCCCATGGAGTTTGGCGTGAGCTTCTTAGGCTGAGATTAGTCTTCTTCTTGTGCGTCTCATCCTCCCCTCTCTATAGGCCGAAAATGCGGTCCTTAAGTCTGTAGCTCAGAATAGATCGCTTACTATTAGAATATTCTGAATCGTCCAATTACTTCGTTTATTTAGAGAAACAAAGGGGAATAATACAAAGTCATAAGACCAGTTATTCCACCTTCTTCCAAAGCGCCTCCAGCTGCGCCATACGCACCCAGTCATCCGGCTGATTTGAAGCCGAAAGCTCGCTCATGAAACCATTCCAATGCTGCTTCGACTGAACTCCATAGGTCGTATCAAACCATCCAAGGCTACTGCTACCATATTTGTATCCATTTGTGTTTCCGAAAATAGACGCCATTCCATCCATTCCTTGATACTGAATGCTGAGCAAGCTATGAGTCATGGCGCTTTGCTTCTTTATATTCTGCATGGACTTGATGACTTCAATCTCCGAAATGGTCTTGTGATATATCTGAAGCCTCTGCACGCAAAATGCCCTGAACTCTTGCAGGGCCGCGTCCGATTCTTCGGATCCTGGTTCGCCCGCTTCGCAGACTTCGAGCCATAGACTACGCATCCTCGGTGACCATATATGGCAGAGCGTTGTCTTTTCAATGAATTCTCCGTTCAGAGGTAGTGATTCTCCCAACGGCGTGTGGGCTACGAAGTCGAAATAGCATTCCTGGCAGAACTGAGCCTCTGGGTATCCCCACCACGTAGATTTGCCGTAGCCCTTGATCTTGGGACAAGCAGGCACACCCGCAAAAATCATGACAAACTCCGAAAAGTACGCAAAGACCCCGCGGTCAAGCGCCTCTGCAAACTTGGTAACGTACTGAGCGAAGCGTGGACTCGCAACACAAAAGTCGCACACGTAGGCGTTGGAAGAGTCGCGCTCCGATAGCTGAAGGAAGTGATCCAAGCCTCTTGTTTGGAAGAATCCAGCGAAGCACGCCTCACATATGTTGAACCTGTCGTCGCATCCCTCCAGAGTCCACCAATTGCCGTGAACAATACCATTTGCTGTGCAAGGGACGATGCTGCAAATGGTTTGCTCAGCCTTTGCAAACACCTCAAAATCCTTTCTAATAACAAGGGCCGTCTCCAGTGCCACTGCTGTTGTGAGGTTTCGATCTGTCAATCCACAGCACCATAGCTCTGGGTCCAAGTCATCGGAAAAGCGCTGAAAGTTTGTCTTGAAGGGCGTCAATGCCAATTTATCCAGATAACAGGTTTCGCAGACTCTAAAGCCTTCAATGTCATGGTCTTTTGCCAAGTACCATCCAATAGCATCGGACCGTATCTGCTCGCCTGTGCACGCCGGAAGCTGAAATCGTCGACTTGCACCACTTATAAAGCCATTCCAGTTGTTATGCTTGGCCATTGCAGCAACTGATCCAGAAACGTACGGAATGCAGAGATCACAGCTCCATTTTGGAGCCAGTTCAGAATAAGTCCCGAAATGAGGCTCGAAGCCAGTTCCAACCACATAGTCCTCAATACAGGCCTCGCATGCGGCAAAGCCCTCGATCTCATTCCCCACGAGGCCATAGACTGTCCTATCTTCGACATCGTCGGTGAGTGTTTGACCCGGACAAGGCTTAATCTGTAAGCGCATCGTCATGTATTCGCGTAGTGAATTCACGTCGTTTTTCCGAACAGCTTCGGGCCAAAGAACGTCCTTTACGCGAGGAAGCCAAAATCGACAGACGGCAACGTCGCCATCAGGCCACTCTATGCGCTTGAACTGAACATCGAGGGGTGTTCCTTTGATGTGCTCAGTGTGACACCTGCTGCATATCAAGTAATCTACTGTATCTTCGTCTGCGTCCGGGAGATAATACCAGCTGAGTGAGTAGCTGACTTCCCTGTCTCTGGGACAAACTTCAAGAACTTCCAGCGGTTCTCCAGTCTCTCGGATTAAATTAGGTGGTCGCGGGCCATCTTCATCTTTTTGAATACTCGCAGCGTTTACAGACGAGCCTTGCTCTTCTTGCTGTAGGCTCAGATCGCTCAGCCCCGTAGTGAGATCGTCAAATGGGTTCTGCGAAACTGTTGAGTCTGCCATGATTATACAGTTAAATATTTTTCTCGTCGTTTTTTTCAGCGACAGTCTGTGCGTCGTTTCAAACTGCTCGCTCTATGTGTCGGTAGCATATAATAGAGAGGTATGCGACATTTATTGAATTGAGCGCTCAGCCTCAGATATAAATGGTGTCGTGCGGCTGAACGTATTCGCATAGCGCAAGGCAGATTTAGTCGGGCAGCACAACTACCCGCACTCAATCTCACGATGGTACTTTATTTCAGGTAAATAGGCGCAGCCATATAACATCAATTTTTCCATGATTGAGCTCCAATAAGCTTGCAGTTTGTCAATAAATCCACATGGGCCTGAGAAATATGTCGTATGTAATATGGCATAGGAAGCCTACAAGTTGAGGTGCATTGCTCTAACTGCATCGCCGCTATGTACTTTGTAAGACACTACGAATCTACCTAAACATAAATTCCACTCGTGTGCCGGAGCGAAGTCATTTAGCCGAGAGTCCAAAATCATTAATTTGGGTCGCTTATACTGCAAAGCGTCGTGTTTAAAACTCTCATCATGATAACCAGTGTAAGGGTATCTTAAAGTTCCCATCTACTCTCGACGGAAAAGTTTCTTAAACTTGCCAGATATCCGGTTCTTCTTTTTGGCATAGTCGATGCTGTGAGGTTCTGAATAAATCGTCGGCCGTCTTGAAAAGCTTACTGATTCCTCCCTCGTTCTATCCTTTGTTTGTGACGATAGGAGGCCAAGATGCCGACCCAATCTCCAGTCGCTCTTCATATCATATTTCGTTTCCTTCTCATCAATCACAAAAGTCCCCTGCTGCCGAACGCTGAATAACATTTTCCAGCTCGGCGCAACTTCATCCAGCTTACTCGAATTGTAATCCGGGTACTTTTGGCTGATGTATAGCGCAAGATCACATCTGCAGGCCAGTTCAAGGAACGATTCAATCTGCGATATGCCAAACAGATATTCCATAGCATGAGAGAAACTCCACATCTTGAACTGTTCTGTTAAAATTTCCTCGAGCTCATCCAAAGCTTCAATCTCTGCGGTGTCATCCCTAACTTCAATCGAATGAGCATAGTATAAACTACCCAGTATCCATTGTTGAAGGTATGGCTTTATGTACATCAATCGATGAAGGTGGATAAGAGATCTTATCTGACCTATATTCGCTTTGAAGAGAACTTTGACCGGATGGAAGCTTCTGCCAGCAAGGTTAGATAGTCTCTCATTTATATCTGGCAAATGCAGAAAATTGAGAACCATGTTGTGGATGAACTCGACTTTTTCGGCAAAAAGCACTTCACCCTCGATATCGGAGACAGTATGAATCAAGTCTTTGCATTGGGCAATCAGCTGCCTCTTCTTCACCTCCAAAATCTTTTCATCTGCATTATCAACGATTGGCCATTCTCTCAAGAATGGCAGGGGTTCTCTTGCGAGGGGTGCATCGCCAAAGTTCAAAAAGTAGAATGTAATGATTGGCAGCGCAACTTTGGCAGAAGTCATGGTGAGGAACAATCGCGACACCCTTTCTCTGTACACATCTTCGATTATACTGAGCATGTTGTCGAAGAATTTGTACAAGTCATCCGGCAACTGACCCAGACGCCGCTCAAGATCTATTATATCATCCTCATTGCGCAGCCCGCGTAATAGAGAGCGCACGACTAAAAAGACCCAAAGGAACACGCCATCTGCTTTTTCTGTGATGGTCAACACAAGTCCATCGGCTGCAGCTCTATCACGTTCACGGAGTTGGTTGAACTTGTCGTTATTTTGCAGTTTGCCTTTGATGAACCGTTGTATATCCTCGCGCGTGAAGTTTTGCAACTCCAGCTTTGGCTGGTTGCCCCCGAACGCATCAGAGAATTCGTTCCATGGACGACTGGATATACAGATTTTAATCTTGTCTGTTTCGCCAATCTTGTAGATTATGTCTATCACATCCGTAGGCTCGCCATCATACTCATCGAGACCATCAATGAAAAGGCAGATTCTCCACCGGACGTTGTCAAGGCCGCCTAATCGCTGGAACGCTTCCGCCAGTTGCTTCAAGCTCCACGGAAAAGATCGTTCATAATATGGAGCATTCCAGCGATCGGCACACACTATAGGAATCAGTTCTGGCCGCTGTCCCAAGATCTGATGGAGAAGAGCTCTGAACAAGCCTTCTTGTGACTTCTGCATAGTCGTGCCTGGGTTCCAGAAATAGTGCTTGGCAACTATAAGATCATTGCCTTTTGCCCATTCCGTCAAGTGTTGTAATGTTTTGGGATGATCCGTGAGGAACTTCATGAGCGTTGATTTCCCGGACCCAGCTTTCCCTGTGATCCAGTACATGCCATTGCTCTTTTGTAGCCATTCAACAAAGTTGGTTGGCTTGGTCTCATCAAATATCCACGTTGCCGTGCCTTCATGTGCTTCACCGACTGCAAGCTCTCGTTCGTGTAATTGGTTAAAGTTCAAAGTTTGCAAGATGCTCTCTCGCTTCTGTATGCCGCGCCTCTCTATGTCGTCTAAAATGGCGTCAAATGGCCCCTGCATAACACTCATCGTAAAAACATCCTTAATCTTGGATTCCCTATCTTTTTGGATCGACCTGAATTCCTTCTCGGAAGATCTGTAAGCGCCTTTCTTATCGCTTGAAACTGCGGTAGATGCTATATTTGATCGTGTCTGCTGTGAGATGGATTTGAGGTATCTCATAACTTCACTGTACTTTTCGGTAATGTTTTGAAGCATGTCTTCATTTGACGTTACGACAGTTTGCAGAACTTCTCCAAGCTTTAGTTGTTCTTCCCTGTCGCTAGTTAGATGAACCATCTCGAGCAGCTATGATATAAGCTTCTCTCACCTAATAAGCATTATCAGATGACTAGATATTTCGCTACGTAAGATCAGTAGTCTGCTGCGAAGCTCCATCAACTCGGACTGCTTGGAAATTCTTTGAGCAGTTTTACTAATAGCATGCAAGACACCTGGTGACTTGGCGCTGCTGCCATTAATAATGTCCTTGATATCTTTGGCTATTGAAACGCATTGCTCGACGAGGCCATCTAAAGCTTTATCTGAAACGGAAATCGCTTGACTGGTATCCTCAGGTGAATAGATGCTTTGCAGAGAAGACCCAACACCGTTGACAATTAGCTCCAGCTCAGTATCTTCTTTTAATTTGCCATTTGGGCTGTGGTATATCTGAGCGGCCTTGGTCGCCGCAATAATCGCATATTCAACAAACTGGACGGCATTTCCAGCTAGCGAAATAGTATTCAGCGCGTCCATCAAAAGGCTTGATGAAGCTGCAGCAAGTGTAAGCAGGGCTCTCAGTACATCTGACAACTACTCAACAAAACTGGAGGTCGCCGCCTAGAAAAGTTGCTGATGAGGGGATAGTCAAACAGCCATCTGTTGAAGCGAAGGAAGGCTGCGCAGCGGCCCAATCAGAAGCCCGTGCATGTTGTACAGGCACGCTTCGCCACAATCAATTCAGCCGCACAAAACGCCTGCAGGGGGAGACAGCACGATTGCCTAGCAGCTCAAGTGGTTATCATGAGAAGAGAGATTACAAAGTAACATATGCGCGCAGTTTTAGACAGCGTGAGAAACCAAGTTACAGAGGAAGCCTCCGCTCCGTGTATCGTTTAGCTCTGTAAGCTGTCTTCCAGAGGCCTCTCTTTGCCTCTAGCTTTCAAAGCATGGCTGTGTCAGAAGCGGGGAAACCAAAGCTGCTATACCACCTGTGATCCGTTCTGACATCTTTTATTTCGATCGCAAAGTGTTGTATAAGCCTATAATACAGAGGCCTCCATGAAGCTATCGCAGAGTTGAGTCCACCTCTAAACTTTGTTGCAAGTTGGATTATGAGCTGAAGCCGCCACGGCTAGTTTGCCGATAAGCCTAGGCTAACTAAAGCCATCTCCTAATCACTGGCTGTTTCTAGCTGACAATCTGATTGCTCAAACCTCATCTTTACCGAGAGAATAGCCGCGGTCGCTTATTCCTCTAATGGTAGCGATCGTTTAGACTTTGTGCACTGCGTTTAATAAGGTTGATGTTATACGAGGAGCTCCCTCAAAGTAGCTTTCTGATAGCGGCAGGTGAGCCGTTGATAATACACACCCATTCCTCAGATTGGCGCGGGCCATGGTAAGCTTAACGAGAGTTCCTCATCGGTGCTCTGATGAGCAACAGCGAGTTGAATCTCAGCAAAGACATTGCAATTCTAATCCCAAAGTAGTCAGAGTCTCACCCTTCTTATCCCCGCCTAGGCTAGCAATCAGCCGGTATCTGCTATTTCCGGTGTCAACATTCGGAAGTTAGACACCACCGCTCCGCAACAGCCGGCGCCAAATGACATTAGTCACAGGTTAAAGTGTGAAAAGCGAGGTAAAATCCGCGGCCGACACATAGGGCTGCTTAACTTCCGTCCCACCATCCGCAACCTTCCTGCCATGAGCATTTGGAGGGGGTTGTCAGTAAGACCTAAGTCGCGGTCGCGGCGTTTAACCAGTACCGATGGGACGGTCACTTGGAGGGAGGCGGCATCGGGAGCCGAAGTGGGCGAACTGTCTGTGCAGCCGGTTTACACCCCCCTCCACTTTATTGATCGCGATAGGGCCCTGTGGCGATCGCAGAGGAGTGAGCCGAGATCAGGCGGTGATTGGTCTGTGAGGCCGATGATAGTCGGAGACGGAGTAAATCGTCGAATTAAGTGGACGAGAGAAATCTATCGGAGGTCAAGCCGATATAGTTGACTCACAAGAGAGGCTCTACCAGCGAAAATGCCCGTAGCTCCTTGGTCCATGGATAGGATACCGCTTCCCTAGTGCCTTCACTGTTTCGTTTTGTAAGCCACGCTGGTAAAGGATGCAGTCTTCACAATTCGTAGTCTGCCACCCAGCCATCCAGCCATCCAGCCACAGCCCTATAAGCCATGTGCGCTGCCAGAAACTCGTAAAGTCCGAGATCCAGCAAACAGCGTTATGCGGGGGAAGGAAGCCAATCAAGCCGTGCTGACGGGCAGAACAGAGCGAGCGCGAGGAACCCGAAGCTCCACGGACTTTGTGTATGCCTGCGATTCGCCACTGCCGTTGGCCAATAGCCAAAGCTCAGCTTCATATTTGTTCGATTTCGTCCGAAAGGAAGCCCAATTAGAGCTCCTTGCTACCATGCGTGCCAGCTTGTTTACTGACATGCATCCAGCCTGCAAAACAACTTGTTTCGACTTCCGATGTTGCCCGTGCTATGGAGAAGCTCTATCCCGGCAACGGTGGGGCAGCCTCGGTCGTGTGATGGGCAGGATGGAGCCCGGACGATAAAACTGCTGCCAATTGATCATCCACGCCCTGCCCACCCTCTCTATTTTCATGTTCCTGAAAAAGGCAGACAAGGGGGGGGGAGTGTAAGGCAAGCTCTGGTGAGAGCCGGCTGACCGAATCATGCAGGCACCGCAACCGGAGGGTGTATGCTTGATGCCGGGGCATAGGCTATTCGGCGGATCGGATTTCACGAAAACACCAACGATTCAGAATCCTTTCATCGTGATCAAGGCACACGGGACTGGCGGAAGCTGGGGTCACGAGAACTGTTGTAACCGGATGTGGCCGTTTCATCGTTAAGAGAATTCCCCGGATGCTCTTTATTGGCAGTGGCAAGCATGCCTCGTGCGCTGAACATGCGTAACCGAGAAGGACGGTAGCTTATTGCAGCTTAGCAACTCTTGCTCTATCATTGAGTTTGATTTCTAAGATCAAACCCCAGGTTTTGGGTGCATGTTACCGCCTCGGCTCAAGGGACGCTGAGTCTTGCAAAGTTCCCGGTGTGCGACTAGTAATCGAAGCAATTGATTAGTAGCAAGAAGCTTTTCTAGAGGTGTATACGGATTGATCCTAGTAAGTCATCTAGAAACAGAAAACGAACGGCAATAAGAGCTTATGTGACAAACTGGAAATAAACAGTCAATTAGTTTGAGAGTCATCAGCCAGCCAGCAGAATGCAAATACCTGATACGGTAGCGTTTCTATTCTTGAGCAGAGACGAGCCACAAACTACTTTTACATAAGCGCTCTCTCTAAACCTTTTTGGAACAAGGCTGCTCTGGAATAGCCTTATCCAAACCAAGTATAGTGGTTTTATTGCCTATTCTTCGCCTACATGAATCTGTGGCTGCCACCTTTGGCGTTTGGTGAAGTTATGCAAGTAGGCGTAATTGCCAGAATTCTGTGAGAGAAGGCATATCACTTCCAATGCAGTTGTTGGTTTCTTGATTAGCATATATGGTGTGAAGTACTGAAGCCAGGGGAAGAGCTTGAATATTTGGGCATGAAATGCCGAACAGAACTGCAAGCAAGAGTTTGCAGCAACTAGTTGAGAGCAGCAAGGAGGAGATCCCAAGACCACGCAGTGTCAGTACTAGTAGATATTCAACTTCAGAAGCTGATACATACCCTTTCTAATTATTACTCTTGTCTGAAGCAAGTTATTTCTTCACGCTTTATTACACCTACTGGGCCTCCAAGAGCTTCAGTCGAGTCTTCGGGTGGAGCTTCTACGATACTGAGAGCCACAACTCGCTGAAGATTACCACTTCTGGAAAGGTGCCGGCACTCGCTTTGTCAGAGCTGGCGATGCGCATTGGGGCCTCAAGCTGTCCACAGCAATATCTTAGTGTCTCCATATCTCGGTATACAAACACCGACATATTAAGAGTACGTGCACTTGTTACGAAAAGCAGTACTGTTTGTTGTAAATGAAATGTTTCAGATAACCACAATTCGTTTTTTTGATTTCATAGATTTTAGCCGTGTACGTTTCTCATATACTATTTGCACGCTTCCATGTCGTTCATAAACTCTATCTTACAAAATATATACACCCAGTTTTACAACACATCAAGTGCCGGAGGAGTACTATCCCAACCCCAATGTTGTTGTAGCTTCGCAACTCTCTCTGCTGTTGAGTAACCAGTCTCTCGCTGTATCGTAGCGAGAAGCTGAGCTAGGGCTGTCCTCTGCTCGTGCGTCTCAAAGCACAGTCCAGCCAGATATAAAGGATGTACCATATGCTGTCGAACAGGGTCATCCGGCCGGCCCAAGGATATTGCGCATATCTCATTGGCGTGTCCTTCGATTTGAGCCGAGAGCTGGCGATAAGCATTGAGCCGTTTAGTAACAAACTCGAGATGTGACTCCGTAGGCTTTTGATTTAGAGGTTTGTGAAGCAAGAGAAGAAGTTGGACAAAATGGTATAAAACTGCAGCCGTTGCGCACATGGCGTTGGCATAGAACAATTCTTGAAATGCGCTCTGAAACTCCGACATAGATGCCATGTTGTCTGAAGGGGTGGGTATATTGTTGTACCGTTGTGCTATTCTTGCACAGGGCTCAAATGTATCCGGCAGTGCTGCACACCAGTTTTCGAGATGCTGGGACACATCATCCCAAGAATTAGATGAGCTTTGACAGGTGCCATTGGTTTCTGGCAAGCCGTTGTTTGCTGTCTTACTGCTACTTTTTTCAGTAGCAATGAGTGTCAGAGTTTTAAGGATTATCCAAATCAGACTTCTGCAGGCCAGTGTTTCCGTCATCTGCAACTGAAAGCCCGAGTCTTCATTATTGCAGAGAGCGTTTGGCATAGTGACTCCGTCAATAACACATATTGGTAGACCTGCAGTTTTCCACAGCTCTTCATTCTCCACGTCGAGACGTGGTGCGGTCTGCTCAGTATAAGAAGTAATCCAGTCGATACACACAATGTTCCAAAATGATGCTTGCCAAGCTCTTCGAGAATGCAGTCCGAATGTTCCGTTGCGATGATTGATTTCCGTACTTCCATATAGTTGTTTGAGGTTGAAGGTGAGCAGATACTGTGCACCAGACATGTGCCTATGTCGAAAGTTGTTAGCTGTTTGTTTGAAAACAATCACATTAGGAAAAGAACCATACCTAGAGACTTCTGCAAAGCGATTATCAAGAGACTCATAGAGCAGAAATACAGAGATTGCCGAGAGGAGGTCATCCACGAGGGTGTGAGAGCCTTGGCTACTTTCTACCCGCCGCCTCTTGAATGAGGGAGATACTGCTGAATGCAAGCCCAGACCTGCATCAATAGATGATGTAGATCCGGGCGATGAAACCGGACTGCCGTCGCGCAGTGTTTGCAGCAGCCTCATCATATGACCTATAGCTCTGTCATAGAAACTCGCCGCCTTGTAGAACCAATCGACATGGGCCGCATTAGAGTACAACTCCAGCATCGATCGGCCCGGTGTCTGATGACTCGCCATGTATGTCTCTCGCTTCGTCTTCCCAAATTGCTTAGCAGCAATGGCAGCCAGGGCATTTTGCAGAAGCGGGCTTCGAATAGCCTTGATGGGAACAATGTGTCCGAAGAATCGCTCAATGTCAAACACATCCAGGCACGGGCTAATACGTTCCGCGAAATATCTTATCAGATATGCAGTCTCCTGGTCGGCTTCACTAGATGAGTCGGGGATTGGTGAAGACGCCTCTGTCTCCATCTTCTCCGATGTTTGCGATTTATCTGCCTCGGGATCGTATCCGGATGTTGAATATCCTTCCAGATTCACGTCGCTGAGCCATGAAAAAGATGGCCCTTGCAATCCGCTGGAATCACTTATCAATGAGACGGAAGGAATAAATCCACAGCAATTACCCTCCGCAGCAAAGTATTCGTCGGCGTCAAGGTCGAAAAATCTAGCGTCAAAGTCTTCATCTGAATAGCCATCAGTCAAGATGAAGGGCGTGTCAGTAAACTCTTGGTTAGCAGATAGGCTGTCATGGTTGGGCCTCCCCAGGCCGATGCCATGCAAAGCATCATCTGAAGCCTTAGCTTGAGTCTCAGTCTGGGCTCCAGGCTGGATAAGAGGTTGAACTGGTGGCTCAGGCTGAGGCCGGTTGCGAGTAGCCTCACTGTGATTTGGGACTGTCGCGGGTAATGGAGCCGAGTCCAATGAGGCAGAGAATGACGACACCGAAGATGAAGCCTGAGCTGCCGGAAGCACCTTTATGGGGTCGACAGGACTTCTTCCTTGTGGGCTGTCATTGGCTGAAGAGAACTTCTTCCGAAGGTTCTGGCTCTCATCGAGAAACTTTCGAAGATGATTATAGCCAGGACACGACCGCGATGATTTTTCACATCGCGCACAGCCGGGTAGTCGTTTATCGCACTGAGGAGATGTGAGAAGGCCGCGCCATCCGACTTCAAATGTCTGCTGTGGACACTGTACTCACTTTGACCCGCCGCTTTCTGCAGAGCGTGCAAGGCACAGTGGAAACCTCCATCGTCCCAGATCCGTAGATGACACAAGCAACACCGACTCTCGATGCTCGCTGCTGTGATCCTAATACAGATGAGGGTGGTCGTCGAATGACAGATGAACTTCTCGGGGGGGAACACCGAGCAGCCCCGCGTCAGTGGCTCTATAGCAGAGTTTCAGTCCAGCTCGACGTTTGCTTATCAAAGAAGAGGTTCAGCGAGCACCGCTTGGTCGAGGTGAAGGTTAGGCGGGACGCCGAAAGTTGCCTTGTTCGGAATAGCGGCATTGGAGCGCTGCCACCACCCCAGAAAAGGCAAAACGTCAGAAGTAACCTGCGGTGCGAAATGCGAGTGTTGGAACTTAGAAGTTGGGCGCAACACATTACTTCATTCAATAGCGTGGACGTCACCGTAAATTCCAGCTCTCTCTGCTGCTACTGCCGTTACTCTTCAGGATTGGCGACGCTTTCTCCGACGCATTTCTCTCTCATTCATCTCATTTGCGCTCATTTACCTTGCTGCATATTCTCTTTTACAACGCCCAAGCATCATCACTGCCATCTTTCAGCGGGCGGAGACCTCCAAAGTAGCAGCGGATGGTGACGGCCTCGACGCTACCCCCAAATAGTGGTGATGAGACCGAGCACCAAGTGATGCTGAGCGCAAAACTGGATGAGGCAACTCTGACCGGCGACAACCAGGCAGCACAATGAAGATCCAAAGGGTACCGAGCTCGCTCCATTTTCCATCTCGTCCCATCTCAGGGTCCAGAGTTGACCCGCACTCCACCAGCCACACGACGCTTGCTAACAGCTTCGCTCATTAGCTATTCATCTATCCGGTCAAATCACTCCTTCCCATTGAGGTGCAAATCGCAGAGATTACGAGTGAAGGGTTTCGATTTGACCGGCAGTATATTGTGGTCAAGGATCCTCGATGCCACCCAACGGTCAGGCCTCAGCTCGCCGAGCAGCTTACCATCAAACGGGTGTACAAATTGGCCCTGTTCCAGCCATCAATCAACGATGATTGGTCCGAGCTGACTATCAAGCACACGCTGGCTCAACCAGAGTCATCCATCACTCTCCCGCTCACGCCATCACCGCTATCATATCTGGACGCGCAGACGTATCAAGTGAGCATCTTCGGCACCGAAGCCTCGTGCGTTGACATGGGAGATGGCCCGGCCGAGTTCTTCAGCAAGCACCTCGACATTCCCGCCAGACTACTACTCATATCCGGCTCAGGCAGTCGTGAAATCCCAGGAGCAGCATATATACCCAAACACCGACTGCCACTGACAATACGAGCCGCCGGCGAGCACTTCAAACCCCAGCGAATCCGTTTCGCGGATGCGGCTCCATTCCTAGTAACATCAACGGCGTCTGAAGAGAACGTCCGGGCTCGGTTACCAAGAGATAGCCAGCATGAGGACGTATTGCTTCGCTTCCGCACCAACATACATGTCGACGTAGGATCTACCGCCCCGTTTGACGAGGACACTTGGAGAGAGCTTACCGTGTTTTCGGAAGACTCGACTACGCCAAAGGCAGTGGTCCGCTGCGTCTTCAAGGCTCCACGCTGCTTGAGTGTTAACGTGGATATTGAGAAAGGGACAGGATCTCCACGGAATAGACAAGTCTATGGCTTGATAGCCAAAGATAGACGCATTAATAAATCTTATCCTCGTAAGTACACTTGACCGCCTTGAATGCGGAAAGCAAGGCTAACCTATCCATCAAGTCAAGCCGGTCTTTGGGAATTGGTCTTTTGCTGGCCCAAATGGAGCTCTGCTTAGAGTCGGTGATGAGATTCGTGTCACTGAGAGGGGGCTAAGCGATAACTTGAAAGAGCAGGTAAATATGACATGAATACCAATATACCATGATCTAATCGATGTATCAAGATCGCTCGAATCTAGGTAAGAAGGGTGAGAGGAAGTTTGAGATGTGCATAGCTAAAGATACGCGGGCGGTATCTTGATTGAATGTATATATGAACGACTCAATATCAAAAGTTTTAAAATGGCCAATTTTTCCAAATACATGTATACAAGCGTGCCAATAAACTATAGTGCAATAGCATAAGCTCGCTACATGTGACCAGCGATTCGCAACATAACGTACAGTGCATGTACTTATTAAGCCATTAATTCTTCCCTCAGAGAAAATAGGTACCAATTACCATCTAAATGACCTCAGTAAGACATTTACCGCTCAGTTAACCGCTGTAATGACATCAAATTTCATCATCTTTCCAGTTCGAATATAGCTGTTGCAGGGCGACAGAGGGCGATCCCAGGTCAGTGGTACTAGTCCCAGATAGGCATTCGTCAGCGAGCATGCCGGAGATGTGGTTCATGATGTGGATAGATGTACTCGAAACACTGCGATAAGCCAAGTTCAACGAAAAGGGGAAATAAAACTTGCAAGATCAGAGATTTTATCTTACTGCGGGCCGCAATTACGAAACGATGCCGAATAGAGGTTTCCGACTGCAATCCGATGAGGCTAACTTTATTAAGCCCATGTATACATCAGGGAGATATAATAAGGCTGCGCGTATGATAGAATCAAATATCAGAGACACAGAAATTCAACATCAATTCGTTACAGCTTGATAGAATATTTAAATTGTCTATTAATCAATACCCAAAATTTTGTTTCTTCCTATTCTCCCATCAAAAAAACGACCTGCCAGCGAACAATGGCAGCTGTGCATAATCTTTCCAGTGACGACGAGATAAAGGATGAGAATCCAATCGAGAGTCCCAATACAGAAACATCAACTGAAGATGTCGGTCAACTACAGCAATTGCCAGAGGATGAACACGATGGCGGATATGGTTGGGTATGCGTCGCATGTCAATTGATGATTACGGCGAGCACATGGGGAGTCAACGGTGTAAGTCCATCTTCCATATCAAAGATACTTCTACCATATTATAGATCCAAAGCACTAATATACTTGATAACAGGCTTTCGGTGTCTACCTCGCTCACTACATCTCCACAAACGAATTCCCCGGCACGTCCGAAATCGCCTATTCTTTCATCGGTGGTCTATCTCAGTCCCAAATCCTCCTCATAGCTCCCCTCGTCACGCACGCTACTAGAATCCTCGGTACCAAGCCTCCGCTATTCATCGGAGCTGTGTTGGAAGCTGGGGCTCTGGTAGGCGCGAGCTTCGCCAAGCAATCTTGGCATCTCTTCTTATCTCAAGGCTTATTATTCGGCTGGGGCTGCTCATTCTTATATATCGGCACTATTGGCCTCATTCCACAGTGGTTCGCTCGAAGAAAGGGTATTGCGACTGGAATTGCAGCTGCGGGAAGTGGTCTCGGCGGTCTCATATACAGTTTGTCCACCGAGGCAATGATCTCCAACTTGAGTGTTGCCTGGGCCTTTCGCATCACGGCCATCTGCACCTTTGTCACAAACGTTGTTTGCATCCTATTGATTAAGGATAGGAACAAGCATATCCAGCCGTTTCAGAATGCCTTTGATTTCCGCCTCTTGAAGCGGCCTGCGCTGCTCCTCATCATTGCGTGGATGTTCCTCAGCGTCATCGGATACACGTGCGTGCTGTTCTCGCTTCCTGATAATGCCACGCGAATTGGTCTCACTTCCCACCAAGGAGCCATTTTGGGTGCCTTGGCCAATCTTGGAATGGTCATTGGTAGACCCACCGTGGGCTTTCTCAGTGACCGATGCGGGAGGTTGAACATTGTCATCTCAACGAACATTTTGGCAGGAATATGGTGCTTGTGCCTCTGGACGTCGGGCACGACATATTCCGTCCTAATTGCGTTTGCTATCCTAGGAGGAACGGTTATGGGAATATGCTGGCCGGTAAGTCTTTGCCTTGAATTTCACATATAGTGTCAACTAACGCTAAGACATTCTAGATGGCCGGGCCGATGCTGGCAGACGCCTTTGGAATAAAGCTTCTCCCATCCACACTGTCTATTCTCTGGACTGCTTCTGCTATTCCTTCAGCGTGTAAGTTACCAATATGTCATAGCATTCGAACTGTAGCCACTTGTGCTAACGGCTTTTAGTTGCTGAGGCCATGGCCTTGGGACTTCGACGCACGCACAAACCCGCCTATCTCGACGTTCAAGCGTTTTCCGGATGTATGTTTATAGGTGCAGCTCTTTTCTTGTTGCCTTTGAGGTTCAAGAAGAATGTGAAGAACCTCACTTCATCAGAGAAAAACTGAGACGACCCGAACCCAGCGCATACGAATAGCACATAATCAGTCTACAACTTGTCCACTCGACAAGTATCTGAAAAGTCTATGAAATTGAAAGCGATGATAGAAGCCATATTGTAACATAGGACAATAGAATGGGATACAAAAAAGGCTTAGAATATAGAGAAACAGGTGTCACATATACCTTGACGCCGAACAAATTAATGCGTCATTGATTGGCAGAGGGGGGGGGGTTAATAATTGAGGTATCACATATATGGGTAATAATTTCAGATATTCGGTAATAATTAGAATTCAACTCATTTAGGACAACAACAAATATTTAGACTATAAACGTCATACAACGTTCCATAACAACAGCTTCAACAGCTCTCAGTCTCAATGTTGCATACATTCAGTTTATGCAACAAAGCACTACAGCCAATCGTCCCACCCACAGCCTGTGGCTTGCCCCGCCAAAGCAGCACGCGCAAATGTGGCGGGCGCATCACCAGATCTGACAGCAGCCCCGCCTTATGTCTCACCTGTAAATCGATCCGCAACAGAAAAAGCAGCGGGCAGCTTCCGTGGGCGGAAAGGAAACCCACAGCGGACTCCGCCAGTTGCTCTTGGGAATGCGATCTCCGTTTTGGCAGCTGTCCACAAAACCCTAAATCCAAGCTTTCAGCCAAAAGGGCGTATATCAATCAAGCACGCAAAAGGAGGGACGTCTTCCCGTGCTTATTTTTGTATCAAGCTTCAAGCCTCGTAGGGCTTTCACGTGGTTCTCCCAATCCCAAAAATGCAAATGCTTTCGGACCAAAGATGGCCTCTGATAGGTAGAACAGGCGAGGAGGCAGCCCGGTTGGCAACTAAGATATTACTTCGTCCGAAACTCTCGTTCACAACACGGCACAAATCAGCCAATAACCGCTATTGAGGCGTCTGCTCTTGGCGAAGTAAGCGCGAAAAGGCCCAAACACATGGCTCCAATTACCTCGGAATGGGCGCTTATCTCTTGCTTTACTTGGTGGGCTCTGATGGTAAAACCTAGGCATAACTGCCCAATTCGGATGCCGATAAGGGAGAAGCAAGAGATATCGAACCATAATCTTATTCTTTCTACGCGCGGAGTTGGAACTAGATGAGCGTCCGCCTCCGCAGTTGTTTTTACCTTCTGTCTGCCTGTCAGCCTGCCTTGCCCAAAAGGCGGGGAGAGGAAAGGGGGAGGCGGCGAAAGGCAGCCACAGGGTTACTGCCTGATGGAGCACAAGGGGGAGGAATTTCACAGCCAAAAGATGACAGAGACTTGACTGCTTATAAGCGACATGTGGTGAGCTTCAAGTAAATGCGATGGATATGCCAACTCCGAAGCAATTGCGGAGTACAGATGGTCATCGCATTTTACCCTTTTGGGATATCCGCAAAGGTGGCACGTACACTGAAACAGCAGATCTTGGGTTACAAGGCAGAAACGCAATTAATAACTAGTGCCTTGCTTATTTCCCTTCTCCAGCTTCCATAATCCGTAGTAATAGCAAAATCCAAAAGTATCGCGGAAATATCCAAGTCAAGCGATACCAATTGGGGAGGTAGAGGAGGGGCGTGGCCGCCCTCGATTGCCTTACAAAGACCATCCATATACCTAAGCTGATGGGGGGAGTATCTCTTGAGGCTCCATCTATTCCCTTGGTATATCCATTCTGGGCTTTTTACTTTTGTAGCCATTCTTTTTTTGACCTCTCTCCATCCATCCCCTATTCTCAGCATGAGGCTTCCAACGTGGGGTGTACAAGGAATCGGAATTATTCTTTCCAGAGGGGAACCCAAATCGAGTCATCGGTGCCCTTGTAATAGCCCGGTGTCATTCTGCATACTTGTTGACATTTCCGCTCTAACTTACTCTTTCATCCTGTATTCCAAACTCGTTTGCTTAATTCCGCCTGGTGCGCGACCCTGTCATGCTACAGCATTGAGGCGAAAGCAAAGGAAAGACACGGAAGCAAAAGGCGTGCAGCTAGCTTACAAACGCTGAATATGTTTCCAGCGACAAACGTCTTCCCTTAGCTTCTCGGCACTAGGCTAGGCTAGTCATGCCCTCAAGGCGAACAAAAAGGTTCCCAGTCAATTTGTAAGGAAGTAAAATAACCAGCGATACCATATTCAGTAAAAAAGGTGAAGATGCAAAAGCGTCAAGAAGTCTGGAGGCAGTGCTCCTTCGGCATGAACCGTGAAGAGGTGTAATGATAATCAAAATCTTGGATGCCCATCTTTATCAATGCCGGGTGTGGTGTGCCGGAGAGATCTCACCGCACCCTCTTTAGCGATCGACTGTTAAATGTCCTACTTACAGTACAGTCAGTCCTACAGGCCTGCGCTGACGAATCAACTTTGTTTGCCAGCAATAGCCTAATACGGGCCAAAAAGTCAATATCACTGCATCTTCCAATTTTTTAATTTGTGAACAGACAGGGCCAGTGACATTTGAATTGGACATCTCCTGGCTGCCTGATAAATGCCATAATACCACCTTAATTCCGTGCATAGGCAGGGTGAAGGAGGATATGCAGAAAAAACCTGCTATTGCTACAGTAGTACTACACAAGCTGCACATGAAAAACTGCCAGCTCATCTCACACCCCCGTCTTAGCTCGCAAAGGATGCCGTGATCATTTCCAATCAAACAACCAAGCTAAGTTGCTATAGCAAGAGAGAAGTCAATTTTTTTTCTTCCTTTCATGCCCACAGTCTCGAATCGCGTAGTCAAGAATTCATCGAGTTTTTCCCTGTTGGGGCCTCTTCTATGCGGATCTCCAGCGGGCCTCATCAAAAATCACTGCCACTGCTAGGACATCGTGAACATTAGGGATTGGAAATCTCGTCTCGTTGGTTTTTTTTTTTTTTTTTTTTTCCAGCGGGGCCCTTATCTCCTTCCGGCAATTCTTCAATTATTAAGGTAGATCGGCTAGCGTAACCGGCAGTGAGTACGTACCTCGATTCCCCGCTTTTCCAAAGGGACCATCTGACCTCTCAAAATGCATTTCAAATGCAAATAATCGGTACGTACCGAGGGGCTTGTGCCATTTTTTTTACCCTTTGGGGCTTGCTTGCTCATCGGGTCTCTGGCAAGGTGCCGACGCCGCCTAGTCCGAGCGGCACAAAGGAAATCCGCTCGGTCTACACCCCCAAGGCCGTCCCGCCATTGCCGCGGGTCTTCGGAGTTGTCCAAGGTGTCAAAATGGTTGATTTGCGATCAAGAATAACAAAGTTTAGTTAGTTTGGCACGAGGGAGGCTTACTGGCGTTTTCTTTTTTGGTGGGTGCTCGCACACATTCACGATTGGGATTTGAAATAGGCAATTAGAAGTGAGTTTGTAACGTTTTTTGTATTTGGTAATCGAGAAGTGAAATCGCTATTCGATTTCATCTCTTTGAAGTTGCTACTACTCTTGGTAAGGCGGTCCACTCGACCAAAGGAAGACCAGTTCCAGGGAGCGGCCCACCGATGCTCATCCAATCCCCCTCGCATTGCCATGATTGTAATGAAAAGACGTTGAGCTGTGAATCTCTAATGGTGTATAATGATTGAACAAAGGAAAGAAAAGAGTGCTGAAAGTAGAAAAAACGCCGAATGCCTTTTATATTCTCCCTCTCGGGGTATCATGATGTAGAGATATCCAGAAAGCGCCGTGCCAAGCCATGCCAATTCGCTAATGCAGATCAAAAAAAGTCGTAAGAATCAATTAAAAGTGTTGTACAAGAAAGAGGTTGTTGTATGCTGCTTTAGTAGACTGAGATAGCAGACACCAGGCCGGCGGGTGATCGGCGGCCCAGGTAAAAGTCCTCTTCTTGATAATATGATTCTTCGCTCTCTTGTTCTGACTTCTCGGGAAGAGGCAGCTCGGCATCGACAGGTGATGGAGGCATGGCCTCGTCGTCAGAAGACTCATCGGATTCGTGGTCAACCAGCTCCGGAGGGGAGTTGGAGTGAGATGGAGTTCGAACAAGGCCGAGGTGGGCGTAGTCCTCCTCGAGATCGTCCTCAGCCATGACCTCGTCCTCGACAACCTTGATGGTGGAGGCGGGAGTGATTGTGGTGCGGGTGTTCTCCTCCATCTCGTCGTAGTCGGATTCGTCGTCAGAGTCGACTGAAGAGTCGGAGTCGTATTCCTCCTCATCGACAGCCTCCTCTTCGATCCGATCGGCCCACTGGATGTGTCGCTTGTTGTTGTTGGCGGAAGTGGCCTTTGAGTTGCGAACAGACTGGTTGAACCATCGCTCCTGCTCTCGCTCGGCCTCGGCAAGTTCAAGCATCAGAGAGTCGAGGAGGTTAGCGTGTCCAACCAGGAGTCGGAGATCGTGATCGGGTTGAGCAGCCTCGCGAGAGAGCTTTGCTCGGGCCTTGTGGGCCAGGTAGTAGGTCTGTGTGATGGACATGTTCTTCTGGGTAGCTTGTCGCAACAGTGATGGAGCAGACATTGTGATTTGTGTGGAGGAGGAAGATGTATATATATTGGATGGGTGACTCAAGGCAGCCAGATCGGTTGCAGGGATGATTGAGATGCCTAGATGGTAGTGGGTATTTGTTTTGTTTGTTTGTTTGTTTAGAGTAGAGGAGTCGAGGCTGTTATTATAGTTGCTTGGTGTTCTTGTAATGATGCTCGCTGAATGCTCTGTTCTGATGGATGATATCGAGGCTCAAGGTCGGGGGAGTCGGCATTCTTTTAACTCGGGAGCCTCCAGCCGGGTCCAGCCATGGGGTCCAGTAAAAAAAAAAAAGTCATCGGTGCTGTTTGCCGGGCACGCCTGCAGTCCGGGCTAAGCGGACTTTGTGTACGCGGGCCCGAACAGAAGCACGACGAATGCGAGGGATGGGGGGTGTATCCGACAAGGTCCATGGACGTAAGAGCGAGGGGAGGGGTGCAGCAAAGGGCGGCGTGCTCTGGCGCTGACTAAATCCGAAAGTTCAGGTTCTCCGGACGGAGGTAGCAGCTGGTCGCTCCTCTGCCCCCGGTACCCGACTGCCTGGCCAGCGCGCCGCCATCGCCCAGGTACCCTCGCGGCTCCAGCTACACGCCAGACTCACTGCGGCGTGCGCCACGGACGGCTTCGGCATTTTGGGTGACTCCTGCCAGCGCTGTTGCTGCCAATTCTGCTGGCGCGCGCTATGCCCAAAGAGGGCTTCGCACTCGCATCGCCGATTAGTCACAGCGAAGAGAATTTGCTGCCGCTTAGGTGTTCGTTTACCTCGTTAAACCCGTCCCTCAGGCCCCTAGGGACCCTCTAGTGAGCTGGAAGCTTCCGCTCTACGGCACTGGCACAGGCTATTCGGTACGGCTTTGGCAGAGCACCCCTCCCCATTGCTCACGCCCATTGGCCAAAATGGCCGTGAGCGCCAGCCGAAAGTGGATTATGAATCACCAAAGCAGAGCCCCACCCCTCGCTATCTCCCGCCGTGACGGCACCGCTTATTAACACCTGGCACACAATGTCCGACAACTGACATTGCTACTGATGCTGCATTTCTCAGCACCCAGCGCCATTGCGTAGTAATGGACGGTCCAGCACAGTCATCCAAGCCCATCAGACTTTGCGCTAATCTGGAATCACACTCCCCTTCACAGCGTGCCGTTTTTTTCTTTGTAACTAGCGCCGTCTAGCGCACGCAAAGCCAGGCGTTCGCGCTCGACAATTTGTCAGGCCCAGAAAACGGTAGGTGTTTTGTTCTGTTCCTTTTTGCTGCTTTGGGCAATGCGAGTGCGAGGAACTCATTGCCGATTCGAGCAACCGCCCTGTCGCTATCGCCAACGCAAGCCTCTCAGCCCTTGGAGGCGCTGCACAGCTTAGGCACGCAAAGGTCAATTAATGCAAATTAAGAATGCAAATTAAGGCCAGGCCAGGTCTCAGCCGATGGCATTGCCGTGATCTGGCCTCTCTGGCTGTCGCAGCCTTACAGTATTAGGGGCGCTGCTGTCAAGGCAGCACGACCCCAGGTTTGCAATCCCGCTGCGCGCATTCAGTCCAGATGCGGATATCAATCTCGGGAACCCAAGCCCCGAGCGTACGAATCTCCCTGCAGGCCGCGACAGCATCTAGATTGCCAGATTGCACAGCCCTACATGAGCGCTGCGAGTCCGACGGTCCTGTCTCAGACATTTGGTATAATTAGTTTCCGTTCCCACCACGTAATGTCTCGCGAGCCCCAGACGCCGCGTTGCGCTTGCGTCTCCCTGCTTCAGCTTAAACGGTGCCTTGCGATCGCCGTTCATTTCGCTTCAGAGCCTTGTCCGTAATACTAGTTGCCCGCAACAGAGTCTTACACCTTCGGGACCCGTTGCTGCCAATGTTGAGACAAAGGCGCGGCAAAAGACTTTGTTAACGCTGCTATAATTAGTTCTGTCAATTGAATTCGAGGCCGAAGCTGCGGAACTCCGAGACTGTCTCTTTCTCTTTCCCTATCGCAGGCAACTACAAAACGCCAGGAAAACTAAACGGCTACTATGCGCTGCCTAATGTCCTAAGTCCGCAAGCCTCTGCCACACGGCTATCCAATTTCAAATCCCAATCCCAACTTAAGCCAAGCCAAATAGGCTAACGAATTGGCTGTCGTAAGTAATTTACGTGTTATTAGCAGTTGCTAACGAATTAATAGGGCTGAGTCGATGGGTGTGACTCTTACAGTCTGCCAAAGTGGGCATCACGGGCCTCGGTGGGTACGTACTCAACACCTTAATCAGAGGGGCGCGCGGCACAGACCACCTCAACCAAAGACAGAAAAAATTTCGGACTGATCCATCCCAAGGCTGAGGGAACACAAAGATCTAAGGATCTCTCTTCTTGTGGAAACGAGAACGAAACAAGGAGGGGTGTTGAAGCACAGGCCGCGAACGTGGCTCAGTGAAGGAATGCGCTGCGCAAAGTACGATCCGTCCAATGGAGAGCCGCAGAGGCAGAACATTGGCATCCTGCTGAGACAAGGGCGGCACTCATTCGCTGCTTTTCCCACTCCCAACGCCGATAGCCTGGCAGCCGCCCCTAATCCCAGCCGGGCCTAGCGCCTGTTGCTGACAGAGGCCGAGCTATACGCGCAAATGCTCGCGCCCGAATGCCGAGTTGGGCCTAACCCTGCAGTGCAAAAGAGCGAGCGCAACACCAAACCCCCACATAGAAGACGTGACGTACGATGGCTCTGCAGGCTCGTACGTTGCTGCATTTCGTTGCTTGCCGCATTGGGAGAATCTACCAGCCCGAGATGCGTTGCCGCCAATGTCACTGGATCTGCCGCTCGAATTCCGCAGCAATGCACGCATATACGGCTATACGGACAGGACTGCCGAGGAGATGCATCGAGATACAGTACAAACAGAGCAAGCTCTGGCACAACTGCCATAGATAGGTATGCAGCGGGGCAGCTATTGTCCACTCAGCTCTGCCAGTGCTATCGACTGGTCTGCTCAGCTTGCAGCGATAGTAACTCAATAGTCGCGATAGTAGGTATTTCCTTTTTTCTTTCAGCTCCAATTGCCTCCTACCCTTTTCGCTCAGTTCATGCCAATGCTCGAGCTGCACCCCTCCCTCAGCCCTTCAGTTTGCGCCGTCATAGTCTGAAGGGGAAGAAAAGGCTGCGATGCTCGCGAGATGATCTAATTAGCGTCATCTGCGACCTTGTTTCATGGGATGCCAGGGTTCTCAGGCACAAGGCGAGAACGAGGTCATCGCAAGAGCAGCGCTATCCCTCATGCGGTCTCTCATCGCGCTCACAAAGCTGAATAAACGTTGATTAACGCGAAAGGCCGGGGTATCGGGTGTGGTGGAGATGAATGGATGATGGAGATGGCTTGCTCGATCAAGGGTAGTGATGAATAATGAGGGGGCTTGTCATCGTCAGCAACAGCATCACTGCGGCACTGGGCATTTCAAATCGCTTTTTAGAACATTTGCCGCATCGGGCATGGCGCGGAACCTTGAGGCATTGAGTTACGCCCAGTCGCTCTCCCGTTTCTTTGGGTCTGGACAGCTCCACCAGGGCACATGGCGTGTGCCGGGAACCCACAAAGGGTCGTCTTTGGCTGGATTAGGTCATCCATTGATCGACCGTCAATGGTCGAGATAGCCGGCAGTCGTCGAGATGGCCGCTGTCAGCGGCATGAGCGTTGGCTCTTGCGGCGTGCCCTCGTATCTAGCAGCCACGGCGTCGAAGCCTCAAAGGTAAGGGAAATGGGCGTTCGCACGTGTAACACTGCACGTGTTGTTCCAGACTGACTCTACTAACTCCGAAAGCTGAGAAATAGGGCTCTATCTGATGATCACTCCTGATGCATGTTCGCCAATTCACGTGTTCCCCCGGATTGCGAGTAATTCTACGATAATTTGAGTCAGGACTAGCCCCCGTGACGGTGAACGGTTATGAACGGGGAGGGTGAATGGCAACGCTCATTACGGCTCTGCTCATGAGTCGCAAATCAGCAATTGGCCACGATTGCTTCATCAATCGCAACACTCAATGCGTAATGGGGGAATCACTTGATTGTTCACCGTAATTTTCATCAAACAGATCGATCTGCCGCATGAATTTTTTTTTCGATCCCGATTCCCATTTGGGTTGTTGCTCTCGAATTGCTACATCGAGATTAATTGCAGCAGTTCAGGGTAGCGAGGGGTAGCGAGTCTAGCGAGCTACGTCATGGCAGTATCTGCGGAACGTATTATGGCATTCAGTAGAAAGTGGGGCTTGCGCGGCTTCTGCCGTATGCCGCTTTACACATTACCGAGCAGCACGGATTCTTCCACACTCCTTGCTGGCCTCACATCATTGGCAATCTCGCAGCTCGGCTCCAATGCCGTCACAATCTGCCTAAAGAGCAATTGAGATTTCGCGCTAGAAGGAAATCAAAGTTGCGTCTTGCAGGGAAAGAACATGCAGAGAAGAAATTTCTCTTCATGCTGACGTGGGGGGATGTTCGCAATCAACCAATCCCACCGCGATTGTTTGCGCCACGGTTTCTTCGACGCCCGACCACAAGGGCAGCATACAGCACGCAGACTGCCGACTAACGCTTCCATATCGCTTTTCCCCCTCTCGATCTCGATCTCGCGGGTTGTTGAATGACCGATTGAACTTGCCGATTGAGCTTGACTGATGTAAAGGGGGGTGCTCTACGAAAGAATGTGATCGAGGCACGTTCCCTCCTTTCAATCTCCACGGGGGCAAAGAGAGTGTAAGCTTGTTTTTTCGCTCTCGCTCTCGCCCTTCTCTGAACCTTCGATAAAGGTTCCATGCATGCCCGACCATTCCGCTTTCGATTGACAATGCTCGACTCGCATCTCGCACGCCTGCATCCTCGTGACTTTGCGGCGATTCGATAATCTCCGTCACCGCGGACATATTCAACCGCCTATGCTCCGTTATCCCCCTCTTCCGCAGCTTCCTCTGCAGCTAGGCAATCCCTCTGCAGCTAAGCAAGGCTGGCCAATAGGATGCTCTACTTTCGTTCTTCGTCCTAAGCCTCGCCTCTCCGCGGAACGGTTGCCAAGCCGAAGCCGAGCAAAGAGCCCTTTACCGTGGGATCCCGGTTGGTCCCGTCACTCTCTTCACACGTGATTTACTGTGTAAGCGGGAAGTGTTCTGTCCCATCTCCCTACGCTGCCCGATGAATGTCGGTCGTCGGCGGCCCGAACACCGACAGCGAGAGCACATGTGCGGCTTATTGATATCTCCGGAATTACAATTCGGCCTGCTCAGCGCGCGTGAAGAGGCATGCTGACACTCTTTTTGACCTCTGCGTTATTCTACAGGGCAAAAAATAACTCTCAATCCATAATTCAGCAGCATGAAAACAGCGAGAGCCAGCGATCCACATGTTTGGCACGGCCCGTCAACGATCGTGGCTCAAAGGTAATTTTAGGAGAGGGAAATAGCCCCATACTGCTCCGTACCTGTCAACTCTGTGGGCCTGGCTGATTTGCGTGCTCTGTTTTACATGCGATGTGGAACGAACATGCGCCGAACAAGCATGCCTAGTAATCAAGTTCGCTTCAAGTCATCCAGTGGGACGGTAGCGAAGCATTCCAAATAAGTGAGATTGTGCTACGCTGGTCTGTTTGAAGCCCTGCAGGAACCTCTTGACCTCGGATCATGTTGGTTAGTAATTCTTCGATTATTAAACAAATGTATCCATTAATTATCGGCTTCCAAGGCCTCAAGCGAGTAGAAGCGCATTTGATGAAAGGGTCGCTGTATTATTGTTTGAACTGGCACTTGGGCATGAGATCTCTTAGACAAAGCCCCTGAATGATACGATCATCTGGGAAGGCAAAAGCTGTTTACTAATGCATCCGTCGCATCACCATCACTTACATATTTACTCACACAGGACTTACATGGCTACCCATACTGAAAAGCTCGTGGCTAAGACCGCCATGTGTGCAGTTATGAAACACGTTGCAGCTTTCGCTCAGGTGCATGTTCAGCCTCAGCCCGATACAAACAACCGGAGATCCCCGTACAAAAACTATACACCCAGCATCAATAATGTCTCGTAAGGCAATAACAAAACTTGGGAGATAAGAAAAGGAGAAAGAAGGCTCAACGCAGCCCTGCACAAGGATTGTCCTGCCCTTACCGCTGAGCTGGTAATGAGATCGGCGAGGCTCATCGGCGAGGCTCGTCAACCCCGATGTAGCAACGGCTCTGGGGCTGGCTGAAAGGATAGACAGCTTGGTGTACCTGGCATCTCTCAGCCCAAGTCATTCACACGCCCTCTCCCCTTGTCAGCCTGATTAAGAACGCCGAAGGGCCTGCTCGTTACAAGATGGATTATGTAGAACAACTTAATTTCCCCTTCCCCAAACGTGTATCGTCCGTTGGTGATTGGTTGGTATTACTATCCCCCATGTAAAGAACCACATGGAATCGTTGACAACACCAATAATAGTATTGGTCATCCATTAAATTGATCCTCCACGACATGGTTTTCCCCTGGCCATAGGGCAGAAACTCATCTCTTTCCCCCCTCACGGTAAAACGCATCTCACCTGTAGGTACTAGGGATTATGCGCTTTCCCACTTCTCGTGCCGTGCCTCGCTCGCTATTAAAGAGGGGAAATGAGGCCAGCCAAGGGGCCAAAGAGGCGCGTGCACGCGGGACAACAAAATTAAACCAAAAGGCTTCGATACGATGGACAAGGTCGAAGGATGAAGCCCAATCCAGTTTAAGCCAAAGCATTATCACCGCGCCCCCTCAATTATTCCTGGTTCCCGTCCCAGCGCAATGGGCCGCCCGTCTGACGGGAAGAGAAGCATTGACCCCTGATCTGATAATCCATCCCTATCAACCACGCGTTTGAAGGATCCAAGGATCCGCTTTGGGATTGGCAGCTCACCCAACAGCTTGGTAACCAGGGGGGAGGGCAACCAGGGGTCAGAAGGGCGCCATCGGCATTCTCGCTAATAAATGTACATAATTTAGGCCTCTTTATCACATAAGCTCTTTTTGCTTACGCAGACATGGGAGAGATCATGCTGTGGGGATGAGAGGTTTTTAATTCTACCAGGTAGGTAGGTATGTGGTGATGCGCGGGCGCTGAATGCACGTGGGGATTTGGAACTCATCACATACTGGCGGTTCGCATGGCGCGGCATCTCCTCTTCCGAACAGTTGTGTGCTGACAGATTCCCCTTGATCGAAAGTTACCACACGGCTGGTAATGAGCGTGGCCCGTTTTTGCGGGCAACTGTTCTCTCACACGCCCTATGAAACGCATGGGGAGGCAGAGATCCCTTGAACATTCTCGGTGGAGAGCAGACAGCATACGGATACGGTATACGTAGTAATGGCAATTGAAATCACATCACAAAGTACCAGATCATATTTCAGTTTTGACAATGAAGAAAGAATCCGCTTGAAATTATCAACGCCCTCGGTATGGGTAAGATTATGCTAACATCTATGTCTGAAGCTTCTGTTTCGTCCTTTTTCTCTTGCCGCCCACTTCCCTGCCTTCCTCCATCTCCAGCAATGCCTCTCGCTTCTTCTCGCCAACCAGCTTCAGGGCGTCCCGGATGACTCTCGTCTCCAGATTGACGCCCTCCTCCTCCCAAGCCTCCATCTGCCTGCCAACTCGCTCTTCAATGGCAAGAACCAAGTCCACGTCTCGTTGGCCGACAAATGTAACGGCCTCACCCTTTCGTCCCGCACGAGCGGTACGTCCAACACGGTGGATGTAGTCATCCGGATCTCGGGGGATATCGTAGTTCACCACCAAGCTGACTTCTTGAATATCGAGACCTCGAGCGGCTACGTCTGTAGCTACCAAGATCCTGGCTGCTGAAGCTCGGAAGCGAGCCAAGTTGTCTGTTCGCTGTCTCTGAGGGAGTTTAGAGTGCAAAGACGTGACTCGGTGGTCCAACAATCGCAGTAAGTGATGCAGATAATCAGCCGTCGTTGTGCGATTGCAAAAGATGATGATAGACTTGTTGACGTTTGCCTCAGTGAGTAAGAAGACATGTAGATAGTGCTCCTTGTGTGTGATGGGAATCTGAACATGTCTCTGGCTCAGCGTTGCCGGGATGGCAAGCATCTGTGTATCGACCTCGCAGACGAAAACGGGTGGCTTCCCAGGTCGCTGTGGCAAGTCTTTGAGCGCGCGCACTTCTGGTGTAATAGTAGCCGTGAAGAGAAGCGTCTGTCTTTCGGAAGCGGGCGGCAGCACTGACAGACACTCCTCGACGTCTGGCAGCATACTGCCCTTGCCAGCGGCATGTAAAAGACGATCTGCTTCGTCAAGAACCACGTAACGAACCCTTCGCAATCCACATATGGTATCCTCTCCAGATGTTCTAATATGATCTGCCAATCGACCAGGAGTTGCAATGATGACGTGTGGTCGTTGAGCCAGCGCAATGGCTTGAGCACGCATGTCGGCGCCGCCAGTTACGAGGAGAATCTTGAGGCTCTGCGGTGAGGAGATGGCCTTGAACTGTTCGTAAATCTGAAGGGCAAGCTCGCGCGTTGGCGTAAGGACGACGGCAAAGATGGCGGAGGGATCCTCTGCCCACTTCTGGAGAACTGGGACAGCAAAAGCAACGGTCTTTCCTGAACCTGTTCTGCTACCACCAATGCAGTCTCTTCCCTTCAAGATTTCCGGTATACAGCCCTTTTGAATACCAGTTGGCCGTCTGATGGCCATATTCTCAAGTGACTGAACAAGCCATGGCCGCACGGTCAAGGCAGAAAATGTGGTATTGGGATCGGTTGGTGCGAGGATGGGGTTCGACGCCTGCGATTGAGGAATAGCAGTAGGTTTGGCTGTTGGCTTGGCCTCTTCTTTCTTTGCAGTGTTTCTTTTGACTCGAGAAGGCGCCGCTATGGACGACAGCACCAGCTTTGGAGTCTTGTCGTCATCGTCGTCATCGCTATCATCAATTCCAATATCAAGGTCGGGCGAGGTACGACGTCGTTTCCTAGCAGCAGCATTGTCGAGGTGATCCGACTCGTCAGAGGAGTTGGACGAGTTAGATGATAGCTCCGGATCCGAAGATCGCTCTGCGTATGCGACACCTGCTGCAGGCATGTTAGAGGCTTGATGCAATGCGATTTGCGGATACACTTGCAGCCTTTCGTCGATGCCAAATTTTTTTTGGAAATGTCTAAAAAAAGTTGACGTTGATCATTAAAGTGGAGCATTTGCTCTTACCGCTTTCTATATCGGGACTAGTCTAGTGATCCGCGTCTAATTCTCGGGCGGAAGAGTGGCAGTGAGAAAAAGTACTCCATAGTACTTTGTTCCTGGCCTGGTGCAATAAGGGTGAAGAGAAAACTAGATTAGTACGGCTCTAAACTATCTCGATTGAATCATTGAATCATACTTGATCTATTTTTAAATCAGAGCCCGCTTCAGACTCAGATCTTCAAGCAAGTCCCATCATCCGTTTCTGTCCATCGCCTGTCATGCTGCGGGACTAGTGGCTGCGAACCAACCAGATCGGCGGGTAGACGCGCGCTTGAAGAAACGCTGTTGCTAGACGCTGATTGGCCCAGTGCCATCCGGCCCCTGCAATGCTGCAGGCTGCGCCGCCCTTGAAACAGCATCAGTTCAAGCAACCTGTGACCAATTTTGCCCTTCAGACCAATACGATGCGCGCAGCGTCTATTTTAGCAATCCCTGCATGCAGAGTCCCGAATACCTCGTTTGCCCGCAGCATGAGACACGCAGCGGGCTGGGAAAGGCAGGCCAGTTGCGCCGACGCCTGCAGTGCCTGACATGCTTGGCCGCGTGCATTGAGCTGTATTGTTCGCCCGCTCAACTGGGACCTCTGCCCTAGATTTGTTTGCCGACAAGACTTCTCAACTCGCAATTGGCCGACTGTGGTGTCGTGTGTCAGACAGGCAGCCCCGTAGCGTTGACGGGATTTTCCTGGGGCCAGGAGCTGAAGATATCGAGTGAATGGGATGCAAGCCCACTCCTCCAACCCTCGACTTGGTTAGCCACTGGTCTTACATTCCACGTGTCGAGCTGTTCTGAATCACTGTCTTATACACACACACGCAAGTCAGCACGAAGCACATTGCAGAATTCTGGTGCCTGGCATCTCTGTATCTGTCTGATGGCCGCTCGGCACCCACGATCAGCGGCCCTTTTGGCATTAATCTCACGACATGCTCGACGGGGATGCCCGCTGCTGACCAGAGATGCAATATGCCTCAAACAATGCAAAGGCAACTGTGGTTGTGCTTGTAGGGTAAGCGAGCAACTAGCCGCGCCGGACTGCGTCGAGAACGGCCGTCAAGAGGCTTGATGAGCCGTGCCGCGCATCAAACCCTGGCTACTGCTGCCGATTCACCTGATGACCCCTGTCACAGTGCAGCTGGAGGCCATTGGTGGGTGATGCGATGTGCTGAATTCTGCCGCATTTACTGGAAATCTGCTCTCATGATATGATTTGCCCCCTGGATCATCGCTCGCCGTGCCGTCTTTTGCCGAGCCAACGCACACTTTACCAGTAAAATCTACCTGCTGTGATTTGGATGCTGATTTGCCCGCCGTCCTCCCAGCTCATCTCAACGGCCAGCTCACTGTTTCACCAAGCCCGCAGTCTCAGAACCAGCCGCGGAAACCGGCTCAGACCACAGCGCTGCGGGTGCTCCACTCCTCCCTCATCTCCACTGCCAGTTAGCGCTGCCAGAGCTCTGCTTGGGGGCCTTTTGGAGCCCTACGGGTGCTGTACAGCGACTGGAGCTACTGCTTCCCCACAAGGGCCCCTGGTCCCGTGGTGCTCACAGCAATCCTTTGCCCAGTGCCTGGCGTCTCCGGCAATACCTACGCCGTGCTCCAGGCGCGAGCACGGCACGCTGCACTGTTGGTAGCCCCATGTACCTTCGCTGTACGGCGCTCTGCCACCGCCTGCGCACAGGGGCTTTCTGCCGCCATGCGCCATGCGCGGCGCCACGCAAACTCCGCTGGGCCGCATACGCAGCTCGAGGCAGCTACATGTAGGTACTTGCCAGGAGGTGCTGCAACCCACACCTCTCTCTCAAACCTCTCCTCCCCGACCATTAAAAGAAAAAAGTACTAGACCCGACGAGCTGGCCATAAGCTTCGTCTCTCCAACCAACTTTTCTTTGCTTTCGACAATCACCGTCTGCATCCTTTCAATCGTTTCATTCTGCACTTTCTGTTCCTTCGCGCCCTCCGCCTGGCCGCGCTGCTTTCTGTCCTGCTTTGTTGACACGCACCAGCCGATTATTCCCCTCTTTAGCGGCATCCCCTCACTCGCCTTCGACTTCCCGCCAGGGCCAATAGACCGTGCATGCGAGCACTCGCCTCCTGTGCCAGCGCATCGCTAGTCATCTGCCGATATCTGCAAACCTAGCACGGTCGTTACTCTGCATCGTTTGTGCCTTTTTCTGCCCTCGCCGAGTCCCTCGCGCTGCTTCTTGCCCAAATCCAACCGTCGTTGGGCGACTTCTTTTGTGCCGCTGCATACAGACTTCAGAAGTGTGGTCTCTTGTGCCGCCCCAACCTTCAGCCTTGCAAAAGGCACCGCATACCCACCAAGAATTCGCTCGTTTGGATATCACACGGCAACCTGCCTTGACTGGCGCCGCTCTTCATTATGGCTGATGCGACATCTTCGCAATCCCAGGTCAACGAGCCCGCTGCCCAACTGGTGAGTTGCGTGCCTTGCGCTGCTTGGGCCCCCCCTGGGCTGGAAAAAAAGACGGCTTGACTGACTTGTTCCGCTACAGCATCCCGCTTCTTCTACCGCCTCTGCCGCTCTCCAACCTCCTGCGCCATCCCCAATGTCCGTACCGATCATGAACTCTCCAGCCCCCATCCTTCGTCCTGCCATTCCAGGAAACCGGGGCCGTGCGGCGCCCAGATTGGGGCTGGCCATTCCTCCCTCGCCAAACGTCAAGCCTGTGGGCAACCAGGCTGTTCAACCGCCTGCTAGGCCCCCCCTACCGACTCTGCACCTGGCAACGCCCATGGGCAGCCAATCCACGCCATACGAACAGCCTCCGAGATCGCAGGGCATCCAGCCCGGACAGTCTGCTGGCGGCGGCAGCGAGAGCAGCGCAGCTCATTCAAGGTCGGGGAGCTTTGGCCCTCTTGATGGCCGAGCAAGCAACCCCACGTCTGCGGGCTCTCAGTTTTCGGCCCTTTCATTTGCCTCGCAGTTCGGCATCCCTGTAACACGACCCCAAGGAACCCCAGACCCCGTATCGGCTGTTGGCTCCATGTACTCTGAGAGAAGTGAGGGAGGTGTTTCCATGGAAAGAGATGGAAGTTTACAGGGCCTGGAAGGTTTTGACCGGCTCAGCATCGAGAAAGCCAGGAATGCCGACGTTGAGGATTTAGATGATGAGGGTTGGAGGATTGCCAGCTTGGAAAAGCGAATCGTGGAGCTGGGCAATCTCGGCGAGGGCGCTGGAGGCGCCGTTACCAAGGCCATGCTTAAAGGCGGCAAGACTGTCTTTGCTCTCAAGGTAACAGGCTTCCGATCGAAACTACTCATTGTATCGATGAGAATGCTAACAATGGCTCCAGATTATTACTACCAATCCTGATCCTGATGTCAAGAAGCAGATCGTTCGAGAATTGGGCTTCAACAAAGAATGTGCTTCTGACCACATTTGCCGCTACTACGGAGCATTCGTCGACCCCTCCACAGCAACCATCTCTATTGCAATGGAATTTTGCGAAGGTGGCTCATTAGATAGCATCTACAAAGAGGTTAAGAGACTGGGCGGTCGTACCGGTGAAAAGGTACTGGGAAAGATTGCCGAGGGTGTTTTGGGTGGCCTGACTTACCTCCACACCCGACGCATTATCCACAGAGACATCAAGCCTTCCAATATCCTGCTGTGCCGCGACGGCGCGGTCAAGTTGTGCGACTTTGGTGTCTCTGGAGATTTCGGAACCAAGGGTGAGGCCAACACATTCATCGGTACCAGTTACTACATGGCACCAGAACGAATTACTGGCCAGTCATATACCATTACATCTGATGTATGGTCCACAGGAGTTACGCTGCTTGAAGTAGCGCAACACCGATTCCCCTTCCCTGCAGATGGCACAGAGATGCAGCCTCGTGCAGGTTTGATTGATCTGCTCACATACATTGTGAGACAGCCCGTTCCGACCCTTAAGGACGAGCCCGACAACGATGTATACTGGAGTGACAACTTCAAATACTTTATTGAATGCTGGTATGTAGCCCTCCATATGACTCTTTTTTTTCTGATTCTGATGCTAATAATCTTCTAATTTACAGTTTGGAGAAGCAGCCCAATCGCAGAGCCAGCCCGTGGAAGATGTTGGAGCACCCGTGGATGACCGAAATGCGTTCCAAGAGGGTAAACATGGTGAAATATCTTTCCTTTGTGTGGGGCTGGGACGAAAAGCAGGTCACCACCTCTCGATGAAAGACTACCATTGACTCATCTACTAAATCTTACGCACATCTCTGAAAATATTTTACACCCTTTATTGCTGTCGGACCAGCAGGCTGGCCTCGTCGCGCAGCATATATCATACTGGGGGGAGGAGCATTTAAATGAAGAAAGAGTTCTAAAGCATGCGAGCTAATCAGACCATTGACGACATATCGGACTTTACTACGGTCATGAAGAGAGGGATATTTGGTGGGTAGCACCGGGGGGGTTTTATGCATACTTCAGAAAGCGAGTATCAAAGCACTTTCGCCATATGAGAAAAGATGAGGTGTTTTGTCTATGCCGCATTGAAGAGTTGCCAAGAAAAAAAGGCATCTCTCAAATTATACTTGGATATCAAAGCGCTTGCACATAGCGATTTTTCAGGTCTTTTTTTTTTTTCTTGTTATTCAAATTTGTCATTGACATGGCGTGTATACAAAGGATCATGTTTAGTTGTCCTAACTAGGTACCTCATTTAAGAAAAGAAATGCAAAAATTAAATATGAAATCAATTATGCCAAAAGATCTTATTATATGAGTGAACCAACAAAAAATTAGGATGCATTACTCTCCGGGGGGTCACCCATGAGTTCCCGCAGCGTGACAGTGGCGTAGGCGCTTCTGCCGAGCTGAAATTTGACAATTGCGGCGATCTTGAGCGGCTTGTCCACCTCCATGGGTTCTTGTGCGTTTGTAGCTTCTGTTTCCTCGGCCTTGGCGCTATCAGCTGCAGCGTCGCTGGCAGCTGCGCTCTCATCTTGTGAGGTCTGGTTGGACGCTTCGTTTTCTCCCTCCACCTTGGCCACCTTGCTCGGCCTCGCGTCGTCTCCGTCCTCGCGAGAGCGTTTGTTATTTCTAGTGTCGGTTTTGCGCTCGGCTTTGATGAGGTCCAAGTCGGTGGGGTGCATCTGCTCTTCATCGTCCGTGTACGTCTTGAACTCGACGCTGGGCTTGGCGAGGAACCTGTTCATCAACTTGCGGTAGCGTCCCGGAAGGCTGAACTCGCGGCGCATGCGTCGCATTTTGTGGGGATCTAGGCTGCCGTTCTCTTCACGGCCCATGAAGTCCTTGTAAAACTCGCCAATCTCGTTGTCTGGGTAGATGACGTCGTAGCCGGGGGTAGGGAGAACAACGTCGTACACTGTATATTTCCCACTCGCGGCCTCTTCCTCGGTCAAAGGCCTGGCCTGGAGAGGAATATCGTCATCATCCTCGACGGGGTTTACGGGATTGATAATGTCGTCGCCGTCTTGATCTTGGCCGCTGACTTGGGGAGTGGCTTCGGTTTCGACAATGACGAGGTCGCCCTTAATGACCTTCTCGCCATGGAGCTCCCATCGCCTGCTCGCAGCGTGGTTCCATACGTGGGATTGGGCTGCGTGGAGGTACATTGATCGTAGACCTCTGGTGATGTGGATAAGGGCTCCGACAAAGTCTCTTCTGGATTGCTTGCCTTGTCTGTTGAGGTGGCGCAGGACGCAGACCTCGGCCGCAAATCTTCTGGGCATGATCTCAATGGCCTTTTCGACGTCCTTCTCGGTTCGGAATAACATGCAGGCAAGGTGGCGGCTGTATTCGTCCCGCTTGGCTGGCTCGTTGGGGATGCCCTCTGTTTCTGCCTTTTGAGCAATTTCCTCGTCGTATGCGAGAATGGCATTGATGGCGCCTTCGTAGTTATCTCCCAGAATGAGTTTTCCGACCTCGTGAGTTCCGATCTGGTGGGTGCCGAATCGCTGATGGCCAAAGTAGTTGATCCAGCCGTGCTCTGTCATGTGGTCCAAAGCGGATTGCACGTTGGCATGCATCAGCTCAACCTGCTCAGGAACAGGCTTGGCGCTATCCTCGCCGAGAATCTGGCAATTCTTGATAGTGATGGCAAACTCATTGCCTAGTAACTGTCCCAGGTGGATAGGATCCGTCTTGTACTCGTAATCACCAGTTGTTATGCCCCAGAGCTTTCCATTGATACCCGCCAGGCTTCTATCCCGCGTGTATCGGACGGAGCAGCGCTGAACTGTAGATGCACGTCGATCCTTGGTGCCCGCGTAGTTTATGACTTGAGGCTTCACCTTCAAAATGCGTGCAATCTGGTTGACGGCATCCATGGTATCACGGTTGTCTTTGAAAAGAGTAAAGTGCAGATACTCGCCAATAGGTTGATCGTCTTGCTTGTTCTTGTTGCGATTGCGGCCGCCTCTACCTCTCTTGCCTCTTTTTGTGGGAGCTGAGAAGCTGGCGACGATGGCGCCGGCATCGCCCGTGCTGGTCTCTATCCTAGAGTTGAAGATGCGTCGAATTTCCTGGTGGATTTCTCCACGCTTGAACTTGTCATCCATGGGCTCAGACACGACAGGCTTCTTTCTTTCCAAAGGCTCGGCCTGACCGTCTCGAAATAAGTCTACGAGCTCTTGCGCAAACTGTTCGCCCGCTAGATTGCTCAGAATTGCCACATCTTCTGCGGGAATCTCAACAATCTCCTTCTCCTGAGGGTCACCCTTGACTTCGTTGGATTCGCCATCGTTAGTGGAGTCTTGCTGCTCTTTGGGAGTATCAGCCTCTTTCACCGGCGCGGTATCCGCAACCTATCCAACTGATTAGCATCGACCATCTATACCACCGGTTAGAGATAACTTACCGGCTTGATTTGGCCATTTAGGCCAATTTTGCGTAGATGAACAACAGCGCCGTCTTTTCCAATCTCATTGACCTGGAAATCTGAGAACCTGGAGAGAATTATTAGCAATTTAATCTGACATTGCTTGTCGGAGAAAGATGAGAAGCGCGCACCTCACACGTAGGTCGCCCACCCATGGGAATCGCAAGGGAGTGGCGCGCTGTGTGATTCCTATTGATTTGGCGTGAGACGCAGTCTGGCGCACGTTGTAATGCGCTTGCTCGCTCATGATAACGGTGATGCAGCGGTAGAGACGACAATCAATTGAGCTGAGCCTCACCTTGTGAAATTCTCACCAGACATTATGCTTTGGGTGTTATGGGGCGGATTCTGCCGGCAATTATTCTTTACAGTTTTTACGGATATAGCAGGCGGTGGAGACTAGAGCGCCCCGGGTCTTCTGGTCGCTTACCAAAGAGGTAGGCGGTATCTAGAACTGTATGTACCTTCTTAGGCCATTCTGCTGTTGCAAGCCGCGAATCAATTGAATCAAGAAAGCCATTTAAGGATGGATTGTATTAAAATAATTATCAAATACTTTACTATTAATGGTTTAGAAGATATTTTATCAACATGATTTTCCATGCCACAATCCAGCTATTTGTGAATATGTGCGAGACTACTAAGGCGAAGAACAGGCTCTCAGCCTCTAAACTCGTATAGAAAGAGCTACTATGGAGCATTTCATATTTCTAATAATTCTTTCTCTGGCAGATCGGAGTTTTGAACCTCTCGTTAATTTTACTCCAAAGCTAATCGGTCATCAGCTCATTCTTTACGGCTTCGAAATTAATTGGATCCGATCGCTATAGTGTCCCTATTTTATTTCCCCTTGTCCCGCTTCCAGCCTGCCTTGCTTCACGTCTACAGAATTATTGGATGAGACACAGTTTACTTCGTGCCATGTTTAATTTCGACATGTGACCACGATATCGGGTCAAGACGAGCGTGAAAAACACTCTCGCCTCACGCGCTGTCAACATCTATCTTTTCTAAGTCAACGGATGAGATGAAGAGCTGGAACTTGAGCTCCTCCCTGACAAAGACAAGCCCGGGGGGAATAATGCCCAGACGGTTAAGATGGCTGATTCCAGCTGTTCGTTTTGCCACCGAATCGCGACCCTCCATCATAAGAATAAACTCGGACTTGGACTCAGAGCAGGAGGAGAAACGTCCCGAGTATACAGGTATGTTCCTATGAATGACACCCGCATATGTCGTCTTGCTACCCTTATCAGATATTTATGACGCGCTATCATCCATCGGTCTACTTGATCCTGGCACCAGGCGTTTGAACGAACCTAAGCTTCTGGAGCTGTCTGACGATATCCGAGCTCATCTCCTTGAAGGCGCTTCTCTAGGCGACAGCGCTGAAGTCATCAAGAGAACTCTCCGTGAGTTGGTAAGGGACGAAAGTGGTGCCATACCTGTACTGGATTTTGCTACCATCCAGAATGCTCGACTGGATAAATTACTTTCCGATATGTTGACCCTGGGCCACCAACAAGCGTTGCTTTCTCCTCGATCCCGCGTTGATACCTTGATGGCCGAAAGGTTGCAGAGACTGTGGATGGCTCGTTTCCGTGAAAAGTATTTCAACATTGACCAAATTCGGCATCAAAACTTATCCAAGACTGGGAGACTGAAGGACATCATGTTCAATGATGTAGCCACGGACAGCTGGGACTTATGGCAAGCAGAGGGCAGTGAGACACTATCAGGCCTTGAATCAAATCTCCAGTTTAAACCGGGACAGTAAGATCAACAAACGCAAAATATTACCTTGTTTGAAGTCAATATGCTGACAGATGCGGCCCACTCAGTTAGTGGTTGAATCTGGCGTGTGCGTACCGAGATGGCATTGTAGGAAGTACTTGCGAAACTCCAACAAAAGGGAGATACGGGGCTCATTCGCTCCCACTGCTGACAGGTCGGGAAGAAGTGGTATCCGCGGACACGGTTCGCTATATGCGTGAAGCAAAGCTTTCTGAAACGCACGTTTCCTTGATATCTCACGTTGGATCTCAAATACGCATCTTGAGAGGCCACCGGCTCAGAAGCCCGCTCTCACCTAAAGCGGGCCTACGATACGACGGACTGTATGTTTGATCTCCCCTTAAACCTGGAACATTTGCTAACAGCAGCGCAGATATACTATTAGACAATACGGCCATAAGCAAAACCTGAAGAACCGGCTGCATCGAATCATCGTGACGTTGGAAAGAGTCGCGGGCCAGCCAAGTATAGCCGATCTCGCCAAAGTTCCTCGTCCGTCACAAATGGACGACTGGGTGCTGTTTGAGAAATACGAAGGCGAGATGATCCGGCAGAACCATGGCGAGCAAAGCTTTCTGGACTAGAAAGTGATGAAGGCGCAGGAAAGGATGGAGCAGCGACAATGGCGACGAGCTCTAGAAGTTGGAGCTGCTCTAACCACGGCTCGGCATGCCAGGTACAGCTACGGAATGCGGGATTTGGGGGCAAAGGACAAGACCTAGATTAGCACCTATAAGCCTTATGATTATAAAATGAGAGAAATTCTCTCGTGCATCCCTGGCCATTGTGATTTTGCAATCCCGTAAAAATAATGGCAAGTTGAAGTGCTAAATCCAGCCATACCTAACTCGAGCGTTTTAGGAGGGGCTCATTCGGTGGCGGGGCTCATACAACTGAACAAGACTTCACTCATACATCGCATCGGCGAATTCACATACGCAAATCGCCAACAATGGGAAAAAACGACAAAAAATCCGGCGATAAAGGCGGCGCCAAGGGAAAGGGAGCCGAGAGCAAAGAGTCTGGAGGGAAGACCAAGGGAGCCATGTCTATCAACGTCCGACACATTTTGGTATGTCCTGCTGTGGTGCTGTAAAGCAGCCACTGAATCTATGTCTTTGTTGGCCTATGATGTTCAATTTTATTATTATCGCTTGCCATTGTTTTCACCCGCAAAATGACATCATCGCTGATTGAAGCCAAAAAGTGCGAAAAACATGCGAGAAAGGAAGAGGCTCTTTTGAAGCTGAGCGAAGGTGTCAAATTTGATGAGGTCGCCCGGACCTATTCCGAGGACAAGGCTCGGCAAGGTACTTTTTTCTTCTTCAATTGTGATGCTACGCTTTATACGTCGCTGGCGCTGTCAGAGCTAGACTGCTGATAATTTTCTTTTCTTTGCTATAGGAGGCTCTTTAGGGTGGAAGACTAAGGGTAGTCTGGATCCCACGTTTGAGGAAGTTGCCTTTTCTTTACAGCCAAGCACGACGGGCAATCCTATAATTGGAGAGGCCAAGACTCCGTTTGGCTATCACATTATAATGGTAAGATTATTATGTACTACTCCATCATTTACCGGAGCTTATGGTGTTGATGCTGAATTGCTTAGGTCGAAGGGCGCAAGTAGAAGGGGAGAAATGATTAGAAAAAAGGATGCATGCAGATATCACAAGACAGCACATAACAGAGCCAGCAATTGATATGAATGTTTGAAGCCGTTTTTTTATTGTTCCCATCATGCAATGTGGCCATGATACAAGGCCTAGAGTACAACCCTAAAGGAAAAGTCGTTTTTTTACGCGTCCTGAAAAGAAACCAAGACCGCACCTCTATACCCCATTAAATCAACGCCGTCCATACCCTTTACTGGGAGGTCTGGAAGTAGTTCAGGATGATGGAACGCTCCTGAGACTCCTCACCCCAGTCCTTGACAACGACGCAAGAGCAGTTGACGACCTTGCGGGCGTTACCCTCACGGTCGAGAACGCCTAAAACAAAAATGTAAGTAACTCGTCTTGAATCATCTTGTTTCCGTTGTTTCCTCGGATTCAGCTGGAATATCACGTACAGAGACCGGCCCACTCGCCGAGCTGCTTGCCATCGGGAACCTTGATCAGAGGAATCTTGTGCTCATTGCAGAGAGCAATGACCAGCTTCTTGTAGGCCTCCTCCTCGCAGTTCTCGTTCAGGACGCACATGTGAGCCTGGCGACGGTCCAGAGCCTTGGAGGCTTCACGGAGACCGCGGGCGAGACCGTCGTGCATGAGAGCGAGCTTGAGAACACCCTTCAGGGCGTCCAGAACGGACATCTGGCCCTTGGGGGCATCTCCAGAAACTTCGACTTCCTCGACGACCTCGGGGGCGTTGTTCTCTTCTACGTCCGACTTTTTCGTGGAAAAAAAAAAATTGCCTGCGTTAGCGCTGTGTTTTTTCGTCTAGAGGGGGGTAATTTCGCAATCGACAAGGTCCAGCGAGGGGCTCATTTTTCTTGTTGAATTCGGACAGAAGAAAAGAGCATCGATTCGACATTGGCGATTCTGCGAAAATGGGCGAGAAACTCACCATCTTGTTTGTTGTTCTCGTCGGGCGATCCTCGAAGATTAATTGATGTGTGATGAACTAGTGACGGGGGGTTTTTGCGTCGTGCGCGAGCAGTTGATAGGAGTTGAGAATAACGGGGATTTGCCTAAATCCAGGTAACCGAGTGCGTACCCTTAGGGCATTTTTACGCGCACGGACCACCAGGGCACACAACGCACCAACGGCACAAGGCTGGACCCATTCCAGGCCCCGTCTAGTTTTTTTCCCTCTATCTCCGGCCCTCAGCTCGAACCTCACTTTCTCACTCGACCCAGTCAAACTTCCAAAGAGGTATGTATGGTCTGATTCAACGCCGACAGCGCCTTCGACATGACGAGATGACGCCCTTTATCGTGGCTGGGGACAGCAATCATGAACGTCGGCCCCGATGAGCGACAATGCGATGAACGCGCGATGCACTCCTAGTAGCTATCATGCTGTTCTGCTTGGCGCATTGAACGGCTTGGCTGGCGTCTCTTGATACGCTGCTTCCCCTCCGGCAATGAGCAGGCTGAACCCTCGTCGACGGAATCGCTGAGGGCACTCTCCATGTTCATCAGAGCCACCCCGAGTCTAACATGCATTTGTCCATTGGTAGATACCTCATTTCCCCATCTCGACTTGAGAATCTCCGTTCAATACCGCCAAAATGGTCCGCACTTCCGTTCTCCACGACGCTCTTAACAGCATCAACAATGCCGAGAAGTCCGGCAAGCGCCAGGTCCTGATCCGACCCAGCTCCAAGGTCATTGTCAAGTTCCTCCAGGTCATGCAGCGCCACGGTACGTTTGATGGAATTATATGCGACTTCACCAATTCACCCACCCCCCCCCTTTCCTTTCGGCTTGATAACTAGGGCTACGATCGATACTGCACCACGGTCCAGCCCCTATAAGTGGCCGATATATTATCCTGCGGTGGATTTTCAGAAGATTTCTAAAAATTCATTTTATCACATTAAAAGTCGCTTGAGGTCTTCCGCAACATTTCACTAATTACTTTTCTTTCAGGCTACATTGGCGAGTTCGAGGAGGTCGATGACCACCGCTCCGGCAAGATCGTCGTTCAGCTGAACGGCCGTCTCAACAAGACTGGTGTCATCTCCCCCCGCTACAACGTCCGTCTCGCCGACCTCGAGAAGTGGGTCGTCAAGCTGCTGCCTGCCCGTCAGTTCGGCTACGTTATCCTGACCACCTCTGCTGGTATCATGGACCACGAGGAGGCCCGCCGAAAGCACGTTGCCGGCAAGATCATCGGCTTCTTCTACTAAACAACAAAAAACTGGCGATGAGAGAGAAATAAAAAAAGGGTTTTGAGGCATTCTCGGCGTTTCAATGGTGATCGCGGTAACAGTGATCAGCATCCTTCGATTTATACCCGGATAGTCACTTTTCTTTTAGCGTACACTTGGCAATAAATCATACACGAGAGCCCAACATATTTGATTCCCGATTTAAGTGTGATACTTGTATTCATGATTCGATGGTGATGTATATGATTCAGAATTATATGTCAAATGTTATGATTACGATAGGTTTTCTTACAAGTCGCCCGAGTACTTACAGGTGACGTCACTTCACGATACTTACTGTTGGAGGTGCAATGGGAGTCCTGATTTAGTCTCACCTACCTACCTAAGGATATCAGTGAGTGGGCAGCTTTTTGGCAAACCTGTAGCTGTGCACGACACTGTTCATGTATGAGGGTTGTCAAGTTAGACCTTGATCTCCGCTTCAGTGAGAGACGTCTTCTGCTCCTGCGAGTTACCCGCTGACGCCCCTTCACCATCATCAGTCCCTCTCCACCTTCTCATCATCTCAGAATCTCTCAGCTTCTGCAGCTCATCCTTGGCCATATCAGCGAGCTCATCGGGACGCTTGCCATAGTAGTACATGCCAATTCCCGCCACTACCACTGACACCACGAGGCCAAAGCAGATAGCCGCGAATACCCAAGTCGCAAGACCGCCGGCAATTTGGCCGACGGATTCGAAAACGGCAGCGATCAAGAGTGTAAATGGTGCGAGTACCCGGATGATCCTGACACGGATAGGGTATGTGTAGGATGGCGATGAAGAATGCGGCTGCAACGGGACGCTGACTTTAACTGATGAGGTGTCGTTCCCCACCATCTTGAGAGAAAGAAGCGCATCATTGTCGTGTCCTGGCTTATTCAGGAAGATATCGAACTGATGCACCATGCCTGCTTCCTGGGCAGGTCGTTGAATCTTGAGCGGAACAGTCGCATACTCTTGGTGAATCTCCCAGAAGAGTAAGATTGCATCTGCAGCTGGGAACCAGGGCAGGTTCGCGCCATCTGTATCACCCGCTCGTACAGTCGCGTTTACTTCCTCGGCTGGTGTATCGCTGAATATATGTAGAGGCTGCTCCAGCCCCGAGACGGCAAGGGTGAAGCTGGAGATGTCGAGCTTATAGTCAAGCTCAAAACCCTGCCGGGATTCGTATTCGCCCACCTGTACGGAGTCCCTGTAGAGATGGTTAGTTCAAACCTTTGGTATTCAAGTTGTTTTTGTTGATTTGCCATTACCAATATACTCGACGTAGTGTCTTGCCGTTGAGAAGGACTTTGCTTGCATAAGTGGTTGCATAGTTGGCGCCATAATCACCGGAAGGGAAGGGAAGAAACGCCCATAGCAGACCCAGAATCAACCAGGTCCCGGATATCGCCAAGAAGAGGCGCCAGATAAGGCGGAACAGCTTCCAGGGGCCTATCATCGTGTACCTACTGTGGGAAAAGAGTAAAGATCTACTATCTGTCAGGAGACGACTTTAAAGTGAATTTCAATTTCTAAGAGGATACGGCACCAGCTATATAAGCCACACTACGGCCCCACTAGGCTTGATGAAGAAGTTTCGCCTCGGATACTATCCGTACTTGTGTGGCTGATGGTTTTAATTACCGAGCAAGCTAAAATTAGGTCTTTTGCCTTGTAGAGATAAAGGCTCACAGGCACCGCGATAATTCTAAGATAGTGCATGAAATCTGTAAGAATATTTGATTTAGGGACTCTCTCTCAAGCTCCCACCTTCTCATATCGGGTTCTCACAAAAAGGGGCCCTGTGGCTGAGTCGTCTGCAGCTTTGCAGTAGTTAGGTGGCTGATGTCAAAGGTTATTACAGTTTCAAAGAAAATTGAAGGAGAAACTAGGCATAAACGACATGGGTGATGAGAGGCCGCTTTTCAATGACATCAACACCACGAGTTATCCAACATTATCTACAGTTTCAAATTTAACATCACAGCTATCAAAAGTTATCTACTTATCTTTCTTGACAGGGAATAAACATCATTTACAGAATTTAGTAGGGTCTCTTATTGACCTGGATAGAGGAGCGTGCCTAAATCTAACCAATAAACGTGTGTCATTTCCTGCTGTGGCTAGTGACCTTGGTGGCTTAGTTGAAGCTAACGCTCAGTTCTTCACATCGGTTGCTGTCGTCGCCACTGGCCCAAAAGTAAACAAACCCAGGATCTTGCTCTAGCGGCAAATTTATTGCTGGTTTGCCATGATTCTCTTATTTTTGGAATAGAGTGTTGCTGGTCGCGATTTCTCATGGCATAATTGGCCCTATAATTTTTTTCTTGGAAGTGAGATTGTCTCAGCGCCCGACTACAAGATGCGGCGGCGTCCGTATTTCCCTGTTGTGGCTGTTTTGCTCTTTTGTTACTGCGCATATATCATCTACAGCTTGCCAAACGAGCATTTTGACGCTTTGGTTGCTCCTCTTTCGCAGCCTCCCCAGAAGCAGAAGCATGACCAGCATCGTCCGCATGCAGCAGCATCACTATCGTCGGCAACAGCGTCCACGGCATCGCCAAAGCCCAAACCCACCTCACAGTCTCCAGTGGTATGGGAAGACTTGCCGGTCGTGACGGGCGGGCCGAAGCCAAAAGCAGCTCCTGACGCGGCGGTACATCCCATAATTCATCTCGTTAAAGATGCGCAAAAGGAATTTTTGGAATTGAAGAAACGACAGTCAAAATCTCTGGAGGAGGCCGTCAAAGAGTATCGCAGGCGATATGGCATCCCACCTCCTCCGCACTTCGATAAGTGGTATAAATTCGCCGTGGACAATAATATGCAGTTGATTGACGAATATGACATGATTAATGACATGATGATTCCGTTCTGGGGTCTGCGGCCCAAGACTATTCGTGCAAGAGTGACAGAGGCTTTGGGCTACGACAATGGGCTGATTGGTGTCGCCATACGCGATGGCGAAATCACGCATGCGGAGCACGGATTCGAGTGGCAGAGAGAGGCTACGAAAGGAATGATGGAAAAATTCAAGCAGTACTTGCCGGACATGGACTTGGCCTTCAACGTTCATGATGAACCTCGTGTGGTGGTTCCGCATGACGATTTGAATCGGCTGGTGAACAAAGCCAAGAATGAAAACATGGCCTTGCTGAGCGCGAACAAGAAGCTCGTCAACGAGTTTACAAAATCAACTGATTTAAACGACGGCAAAACATTCAAAGAAACGAAGCTATCGCGGTTTAGCACTATTAAATACTCATCTACCTGGGGAGACTCTCGTTTGTCCTGCCCACCCGATAGCCAGGCCAGGATCCTCGAAGATGAGCGCGCAGACGACTTGAGCAGATACGGCATTAGCGATCTTGCCTTTATTTACAACGCAACTGCCATGTCCGATATATGTCTTACGCCCTCCCTAAGCTCAACGTATGGCTTTTTCGATCGGCCCAATACCTTCAGGGTCACTCATGATCTGCTTCCCATTTTTTCCCAGTCCAAGATATCGTCTTATGGGGATATTATATATCCCTCTCCATGGTATTGGTACAAAAAGGTTGCTTACAACGAAACCAACGACATGTCGTGGGATGAGAAGGAGAGCAAGCTTTACTGGCGAGGTTCTACCACTGGAGGGTACAGTCGCAACGGCGGCTGGAGGAGGCATCACCGCCAGCACTTTGTTCAGAAGATCAACTCCAGAGAGCAAGCCAAAGTGATGATCAATAGTGGCGGAGCCGGAAACCCCAAATGGGAGGCCAAGGAGGTTCCTCGTGGAGAATACCAGAAGCTCATTGACGTGCATTTCTCCCATGTTGGCCAATGCGACCCTGGAGACTGCGAAGCGCAGAGAGAGTTCTTTGACGTTACTGATCTTGTTGACCAGCAAGACGCCTGGGGATACAAGTATCTGGTGGACATTGACGGCAACGCTTTCTCCGGCCGCTTCTACGCCTTTTTGCAGAGCAAAAGCTTGACGTTTAAGCTTGCCTTGTTCCGCGAGTGGCACAACGAATGGCTTAAACCCTGGGTGCATTACGTGCCGCTGAGCCTCCAGGGAGACGATTGGCTTGAAGCAGTTCGCTTTATCGACGAAGACAGTGAGGGTTCTGCCAAGGGGCAGGAAATTGCAAAGGAGAGTCGCGAGTGGGCCAATAAGGCGGTTAGAAAGGAAGATATGGAGGCATGGTTCTTCAGACTGCTTTTAGAGTGAGTTTCTCTTTCTCTCCCCTTGGACGTGGATTCTCTGTTGTGGGCGGAAATAGAGATATTTGACCCGTACTGACATTTATTTCGCAGATATGGACGGGTAATCGACGATAATAGAGCTAATCTTGGGTATGATGTATGATTGGGCGGCATAAATGGGACAGCGAGCATTATATACCAGGCGTTGATACGAAATGATACCATTATTTGTTATACATTTATACATACATACACATTTAGTATTACACCATCAGTTGGAGCAATTACGGAAGAAAACAGCATGATTTTTGACTGTGACATTTTCCTGCGGCTGAATATTTGTTCCATTAGCATCTGCCATTGCGACACGTCTTAAACGATTTTTCTTTCACCAATATCATGAAAGGGCCACATAGTTTCATTAATGCCAATCTATAACCTGACAGCTACCTGGAAATAAAAACCCTATCCGCATTGGCAACCGTCCTCGTATACCCCATTTCCCTCCTTCTGTGCTCTCCAAAGTAAAAGAATACAACGCTTTTAGAGAGTCAACTTTCCCAAAAGATAAAAATGACTAAAGGAAGGAAAAATATTTGAAGATTGATTTAAAAAAAAAGAGCCACCGTTCAGCGCAGATGAGCAAATCACATAAAATTCTCAAATCTCATCTTCGTGTTGGCAAAAATCTAGTCTTCGTCTTCATCCTCATCACCTTCGGCATCATGGTCGGCGGAAGGAGACCGCTCATGGTATTTCTCAGCCGGACTGGAAGCTCCGTTACGATCAGCTTCTTCGCCCTCAGCATCGCCATCCGCGTCAACGTCGCCCTCCTCAATAGACCGCTCAACGCCATGCTGTAGTTCTTCTTCTTCGTCCTGCTCCCAGCCCATAGGATGCCGTGCGTACATTTTCATGGCGGCCCTCATCTCCTCTGTCGGGTCGTCGACCGTGAGGTCCAGCTGGTCAACGACTTGCGGCTCATCGTCCTCAGCAAGGCCGTAATTTGTGCGCGCAATGTTTCGGGTGCGTTGGGGGCGGATAGTAGATCTCTGCATGATGGGATAGTAGAATACAGCCTTTTGGCTAGAATCGGTGTCTCTCTCGTTGATGGAGAGGATGATTTCATCTTCATATTTGGTCGGGTGATCGAGCTCCGTCTCCTGGGCAGTCTCGTACGCTCTGATCCTGTTGAACTGGAAGTATCCTCCCGTGTCTCCCCTGTGGGTATACAAATCCTCCTCGTCACGGTCTGCGTCGTCGACGTCAAATTTGCGGCGGAAGCGGTCTGCGTCGGCGCGGCTCTGGCCAAGATAGAAATCATAGTTCATCAAGTTGGCCGGCTTGGGGTTGTTGACCGGATCCTGGTTATAGGCCTCCATGGCGGCCTCGAGGGCTGCTTCCTCGGCCGCCGTGCGATCTATCGGCCTGAACAGGCCGCTGCGGAGACGATTATCATACTCGTTGGAGCTTGAGACGGGATTCGTGAGGAATTTGATAGTAACGTAAGCACCAGAGTCGGGAAACGCGTCCAGATCGGGCACCAGGGGCAGGGCATCGACGAGCTTGAGGTGCTTCTTGGAGGGATGCTTGATGCGCTTGGGGTCCTTGAGGTCCTGCTCCGCAATTTCGAAGCCCTTGTCGATCTTGCGTTTGATGACCTGGGGAGAATCGGCGGCGGGCTCTGGGCGCTTGGCCGGTCGTCGATTCTTTGATAGCAGGGCCCTGGGGTGGTTTGCCTCGAAGCGTTTCGGGACCAGGGACGAGATGTATTCGGTTCGGCGGAGGAAAGAGACGTTCGCCTCGGCAACCTTGGGCTTACCAAGGGCAGCAATAGGTCTGAGAAGAGCTCGATCGTGTGGGTGGACGGCTAATGGCTGTGATGGTGCTTGGATTGCTGCGTAGTCATCCCCGGGTCAGATCCAATTCGGCGTCATACAAGTCGCGCAAAGAAGAATCAAATGACACTCACATCGTTCATCCCCATCAAACACGCCCGGCATTCCCACCAAGTCGAGCGGCATGCCCAGTTCTGCATCAGCCTCGATGTTGAGCGGCTGCTCTCGCGCCAGACGTGATGCAAATCCCGGCGTCGTGTATTGGCCGCTTGCGAGGCCGGTATTGGGGATGTCGAGCAGCTTCGGCGGATTGGGCGGCGGAGGCAGAGCATTTGAGAAGCGGATTCGCGCGATGAAGTCTTGGTGAATCACGCGCTCGCCCGAGCGAGCTCCTGAGGACGACATGCTGTGTCCCTTTTCTCAGCTGGAAATCCTCCGGCTGACTTGCTTTCGTGTGTGCAGTGGAGGGCAGGCAATTGAGGCCGTAATTAGAAATAGGTTGCTCGATGAGTTTCGGTGCCTCTATCGCGAATTGCTGCTTGAGAGGCCGATTGGAGGCTGTGGCGGAGTGTCGGTGGTGATGGAGGAGGAAAAATGGTAGTCGCGCGCGGCTTAAGGCGAGAGCCCTGCGAGGCTGTAAATCTGAGGCCAAGCTCTGCGGTTCCCCACCACGCGGCGTTTGTACGACCAGACGAAGATCAGCCATATCTGAGCCAGGTGAAGGGCGTTACTGTCTGCAATATTAAATATTAAATGCCGAGAATAATATCAGATGGCATTGACCGCGGTGTGCGCAGAAGAAAATATTTCATTAAATTAAAATATAATAGGTAGCTGACTCTCTTTGAGAGCTCGTCTCCAAGACCTGGTTCCCATGCGAATTCGTATCAGTCATCCCTGGTCTAACCCATCCATCTACGCCTTTGAAGCATTCGTCGATAGGCCCTCAATCGCTTTTTTGTAATCCCTTTTGAAAGCCCATCTGTTTGCCATACACGCATCTTTTTGCATCCAGCCCACCAAGCACCCCAGCTCTTTGTAGGCCATGGCAATTTGTTAAACACGACTTGTAGTCAACCCATTGAAAAAGTCCATCTCCAGTGTTCCATCTCGAATCTCCAAAGCAAAGATTTGTCTCTAAGCGATCGAAATGCAATTTGCCTACGATCGGTCCTTGTTGTAAGACTTCTTGCCAACGGAAAAGGGCACATAGCGGTACTTGATCATGTGCTGGATTTGTCGGCGCACTGCAGGATTTGGGTTAGCATATATATGACAAGCTTTGCATTGGGGAGAGGCTTCTCACTAGTAAGGACAAAGAGAATCAACCAGTACATGACCAAGACGGGCCAGAAAACGGGCACGTCAAAGATGGCAAACCAGGTGCAGACAAAGCCAATGCCAATGGCTCTGGTTGCCCAGTACCAGAACTTGAATTCGGGAAGACGTCTGATAAAGGGCTTGAACTCTTCGTCTCGGTTGGTTGGGAGAGTACCGACAGAGCCATCTTCCATCTCGTTATCCATGGCTTCGTTCGAAGGGTCGAATTTCGGCTGGAGGAAGGCCAGGAAAAGGTTCAGAAGATAGATTCCCAGGGCATAAGCAACTGTTTGGGCGAATACTTGTTAGTCCCAACTCGGCTTTGACGCTTTCATTCTTTTTTCCCCCTAAAGGAGCAAAAAAGCGCAGTTGGAGATGGAGTCGTCACTTACCAATATACCATCCTTGCGCAAAGAAGATGCGTAGGAAGAACAACAGCAGAGCCACGCCTGTGCCAATCCATCGGTATGTGACATAGGGAGTTGACTGATCCAAGATCGCTTGGTATTGCTGGGCACAGTTAGCATTTGGAACCTCGGCGACATGCAGTCGGGAGGGCAGGCCTACTCTCTGCAGCTTGGTGGTATGGGCTGTGACGGCCGCGAAAGGGGTCTGTTCGGGCTCTGGCGCATCCATCTTGGCGGTTATTAATCCAGTCGGCCTGAAGATGAATCGGATCGAGGCTTTGATGAAGAGGGAAGATGAAGAGAGCGGGTTGCCGCGCCAATAATCGGACAGTCCAGGCAACTGAATGGAGAAAAAGAAGTTGACGGAGCAGAAGGCTGCTTTATCGCGAAACAGGCTGATGCGGCGTGGGGCGCAAGGCCAGCATGTGCTTTTGCGTACGCTTCCATTTTCTTCGGATTCAGCCACGTAAGGCTTGACCCCTGGCCGCTAGCAGACGCAGGCCGGTGTTTTGCCGGTGCCTGCAGCAGATCCAGGTACCCACGAAGTAACTTTCGTTTCTCCGAGGCCCATTCGTTGCATTGTGATCTGCAAAGCAAGACAGCGACCAAACACGTACGGAGCACTGCCCGGCTAAGTCTTGGGCGGGCAATCGTCATACTGCTGGCCTTAAGAAACACTTGAGAGGAAATTACTCGCAAATGCTCAATTATTCACAATCGAGAAACCTAGCATATGTCTTTTTCATTGTTTTGCTATGCTTAATTGTAAGTACTTTATATACTGAAACTCTCGCCGCTTAGTCCCGTCAGTGGGTCAAAGCTCACAACGACAGGCGTCATTGGTCTAGGGGTTAGGATTCAACTCTTCCATTTACCAATTGAAAAGTTGAGGCCCGGATTCGAGTTCCGGATGACGCATTTTTTGCTTGCAGAAATCCTTCATTTTTTGCCCCTTTGCTTTTCTTTTTGCGTTTTCTTTTTCGCATATGCCAGCTTTACCACTTGGTCACACATCTCAAGTGAACAGAAATTGGCCTCGCTCACACAAACAATATAGGGGGATGATGCCATTACGATTCTCGCCAAATTTACGATATGTGACAAGTGCCTCTATGGGGTGTGATATCTGGTTTACCAGTTTTATATACTATTCTGTAGTAAAAAAGAAGCAAATTCAGACTCCCTCGCTATTAGGTCCGCAGTCAGAGTCGAGTCTGTGAGGCCACATGGCATATGAGTACGTACGCCCCAATCATCATTATTCCAACATCCTACGTCCGCTATACTGCATTCTCTTCGACATGTGTCACTTCTTCGCCAAAGTCATCCTTCTTCGCCCGCATCTGAGAAAGCACTGCTGCTGAGACTCCAGTTGACGCGCCACCACCCACTTTGGCTTCATCGCCGTCGAAATATTTGGCGATCTCCTCCAACGGAGTGTTCTATAACAAACCAAAAATGTTATTAATGCATATGAACAGGGGTATGGAGTAGACATTTGTACCTTTGTTTCGACCCAGAGGAAATATACGACAGTAAAAATGACACAGAGAAAGACGTCGTAGAACTGTAATGCAGTGTTAACAGGTGATTTGGTTTTACTATAGGAGGTGGCTTGAGACGTACAATGTAAAATCTCCATCCCTGAGACTCAATACCGACCGGGTTGATGTACTGGTTGAGCACTAATCCAGCTATTTAGCAAGAAAATACTCTATATAAAGAGAGTGTAAGTACTCACAGTTTGTGCTGACTCCGAAAAATGTGACGTTCAGGCCCTTTGCACGGATTTCGTAGGGCAAAATCTCAATGGGATATGCCAGAAGCAGACCTTGCCTGTATGAATCGTAAGTATGATTCCACATCCCAGAACGAGCATTTCAACTTACCATCCGCAATTGAATGCCGTGTAGAATAAAAAGATCATCACAATCACGCCCTTCGCATCGGCGCTGTCTCCCGTAATATTATACCGTGCCGAGAGTATAGTCCACAGCACAAAGCATATGATCATCGATCCTGTGCTGCCCAGTGCCATCTTCCTCCTACCAATCTTGTCAATGTTGAACGAGGCCCAAATCGCAACGATGAAGTTCCAAATCTGCAGCCCGCCATTAAGGCCAGCCTGTTCGGCATTCTTGGTGATACCAATCGTCTCTAGCACAGGGACAAGATAGTACGAGACCAGACCATTGCCGCACCACTGAGAGAAGAAGCCCTGGAGGTAGCAGATGAGGGTACGTTTGCGATTGCCTGGCGTACGGATGAGTTCGAGCCAGCCGCTCTTGGAAGAGAATTCTTGCTCTAGAGCGAGTGTTTCCTTGATCTCGGTGAAGGAGGTCTCGACGAAATCAGTGCGCTCGCCGTTGCCGTGAAATTTGACGAGGACTTCGAGGGCTTCGTCGTGACGATCCTTGGCAATGAGGAATCGTGGGCTCTGTGAGAGTACCCATGTTTAATACAAATTTGAAATAACAATGATGCAGGATTACTGACCTCTGGTAACAACCATATAAAGATAATCTGCACGACAGCAGGGAAAGCCTGGATGATAGACGGAATGCGCCATGCCCAGTCACTGTCGATATTTATTGTTCTGCTACAGTTAGTTTCCGTTTATTTCCTTTTTATAGGGAGTAAAAAATACCCAAAAGTCACCCACGCAGCAACAATCGATCCAAAATACCACATCGAGTTGTACACCGCAGTGATTGTGGCTCGGTGCTGCGTGTGAGCCAACTCTGTCACTATAAGAGGCGCGCTTCCGTGATCTATCATGACGCCAAAACCGAGTATAAACCTTCCAGCGACAAACATTCCGACTATATCATAGTGATTTCTCGGTCAGTAGTACTTTCAATCTCTGTTCCAAAAGGGGACAGTTTTCTCTCACCATCTATACTAGCGCTCTGAATCGCCACACCAATAATGGCAATGATGCTGCCGATAACAATTCCCCATCGCCTCCCCAGCTTATCTGCAATCGTAGCAGGGAATGGAAATGGAACCACGGCCAAGAGCTGTCCCAGTCCAAAGGCCAAGTTGTAAAATGCCAGCAGCGAGCCGCGCGGGTGATGGAAATAATCCTGCCACTGTTCGCTCGTCTGAAGTGCGTTCATCATGGAGCCATCGTAGCCGTTGACCATGGACGTCATCAGAGGCACGAGAAGCAAGAGATACAAGTGTCGAAGGCCCGGCTCGCGCCACCATGTTACCTTTGGAAATTCTTTATTTGCGAGCGTGAAAGTATTAGACGGCGGAGCCGATGGCTTGAGCGCGTTGAAGAACTTCATTATTAGCCACGAACGTTTTTTCCTCCCAACTTCTTTAGAATTGAGGAAAAGGAAAGCTGTTGGTCGGCAGCAGCCTGGGAAGAGATGGAGGGAGGCTCATATATGTTGGTTACATCTGCGCAGCCGTGACCGGGGTCTACCCATAGGTACATCTAGACGAAAGGACACTTGTAGCGCAGAAGATCAAGCAAACAAGAGAGGGGAACGCTCTCCCATCTCCCTCATCTTGTCATCACGCCACTAACAGAATGGACAATTCTCATGACTCTCAAGACTTGGAATTACCGACGACGCGCTCAGCATCAAAGAGACCAATTCTTAGTTCATGTAAGTGGGGGAACGCCGTTTTCTTAAAAGTTGACTAGCCGTCACATCTTCAAGTAGGTATTTAGCTGCCAAACTGAAGTCAAAGCTGAACTTTATGATCGCCGGATGAAGAGATCGGCATTGTATATGCCAGGAAGAGATATAACCACGATGCCGAAGTCGCAGACACCAGCGGTCTTTTGCCCGGGTATATTCGTTTGGTTAAGTAGTACTAGTATAAGCTGTTGCTCATGGCGATGGCCTTTTAGACGTTTATCCTAGCTATTTTAGAGAAACCACTAACATTTTGGAATCTGGGGGATGAGCATTGAAAACTGGAGATAGAATGGTGAACAAGTGGAGTTTGATGTGCTTTAGCCGGTGAGGGGAGCTGGGGTAGCATCTGGATATGGTTCGTCGCGTCAGCTTCTCCGATCGCCAGCTCGGCTATTTTCCGAAATTATTTCGTAGGCGAAGGTGCAAATGAGGGGACATGAACAGTACCTTTACAGTTACATCGCAAGATCCAAATCACTTTCCCGTATGACATCGCTTCAAGAACTCGCGGGGTAGCAGTGTGGAGTCCATATCAAGCATCATGTAGACGATGATCTTAAATCGTGGGGAAGTCATCCGAGATCGCCCTTCTTAGACCTGCTATATGGTAATGAATTCTGTTCTGTCACCTTGAGAGCTGTCAGATGCGACGGCGGCTCTTCAGAGTCAACAGAAGCTACTTTTGTTTTGATATTTAGACTACTACATATCTCCTTACGTCGACTTCGCTCTCGTTTGTCTGTTGATGAACATACCGCAAACGTCAATAAGAATACTTGCATATCTGAAATTAGCTTCATACTATGGCCACCTATCTACGGACAAACATTCACGACGGCTGGACCTTCAAACAAGCAGACAAGCCAGATTCAGACTTTCGTTCCGTCGCTCAGTTCCCAACCGTCATTCATCTTGATCTACTTCACCACGGACTAATCCCAGATCCGCCAAAAGATAGAAACAGCGAGCTCATTCAATGGGTTGGCGAGAAGCAATGGCTCTACAAAACTTCATTCACCTCAGCGCAGGCCCCATCAGGCAGCGGCAAGGCATCTCACGTAATGGTCTTTGATGGACTCGATACATACGCCAAGATCAGTCTTAATGGCAAAGAGATTGCCAGCACAGCCAACATGTTTCTTCAATATCGTGTGGATGTCACAGATACATTGAAACCTGTAGGTGAAGAAAACACGCTTGAGCTTCTTTTTGACTCTGCCTTCTTGGAGGGTAAACGGCTTGAAAAGGCACAAGGCTATAAAAACTTGTTCTGGAATGGCGATTCATGCCGTATGAATGTCCGCAAAATTGGATGCCATTTCGGGTGGGACTGGTGAGACTTCCAGCATTTTGCTCATGAGAATGTTCATTCGACTGACTGTCATGAATTACAGGGCGCCAACACTGCTAACCTGCGGTCCATGGAGACCAGTCTATCTTGAGTCTTTCGTCACTCGTATCGCTGATCTGAACATCGATATTGATGTCACAGATTCGCTGGACTCTGCAACTGTAAATGCCACGCTGGAGCTACAAGGACCTGACAACGACGATAAGTTGGTACAAATCAACATCGGTGGTCCAGATGGTGAAGCCATTTTCACCGGAAGTGGCAATAGCAGTATATCCATCAAAAATCCACAACTATGGTATCCAGTAGGATATGGAAAGCAGCCGCTTTACACTGTGACGGTCACCCTGGGTAATCAGAAGATTACTCGTAAAGTGGGCATCCGCCATCTACGTTTAATTCAACGACCTCTTGAAAACGGAGCTCCGGGAACGACCTTCTTCTTCCAAGTGAATCAGATCCCCATATATTGCCGAGGCGCCAACTGGGTGCCTGGAGACACCTTCTTGCCGAGGATCAATGCAAAGCGTTATCGCCAATGGATCGAGTTGGCCCTCCATGGAAACCAGAACATGATCCGCGTCTGGGGCGGAGGATTATATGAGGATGATTCGTTTTACGAGATTTGCGACGAGCTTGGAATCCTCATATGGCATGATTTCCAACTTGGATGTGGAGTGTATCCCGTATCAGACTTCATGACCAATACCATCCGGGAGGAGGCCATATATAACCTCAAGCGATTACGCCACCACCCTTCAATCGTCTTATGGTGCGGCAACAACGAGGACCACATGTTTGCAGAGCTACATCATCTCGAATACGACATCAACGACAAGAACCCAGACAATTGGCTAAAGACAAACTGGGCGGCACGCTGGTACTACGACAAAATGCTTCCTGACATTTGCGCTGAGCTCGTTCCTCGCGTGCCGTATCATAACTCTTCCCCTTGGGGAGGCTCATATAGCAACGATGCAACTGTTGGCGATATTCATTCTTGGAGAGTATGGATGGCTGATCAGCCACGATATCCATATCAAGACTATGAAAAGCTCACCGGCCGCTTTGTGAGCGAGTTTGGCATGAAGTCGTCTCCCGCCGTCCGCAGTGTCCGTCAGCTTATAAGTGATCCCTCAGAGAGACATCCCCAATCACGCACATTCGATAACTGGTTCTGCGCGCCAGAAGACCAGCGCACGCTGTCAATGTACCTGATTGATAACCAGAAGCACAACCACGCATCGTTGCCAGCATATGTATATGCCACTCAGCTCAACCAAGCCGAGGCAACTGACTACGCGTTGAGACCGTTCCGGCGTCTTTGGAAGGGTCCCGGGCAAGAGGAGTGTGCTGGCAGTTTGATATGGCAGCTCAATGATTGTTTCCCAGCAGCAAGCTGGTCCCTGGCCGATGCGTTTCTTCGTCCCAAGCTGGCTTACTTTGTTGCAAAGAGAGATTATGCGCCCATAATTGTCGGCTGCGCAAGGACGACGGTTGAAACTCCTGCTGATGAGTTTACTCGAGTATATATAAAGCGTGTCACCACGGCGGATATTTGGGCCAGCAACTGCACCGTCTCTGAAGCAAAGTTGACCGTAACGACAGCCTTCTATTCCGTGTTGGATGGCAAACTTCTGGCCTCTAAATCTGAAGAAGTGGCGCTGCCGCCAAACCGCTCTACAGAACTGCGCAAGTTGAAATTCGAGGAAGATGAATGGGGAGTCAAACAGGAATCCGTAGTTGTTGCTACAAAGCTGACCAAAGATGGAGATGTGCTGGCTCGCTATATCAACTTCCCACAACCGCTGAGACATCTCGATTTGACCGCTTCAGAGGTTACCGTCACTAAAAAAGACGACAATGTCTCTGATAAATCCTTCAAGCTTGCTGTTTCGGTGAAGAATGGTGTGGCCAAGGGGGTAGAGTTGATGATTGACACTCTGGACCCGGACGTTGCGGACAGTTATACTTTTAGTGATAACGCTTTGGACCTAGTTCCAGGGGAAGAGCAGATTGTAACTGTTACTACTGTCGCTGGTGCAAAAGGTGACATTAGCGATGTGAGAGTGACAGAGCAACATTATGGTTCGATAAGTTTGGAACCGGAGAATTGATGGGATTGTACGTTTCGAGACGCAATTTCGGTAGCTTAGATGAACACATATACAGATAGACTATAGATGACGAGATTGCATTGAATGGATGGATATTGTTCAACCAGGCAGTCTTCAGAAGGAGAGATGAACTTGATCTCGTGGGTATAAACTCGTTTTCTACGAGATACAAGATAAGACCTCCTCAATCACCCGCTCTCCCCCATATGTTCTTCAATTTTGCAATAGATTGCGTGACATCCCATGTTGTCTCTTCTTTAATACGATGAAGTAGATCTAGCAAGTTCAGCTGAGAATTGCGATCTCTTAATGTGCGACCGCCTAGTTTCTCATTTAGCAGTCTGTGTTGCATTCCACGGCGAGAATTTTTGATCCACAAGTTCAAATACATAGAGCTTTACTCACAGTATGATAAGATATCTGCAGCATTTATCAGCGCTCCTGGATATCTACAGCTTTTATACAGAGTCAATCCACGGACGATTCCACAAATTTGGATGGTGTGTTCGATAGCCTCGGACTGCTTGTGAACGTGAGTGAAGAGCAATGACGAAACGACTTGAAAGTATGAACATACCGTATTCTCGATAGAAGCATCAGCGCCTGTTGATTGTTTACCTAAAAGGAATATTACTTTGCAGAGATGATAGAACTGCATTGCCGCAGCTACAAGGCCAGAAAAGTCAGGTCACCTGGCCCGAGTCAATAATACACGTAAGCTAAAAGCAACTTACTATGCCAAATACACGTATAATTAATCGAGGGAAATGAATTATCATCATTTAGTATGGAGAGTGGACTAAAAGTATTGGGCAGGCCTTGTCGCCAGTCATCCACCATCTTGATCAACATGTTGCGATGTTCAGGAGCTGCTGTAGATACGTCTGGACTAAAGTAGTGGTTAATAACTCGTGCAGTGATCCAGATGATGTTGTTTGTCCAATCATCATCCGAGTCTCCATCAAATACAACGTAGTATGTTCTATCTGAGGTGTCGATATTAGTCGGGCAACAGCTGCGCAGAGCCGTCAAAATTTCCTGGCGAACATATGTCCAGAATGCGGTGTGCTTGAGGCTGCCAGGTCCAAACTTATTTGCATTATGGCTGAATAGAGATAAAGATCCTCGCAAATGGCTCTGTAGATCATCCTCGCCGTTGTGATCGCTAAGCATCTCGTGCATTCGTAGAATTACTGTCGATAGCGCCAGTGCGCTCTCAGAGGCGCATGCTATATCTTTTAATGCGGTTATGAGTCGGCGTACACAACTGTAATGATATTCGTCTGCCAGCAGTGAATTGAAAGTAGGATCAGAGCGGCTCAGATACCGCGCTGAAAACGCAAAGATTGCGTCGAGAAGCATAGGACATTTCATAGCCAGCTGGGGTACAGATGCCGAGAAGTGATGCCTTGGATCATTTAATGCCAACTGTACTCGTTTAGTTCGGTATTAGTTGCCTAAAGAACAATTTAATGAAAAATAAATGTAAGAGAAAACTTACCCATCCGCTTAGATGACCCGTATAGAGGGTCAACAGACGCGCTTGTTCTGGGTCCCTCAAAGCCTCCCGTGGCTGTGGTAGATATATAGGCAGAGTTGAGTTTAGAGCTTCGATCAAGCTTCCAACAGGAGTACTCGTAGCTGGGCTACATGAATGGCCTTCTAATGGGGAGTGCAAGATTAGGGGCGGGGACATATGGAGCCCATCAGCTTCGATTTCTATTGGAACTGTTGGCTGATGTACTTTGTCATGTGAGTATGGCATAAACACGTCTCTTCTTTTGGCCCAATACATTCTCACCTGCTGGGCCAGTTTGACTTGATATTGTGTCATTTCTTGGAATATTGGAAGGGCTTCGGGCGGCTTTCGATGTCTTCAGACGTACTTGATGAGCGAAGCGCACTCCAATAGTTGTATTAGCAGACAGTGCAAATTACATCACCAAGGTACTCACCAGAAGACGGAACATTAACCCAAATATGGTCTTTGGGAAAGACAAAATATTCGTTGTTCCCCAAAGCACCACCATCTGGGCTGTTGGGGCAAGGTCCTTCAGAAAAGAAGCATGATCGACCAGCTTTCTCGCAACGCTTACATTCCGGTCTGCGCTCATCGCCTAAAGAAGAGTTGGCTTCGGTCAAGAATATTAATTAAGGGGGGGCAGATATATCATGACGACTAATTGACAATGCTCAAGATACTCCACAGTAGCTTACACTTGAGGTGACGTTTTCTGCACGTTAAGCTGTCTCAATCAGCCCAGTTAATTTATCGATTGAAAAAAGGAAAAAAAAAAAATTATCAAATATATGCAAGGGCTAGCGAGAATGTCCGCTGTCGGAAGTGGTGTGTTGAACGGAAAAGTCTTACCACCCTATTCCGTGTTAGTGAGGCGCATACAAATCACGATATCTGCACACGGCGTACCTGTCTTTACGCGTCTCTGACCGCTGTTGGAAGCCATTTTAAGTTCAGGCGAAAATGGAATCTCTCGAGTTCGTTTGTAACTGAACCGACTCTTGGATCATCTCATCAGCTACTCATGGTGAGAGGAAATGAGGCGTGACGAGCTGTATGGGGCGAAGTTGGAGACGTTCGATCTGGGAAAGACCCACGGAAGCTTTTTCCCCGCGCGACTGTAGAGTTGCGGAGATGGTGAGCCTTGTTTTAGCGCTGAAAAAGCTCCAGTTGGATTTCCCTTTCTAGGCAGTATCAAGATTTGCTTATTTTGGGGTCAACATGCAGCTCTATGAGGCTGCTGATACTTCTTTTACAGCACCTAGATGCAGCTTTTTGGCGGCCGAGAAGTTGCTAGGTACGCAAGAAGTCCTGGCTAAAGCACATGTGAAGATACGTGGCTTTGTCTCAACGATGCTTTGTTTGTAGCAGGTTGAGTTGTCGTAGGATGGGTACACGTATTTGAAACTATTTTACCTGTGTATAGGTATTTACCCGTTTAGCGACATTTAGGCTTTCCGCTTGGCTATAGAAACTTTGGCTATAATGCAACTTCCAACCATGAATCTAATACGAGAAATCTCACTTTGTGATACTCATTTATCAAAAAGAAAGCAAAAATTATCAAGTGAGCTCTTTGAAAGCCTTTACTCGAGCTCTACAGATGCTGCATAATATTTGATCATCTTCTAGGCAATCAAGAAATACAAGGCTACTGCCCAATAACTCTTGCAAATAAAACGACGAGCTTCCTGCATCCACGATCGGTGGTAGAAGTAAAAAAGCAAAAGCAAATTTCTCATCATATTGCTTCATCCAACGCTGATGGCATCGACAGAAACTTTCCATTGAACAAGCTCCACATTGCCATATAGGGTAGATTTGATACAGCCAAGTCTGCCCATTAGCGGCAGACATCGTGTTGTCTCAGACACGAGATGTGGAGAGGCAAAGAGGATCCCTGTCGCTGTAGGTGGGCTGTAGCGCTGCAGCTCCCCCAGCACGACCTGCATCGTCCGTTATAGCCTGGCCAGCTCCCAAAGGAACCCAAGCAGGCTGTGCTTCTAAACCAATCACCGCGCAGTCGTCATTCTCGCCTCACGAGCTCTTTTGTCCTACGGCCTCGAGGGCCTGCGTTGCCGGCGCAAGGTTGCTCTGTTAGCATTTAAACCAGGCGGTCCCGTTGCGCAGTCATCCGCGGAAAAGCATACGCCTTGGCACAAACAGAAGCAAAAACAAAGAAGCCATCACCAGTAAACAAAACGCAATGAGAGAGCCGCCTGAAGACGACTGGTCCTCGTCTGGTAGCGAGTCGCCGCCCCCAAGGCCCGCGCCAGCTCCAGCTCCCGCACCGCATCAGCAGCAGCATCAGCAACATCGTGCGCAAGCGCAAGCGCCGCCGCCAACGAGGCGCCAAAGCATCGCCAATCGCCTGCTGGGAGCCGTCCAACAGGTTCGCAAGGACACCAAGGAAAAGGCCAAGAATGAGCCGCAGCCAGCGCCTGCCAAGCGGCGCGCGTCCGTCGCCGCCGACAAGACGTCGCCCATGAGTCGCATCCGCACGTGGCTGGACAACTGCAACGACCAGCACGACTATCACTGTTGCGCTGATGACGAGGACATGGACGCCGACACCTTTCACCCCGTCTATCTCGTCGACTCGGTTGAGCGCTGCCTGGTCAAGGCGAAGCCGAGGGATCGCTACCTTGCCCTGAGCTACGTCTGGGCGCCGCTGGGCCAACGGCGCGGAGGGCCCAGCGAGGTGGTTAAGCTGCTCAGATCCAACGTTGAAGAATACCAGTCGGTGCTCCCCGAAGTGGAAATCCCAGAGACTATTCTCGATGCCATGTACCTGGCAAGGAAGCTGGGCTTGCGCTACCTGTGGGTCGATCAGCTGTGCGTCGTCCAAGACGATGATGTCGACAAGGACAACCATGTGCGACACATGCCCTACATCTTTGCAAATGCCTATCTAACCATTGCCGCGGCGCATGGTGACCTGTACACCGGCCTTCTCCCTATCAGCCCGCGACGACATGCTCGTGAAGCCCGCGAAGCCAAACCTGCCAGTAATAATAAGGAGCATAGCGAGCTGCTTCGGCAGTCCAAGTGGAATACTCGTGGATGGACGCTACAAGAGCATCTCTATTCGCGACGGGTTGTGTTTTTCTTCCAGGAGGCCGTGACGTGGGAATGCCATTGCGATCTCTGGCCAAAAACCTCTGCAAGCATCATACCCAAACTGCGAGGAGGCAATAATCGACAACAAGAAGACTGCACCAATCGCGTGTCTGAACCCATACTTGGTTTTCAGCATGCTCCGTGGCCTGACTTGGACGAGTACGCTCGTATAGCAGCCGACTATAGCGCGAGAAGGGTGACGTACGTTGAAGACACTCTAAGGGCATTTTCAGGCATCACCTCCATGCTGTCCCGCACGTTTTCGGACGGATTCATGTTCGGAATGCCGCTCATGTTTCTCGATATTGCCCTGCTCTGGAGACCGCAGGCATCGATACGACGGAGAGCGCCGCCGCGAGCTCCCTTTTTCCCCTCGTGGTCCTGGATGGGATGGTGGTATGATGGTGTACCTGTCGATTTGGTGTTGTGGAGAGCGGCGGCAGACTATGTCGAAGACGCAAGTTCAACAAAAGTAGGATCAACCGCTAAACGCTTTCAATCACAGCAGACGTTTAGAATAAAAAGCACTATTACTTGGCACTTGACAGACAGAGCTTCGACAGTTCCTGTGGCCAACACAGGGCTGCGATACCGAGAATTTCGTTCTCGCAAGAATGCTGGTACGCAGCTACCTCGTGGTTGGTCAAAAAGCGGATCTTCTTTCAAGCATGATAGCGACAGGGGAACGCTCTTCAAATATCCTGTGCCGGTCGTGGACCCTCCCAAAGATGGACTGCACGCGCCAACACCCTCAGAGCAAACTTTCCCCGGGCCGCTCTTATCTTTCAAGACGGTTGCTGGATTTTTTGACGTCGATCTCGCCGATACAATGGCGCCCAAGGATCACTCGAATCCTCACATTGCAATCGGAAATATCTGGGGCAAGTCTGGCAAATGGATCGGCGAGTTCCGAGCTCACGATTCGTGGCTGGGCGTACAGACGTCCAACTACGAAGGAGGCGAAAAGCTCGAATTCATTGCCATCAGCACAGGAATGGAGCGCAAGGGCTCATTCATCTTTACCCCGGAGAAATTCGAAGAGAACAAGGATGCAGACGGCATACTAGACTTTGTGAATGTGTTGTGGATTGAGAGAATCGGCACTGTTGCCTATCGAAGGGGAATCGGCCATATCTTACTCAAGGCCTGGAATGCACAGGCACGGGATCAAGTGGATATTGTCCTCGGATGAGGGTTTTCAGAGAGTTATCTTGGTAAAACTCGCGAGGTTACATGTCGAGCGTGGGCGTTTATAAGGGGGTTTTAGTCTCGAGTCTATTACGACGACGGCGGCAACCGGTCAATTTTTGTTCTGTGGCTTGATATCTGGATTTAATTCGCTACCTAATGATTTTTCGTTATTTACTCAGTCATGCACGATTGGGAAAATGGTTCGCGGCTAGCAGGCAGGCAGGCAGTTTGCATATGATTCTAATCTATTCAATGCGATGATATCTGCTGAATGCATGTTTTGCGTATGGTGTCGTGTGTCAAAAGTCAAGATGTTGACGATGCATGGCAAGCTTGCATCGCATTGAGCGTTCATCACGTGGACGGCGGGGGTCATTGAGGCCTTGAACGCAGAATACATGTACGGAGTATCTACACTGCAGTCATTTCAACGAGCATGTACGAGTGGTGATGAAGAATTGTTTAGTAGGCGCTCATGTCTTTTGCTAGAACTCAGAGTAAATCGCATCTACCTATCAAATATGAGGTGTAAGTTGGGTGTGGTATGACAAGCATATATCCGCGCCTTGTCTCACGGTGGCACTCATGTGTTAGACAATTTGCTGTCACTTTGAATAAGAGTGAGCTGAATTTGTACTATTTATGCTCAAATTATTGACTAAAAAGCTGTGTGGTGGGAATAAAAGCACTTCTACATGTATGTATTGTATCAAAGCCATAACCTCACATCATTGAATTCCAGTGACATCCACCACCCGGCACGGTGCGAGGCTTCCATCGCCACTAAGCCGCCCTGTAGCCTAGCGCCCAGCTTCCCGCCTGACCAGCCCCGTTCTAGCGGCCGCGCGCCCCAGCTTCAGCCGGATCCTCCTTGATAAACGTCACGGGTTTCGTCTTCGCTGCCTCCCCAATAGTCCACGCGACCCCTTGCTAAATGCTTGGGTTTAACGAGCGTGAGAGATACATTGCAGGCTCTCTTTGTCTCTGTCACGGAGCTTGCGATTTGCAGCATCTTTGGTAGACTTGTTTTGGTTCCATCGATAGTCACTGTGGGAGGGAGAAGACGTGCGCTAAAGTAACAACCTCCGATATCGAATCGAAACCTCACAAGCTTGTTGTCCGCGTTGGCGCAAACAGATATGGCATCAAGATTGGAATATCGGTCGCTGGCCGATGACGAGGACCGCGAAAGAGCTTCAGACGAGGATTCAGCCCTGCTCGGAGAATTCGAAGATGGTCCCCAGGTGGCCTTTTCGTGGATCGAATATGGCATCTTTTGCTTCCTCGGCATGGCCATGCTCTGGGCCTGGTAAGATTCAACAACAACACCGTTCCTCTGATCCAAAGCTAATGCGATAAACTATGTAGGAACATGTTCCTCGCCGCAGCCCCATACTTCGCCTCCCGCTTCGCCGGCGACGCCTGGATCGAAGCAAACTTCCAGTCCACCATCCTCGCCGTCTCGACCCTCACCACGCTCGCCGTCGTGCTCATCCTCTCCAACATCCAGTCCTCCGCCTCGTACCCCTTCCGAATCAACCTCGCCCTCGTCATCAACAGCGTCATCTTCGGCCTGCTCACAATCTCCACGGCCGTCTTCCTCGATGCCTCGCCTCGCCAGTACCTGAGCTTCGTGCTCGTCATGGTGGGCTTGACGGCCTGGGCTGCCGGGTTGATGCAAAACGGCGCGTTTGCCTTTGCTGCTGGGTTTGGAAGGCCAGAGTACATGCAGGCCCTTATGGTGGGCCAGGGCGTGGCCGGTGTTCTGCCTTCCATCGCGCAGGTCGTCTCTGTGCTGGTTTTCCCTCCTAGCAAGGAAAAGGATGTTAACACAGCTGGCGAGAGACAAGGCGAATCGTCTGCATTCTACTACTTCCTCGCCGCCGTCGTCATATCTATCATCACCCTCGGAGCCATCATCCCCCTCGTCAGACGCCACAACCGCATGGTAGCAGACCGTCTCTCAGAGCGCCTCGCCTCCTCCGTGACTAGCATCGAAGAAGCCGAGCGCGCCAACCGAAAAGTCGTCTCCCTCCTCCATCTCCTCAAGAAACTCCACTGGCTCGCCTTTGGCGTAGCGCTAATCTTCACCATCACAATGTTCTTCCCCGTCTTTACGGTCAAGATCCTCTCCGTAAACGAGGACAGCGGCCGCCTCATCTTCCAACCTTTCGCCTTCATCCCCGTAGGCTTTCTGTTCTGGAACATTGGCGATCTCGCGGGTCGAATCGCCACGATGCTGCCTTACTCGCTTACAAAAAGGCCGTTTCTGCTCTTCGTGCTGGCTGTCGCGCGAGCCGGCTTCCTCCCGCTTTATCTGCTCTGCAACATACATGGTCGGGGCGCCATCATCCCGAGCGATTTCTTCTATCTTGTCATTGTCCAAGTTCTTTTTGGCATGACCAATGGATGGCTCTGCTCCAACATGATGATGGCGTCAGGAGAGTGGGTTGAAGAGAATGAGCGGGAGGCTACCGGCGGGTTCATGGGCTTGTGTTTGGTCGCTGGCCTTGCTTCTGGAAGCTTGTTGAGCTTCACAGCGTCTGGTATCTAACAGACGTGTTCATAGGTTGCTTAGCTATTATAAAGGCGTTCTTTTTGACTTACTTATTCATCCGGGGGGTATACGCATGGCATAATTCATAGATCTCTTAAGCGTTTATTCGACAACTCAATAGGCTATCTAAATTCATTTTGACTTGAAGCTAGTAAAACAATTCTGTGGTATATACGATAACAAATAATGATGATACTCAGCAAATTCGATTGCCCGGTTTCAATTGCCGCCGCCGTCCTGTATTCCTCGCGATGCTGCTCTTAAAACCCTTTTCCAAATCCCGTCCTGTCTTGATTCCCTTTGATGTGTCTTCATTGCCACACATACCTAGCCTCCAACGCCATTGTAAATGCTTTAATACCAGGTTTTGAAACTGAAAGAAGAAAATTGTAGGAGGAAGAAATTTGAAAATCCATTCAACCAAGCCAAGACCAAATTATGGTACAAGATCCTTCAAGGACTGCACCTCAAGGGGTTGTTGTAAATAGAATGAGAGGGTGTGCCTTCCGCAACTCTTTTAAAAGGCTCCAGGCCTTTGAGCAGAGCTGTAAGATTCGTCTCGTGTCGGTACGTTGTTGTTTTTGCCCCTGTAGTTGAAGCAAGGTCATTACTTTGACGATAAGAATTCTTCTTAGGTTTGTTTGTATTCTCTTCCATGAGGAGAATGACTGCCTCCCCCGTTCGAGGCTTCCCCGACCACTCCAGCGAGCAGAGTGATGGTGGATGGTAGTATGTGTCACCACACACAACCCAGTCGGCAACATAGAAGCCACCGTCGATGAGATCCCTCTCAGTACCGCTCCAATGAACGGACTTTTTCTCGGGATCTTTCCAATCAAAATCACCAAAGCGTAGTTTGATTTCCTCATCGTCATTGGGAGGAATCAGTGCAAAGCATGTGCAGTCACGCAGCGTCATGGCGATAATAAAGTTCAGATTCAGTTTTGGTTTTAGGGGTCCCGCATCGTCAAGACTCTTCTGACAATTTCTTAGTGACTGAATCGCTTTATGATGAATAATCTTATCAAGAGCCGCTTGGATGCGCTTGCTATTATGTAGACCGGAAAGTTGCGGAGCTATTCGAAATGGAGATGCGACCTGCTGGGGGCAATCGGGATTTGCAAGCGTAATCGGACAGGGCTTCTTTTCCGGGCAAGGAGCCTTCGTGCTAGGGGCCTTTAAACAGTTGCGAAGTTCTAATGCACATTGCCTGCATCTGATGGCATTTTTGGGAGCACTGGGCGACTGTAGCAGCCATTTGGGCTTGAATTCGATGAGTATAGAGTCATCGGTGCCTTGAGGGTGCTTGTTAGTACATGTATGCAGTTGGCAGAGTTTAGGGAGATGCCACATATAATTACGTGGGCATGTAGCCACTCACCAGTTGGTCGCATGTCCTCCACAAGGAACCCCCAAGAGGCGCGGCCAATGTACGTTCCCTGAAACTTGGGCTTACGCAGGTGATTGGATTTCCGAAGCATGGTGTTAAGGTCCTCCACAATGCTGGGCTTACGCAGCACTACCAGCTCCTGGCGCACGGCATGCTCACCAAGATGCGGTTGGATCTCTCGAATGAAGAATTCCTGTTGGCGGAGATAGTAGTTGGACGACACTGGAGTGCGACTAAGAGCCTGTGCTTTGGCCACTCTGAGAAGTTTGCCTATAGGAGCAGAGCATCGGTTAGCCACTGGGTCTGTGTAACCACAACTTAGCGTGGAGAAACGCTTGAGAAAATTGCTAGAAGCCGTGATTTGCATATCCCTAGCCTTTTTGGAAGAAATAGAAGGAAAAAAGAAGGTACCTTGAAAGTGGGCGTCCATGCCGCTGTTGGGGGGCAGTTTGATCTCAAAGACAACATTGGCGGCTCCTTCACCGACCAGCCTTACGGGTTTCGTTCCCGGTGGCAGTTCCTGTGGCAGGTAGCTGACTACAGGGTCGCACACGCTATCGCTGCTACTGTTGCTCATATCCAGCACGGGAGCCGCGTCGCGGGCTTGATCGCGGGCGCTCGCGTCTTGGGATCTGGTTGGCATTTGGTCACTGGCGTCACCGGCGCGGTCACAATCGCACTTGTGGTTGCGGCTGCGGAATGAGCTCATGGCCCGCAGCCGGGCCATGTCGTCGGAGCTGATTGCCGGGCCAGCCTCATCGTCGGATTCCTCCGCAAGAGAGCCAGCGTTGGATGGAGAGTCGCGGCCAGCATCGGACTGAGAGTCTTCGTCGAAGCAGTCGCCGGGAACGGAGGAGCCGTAGTTGGAGGCCGAATCGTCAAGATACTGGGGTGGCAGCTGCAAGAAAGAAGCCGGGTCCATGATTGGGACAGGTCGTGGGCCCTGCAGGCCTGCTGCAAGGGCTGCAAGGCACTGAGTCGGAGGGTGTGGGATGGCGCGCTTCGGGCGGTTTTAGGGAGCACGAAGGCTGGATGGACAGCGAGACGCTGTAGACTGGGCGGTGTCTTCGCGGGGAGATGCTGAGGGTGATAATCAGGCACTAGGTATTCGGTACTCCGTAGCTAGCAAGATGATTGACGGCGAGGCAAAGGAGGCGATATTGCCGTCGCTTTTGTTGTGGCTCGTGCTTCGTATAAAGGGACCACTCTACTTTATTCCAAGGTCAATGTTGAATTTAACGTAAGTGGAGAATTAGAGCGGCGGCGGCGTCATTCTTGCGTGGGAGTCGATCCGCATCTAATTCCAATCTCTGTTATGCTCGGATGTAGAAGAAAAAGTCGAGGATCGGCACGAGGAGATGTTGAAATAATCAGGACGGGGTTGGCAGACGAGAAAGGGGGAAGAGGGAAGCGGATGGCAGATCGCCTAAAGTTTAAAAAAGGGATCGAGGAGGTTAAGGCCACCCGCCCGCCATCGCAGCTTATAGCCTAGCAGACGGCCGCCATTGACTCTGATCGTAGATTACACCGCTATGCTCTTTTGGCACTCGGCCCTGCACATGGAGATATTGTAAGAGGAAGCAGAGCACGCCGGTGGCATGTGTATTTGTGGCAGGCATACAGTGGCGAGGCCAGACGGTGATCTGAGCTCGATATCTGACTACCGTGATCGGGACGCTACCAGCGGCATCTGCCCTATTATCGGAGACGCCCCCGCGATGTGCGGCTGCGAGCACATACATACAGTAGACGCAAATGCAACATTGCCACGAATACAACTCCCTTCTTATTACTTTGGCCGGTGGCAATGGAAACCTCCCCTCTTGGCCAGCGTCAGAATCAGAAACAGTCTGCGCTGAGCCAGCGGGCGGCTGAGGTCGTATCCATTGACGTGCAGCTCTCAAGGCTCCGCAGCGCGCGCTCTACTCTTTCAGGGCTACGGCGGATCCAAGGGCATGGTGATGGATGCAGCGACTATTGCTCTCCATCCTCTGCTGCCAATTATGGCCCAAAGGTGCTTCAGCTTACACAACCAAGGCCTGCAGGGCTGAATTGCTGTGCCGCGGCAGAGGCTTACTGGGCGCTCGACTCCCGCCCATCGACTATCCTCATCAACTTGTGGCACGAACTGCTTTCGTGCTTCGCGGAGCTGAATGGCGGGCAGCAGCTGGAACCTCGCGGCTGGCGAATTGGATCGCAGATGCTCCCTCTTTGCCGATGTCACGATACTTGAGATGGTGGGCTGATGCGACCACGCACCGCACGCGCAGTAGCGGCTGGGAGGATCGCAGCTGGAGCACGTCCGTACTTGTACCCAGTTGGCATGCACTATCAGCGATCAGGGTGCGCCTGACCGCGCACATGTATGCATGTATGACCCGAATGCGGTACGTCACGGGACACAGCTGCAGCCTCGAGATATTTTCGGGGTGTTTTTTGATTCCCATCTACGGTGGCGGTCGCACCTACACACGTACTCGCACCCATTGAGCACACAGGTGACACTTGATGGTGCAATCCATCAAACGATACTCTGTGATCACTCACGTAGCAAGCAGTATTTTGGAGAAGCAACACTTGAAGCCTTACAACGCTGGCCGAGTCTCAACATGCGGCGTATCTGTTTCTTCACAGGCGAAAAGCAACCCACGCCACCTGAACGCCGTCAAAACACAACGACACACATAGCTGCTGGTTAGATTTGCGGCAAATATTCCATATTTCAGCGCGGTGGTAGGAAAAGTCGAATCGCATTTTATAGAGTGTGCGTCACGATAGGTACAGCTCAAAAATCTCCCCACGATATGAAGTTTATGAAAGTGGTGGACTCAGGGCACGGGCAGGATCAACATCCTCAAACGGACACCCCTTTGCCCCGGATTTACGGTCCCTGTGATGTCATCAAGGGACCCAGCCACTACAGCCAGAGATCCCTTGGATTGGACCCCAGCAAGAAGAATCACGTCGATATGCAGGACACAGTCCGCATGGAGCCCCTGGAGTGACTGGCCAGCAGCTCTCTAGGCCGTAGTTGGACACGTACCAAGATTACCAAGAGTGTCTGACGATTTTCCATTTGCCTGCATTGCCGAAGCTACACTGCGCAAGCCATTGCCCTCTTTTGGAACCTTCTACTCGTGCTTCCCTACCTTTCTCCTCCCTCCGCAATGCGAACTGTGCGGAATACGGGAACACCGGTGATTGCGCATAATTTCGTTCCGAAAAATGCCCTGCGTGCTACCGCAAATGTCTAGAAGCCAATATCCTACTTCTTCCGGCTGATATCGTGTTAATGCCGAGTTTGGTAGAGCTAGCCGACATTAAGCATCAGTGCTAATTTTAGCTTGTTTCGGCTCCTCATGCGGCCTTGCGAAACTCAAAGCAACGCGTCCATGGCGTCTTCATGGTAGCATTTGGGTTGAATCTGTAACTGCCCAGGGATGAAGAAGAGAAACATTGAAGACTTTCTGCCGTCTCCTCGCATAATTATATGCACCTTGCATGTACTTCATAGTTCCAGGGAGGTTTTCGCCACCCAATTCAGATGATCGCTTCCCCAATGCGCCGTAGTTTACCTGATACAGAGAGGTTGGAGGCTTGTTGTAGATGCAGATCGTGGAGCATCCCTCTTCATCTACGTATTAGATACCACTGCGCACTGGGTACGCGAGGGGAGAAGCATTGAGGTTGCCAAATACACTTTCAGTCGGGCAACCGATCGATAAGCTTGGTTGTCAGCTGATGAATATTGATAGAATCGCGACGCGACACATCAGGAGACACGCCGGCCACAGTGGTCCAATTCGGCTAACGCTGCCGCTGGTTCGTTCGTCCTGGAGGACTGCATAGCCTTAGCCCTGCATATCAGGCAAGTCGTCGCTGCTTATTGCACTGGATTTGCGATGCTGGCACTGGCGGAGAAGGGCATCTACACGCTAAAGTGGGCAGATGCAAGCTCCAGCTCACGACAGTTCCAACTCAAGCAGCATGGATGAGGAGTTGCAGGCACAGTGCCGTCTGCACGGCATTCGTTCATCGTGCACTTAAACACACAGCCATTAGCGGATTTGCGGCCAAGCCCGCCTGAAATGCCCCCGCTGCTGGACGGTCTAGCGGGTTGTTTCAGCGGCCTGGAGCGCCTACCGCACATCCGTGCGTCCGCGCGATACTGGAGCTCGGCCTAGCTGGTGAAAAATTTCTGGCGCCCACTTTGCTTCGCTAAAGAGACCTCAGCTCCTCCAACTCTTAATAGCGTCATCTTCCATTACCTTGCTCCTACCACCTCCTACACCACCTTGGCTTGGGATCTTCCCTCTCAATTGTAACTTTGCTGCATCTATTCTCTCGGAGCTTTCCAGCAGCTTTACTCTCTCGCTTCTCTCTCTTGTCGCTCCGTCGCATCGTCGCTCTCGCATCGCTTTCAAAGTCCAACTCAAAAAATTTCAGCTAATCCCTGCTTCCTGCAAGCCCTCCGCACACGAATTGAATCCCCCACCCACGGAAGGCTGCCTCTCGCGGCCCTCGACGGCCATCGCCTGGAGTCCCATGGTCTCGAGATTATAACTGCCATTTCAACATGGCTTTCAACTTCAACTGGTCGCCTTTAACGGCGGACGCTGAGTTCTACTCGCGCGCACGCGACCTGCTCACAAAAGCCCTGAACAAATCGCCCAAACCGCCCATCATCGTCGATGACATCCTCGTCAGCGAATTCAATCTCGGCACCGTCCCGCCAGACCTCGAAATCCTGGAAATCGGAGACCTGGCAGAAGACCGATTTCGAGGCATTTTCAAAATGTGCTATTCCGGAGACGCCTACTTGACGCTGAAGACGCGGGTTCAGGTACGTTTTTTCGGCAGCCTCTGGCTCTATCCCCGTAATTTTTTTTCCCATGGAGCTACCTCGCGCCACACCCGACAATGCCCGAAGCTTTCCTTGACTCGCGCCACCACAACAAAGCGCATCTGAATCGCACCGCGCATTTGGATGATTTGCTATGAAGAAAGCAGTCAATTTATCAGGGAAGTGGCAATGAGCTGGATAAGTGTCTGGCGAGCTTTGCAGCAAGCTGGGGAATATGCCGTTACCGGGATGTGATGCACCATTGCCGGCACTGCCGTCGATCACTTAGCTCTTTGCGTATTACACGCGAAAAAGCATTGCGGCACGCCCTCTCTCTGGGAGCTTCACACTGGCTTGGATTGCTTTATTTTCCTGCATGAATTGCTGCATCCACGAGCAACTTTGATTTTGATCAGTCTTTCTCAATCTTTCTTCATTTGTTTCGTGCGTGTGCGGGGACGAGACAGCATTGCATGGCATGGACCAATAGATGGCTAACACGACGATGCGCAGGCCAATCCCCTCAACACCTATCTTTCCGCAAAGCCGGAGTTTACCTCCCCGCAGCCACTGGCCGCAGCTTCGGGCCTCACGATTCCCCTCTCCATCACTCTGTCCGAAATCAAACTGTCGGCGTTCATCATCCTGGTCTTCTCGAAACAAAAAGGACTAACCCTGGTGTTTCGCAATGACCCACTCGAGTCTCTCAAGGTCTCCTCGACCTTTGATTCGATCCAGTTCGTGCGGGACTACCTGCAACGGACCATTGAGCAGCAGCTGCGAAACCTAATGATGGACGAGCTGCCAGCTATTATTCATCGACTATCTCTGCAATTATGGTGTCCGGATCAGGCCAATAAGGGCGTGGAAACCCCCAAAGAGGAGACGGACGAGGAGGGGGTCAACCCGCTATCAAGCCCACCTTTGGACCCTGTCGATGCCAATGGCAACGTGCTGGACCCAAGTGCCATCTCAGAAATCTCTCTGAATGGCGGGGGCGAGATGCAGTCCCTATTTTCCCAGAAAAACCTGCTACGCCTCGCCGCGCTGACAGATTCGCACCGGACCTTGTCTTTATTCACACCTGGCATACGAGACGTTGTATTTCGAGCTTGGTCAGGCTGCGCCGACCGTGCTGATCCTGCTACGCCATCTATCTCATCTCCTAACCGAGTCCGGACGAATTCACATGCTGGTGGCACAAGTACCACCTACACATTTTCCGATACGGCAAGCACCCTGCAGGGCTCTGTATCGTCACGGCCTTCTTTTGCAAGCGTCAATTCGTCTACGGGCTTAGGCGTCGGCAGCAATGTCCGATCAAGGACGGGCCGCAAAAAGAAGAACCGAGTGGTCAATCTCCGGAAGACCAAATCTGAGGCGGTCACTCCAGACAGCCAATCCGAGGCCGGGGTTAATACGCCCAACTCGGTCAATATTCCTCTCTCGGAGCCTATCATGGATATACCAGAAGAGGAAGAGCTACAGCTGCATGACGATCCATTTACCAGCGATCCTTTCAACCCCCATACGCTCATGTCTGATATTGGCGACAACACGCTTACTCTGGAAGAACTCACCTCCGCTCTAAAAGACCTGAAGATGCTGGCCGACGCTACGGCCAACAGCCGTAAGGCGACCCCCGAGAAAGGTAGTCCTGTTGTGACGCCGAGTGCCAAAGGACAGGCATCGCCTGATCCCTTGGACCAGGACTGGGTCATGAAGATGGCGAGCGAAATCGCACGCCGTGTCTATGACGAAAAGCGGTCCCAGCAACGGGGCAAATGGGATGAGTCGGAGGAGGCCCCACCTCCGGCATACGAGGCATCGCCGCAGTCGCCGTGCCAGTAGACAACAGTTTTGAGCCGAGCTGAGAGCATGACAATCTCCTATGTTCTATTATTCGCTCTCTACACAGCGTTCTTTTCAACTGTCTCCACTTTACTTGGAAGAAAGAAATCTTTCCTTTGTTATATCTTTTTTTTTTGTCGTATCAGCCCTGTGCTGATTTCACTAAAGTATGAGCATTGTATACGCATTTGCATATGTATATGCACGTACACACATCAAATATTTGGGTATGTTTTACCTCGGCGTTATATGGAAGGAGGGGCAATAGGGAATGCATGGCACGCATCACAAGTAACGTACACATGGGACAAAGAGGGCAGGCAGGGAAAATCAAAAAGCAAAAGCAGAAAGCAAGAAGAAAGCAAAAAGATTGGCTAGGTTCAAATTCCGGGTGGGGTTTTCAGGGACGGGTGGTGTTTCTTTTTTTGGTTGCATGATTTGATACCCGGATAAGCACTTTTTAAACAAGACGATTGAAAAGTGTTTTATTTCCATGTTTTTTGAATGGTCTGCCTCTGCCTTTTTTTTATGGAGCCGTCTGCAAAGCAGACGTGTACGACGACGATGGGATGCGTGCCTCTTTCAGAAATTCTTTTCTTTTCTTTACTTTTCTTCCTCTTCTATTCGCTTCGTTGGCTAGCCGCGCCAACCACACCCACCCCATTATGGCTGCCACCCCGGGCGTGTGTTGTATGAATACGTCAGAATTTGGGATCTCCAGTCCGGGATTTTGTATTGGCATTGTGGGGGAAGATGGGGTGTGGTGTCATTTTATATGGTGTTGACGGTGCTTATTTGCACGCCGTTGGACGGCTCTATGCCGTCTCTGCAGCGATGCTCATGATTTGCTTTCCGCATATTCTTTCTTTTTTGAGCGTTGAGCGTTCGCAAGGGATTGTATTACTAGACATGTCTTCCCTATGTCTCTTTTTTCCTTTTTTCTGTTATCTTTTGGGTTTTTGGGCACGAGGGTTACGTGCCTGTGTAATTGTACGAAAAACAATGTAAAAAGACTGTACAACTAATAACGGGGGAGCTATGGGACCTGGATCGAGGATCGAAATACATCAAGACAGACACAACTCCAATACATATGAAGCTTTGAAGCGCAATAATTGTTAGCCTCCTTTCTCTCTCTTTTTGCCACGCACATGTAAGTCGATAATGCTGCTTGCAGTGTAAGGCTTTCACCGTAATTCTACGCATAGAAAGTGCACATTCACACATGTAAGGGAGACAGAAAATCGATTATCAGGTCCACATGACCAGATTTGGTGTCAAGGAGGGGTAGATTTTGTTTAGCTATGCGAATCACTTATATCTCTCATATATAAGTGGTAGGTGAGGTAGCACCTAGTGGGCAATACCCTAAGTTCATGCAGCTACTGCTACCATAGAGTAAAGCAGTGGGGAACCATGTGTCATCATCATCCAACCCTCTGATGCTGTTTCTCTTTCGTTCCTTTATCAGACGCAGACACACACCTACAGTATATGCTAATGTGGCTAGTGAGTGGTAGCAAGCACTGATGGGTGTCTCGATTCCACTGCCATACCCCTCTTCTCCGACTCATCGTAGCACAGATGATCAAGGGGTTTAAATAGATCCATAGATTCCCACCTCTCATGAACCCCAAAGACTAGCTGAGCGCTCAAGGCGACAGCCAATGATCATCCAGAAGCGTTTGTGGTGTCAAATGCTCTGCCAAATAAGGCAGGGATCCAGACTGACAACAGCGTCTGGCCATGGACTCTTAGCTCAGTCGCCCCCCTCTCAAATTCATGCAGCCACTTGCTGCGGCCTGCGGCATAAGTTTGTTCGCCGCCAAGATCTGCTTATTTTCTGTTTCTTGTATAAATAAACAAACAGATCGTAGTCGTAAAAAAAAAAGTGGCGCGACGATGTGTTGGCAGCCGCTGAGCCAACGGAACCAAGCTCAGAGACAAGCTGAGAAAGTATGCTTCTGACGACGACATCCTGCTTTGAAACACCGACAGCCTACGCCGTCAATCTTCCGTGCAGTGGAAAGTGAGCGGGGTTCTGGTCCAGAGCTGCATAGTGCATGATGCTCTTTTCCTCCTTGCTCTTCCACGAACATGCTCTCCGGCTTCGGTCGGATGGTAGAAATCACGAAAGCCGGCGAGTGCGCCTCTTGCGTGAGCTTTTCGGCGGCGGTGGCGATTCTGATGTTCCTCCTCTCTAAGAAGGCTTCACCGCTGCCGCGTTTTCTGCCTTGAGCTTGGCCAGCTGCTCTTCCTTCTTCTTCAGCTCGGCTAGAAGCTGCTTGGCCATCTGGTCTGTCTTGAGCTGCGCGTCCGAAAGCTTCTTGACCTCGGCGGCCTCCGTCTCCAGACTGAACGGCTGGCCGGGCCGGTTTGCGCTGGGTATCATGGCCGTCCGCTCCCACACATCGCCGCTGTCCGGCGCGGGAAGTGGAGGCGGTGCGCGGTTCTTGCCCTTGCCCTTGCCTCCTTTGCCTCCTGCGGCCGGTTTCCATCCCTTGGGCACGGCGCCTGTCGTCAAGATCTGGTAGAATGCCTCGTACGGCTCGTTGAACAATTGTTCTTCGTAGCTCCAAGCTCGGACCTCGCCATTCGCGGCCACCATGGCTTGCTTTTCCTCTTCGGTTCTACCGTATGGATGAAGGCGCAGATAGTGGTATAGAGTCTGGGGCTTCTCTCCGGAGTCGTTAACGTAGTATAGCTTCACTGTGATGTCAAACTCTCCCCATCCTGTCTCATTGACAACGAATGGCTTGCCAGGCTCTCCTTCCACCACTGTCAACCGGTTAGCGCAAAGTTGCCGTGCAAAACAAAGGAGGGGCGTGAAAAAGCTTACTTCGAACGTAATTCGGGATAGACTCGTGCAACTTAAACTGTACGCGCCGCAACCAATACGTGATATCCGTATCCTCCATGCCCCGTACAAAGACCTGCCATGAGTGCGTGTGGTTGTCAGGCGTGCCCGGCGGTCTTGGATTCGAGTCTGAGAAAGGAAGCGCCGTGCTGCCAATGACAAATGGCCGTCGGATTTGCGTCAACTTGACACGCTTCCCGAATTGATTTGACGGCGCCATCTTGCTGGCTTTGCACTTTGCAGCGTTAAAACGCGGTTGAAAGTGCGATTAAGCTTTGCGCGTCGATGGTGGGGAAAAAAAGTGAAAGAGTGAAAGCTGAGAGACGCACTTTGTCGTTTGCAGCCTTGCAGATATGTCATTGAGCCCCACTGTTGCTGCAGCCAATTAAAACCGCGTATTGCCGAGCTTCAGCGGTAGAGTTCCTCAGCCTTACGGGTGCTAAGCTCTGAGCTATGTGATGATTTCATCGATTTGCCGCATGGCCTGATCTCATCAGTGAAATTACGATCTCTCAAATTCCGCTCAAACTTATCAATCGGACAAGCTTCAATAAGATCCATCCATTAAATCAATTGTCTGTTCCTCGTACTCTATCTACCATTACCATCTCATAGAGAACGAACGCAACTCATTCACCCAAGCTTACGGAAGCCATGTCAGTAGCGGCCAAGAAGCTTATAGTTTGCGGAGGCAATGGCTTCTTAGGGTCCCGGATCTGCAAATATGCCGTGGCTAGAGGCTGGGACGTTACATCTGTCAGGTAAGGGATCAACGCATTATACCTCATCTCTTTGCCTGTAGCGCACCCGTTTTGAATTAAATCACAATCGCTCACACAAGGTTTTCGTTTTTGGAAAAAGCCGCTCAGGTGAGCCACGATGGGAAAATGTTACATCCACAGCAACTCCTCCGCCATGGGCTCACAAAGTCTCATGGGAGCGAGCCAACATCCTTGAGCCTTCAACTTATGCACCGTTGCTCAAGGGCTCCGACTATGTTGTTCACAGCATGGGCATTTTGTTAGAAGCAGACTACAAGGGCGTCGTCTCTGGCCGAGAATCTCCCATCGCAGGACTTCAAAAAGCATTTGCATCAGTTCGAGATCGAGGCGTCGACCCCATCCACAGCCAGCCTGGAGAGAGCATCAAGCCCTCCAATACCAAGGATCAGCTATCGTATGAAGTCATGAATAGGGACAGCGCAATAGCACTTGCTAAACATGCTGCTGCTGAGAACACCAGCGCTTTCTGCTTCATCTCTGCTGCGGCTGGAGCCCCGGTCCTCCCTCATCGATACATTTCTACCAAAAGAGAGGCCGAAGCTGCCATAACAAGCAACTTTCCTCAAATGCGTGGCATCTACATGCGGCCGCCGTTCATGTATGATAGTTCACGCAAAATTACCATGGGCATCGCTGCTGCAGCTGGTGCCGCGTCTTTGTTCAACAGCCTGACAGGCAACGTCTTGAAAAACTTCATGGGGGCAGCAGGGACGAAACCTCTTCAAGTTGATACAGTTGCAGAGGCTGTGGTCGAGGCGCTCGCAGATGAGGCAATCAAGGGTCCCGTGGAGCTTGAGCAAATCGAAGAGCTCGCGTCCAAGGGGTGGAGGAAAACGATGCTATGAATTAATATTCATGTATAATTAAAAGCAAAACGCTGTATCTCTATGTGTGCAAGTTAATTTCCCAAACAAACAAACGCTCCTCAAATATCCCAATAACCTTGCCCGTTTCCCTCTTGAAAATATTTGATTAATGTCCTATATCATTGTTCCACGCTCAAAACTGTCCCTGATCTCAGCAGTATATTTGTTGTAGAAGCGCGATAGTTTCTGGTTGAATTGTTTGTTCTTCTCGTTGATGTATGTGACATCGCCGTCCTCGCCATTCTGCGCCATCCGCTCCTTTCTCTTCTTGAGACGGACATCTTCTGCGCGTTGAAGATCCTTGACTAGGCGGTCAATAGCCTCCTTGTCGGGTTTGTTTTGAGTAAATGATGTCGAGTCCGCGGTTGAGTAGAATGAACCATCTTTATCCACAGCAATAAGCTCGCCGTCTTCTGTCTCGACAATATCTAGACCGCCAGAAGCCGCAGCTTTTTCGATGGCGGCCATCTTCTGTTTTTCGTATCTCTCGAGATCAGGATTGATATTGCGCAGCTGCCTTTTGTATGACTTGTTGGCTTCGTGGTGATAGTCTGAGAAGGCGTTGTTATCGCGATGCGCTGCCTTCTTCTTCATGCGCTTGTCCCACTTTTCGCTCTCGTCCACGGTCCAATCCCAGGCACGCTTGCGCTCGAAATCCTCTCCAGCCTCTTCGGTGTCTGCCTTTAGTAGTTTATGAGATGCGATTGCGTGTCTTCGATGCAGAGCAGTGAGCTCGCTGGGGTTCGTGGAGAGGCGTTGTGATTCCAGGCTTGCTTCTTTGAAGTTTGTTTCTGAAGATTTCTTGGCGCGCGCTTGAAGGGCTTTGAATCTAGCCATGCGGTCGCTGGTTTTGGATGCAGTATCAACCTTGGGTTCTTCGGGTGTAGCATCGACCTTTGATTCTTCAGTTGTAGCATCGGCTTTGGGTTCTTCAGGTGCAGCGTCGATCTTGGGATCTTCGGATGCGGCATCGGGCTTGGGTTCTTTGGACGCCATTGTTGCACAAGTCGGTGGTTTCGCGGCCGTGGGATTGTTCAAGTCGATTGCCTGGTGGTCGTAGAATCGGTTTTTATTCTATCGCTAACTTGTAAGAAGTGGCAGTTTTATATGGAAGATATTGTAAAGCATTAGATCAAGGTTTAAACGCTATAGTACGTAGCAGTTCTATGCTGTCCACGTGACTAAGGCCGTGCGAGTCGGGTAGTCTAAACCTGGATCCTGAAAAGATGTCGGCAATAATGCGTCTTGGAATGTTACGATTCTTTGGAAAGAGAAGATCTTTGATTTCAAAACCTTTGATTTAACATGACTTTTTTAGGGCAAATCAAGTATTTAAATATTCGAGGTTTCCGAGGCTGTAGTAAGAATGCTTCATAGTTATACCATGGGGCTACGTTATCTTCTGCTACTCGCACTGTACCTACCTCTCATAGGCACTTCATCGAATCGACCAAATATTATGTTCGTGGTTGCGACATGATTTTCTGTGTATAACTCTTATGAAATGCCAAGCTTGCTCGTATGCTACCATTTTTTTTTTCTTTTTTTTTTTTAAAGGTTTTCAGCATATGTTATCAAAAACTTTTGCTCTCTCTTCTTACTTTACCCACAAGCTTCACAGCTTTCTTAGACCGGTTCAAGCATTCCGCCAACCTACTTAGGGACCAGCAGCAAGCACCGACGGTCTTCTGGATTAAGCAATTGTTGCTGTAGGTGGAAGCATCAGGAACCGTAAAAGTCAGACCAAGTGGTACTGGGGAAGGTATACCTGGTTGATTTCATACCTAGGTAGTCGAGTTTGCGAGATCTAATCCTAGTCTAGTAATAACCTAGGTATCTGGTTATGCCATTCTTACTATGACATGCCATATTGAACACTTAAAAATGTCTGAATAGATATCTGGTAGCTCTATGGTTCATTATTATAAAAGATTCCAGGCAGTAGAAATTTGCGCTGATGTTTATAGCAGCTCGTCCTTGCCTTTTTGTTCTTCACATGCGTACTATCTGCCTTGCAATATCAGCCATAATGTTCGATCAGAAGCTACGGTGGACAAAGTTTAGTGATTATATCTCACATGCACTGCATGCTCTTCAAGCTTCTCTAACACTTCCTAATTTCAAATTTCCTCAATAAGCAGAATAGTATTGTATGAAATGCATGGAAGTCTGTTTCAGATGCCACAGCCTCTAGAAGAAACACAACGAAAGGCAGTACGCTAAGTTAGTGGGAAGATCCAGCGGGGTTCCACTGGACATTAGCGGAATCTGGGGTAAAACAGGTACCTCGGGGACGCTGTAATTAGGCTCGCGTGAGCAGCAGACGCATGTACCGCTTTCCAAGGCACGGGATGCAACCATATTTTGCTCACGTTGCAAATTGCTCAAAGAAGGAGAAAAAAAGCTGCAAATGCTAAATCCAGGCATATGGAGCAGCCACACCCATTGAAACCTCACTCAAGATGATAAGCTCAAGATCGCCCTGGGGGCTTCGGCTTGCAGCCTCGTCTCATCGCTTTGCTGCGCACTGCCAGAGACGTTCCAAGACTTTCGTGCGGAGAATCGACAAGAACAACGAAGTCTATTACACCATACGGAACAAGCGGCCACCAAAGTCTCCGGACTCAATTCCTGTACGCGATGACTTCTTTGAGATGCCGGATCTGCTGCTGGATCTCGACGCCGAGGACAGCCGATTTGTTCGCCCGGTAGACGAGGCTGATGATCTCCGCCTGGAGAGGAAATGGGACGTTAATCCAAAACGACTTGGGGTTCAGGACCAGTTGAAAGAGCTGCAAGCTCAAATCTCAGAGTCACGGCGCAAGGCTGACGATATTTTATCGAATCCGGCCAATATCTGGAGACTCAGCCCACAAGACATTCTGTCAGCTGCTCTTCGCGGGACACCCGCCGTTGTCGATGAGGCTCACTCACCTACGGTGACTCCTGAACCGCCACTCGGTTCCAAGGAATTTACCTCGTTGCAGGACTCTGGTCTGATTGAGACCCTTTGCCGAGAAAACGGAATCCCTCCACATGCACTACAAGATGATCGGGTGCTTATGGAATGGATGTGGCTACGATATAAAAACCTCCAGCGTTCCATGGAGAACCGAAGCGAAGAACCATTATCTCCTGCTCAACTATCAGATGCTCTGAAAGACCAGACTTCAATCATTGGTATCCGCCGACTTATGTTCCAGTCTCTAAGATCCACTGAGGTAGCCAAGACTTATTTTTTAAAACAAAAGGGGGCCAACAATGGACCGAATGTCTCACATGAGATACGCAACGCCTGTTTAAGGGTTCTAGCCCAGCATCCAGAGAAAGCGGCTGCGCATCTGGAAATCCTGAGTTTCCTCGGAAACCTGGCCGCAAGACTATATGGCCATCATGGGCCTGCGTTAACTGGACTGGCATTGCGACTCTCAGCTGAAGCAGGAGTTGTGGGAGCGATATCCGAATGGCTACGTCGTGGGTTTGCTGATAATACGTGGGAGCGAAATCGTGCTTCGTCAGCCGATGTAGCAGAATCACTCAAGACTTTCATTCAACAGTTGAGCAGTGGTCTATACGCCGTTTACGACCGACAGTTGCTGTTCCAGCTGCTGACTGGGATTGAGCATGACTCCCTCTCGAACGATTCTTTCCGCTCTCTTGCTCTATTCTATCTTGGCGAGCAGAGCAAAGTCTCTACAGATGAGGCATATGGCATGTATGAATCATACATCATGCTTCTGGGTCACTTGGGAGCTGTAAGAACTCTCTGGAAGGAATGGTATGCTTCAAGGCCTGTCGTGGAGCGTTTCTTAAAACCAGATGGCAGCGCCCAAAGACTTGAATCTTTGTATCAAGCATCGTTACGCAGCGCCCTTTACGTGGCGGCGCCCATGGACGCACAGGGCTTTCCCGACATGGAGTTGAACGAATGCGTGGCGCTGGATTATCATTCAATAGGCACACAGGATACTGCTTCATGGTTTGCCAGTGGAGCGGAATCAAGCAGGTCGAACGAATCCAATGCCAGTGCTTCTCCGGAATTGCCGTCCTTCAATTTACCTCTCGATGAGTGGACTGCACGAATCGACCACATTATTCACCAAAATCCTTTGTCTTCTCACTGATCAGCCACAAACGTCACGTTCATATCACTGGACAGTAGATAATATGTGCTACTCTGCATCTATTGGAGCAATCTTATTATTCATATTCCGGCAGCGAACGAACGCTTCTTAAGAGAAAAAGATGAGCGGCTACGCAATACAGGTACATTGAAACATGGCTTGTTCCAGAAGCAAAGTTTAAACGTTGGAAACACTGGAATGCAGCATGCTTTAACATAAAACTGACGACACTTACATGAGATTGAGGCGCTCCGATCTCGCTCAGGGGCAGACAAAACTCAAATATATTAAAAGAGAAAGGCAATGGGCGCCACCCCCTTATCGCACACACCCATCTGTTGTATCTATCGTATCTAAGATATCGTTTAAACGTTTACCCAGATATGCTATCTCTCAGCGAGCTCGGCACCTGTTTCTTATCGGAAAGTTTCTTGTCGGCACTTGTACATAGTGAAATCTAGATAGAATGTACAGTATAGCATCTGGGCAGGGTTATCAATAAAGCTTGTGTTCTAGAAGCGCAAATCAATTAACCACATTGTCTTCCCTGGTAAATAGGAGAGATTCCGAGCCCCCGTGCTGGCATTTACTATCCCCTGCGGTGGGTATCGCCGGCTTCCAATCTCTCCAACAACTCAATGCTAGAAGAATTTTGTTTTCGATCCGGATGCCCGTAAATTGTTTGTCTCTTGCGTGGCGAAGAAAAGAAAAAGCCCTGAATCATTAACCCTAATCTAATTTAAACCCGCTCAGGCACCGCATGGATAGGAGAAGGCGCCGGCATGAAATTGATACACGTGCGTGACAAGTAGCACACATGGCATGTCCAACTAGCCATGCAGTCTGGATCTGATGCTTGTTCAGGAGAAGCAGAAATTTATGCCGCGAAGCATTTGCTATCAGGGAGCATTACTCGTGAGCAAGCACAGCACTCGTTACTAGCAAAAAACGGGTTTGGACCAGCGTCCGGACCGATCCCGCGCAGATCCATACGGCGGGGATAATTTTCCCCAAACTAGACCCGTAGCGGTAAGATTAACCACTTTCTGCTTCCCTGCTGTCTGGAGATGGCAGAAGCTCGTTTGCGTGGAGTCTTGAGATAGGAGTTTGAGACGTTCGCAATAAATGAGCTGGAGGATACAAGCGACTGTTCTCTGGCATTCTAGAATGAAGAGCAATGGCCTCCGCTGGGATGAAGCAGGGAGCCTGGGCTTTGATGGGAGACAGCTCCGGGGGATGGGAATCTAGCCGACTCCACAGGAACAACTTCCGCCAAGGCAATAGATTTCAATTAGCAGCAGCTCGGCGAGGATGCTAGAGCAATGCTATACAGTAATAACTGCACATACAAAGTACAAGTGCCCGGTCCCTTTCCGAGCCCAATTGATGGGTATGGCATGCATGAAACGTACATGTACATAATCAGGCAGATAAAGGGCTGGCTACGAGTAAGCAAGCTTTCAACCTGAAAAGCATCATTCAGCGTGAGACATGCATAGTATGGCGGCATGCGCATAACAGACCAACAAAAATGCACGGACACGCTTCCGATGGCCTCAGCCCGCACGGTTTTTGCATCAGCTTTGCTTCGAGCCCAAAGTCAAGATGCGGGGTGGCATCTGGCTGAGGATCCAAGTGGATCGACGGATGATGAGATGCTGCCACCGCTTCTTTCTTGTTCGTTTCATTTTGCCATTTGAGGCAGTGGTTAGTGCTTGCTGCTACTCTACACCAGCCGAGGCCAAACTAACAATGGAGAGTTGGGACGCAATGCAGAACGTTGTTTTCGCCATCAATTGCGTGTGATGCCTTGATTGGCAGAAGCATGCCTGGCATCCCTGTCAAAGGACCAGGCAGACTCAATTGGCGGTGTTGAGAGAGTTGGTACAAGTACTTACACAACTTGGACAAGTTCAAAAAATGCCATGGTAATGCCTCCATACGGCCGTCGAGACGGAGCCGCGGACCCAGCTGGGAATTGTGGACGGTCTGGCGGTATGCCGGTAGAAACGGGCAGCTTCGCCTGTGCAGATTCTCCATAGCAGATGGCACTCAAGATGGAGTCGAGCCCGGCCAACAGGATCCCTGCCGGCAGCAGCATTCGAGAATACGACGGGCCACTGCCAAGGGGGCTCGCCATCGTGTCCGTTTCCCAATGGCATCTCCTGATACAGGGCCTGATGGAACGATTGGGAAACGGACGATGGAACTGGCCAATGGACCCTGATGGCGAGGGGCGTGAAAAGTAAAGAAGAAAGAAAATTTTCTTGGATATGGTCAATTCTCCACGCAAGAGTCTGCGGCTACACAAGGCAGATGAATTACCGAGTGGGATTATTTGCCATCCAGGCTTGCTAACTTTTTGTCGTCTCTCGTAATTTCTAATTTGAGGCAAGATCCAGTCAGCTGAACTTTGCTATTTTTGCAATATTTTTGCTTTTCTTTTGTCTGTGGGTGGGCCAAAGTAGCGAAAGCCGCCATGGCTTCTTGGCTCCTTTTTTCAGTCTCCCCGTTCCCGCGGGCCTGGAGTCTGGAGAACGAGTCGCTCCAGCTCGGCGCCGAATATGGCCAGAACCGAACAAGCCGCCGTGAGTGGGTAGCGCCGGACAGCAGCTAAACCAGGATGCAAGAGGGGGTCAAAGACAGGACAGCAAAGAAAGAAGACAAGGCCTAAGAGAGCAGCTCCTGTTCTTTGTGGAGAGCAGCGAGTTAGACTGAGCCGTGCAACACGATGGCTTCGATCCAGGAGTAAAGCAGCCCTTGGGGCCATTTGGGCGTTAGGCCCAGGCACAGAAAAGTAAAAATGCTGTCCAGGGCAGATGGCGTAAGAGTCAATTTCTTTTGTCTTACAGTACCAACGCAGCGGGATTCGGATGCCGTGGCCTGTCAGCCCTAGCTGCGAGAATTTGCCTTTTTTTTTCGCTGTCTGACAGACAGAGCGCCAAGCCATCAGAGCCAAGATTCGAACGCTGAGATGCGCCTTGGGCACGGCGGCATTGACGGGAGAGGGACAGAGCCCCGCGCCATGCAGCCTATATTAGCATCAGTAGATTTCAAAAGAGCTAGCAACCGTGACAAGGGTCGGGCCAGTGCCTCGAGCATCCGGGGTTGGTCGACGAGAAGGTTTTTGAGCAGGCCTGTCTCTGGGTTCGAGTGGCCCAAAACCCCCCACCTAGCGAGTCAAGACTTTGGATGAAAGAGCAGTAATAGAGCACGTGTGGCACGTGTAGCACTGGATATTGCTGTTATACGGTAGCCATGGGCCGGGAGGAGTTGCAGCTGTCAATTGGCATAGAAACTAGCAGACAATAGTGGTGGCATGGCGAGGATTGAAGCGTCGAAGCGAATCACGTTCGTGGAGCTGCATGCTAGAAATCCTGCAACAGTGCAGCTCGGCTAATGCTCGTGCGCTATTCAGCCAAGGCCGCTACTTGCCATGAACGAATAGCCATTGCAGGCAAGAAAACGGAGGAGAGAGAAAAGGATTTCGGGGCATTTGTCAGGGGGGTGATGGATGATACTGTGAATACGGAGCCCGAGACAAGGAACAAGGCCCTGCGCCGAACATACAAGAGCTCGTACGAGCGATCGTGCCGTTTGTTGGGGAAAAGTCAATCGAGAATACGTAAACAGGCGATGTGATGGCGGAAAAGAGGAGAATTGCGCAAGCAGCTGCGCAAATGAGTCGGAGTCCGTGAGCCGCGAGGCTCGGAGTACGAAATAGAATTGATTGTTGAGGCTACATACCGTGCACTGACAGGGCAGGATTTTTTACGGTTACAGTGCAGCTGCGTCATGGGACATCAAGGTTAGATGGCGGGCTACCGGAGCAAGTGTAAAAACACCGTGATGGGCTCACAAAGTGCCGTAATTTTCGTTTCTATTAGATGGTCAAGTATCTACTAGATGGACACCCTAAAACTCAACCTGTGACTGTTAATTGCTTCACGGGACTAAAAAAACAATCGATTACGAAGTTGCATAATGAAGAGGAAAATTCTAACATGCCGTTTCTCGCATCACCGTTGCGTAATCCAGTGTTTTGCGACAAAGTAAACCCCGTGGCCCCGAGTCCTCGGACGCCGCACGCGCTGATTGGATCGTGGCGGTCAAAATAGCGGTTTGCCGTGCTGGTTAGCAGCCTTTGGGCCTGGAAACGTGCTCGCTGGACTGGATGACTGTGCAGGGTCCAGCAGCCCAATTTTTCGTCTGTCGTCGCCTGTACCGTCAGCTGGCGCCGTTTGTTCCGCCCAAAAAGAGCCCCAGAAAATAGTGATAGCAGCAAAAGAACTCCACAGGGGGGGAGGGGGTGATGATAGGTACATTCGTTGGACGGCCTGTCATGGATATGCATGACTGAAGGCTTTTCTTGCATCGTTTCACTTTTTATTTTAATTTTTAAATTTTTGACTTTTGTGCGCAGGTACCAGATGGTCTTACAGGGGAGACAAAATTTTTATCTGAGACATTGAAACAAGATGTCTGAGCAGGAATGCAATGCAGCCACGTAAAAGGGCATCCGTTCGAATTCTGTAGGTACTGGAAGCCAATGGCTGCGCCAAAAGACGGGCCTGGAGGATCGGCTTTCCAGCGCTGCCGTTGCAGGAGCTCAAAGTACAGCGACCAGCAGCGCAGTGAAACGGAACTCGGGGGCACAGCTGGTGCCCTGATGGCCCGTCCAGCAGCGGCCCTGCCCAATTGTCTGCATGGAGTACCCGGTACCGCCGCTGCGTGCCAACTCAGGCCTGCTCCACCGGTGCCCGCTACCGCGATGCGACCTGGCCGTCGACCCGGTCGGGACGCATTGCTGGCGGAGTTGTCGCACGGCCAGCATAGATGGCTTGTACGCACCATGTACCGGTACCTAGCCCAAACCCCCTGGGCTGTTTTCCATGGCCCCGTTCCGTCGATCGCCACCAAAAGGCGCCGCACACAATCTCGGAGTCCCTCCATTAGCTTCGCATCGGCGCCATCCCAAGCTCCAAGATGCCCTGCAAACTGCGCTTGCGATGCACTGCATGCGGTCGACGGGGACGCGAAGCTGCTGCCCATTGGCCTCCACCCGTGCCTGGCAGCGGTTGAGAGGAGGCAGACGAGAGAGCTGCCGGGAATGGTAAATGTTAAATATTCGTCAGCGTCCCCGGATACGGGCGCTGCGGCTTCGAAGGCTTTCTCTTGCTTCTCTGCTTTCGCTTATTGTTCAAACACTCGCTTGTCTAATCTTCTCTGCCTATTCTTTCTCAAACAGGTACCTGCAACAGAGTGCCGCTCTTGAAGCATTGTCTCTTTCGCACCGACACAAGTGCCACGCCTTACCACGCCAACTCTCGTTCAGCGAGCACATCATTCGCGACTCATATTCACCAAAGGCTTATTCTTATTGTGTGCTCTCCAGCATCCGGCTAATAAGCACCCGTCAGCCAAATAAGCTACCAGCCCGTCTTACAAGTTGCTGCAAGCGAGCCCAGCCCTACCATCCTTCGCTGTCCCTCTGCAAGCTCGTCAAGGCCACCAATCATTCCATCACCCTCCGTGTCCACATTTCAAACAAGAGCAGACGGCATAAGAAGGGCAAAACATCCATTTTCTCGTCCCAGAAAAAAAAAACTTTAGACAAGAGAGAAGCCCACAAATCTCAGAGTCATCGTTGCCTGGAAGTACCTGCTATCGCGACATTGTGGAGCCGGGCGTCGACAGTGTGTCACCGCCGCTGTTTTTTCGGTACCTCGAAACCTTGGCTCGCCAGACTCCGCTTTCGGCTGCTGTCTATTAATCAAATCACGACATCTCAGACCGAGTCACTCACCCTTCTTATTTCTTCCTTCTATCTCCCTTGCATCGAGAACTGCACATCTTGCTTTTTTCTACTTCTTCTCTCTTCTCTCGCAATTCGCGATCCCGCCAACACCCGCTCCGCCTCAGTTCGGCCACCACCAACTCGGAATCCCGTGCCACTTACACCAAGTCCGCTCTTTATCTCACCCACCCATAGCCAGCGCTACTGGACGCTCATCATCTGACTGGCGATACCGTTGCTACCCATTAGCACTACTACTATATTTGGCTGTCGAGCAACACAAGTCAACAGACTGCTTTGTCAACTGAGCACTAGGTGGATAGCCATTGTCTGCCTGACGAATCGATCTGCGCCATCCTCGCATTCTTCCATCTACCGGATCCTGTCGATCAACGCACCCTCCTTGAGTGTGACTTCAGCCAATCCCACCGTCTTGTTTCAAGAGGCACACGGTCATTGACTTGTCTGTCACGCATGTGGACAAATAGCCTCTAATAAGCTACGACCTGTTCACATATTCGTGCTGTTCAGAATCCGAGCTGTCACATAACACAGCCCTACGGCCGCCTGTTGGATATAAGTCAGCTTCCCTAGCCTTGGACATCTCTTTGGCTAGACAGTCCTGGTAGTTCTATTCACTTCGACGAACTACCAGGATAACAGCTTCCGGCCACGCGCCTCTGCTCTTCCGCAGACTTGGTAGTTTTACCATTTATAATGCCTCATCAGCGACGAAAGTCTGGACCTTACTCTACCCACTCATCTACAACAGACGTACGAAAGACAGTTTCTGCAACTCCTGCGCATTACAAGCGACCAACCATGACCCGACGACACACTCCATCCAGTGCCCAGAAGCTGGGACGAGGCAACCGGGAATACACCGAGGTCTATGAGAACGAAAGGGAGAGCTTCCCTCAGTTTTGGTAAGGAAGCATCTCTCCTGTTGGTTATGCTGCAGAACTTTGACTGACTCCAAGTGTTTATTGTAGCATGACCTGCGAAAAGCAATTTATTCCCCACGGCGAGATGCTATACTGCTCCGAGACGTATGTTGACTCTAGTTCGCCTGCTACCTCAAGGTTCCTGAGTGTTGACAATTTTTACAGATGCCGCTGGAGCGACCAAGACTCGTCTTCGCAGCAACCGTCTTCAGTTCACAGCTACTTCAGCGCCGCGCATACTGCCCAGCCCAACTACACTCTGGGCAAGCCCGAGCCCCGTGACATTGTGCCGCGAGCATCACCGTCGAGGCCCAGCTCCATGCACTTCACCAACTCCCCACCAGCAACGCCAGGCAGCACCCTCAACTACCACACCTCGGCCATGTCTGCCCTGCGATCGCTCAACATGAGGCCGCCCAGCCCTACCTCGCCTACTGGCAGTGGCATCTGGCCCTTCAGCCGCAGCTCGGCCACCAGCCCCAACAACTCGTACACGCGACACTCATCCGGCCACACATACGACCCGGGTTACGGCAGCGCCTACTCACACGAAGCTGCATCTGGCGGCATGGAGCGACCACTACCGCCACGAAACCCTGGTAGCAGCTCCAGCTCTCGGCCAAAGAGCATCGAGCTGCTAGTCCCCATGTTTTCACGGTGATTTCGGACGCACTGGTGCGTTGGGGAGCTTCCTTAGCGTTGCTCCTCCTCCACCCCCTTGCCGACGGCATAGCGGCTAGCAGCAGCAGAGTCCTATCACCGCACTGGTTTAACTGCGCGCTGCAGCTCTCACCGCGCCTCTCCGCACTTTTGGTCAGAAGCAGCCAGCCGACGTTTGCGGGGTTGACAGGGATTCGTGTTCCAGCCGACCGGGGGGTCTCACCACCATCAACTAACATGCGCAACGGTCCATCCAAGCATCTCGGCCCTTTGCCTGTGGTTATGCTGCTGGACCCCCCACGGGCTGCTCTGGACCGAGATCCTTTCGCTGCTCGTGTCATTGTTTCTCATTTTCGGGCGTTCTTTTTTTCACGGAGTTGAGACAAAAGTTTGACATTACCATTTTCGCTTTTACCCATTCATATTACTACCACTACCACTTCTGTTTTTGCTTGTCACCGCCAAAGAATGGAGGGGCTGCCTTCCCGGGGCCTTTACCAACTTTGGACGGCTTCGATTCATCCCTCAGCGCCTTTATTCCCCCATTCTCATTCAATATTCCCCAATTCTCTTATCAGCCGCTTTCACTGTCACCTTCCACCACATATGCGGCCGAGGTCCATCCCGGGCGTCGCTCCGTTTTCCGACTCTTATCTACGACCTTTTATCTTACCAAATCTGCATAGTACCTATCTCCCTTATCCTCTTATCTTTTCCTCTTATCTCTCTATCTCCTACTCTGTATTGTTTTTACAAAGATTTTTTATTATCGCCTCTGGGCACACAAAGATGATGATGATATATAAGATGGAATAGATATAAAACTCGATGTGGCTATTTAATGGACGGCGTTTTTGTCATTTGGATTTACAAAAGAAGCAAGATTTTGCATGGGCATGATGAGACATCTTATTGGGGGATTACACAGAACCCAAGAATCAATGAAAGATTTAATTGAAATAAAAAAATAATCATATTATAACCTACCTGTCTGATATCGGGTGCATTGTGAATTCGAGATTCAGCGTATCAGCGATGCCGGCGATCATCCCAATTGCGCAGATCTATTTCTGTTACGAGTCCATATCTGACAGATTATAGATTTGATTTCGTATTCCCTGCCCAGAATCCATGTACACACCAATAGTATCTCGTACCTTGGACATAATTCGCCCCAGATCCTTATCACGGTGGCGGCGCCATGTCTCACATCTCTCCAACTCCGTCGCACAGAAGCTGCAAGCATTGCGATGGTGCTTTTTCATTACCCCACAGCCGATACGTGTACTTTTTTGTGTTCCATATCTTTTTTTAAACGCCACGCTTTAGTGTGCTAAACCGTTCTTTTAATCACTGCATTCAGGCCGTGTTACTATTGCTAATGATAACAGGATTCTTCTTGTTGCGTTATGTTGTGCAGGTGGCGAAGAGGAACGAGGACTTGTGGCACGATTGTTTGTGCTGTAGGCGATGGAGGCAAAAAGATTCGATTTGCTTATGTCAGTCCTTTTTTTTTTTTCCTTTAATTTATTTTTGTAAAAAATTGCCTGTAAAAGAGAACAAGTCCGTAGAGTATGGGATGAACAGCTGAGATAAGCGGTTTCTAGAGCGTTAAGACGAAATATTCAATAAAATCAATAGTAATTATTGATGACTTGTTCTCATATATCAAAGAGCACAGTATAGTTTTCTCTTCCCTTTTCTCCCTCTTCCTTGAATGACGGTCCACCTTCTGCTGAGATCCGTCTTACAATTTCTCCCGTCCTCAAGAACGCCAAGCACAGCGTAACACAGCTCTAGCCTCAGTTCCGGAATTATCAGAAACGACCAAGTTTTTTTTGGGCGGGGAATAAAATCGAAAGTCGAAGAACACAAAATAAGCGATTAGCGCAACGTTTGTAGAACACGATCATTTATAGATACAATTTAAAAATAAAAATGAAAGAGTAAGAGGGAGCGTAAGTGTAACCTTTGGTTACCTGGATTTTGATAGAACCAAATCATGAATATGACGTGATAGAACCTAGTTGTTGATACTATGCGTATTGTGTCAGAATGAACAGTGGTCATGCGTGAGGCGTCATAAAACAATAGAGAAGAGGGTAGATCCTGAATGACATCTTACCCGTATTCAGTTCAAAGTCCTGGTAAAGCTCAATTTTCATCTGTACGTCAATTGTATAATGTATAACTTAAAAAGAAATTGGCATTTGGCAAGGTTGTCTAGAAGCAGCGAAAATCACATCAGGCCAATCAAATATACATTGAAAAGCTTGTATCTGATATAATGGCTTCAAGTCACACAGGCAACTCGGTCTCTATCCAAAAATGCATCCAAAATCACATCTCAAGATCACATCAACACCTTGTCATTAATGACATCGCATCTCACTGTCGCACTTGCAATCAAACTAATAATGATCTTGTTCCTTTGTCAAGGCGTAGCTACAAACACCACAAAAAGCATCCAGTAGTAACATAACTCCTACTCCGTACAACCAAATCCCCTCCTTTTAATTTCCTTCTTAATTCGTCTCCCCATCCACAAGCAGAATCACACCAAGACGAGTTACACAAAACAAAAGGCCTCCAGAACCAAGGATTTTGGAGGAAGTCGTCATATATGGCATAATAGCTAATAAAGAGAAAAAGCAATCATAGCCCTCCATCTGGCTTCAGTCATCAAACATGGTTGCCACCCCATGCCATTGCCACTCCGCTTCCCCCCAAAAAGAATACACCCACTCCTTGATTTTGACATGACATTAAGAAGAAAATCATTACAACCATCCTAAAACGACTAGTTTTTTTATATCCCGTCTATTGGCCTTGAGCTCTCCATTTCTCCATACCGTCCTCGGTGCTTTGTCGTGTCATATGCCTGAAGCACGCGCGTCTGACTCTCATCGGCCTGCGAAAAGGCATAGCCACGCTGCTTACGCATACGCTGCACCTGCCGAACCTTGCGGATAGCCTTTTGAAATTGCTCCATCCTGTTAATTAATTTGTTAGCAAATCATCACATATCTCTTTCTCTACCTTGACAGGTTTCAAATGGTAGATTAAAGGGGAGGGATGAAAAGGGGGCTGTGTACGTACCTAGGCCGGTAGTCCTGAATATTATACTTTTGAATCTCCTGAATATGGTGGTACGTCTGTGGAAAGTACATTCGCTTGACATACTTCCAGGCAAAGTCGCGCGACAAGCACAAACATGCCAGCACAACGATTTGGAGCCAAAAGATTGGGCTGCTATACAGCTTGGGAATAACGCCAAAGTACTCGGTTGAGATGTGGATCTTGGGAGCGACGGTACCGTATACGGCAATGAAGACCCACCATACGGCCATGCTGCCCGGAATAGCCAGAACATGGTACTTGGTCCAGTTGTTCGTTACCAGTGCCGCCTTGCCCAGGACCGTAAGGAGGACAGAGCCGTACAGAGCCGTACCCCACACCCAGTGACCGTCAGTCTGTCCCTGATTGTCAATCACATCGCTGTACCAGATCAACTCAGCAAAGATGTAGAGGACGAGAGAGTGGTAGACAGCATTGACGATCCATTGCGCAAAAACTTTGAGCTTGAACGCCGAATTCTGCTGGCCCATCATGTAGAGCTGGGGATAGCGATCAAGCAACCGCGCAGAGATGAACTGATCCAAGATACCAATGGCAAGAGGCGGAAAGAATGTAAAGAAGACGTTGTAAAAAGACAAGGTCCACGATTCGTAAATAACTTGGCCGGAGAAAACATTCTGGAACGTATACCAAAACTGCGTCAAGTACAGGGCGATGTTCTTGTAGAATGAAAACAGAATCGCTTTGCTCACTCGCTGGTAACTCCACGCGCCGTGAACGAGCAGCAGCTTTCGTAAATACCTGAACTGAGCAATAGCCACGTCGGCACTTCGTGCGGCCTGTAGACCTTCTTCACCACTGATACCAACACCAATGTGCGCTGCCTGGATCATGGAAACGTCGTTTGCTCCGTCGCCAATAGCGAGAAGAATTGACTGCTTCTTATGCTTTTTGACCAGCTTGACGACCAAGGCTTTCTGTAAAGGCGATACACGGCAACAGATGACTGCCTTGCACATAATGGCTAGATCGAGGAAGAGCTTATCCAAGCCCTTTTCAAGAGCATAGGTGAGAGATTTGCCGTCAATGATGAGAGCAAGCGACTCCATTTCAATGGTACCGTCGCCTTGCGTTCTAATGGCATCGAGCTTCTTCTGGATATTGTCACGGGTAGCAGCGGCCGTCTCTTCATTGACAATCAAGAGCATCATATCTTCACTAAGAAGCTTGCAGCTCATTCCGATGTTAATGGCCGTTTCCTGTCGATCTCCCGTCAAAACCCAGACTTTGATGTTGGCCTGCTGGAGAGTGTGAATGGTCTCTGGTACGCCATCCTGGAGACGATCTTCGATGGCAGTGGCGCCAAGGAGGTAAAAGTCATGTTCAATAATCTCAGCAGCCTTGTCCAGCTCGTCAGCTCGGTTACCGCCTACAGTCGTCGCTGCCGCGTCGAAGAGTTGGCGCCATTCCTGGTATTCTTGTTCGGGAACTTCGCGCATAGCCAAACAAAGCGTCCTGAGACCCTCCGAGGCGTACTCTTCGAGATGGCGCAAAGTAACTTCGACATGGGGATTCTGGTCGTTGAGTCGCTCCAAGATGACGGTATCGGCACCCTTGCAGTAGATTCGAACCTTTCCATCCGGGCAGCGGAAAATGGCTGACATTCGCTTACGGGTCGAGTTAAACTCGCAGACAGCCAGTAGTTCATATTCCTGCGGTCGGCCATTCGCTTCGATAATGACGGATCTGGGCTTTCGAGCAGTAAATCGGTAACCCAAGGTGACCGCTCCGGCCACCAGCGCACCTTCATCGGGAGAGGCTGCTTGATATTTAATCTGTCCTTTCTCGTCCATTTCGGGGATAACCGTATGGCAAGTGGCCAGCAGGGCGAGGAAATGATCAATCATTCCGGCGGTCTCATGGCCTCTTTCTAAGTTGGCTTGGAGCGTCTTGAAATCGAAAATGGCTGACTCTTCATCGTCCATACCAGTCGACCGGCGGTCTTCGGGAACCTCTTCGGCGTACATGATGCCACCGATAGAGCATTGTTTAAACTCCATCTGGTTGCAGGTAAGCGTACCAGTCTTGTCTGAAAACACAAACTCAACCATGCCAAGCTCCTCAACCAAACTCGAAGTTCGGCAGGTAGCCGGCGTATCATTCTTATCGTAGTACATGTCGAGATCATCGTTGATGAGAATTCCCTGCCAGTATTTGACCAATTCTATACTAACGAAGAGAGAGATGGGAACCAAGGCAGAGAACAACACCCAATACGTAACCATGTCTTTGAAGAAGACTCCGACCGCGGTTCCAGCGCTGTCGATTTTGTCCAGGTAGAGGTATGAAAGCGAGTCGCCCGAGGCACCGCGCGACACTAAGTCTCCAATGGTACAGATGAGACTAAGTGCCAACAACATACCGACTAGCATGAGCACGAGCCAGTTGAGCTGTCTCTCGACCTTGGTCCGCTTAATTGGCGTTGCCGTGGCGTTTCGCATTAGCTTGGTTTCGTGGCCAGTGAAGACGACAATGCCATGGATCCACGGAGTGTTTCTCAAGGTGGCGCCTCGGAGGAGCAGCTGCTCTGGGTTCAATGCGAGCTCCTTCTCTCCTCCCCCTGCTTGCATCGTCAATGTCGCTTCGTACGTGTACAGGCTGCTGTTTGGCTGTTCCGACTTGATGCGTCCGCCTAGCCGGCTCAGCTCGCTGGGTGAAACCATTGTCGAAGTCTCGGGGAGAGCTTGCTTAATTTTCAAGTTGGTCTCGCCGTCCAGGTTTGCCGTTTCGATATAACAGAGACCTTCGGGCTCGGAACTTGCTAGGAGAACCAGATCGGCCGGAAAAGGCTCCTCAGACTCAACTCTGACTACGTCACCAACTGTCACAGCGTTCCATTTCGTTTCCGTAAAATTCGAACCACGTAAAACTCGTGCCAGGGAAGTATTGAGCATATTATCCGCAGTACGTCTTCGGTAATCCTCCACCAACTCCTTGATAGCAGAGACCAAAAGCACAATCGCCAATGGTCCGATTGTCGTATACTTGTTCGTGGGCGAAAGACCGGGGATCTGTTGCAAAGCGGCCGTGAACAGGAAGAAGATGTTTGCAACCTTTGAGAATTGTTCAAAGAGAAATTTGGGTAAAAAGGTAGCGACGTTGTATTTGGCCGTTGAGATGTGATTGCCAACGTACTTGTTGGCGGCGTTCGCAGGAGGATTGTTCAGATGGATGATTCTTGGTCCCATGGTCGAAGGATCAGGTTTGCTACGGCCAAATTTGAATTTGCTCATCATATTCCCCTTGGGCTGTTCCGGCTGCTGTTGCTGCGAAGGAACCCTCGCCCCGGGCTCTGTCAAGGGCAAATCCATCTCCGAGTAGCCCTGGCCCATCCCAAGCCTATGCTTCAACTTGCCGAAAAACCCTCCTCCCAGAGTCAACACGCTGTTGCGGGCCATCGCATTGTTTCTAGCAGTTGAGGACTGCCCCGCATCCCCGGCGCCTCCTTGCTGGTATAACATGTCATCTTCGGGATAGTCGTCGTAGTCGTCGGCGTAGCGCTGGTAGTTGTCGAGGTCTGACGATTGGCTGAAATTGCCAGCGTGATACGGCCCCGATTGTCCTGACGGTTGCGCCACATGCGCTCCCATGGAGCGACCTGCTTGTGGATATGACGGCTCGGCCCCGACAAAGTCATCGTAGGACACAGAGGGCCGGCTCTGCGGGTCGTGGTCGAGATCATAGGCTCGGGCAAGATCGTCGTCGTTCAGGGCCGACCGCTGCCCTGCGCTGTAGATTGGCTGCTCGTTGTCCAGGTCGAGCAAGAGGTCGTCGTTATTGGAGGGCCCGCCATGGCGTCCCATAGGTTGTCGTCCAGCCATGCAGGACAACAAGCGACGGGTTAGGCGATCGAGGAGGCGGGATAGTAACGCATGCGGGATCGCTGTCGTTGAAAGGCCAGCACGGGCGGCTTTGTTTCTTTGTCGTTCAGTGAAGTCGGATTCTGGGATGGCGGACTTGTAACTCGGGTCGAAACAAGGCCCGCGATATCGATAGCGTCTGCTCCGTCAGACCGGTGATCTGTTCCGTTCCGTGTGGCTGCACAGCCTCGTTTCGGCGCAGGCCCTTTGCTCTGGAGAGTGGGACGCTTGTCGAGGCTCAGGGCGCTGGTAATGCGTCAGCACCAGCAGACAGAGGCGCAGTGAGGTTCGAAAGAGCTGGATGGAACTGAAGTAATAATAGCAGCAAGCAAGCGCGGATATCTAAGCTTTTCGGCAAGGTTTTTTGGGGGGTCTAGGAACGGCACTGGGTTCTTGCTGCTCCCCTCTAACCCCCTCCCCAGGATTCGATACGAGGCACTGATGCTGAAAGGGGGCCGTGTTAGCTGGCTTTTACAGCGTCTACAGGCGTCTGTGTGCTGCAGCTCCACTGCCGCTAGAACTCGGGTCCACGTTCCAGCTTGGTTCCCCTGAGAGCATCCCCTTTGCGACAAGTCTCTCCCCACTGCAACTGTGGCGGGAGGTACTTTGCAAAATGCCAGAGCTCGCGTCGAAACAGTGAGTCTCGTCACCCTTGGAATTCAAACAGTATATCGGCGATTTTTGTACGGAGTACCTGGTCCAAGCTGCCAAGAGCGTCAGTCGCCAGCCTCGCCACAAGCATCAAACTTTAGACATCAAATACGTAAGGCTGAGCATAATAGTTGAGGACAGAAATACTTTTAATCCCTGCACTCAGTCTTATTGATAACCTCTCTTCTGCGGAATATCGCTCAAGAGAACCGGATACGAACAACAGCTCCAACATGGTGTGCAGTAAGTGTCTGAAGCTCACCAAGAGCACAAAGCTCGCGACCCCAGAGGTCAAGAAGAAGAGTGAAATGTACTACGGATCACCGGCTTCATCCAAAGCGAGCGGCTCCAAGTCAGCCACGCTTGGCAACACTGGAGTATCAAAGGTACGAAAAGTCAACGTTCACGTATCTTCTTATCAAAGAATCGTACTGACCGGCATTCTTAGAGTAAGCTGCTGTCCAAAGCGGCGAAGAATCCATACGCCGCGTATTCAAGGTATGTTCATATCAAAGGAACTGGAGCAGCATACTAAGTAGTAGCTAATAATCGATGTAGCTCATGTACGAAATGCAAAACCAAAATCACACAAGGTCACTCTTACTGTCAAAAATGCGCCTTTAAAACAGATTGTGAGTATTCCTCTGCTTGTCTATGGTCACTTGAGCTAACAACATCACAGCTTGTCCCATGTGTGGAAAGCCAAATAAGAAAACTAACGTCAAGGCTCCCGCCATTGATGCATATAAAAACACGCTGTAATAAATGCAATCAGCATTCGTATGTACGGCAAGCCATCATTTATCCGACACAAGAATCAGCACGCCGTGCATGTTTCTTTTGAACAGCGGTGAGCATATCTCACTAAATACAGCGTGTGCCGACATTACATGACCTCACGAGGCAGCACACCATATTTTATTAAAACACCGTTCAAACACAAGACATTTAGGTCCCTTATACGAGTCTGGAATAGAGAAAGGCTCTCTAGCAGTAAAGAATTGCCAGAGCTGAATCTGGAACACGTCATCTTGAAAAGACGTGTAAGCGACTCGGTAATTGCCTATACATTCTAAAAGGCATAGAGTTAATACGAGTAATCATCAAATCTAGCTAGTTATCTACTTGCGAATACTTTTCATGTCCAAGACTAAGACAAGAATAACAACGTTTCGGAAATTCAAGATCAAGAAGCTCGTGATATCATTACACACCTCATTCAGTATCTCATCTAGTCTAAAGCACAGACCGAGGAGCACCACCCAGCACCTTATTCAACCACTGCGCAATGTGCCGATTCACCTCATGCCCAGCCTCCACCAAAGCCCAATGCGAAGCATTCACCTCCGTCCTCGTAAGATCCGTATAAAACGCATCCATCCCCTTCGCCATCGCCGGCGGCAACGCGCTATCCCTGCTCGCCGATACAAACAGCGCCGGCATCTCATACTTCATCGCACTCCCATTCTTCTTCGCATGCTCAGCCTCCTGCTCCGAGTTAATCTCCCGCGTGCGGTACCAGTTCAGCGGGCCACGCATCTCCGGCGGCCCATGCAGCGAATACTGCTCGACGTAATGCTCCAGCTCCTGCTCGCTTAAGAGCAGAGGCGGCCTCAGCTTATCCAGGTTATCGAAAAGCACGCCCTCGCTCGTGTTGAAGCCCGTTTCGCCGTTGGGGCCTCTGGCGCCGAACAGGGCGAGGAAGAACTTGCGGAGCATGTCTTTGCCCTGGATGCGGGCCTGTACGTCGGGGCCTCCGAGCTGCAGCTGGTATTTGAAATTGGGCAGGCCTCCCGCGGCAATGATGTTCTCGAGACGGACTTTCTTGGTGTTTATGGGGTTTAGGGGCGTGCAGACGGAGAAGACGGCCTTGATCAGCTCGGGATAGTAGTAGGCGACTCGCCAGACGATGGCACCGCCCCAATCATGGCCGCCAAGAACGATTTGGCCCTTTTCGCCGACAAACTCGCGAGCCAGCGCAACGATATCTGCGCAGACGCTCTGGAACGAGTATTCGTTGATATCCTCGGGGGCATCGGTGCCGGCGTAGCCAACCATGTTGGGCGCCACGACCTGGAAGCCCAGCGACATCAAGTAGGGGATCTGGCAGCGCCATCCGAAAGCCATGTCCGGCCAGCCATGGATGAGAAAGATTGTGTCGACCTTGGGGCCTTGAGGCTCGCCGAGGATATAAGAGTATGTCTTGCCGCGGACTTGCTTTGTCTCGTACTTGACCCGAGGGTCGTTTGGCTTCAATTTGCTGGTATCCATTTTGTGGATTTTCCAGTGCTTGAATATGTGATGAGCTATAGTGTAAATTGGCTTGTTAGGACGAAAATAAAATATTAAAGAGATGTCTGTTCATTTAAGTGGCAGGACGGCGAATTGGTGGTACAGACGGATAGACGCACGTAGGTAGCAGTGAGGGGCTCCAGTACCACGAAAGGCCGTCAACAACGCTTCCAAACTTGGAGAAAAGCGTAAGACAAGCTGATTTGAGTTTAATACAAAACCTTGTCAGTATTAGCCTCAATCAATTGATCAGGAGCAGACATCGCCGGTGATTGTCGCAGCATCGCTCGTCTCACTAATAAGAGGAGAGGTACAGCGTAGTATCTGTATGCCATCCCCACTACGGGCCTCGGCCGGCACACATAGCTGCTGTGGGGCATCGTTGCAACAGGTTATATGCCCCGTGCTCCCTGCAGAAGCATGCCGAGGAAGTTTGTTGCCGCCTAAAACCTGGTAATTTTACACAATTTTGCTCATTTAGATGCTTGTACCTGGTGATGATCGCTTGCTCCACAGCCAAGGCTCATATGAGTGGTGTCAACTGTGTCCCTCTGGTATAAGCCTGTTGCTCTATCAACGGGCACCATACCTTCATGTAAACCCGGACTGATAGCAATCAGTTGTTGCCAAATTCAGCACTGCTCTTCAGCCACGACTACTATTAGTACTGCCTTGTAGATGACGAGTGCAATGATCATTTATCATTTCCCACATTACATTGCGCTTCCTTCTCATGCTCTTGCTTGGAACATTATACCTACAGTACATAATTGCAGCTCCTCATAGCAGCCAAATATCAAGACTGCAGCATACCGGAATAAAATCAAAGCAGTGGTATTAAGAAACAAACATCACTTGGCCTCCAGTACTTCAGTAAAAAAAAAATGGGGGGAATCATTTCGTAAAAATCGGTCAGTAAATCACCATATCCTCCTCAGCCTCCTCAAGGTCATCGCCAGATTCGTCGTGATGCCCCTTGTGTATATCTTGAGATACTCTTCGCTCTTGTATATGGGATTTGTCGGCGCCATGGTGCGGGCTCCGGACAGGGCTCTCACGTTCAGGCGCTCTTATGGCGGCAGCAGCAGGTTCATCAGGGGTCACGCTTGTTGTTTGCCTCGTTGGGGGACCATACCGCTCAATATGCCGCAGTTTCCGAGCCTTGAATTGCTCAACTTCCTTCTCTATTGAGGCTCTTGCTCTCTGGATCTGGTCATCGATAGCGTCTTTTTGATCTGCTGTGACCTTCCATGGTAGATAGAACTGTATAATCCATTAACACAAGGCTCTACATCAACTGAGGCAGCTGATACGTACAATCGCAGGCTCGGACCTAGTCCGCAGGAATTTCGCCATAGCTAATCGTTTTTCGTGCTTGTTCTTCATCTGCATGAATCCAGGATCAGCACCATCTCTCCCATTGAAACAATCATTCTCCAAAGCTCTCGAGTCACGCGGCTCTTACCACTTCTTCGTCAAACACAATCTGCTCCGCCATGCGAATCTGATACAGCTTCTCCAGCTTCTCGCTTCTCTTCTGGTCATCTTCAACTCTCTGCTTCTGCATACGTTCTTGCTGGCGGCGCTCAATTTCCTGCCGCCGCTTCTGCTGCTGGGACGTATTAGATGTCTGGCTTAGAGTGCTCATCAAGCCGCCAAACAGCCGTTTCCCCCGCTTCTTCTCTTCCTGCATCACTATTTTACGTCGGTCTTGGGCTGCTGCGGTTGATGCGACTTCCCCATTGTCGTGGCCATGGCTAGGTGATGGTGACCGTTTCGAAGCTGTGGCATCGTCTTGATCGTCGTCATCGTGCTTCGCGCGCTTGGGGGAATTATCCTCGGGTCTCTCGTCTTCAGCCTTTCTCTTGAGGGATACATCTTCCGTGCTCTCTGGCGCTGGACGGTCCTCATCTCCCGGTCGTGGTAATCCTACCGCCACCGCACTACAAAAGATCCCATCGGTCAGGTCTCAAGCTTGCGATACAGAGTTAATGCGCATACTTACTTCTCCGCCTCCCCAATTGTAGCCATTTTCGTCCCAATGCAATTCACCGCATCAATAGGAGCTTGCTACAGCAACATGACATTGAAACAAGGCTTGAAGCTAGAGCGCGTGCAGAGTGATTGGCTGAAGCTAGGCTGTCGAAAGGTCAAGGCTGAGTAAGAAGTCACGGAACTGCCTGGAGCAATTCGCCCCCACTGTGAAACGCTCTAGCACATGATTGGCCCGGCTCTGTCTTCCACCCATTGATTCCATTCAATGTCACTGCAAGGCTGATGAGAAATCCACGCGACTTTGCCCTTGCAGCTCTAGCCTCCGAGACCATCAATCTGCAGCATATTAAGACTGTCTCTGCCTTTCTTCCTTCCTTTTTCCTCCATTGCCATCTCATTTTCCACCCAACAGTCAGGGCATCACAAAACTCGTACTCGCCTGCCATGTCTCGCCATCACCCGTAAGTTGTTTCTCACGTCGCTCTGCCTCCGATAAAAAGAAAAAGACATACCGCTAACTACTACTCTCTCCAGCGATCTCGTCATGTGCCGCAAGCAGTCCGGCATCGCCATCGGTCGCCTCTGCGATAAGTGCGACGGCAAATGCCCCGTCTGCGATTCCTACGTCCGCCCCACGACTCTTGTCCGCATCTGCGACGAGTGCAGCTTCGGCAACTACCAGAACAAGTGCGTCGTCTGCGGCGGTGAGGGCATCTCGGATGCCTTTTATTGCTATGAGTGCACGCGCCTAGAGAAGGATCGCGACGGGTGCCCCAAGATTATAAACCTGGGCAGTTCAAGAACAGACGTATGTTTCTCCGCCTCTCTCGTTGCCCGTCCAAAGCAAGTTATGCGTATACTGACCTTTCCTCTCAAATACAGTTATTCTACCAAAAGAAAACGAATCGGCAAGCAAATTATTAGCCAAGCAGTGGCCCGGGTTTGGGCAGGACAGCAGCGGTGGACTATTGAGAAAAATAAAAAGCCTATATACCAAATTGGAATTAACCATACATATGGATGGGAGTTTGGCGGCGTTTTGGTCACAGGACATCATTGGTACCTGTTTGTAATTTGAAGGTTTCTCGTCTGGAATATACATGTGGCAACGGCCTTCGGCAGCACGACTCAAATCTACACGCGTTTCGATAGATGGCAAGCTAGAAATAAAGACATATTCATCATAATTATCGTGTCCGCCAGGACATAGGTGGTACACGGTACAGCTAATACCAGCTATCCAAGACTAAAACTCCGTCTCATGCAGAGAAGATACAAAAAGAATAATACAAAGGAAAAAATTATATATAAGTTTGGTGTACAATACACTCCCAGTGTCCATGCTCTTTTAGATATAGCTCACCTTGGTTCCCATTCCGACCGTTGCTGCAACTTTCGCCCATGCCGTCCTCATGATTTGCTCTATTCGCTGCCGCGTAGCTTTGTGGCCGAGCATAATGAGGAGACCCATGGTGAAAGCCATCACTCGCATCAGTATCGCAGGATTGCCTGTGACGGAGCTCGCAAGACTTTCGAATAGCTGCCGAAAGCGGGATATGATCAAGGTGGCTCGTGCTGTGATAGTCAGAGGCCCTGCCGCCGCTGACGATGAGCCGGCTTTTGATCGTGATTTTCCAGTCGGGCGTGGAGGGCGCGCGACGCTGCTTTGGGGCGATCCAGGAGGTTCAGCTCTTCCCACTCCGCTAAAGCTGGGAGTCTGCTCGATGCCATAATCGCCCTCGCTGGTCTCTCGGCTTATTCGTTCCTCTTCAAGCCGCTTCCTTTCCTTCTCTTCATTCTCGGCCTTTAGCCGCTTTGCCTCGGCAATGTCTTTCTGTAGTTGCTCCTCTTGCCGCTTTAGCTCTTCCCGGTCTTTTCGTTCCTGTTCCTCCTGCTCCTCTTGTAGACTCTGCAGAGCTTGCTGGAAAGCTTCTCTGCGCTCCTCATCGAGGACGGCGCTCACGTCAATGAATTCGCGAGCATAGTCCCACTCGCCGTTTTGGGGAAGGACGTGGAGAGTATAGAGTTCCAGGAGCTTCACTCGTGAATTTAAGTCTCCGGGGGTGTTTGCGCCGTTGGCTCTCCTAGCAGGGGACTGGTAACGGTTCGATGGCTTTGCAAAATCATTCAGGTCAAGATTGGGAATATTCGACGAAGCCAGATAGTTTTCCAGCATCTTTTGGTTAAGAGTCTGATCGCGCCCATGTGCAAGTGATAGCGTCGCCCTGTTGCCGCTATGGTTAGTGGTCTCTCTTGGCATATACGTAGCAAGCTGCAATAATAAATTCCAACTCACAAGTTTATCACAACGTCGGCGTCAACATCACCCTCCAGTCCGTGGTATCCATTCCGGACCACCTCCTCCCAAATGGAGCCGTCTCGCACTTTGGTGCACAGCGCTCTCCACTCCTGGTTGCCAAAGGCGTCCTTGCCTTCCTCGGGCTCCAGCTCGACAATTGCGTTCAGGAGTGTCAAGTACAGACTCCAGACCTTGATCCTCGTTCCTCGCGAAGATTTGGTTACCGGGGCCGGCTCGCCATCGTCAGCAGAGCTGGGAGGAGTGATGATGGGGCGCAGTGTGCTGAGGGCCTCGGGCAGTCGACGCGTCAGGAACAGCGTTGAAGCTTGTCGGTACGTCTTGGACACGGGCGAGTAGCGCTTGGATCCGGACGACGAGAGGGAGGAAATCGAGGAGGCAAGGAGGCCGTTTCCAAAAGACTCGCTACTCGACATTGCCGGGTTGAACGAGGCGTTGTAAGAGCCTCCGTACGCCATGGTGGAAAGCGAGCTGCGAGCACTTGGGCAGCAAACGCGACGAGTCGGAGAAAAAAGTGGTGGAGATGTCGGTGTCGGTGTTGGCGACGGCAACTCAGCTCAGCTCAGCTCAGGGTGGATAGAGTCGCCAATTGCAAGTAAACAAGGAGCAGCAGCAGGTCAGTTCGCCGGGGTGGATGCAGCCTTATGCCCGTGTGTCGTGCAGGCCTCGCGCGAAGAAGAAATCAAGAGGCTGGCTTTATCAATATAGAGAAAAGGGCCAGGGAATTAAGGAGAACGTCGGCCGGTGATGATTCAGCTGCTGGTTCCCGTCGCGACGCTGCAAAGGGCTTGCATGCCAGCCACTTTGCGCTCTGGCTGGCGGTGGACAGACCAGCTTTTTAGGCGCTTTAGCCTCGGCACCGCCAGAAGGAGGGCACCGCCGGCTCCACCGAAGCAGCGCAGGTCAGCCGAGGCCGGCTGGTGGTGGCAGCTGCTATCCGCTACCTGGCTGCGCACGGAATTTTGTGCGACGCAGCAGGTACCACACTAACCTCCGCTACCCGATCTACATCGCAGGTCAACATCTGATCTCCTCTAGCAGGGATCCGCCGTCTAATTCCGGAGATGAAGAGCTGTTTCGAGAAACAGGCGATATGCATCGTGCAGCCATTCATTTTAAAGCGCCACCGCGTGACGGCATCGCACGTCTGAATCGGACTCCGTGGACGGCGTGTGTTGAGTATCACTATGCGGGGACGAGGCAACGACACGACATGTGAATCGCGCCTCTGGATAGCACAACCAACTTGATCCTGGGTGGGCTGTTCTTCATCTTAATACGAGCTTGTGCCGAGATTGTCGTGTAATATGAATCTTCAATAATATATTCGTAAACTTCGTAGCATCGTCAACCCGCCTCCATATATATCCCAAAAACAAGAACCAGAAAAGACGCCTCTAGTATACATACAAACTGTATCATGCTGCTTTTGCTCCAATAATGCAGAATGGTTTTCATGGCCTACGCGTTCTCTGTGATCTCCGAGGTGTCTCTTCAACAGGCTCTAAACTCCTTGAGGCGATGATACTGTCTTCCCTCTCCAACAGAGTAGTCGATGCCCCCAAAAGCTGGTCTTCCTGGATCCATCCAGACTCCAATGCAAAACATGCCACATCAGCCGCGCACCCAAAAGCAGGCACATTCTTGGGGGCATCTGGGTTCAAATATTTCCACAACTCTGCCGTCTCTTTCTTGAACTTTGCGAGCTCTCTCTTGTTGCCTTCAAAATGCTCCACCAAGTACTCGTACGTGTAAGCCAGCCAGAGCACATTCGTGTAAGGAACATATGCATCCCAAGAAAGCGGTCCGTCAATCCCTTTGGCATAAGGAGTATTGTGGGCTTCGGGAGGCATCCAGTTTCGGTCAGCGCGTAGCAAGAAGGACCGCATTTGCCTATAGACTTTGCACTGAGGATTGTAAGTGCTTGTGAATAGGCTGAGATCCCTTTCTAAATCGTAGACGATGGGCGCGGCATCGTCGTTTGTCAAGTCCTCAGCTCGTGAGAGCCCATAGTCCAATATTGTGATATCTAAGCCCGAATAGCCAAAGAACCCATTGTCTTTGGGGTTCCTCTGCCGAGGAGGGCGGGCTTGCTTGACGCAGAGATTACCTTCGTGCAAATCACGATGCTATCATCAGTCAGCATTGAGCGGGAATGAATGATGAATCAAGACCTTACCTCAAACATGGCAACTTCTTCAGCTCTTGCCAGGGCAATCGTTTCCAAGAGGAAAATATCCCACAACTGATCCACGCTGTCCAATTCCCAATTTTCCAGCGATTTTCCCGCATCTCCCAGTTCCACAACTAAGAACGTGGTGTCATCCAGATAGCGGCTCGGCGATGGATAATACTGCGCTCTGCCTGGGTCCTCTCTCTTCATCTTCTTTTGGACGGTCTGATGCGTTTCGAGAAGCTCACTCGTCGTTCTTCCTTTCACAAGATATCTTTCTTTATAAACAACAAATCCTGGAATGTCGGCCAGCCATTCGGAAATTTGCAGCTCATTGTTGACGTCAATCTCTGAATGAGGCTCTTCGTCAACGAGCCCGGAAGCTACCTGCGCCTTTGTCAGGGCTTTGATTGGCGAGGCTAATCGTATGGCCTTGATAATGCTGGTGCCTCGTCTGTTTGTGATGCGATAGACTTCCGCAGACGATGCTTCGGCAATCTTAGTGATCTGATCTCCAGGAGGGCAGACATCGCCCCAAGTGAGAACTCTCAGGGCTGGTTCTTGCGCCATTGAAGGAACGAGCCCTCTTGCCCTGGTTTTCGGCACAGCATCGCGTGTCCGTAATTTGTTGCTTCGACGTTCTTTTTTCAGAATTGTAACAGTGTCATCTTCTGAGGTTTGGATTGTCTTTTCTGAATAATCTTTTTCAATGGCAATCGACTTGGCCCCTCTGGTAGACGTTCTCTTCGGCCTTCCCGTATCCCGTAACTTGAGTTCGTCCACCACAATCGATACATCTTCTTCTGCTGCTTTTGTCCGACTATTCAGCTTTTTGGGGCTCTCTAAGATTGAAATCTCAGCAAAACTTGTGGTGAGCGGGTCGAGTTGCTCGTCAATTGGCTTTGTGTTCCGCTTTTCACCCTGCGTACTGGATGGCTCTCGGACTGGGGCCTGGACCAGCTCTGCAAACATCCTTTCTGCGGTGGACTTTTTGGACTGTTTTCCATATTGACGGGCCACTGTTGTGCGGCGCATTTTGGCTTATTACTGTCGCTCTTCCCTGAATGAAAGCGAATGCTTCAAGTCATCGATATCAGCGTTGACGTTGGGCTTGAAGATTACAGTCTTGTTGGCTAGGCAACAACGGCTAAGGGTCCTGTGTTAGTCAGCAGGAATCTGTAAAACTCAACGTCATATGTGTTCACATGGCGGAAAAGCATAGTTGAAGCCTACTATGGCCAATCAAATATATCCTTTTCTTTACTATATCTGGGCTATCCTGGTATCGCATCCCTATCGACTACAATGGCCTCAATCGCTGTTTGGTGCGTTCCTACAGCCTAGCAGCGCTATTAGCTGTAGCCAGGCGTTGGGGAAGCTAAGCTCTTGGTGAGTACATGGGGTTAGGCTGGAAGCGTGCAGCAAGGGTTACATCGAGAATAATGCTGTACGTTGAGAAATTGTATCAGATGGCAGCAAATTCTAACCGCCATTGGAGATGGCACGTACAGCTAAATCTACAGTATTTCTCTACTGATGCTATAAGCCTCCTGGGTACTTGTAAAGTTGGAGTTGCAGGCTCAAGCTGCTAGCGGGGGCAGAGCCTGGAACGAAGCCCAGAGAAGCAAAAGGCCGCGGGGCCCCACCCAGCCTTCGAGAACCTCCGCAAAAGGTTCCACGCTGGCTGAATCGCCAACTCCAACCCCGACTCTCTCTCCTCTCCAACCTCCAGCCATTGAGCCCCAACCAGCCATGGCCGACGCTCTCAAGAACATGTTTGGAGGCGCAAAGTCGGGACAAGCCGCTGCAGGCAAGCCGGACTCTGGTAAGCAATTCCCTTTTTCCCCACATCTGCAACTCAATTGCTTGCTTCGCGCTTTGTAATTGGAGCTGATGAGCTGCCACTGTAACGGCGGGAATTTGGCGAAACGGAAAGCAAAGAGACAGCAGACTGACTTCTGATGATTAGACTTTGCCGACTTCGCTGGAGTTCCCGACCCCGTTCCCCAGGCTGCTCCCGACGCTGCGACGCTGACTGGAGCTTCCGCGCAGCCCACCAGCGACGTCGTTTGGACGAAATGGTACAACATCCATGAGCGCCACTCCCTGTCTGAGTTCAAGTCCGAGGGCATCATCCTCGTCATTGCCGCCATCATCTTCCTGTTCCACATGTATGGCACGCGCGCAAACCGCTCCAAGGCCAGGGCTTGGGTCAAGGCTCACGCCCCCACCATGAAGAGCGAGTTCGCGTCCGTCGGCTTCCGTGGGGTTCCCACGCTGGACTCTGACTTTGACGCAAAGTCCTTCATCAAGGAGAAGTCGCTCTTCGAGTTCGCCTCGTACGCTACCGGCCGCCAGAATGTTGCCTTTATGGACGTCAAGATTACCCTTGCCAAGCGATTCAACCCGTTCTTGAACTACATTGAGCTGGGTCTGTCCCTGGTTACTGATACTTTTGCCGGCCCTGAGGATTTCGTCGAGGCAACCATCTATCCTTTTGATGGCAAAGAAGAGCTCACTCTTCCTCCGGCTGCTGGCGGTGTTGACGTTCGTCCCAAGGACAGCAAGAGCACCTTTGACGGCTTTGTCTGGGCTGTTGTCAACAAGTCCAGCATGCAGAAGCTGCGTGATGACCGATACGACGTCTCCCTGACTGCCACCAAGGATCACTCCAAGCTGCCCGACTGGCTGACCGTCATGAGCGAGAACGCCGAGATCACCGAGACGTTCCTCACTGCCGATCTGATTGCGGCCGTTTCGAAAGCTGGTGACCTGTTCGACTACCTCATCATCTCTGACCAGCCTGCGGACAAGCCCACCCGTCTCGAAGAAACCGCCCCTCGCAAGCGAGTGTTCCTCAAGTACCGTATCCCGTCCAACAACAACTATGACCAGTTCATCCCTCTGTTTGAGCAATTCACCCGTATCCCTGATGCTCTTGTCAAGGATGCTCATTTCCGCCCGGAGGTCCTCAAGCGTGTTCGTGCCACTCGTGAATCCATGATTGCTCAGCTCAAGAAGACGATCGAGGAGGAAAAGAACGAGGAGCGCGCACTCGAGAGGGAACGGGCCAAGAAGGCCAAGCGAGATGCTGACCTCCAAGGCCTGGACGCTAAGCAACAGAAGAGGTATCTTGAGAAGGAGAGGGAGAAGGAGATGCGCAAGTCTCAGAAGAGAATGACTACGCGAGGCTAATCGCAACGGACCTGATGTATGTGTAACATGAGGGCACGGTGGTGGCGCCTGGGATGACAACGAGAAGGTGAGGAACATGTGGAAGTTATAATATGTACAAGTAGCCTATACTATGTAATACTGGGGACCTTTTTCTCTTGATTTCTTGTGTCTCCACGGGATTTGAGGTTTGAACACTGGGAGACTAAGCTGCGATGCAAGTTTCGGACATGGGAGGGTAAAAAAACGGAAAATTAATTAATAATTCGAACAGTTTGACGTCAGACACAAATGGCTCTGCTGCTGGTAACTCAGAAATATCTACAGCTTCAATATGTGCTGTCGTAATTATTTGGTGTCTGCGTCCAGCAGATCCTCGACTCTCTTGACCTTGTCTTCTGCGGTCTGCTTCTTATCCGTCCTATTGCGCCCTGTGTTAGCAGAACCATTTTCTCTCTCCCCTGGATATGACAGAATAACATACCTCGATCCAACTCTCATCGAAGACTGAACCCTCACAACGCCCTTTTCATGAACAGCCGAGTGGGCCTTACCAATCACCGTCATGACCTCTTCCCAGTTACCCTCTAAATAATGAAAATAAAATTAGTTTTGATTGGTCAAAAAGGAGGCTGTAAATGGATATTGAAACTCACCAACAGTTGTTCCGGCAGAGTGCATCGTGTATTTCAGACCACTTGCTTTGAGCACCCGCTGAACCTGAGCGATCTCCTCTGCCACGGAGACGGTATTCGTGCCAATCTAGTCGCAATGATGCAATCTTGTTAGTGAGGCGAGAAGAAAGAGATTAAAACCCCAATTTGAAGCTCACGGGGATCAAGCAAAAGTCGGCATAGCACGAAGCTGGTGTCGGAATGGAGGCGTAATCCATAGCTATAGCGGTAGCTCCAAAGGCTCGGCGAGATGAAATCTGTGGGTGCAGAATGTGCCTCGAGGCGCTGTAAGTTCTAGGAGCGAGTCGGAACATTCAATGAATTCAGACGCTATGTGTTGGTATTTTAAGCGGTATGACGATTGAGAAGAGCGAAAAGGAAGTTAGTGAGAAGCGTGAATCGTATGTTGAGAGGTCAATGTTTTCGGTAGAGGGGTTTTCCAATTACTTGGGCGCTTTTTTTGCTTTTTTAGCGGGCTTACTTATGAGATGCCGAATCTATGCGTGCCTTTGCACACCTTTACGACTTTTTGTTCAAGGGCATGTCTAAACAACTCAAGGCAACAAAAAAAAAATTGGTAAATCATATACAGAAGAATTAATCCTAATTGAAAACTTCATATGTGTGGCATTTGGCAGCTGGAAAAGGGGGCACAAGGTAAAGTGCGCAAACCCCTTGCTTTCAAAGGAGCGTCTTTTATAGAAACCAAGAACAAAGAATGTTTGATTGATCAGCCATATTTACCAATAGCCATGCAAAATATTCTAATAATAAATGAATGAATGGTATATCAAAAAAGAACCTCCCAGAAGTTTAGAGTTCGTCTCCTCCCTTTTTTTCCTTCTTCTTTTCTTTTCTTTTCTTTCTTTCTTTAAAAACCCCATATATCGCAATCTAGGTTGCCTTGAAAACGCCTCGCTAAAATGCCAGAATATGTATGCCTTGTGGGGAAAAGATATATATATGTGTGACTTCTCCTTTCAAATCATCAACAGTGTCGCCGCAAAGAACGCAACCAAAGCTCCCATTCCGAGCTCCCGCGTCGAGCTCACTCCATCTGCGGAAGAAGAGCCGTTCGAGTTGCTGGCAACACTGGACCGGCCAGTGGCGTCGTTGATTCCGTTGCTGTTGTCCGCAGCTTTGACGGTCGTTCCCTGGTCCCAGAAGTCAACAAGGACGAAGTTGGGGCGGTGGTTCCACTGCTGGTTGCACTGCTGGATGTGCAGGCCCAGGTTTCCGGTCGCGTTGGTGGCGGCGCTGTTGACGACGCTGATGGTGTTCGTGTCGGGGATGAAGACGCTTCCGACGATTTCCTGGTCCTTGAAATGGTTGATGAGACCCATGAAGCCCTTTGAGAAGGCGTTCGAAGCTGTGCCGGCGTCAGAGGGTCGATCGACAGTGCAGTTGAAACCGCCAATGTCGAGGACGGTAAAAGGCGTCTCGAAGACGTAGTCGAACTCGGGCAAGAGATGCGGGCTGGCAGCAGACGAATCGATGTTGGTGATGAAGGACACGACTCGAGTGTCATTGGCAATCATCTGGCTCAGGCTGGGCCACTCGGTCTTGGACGTAGGGGTGAAGCCAAACTTGTCAATGCCGGATTGCTCGAAAGCATCGGCAAACTTGGACACATCCTCGTTATCGGAGTTGACCAGCAGAAGGGTTATGACATCCGAGGGGTGGCCAACCACCCAGTCGTTGATGGCCGCGAGCCAGTTCTCTAAAGGGCCGGCATCCAAAAGACCGCACGAGGTGTGGCACAGGCGAAGAGTGCCGTTCTCGTTGTGAACCTGGGCCTGGAGGAATCGAAGCCCGGCATCCAGGGCAAGTGTGGCGTTCTTGAACTGGTTGCCAGCGACTGAGTTGCCAGTGCTGGCGTCTCTCAGAAAGGCACTGTCATGGGCACCCATGTAGGTGATGTCGTTGTAATGGCGATCACATAGCACCGGTGAGTTGTTACAGACTTGCGTTGATGATGCAGACGACGAAGAAGCTGTCGATGACGGCGATAGTGCCGATGAGATCTCAGATGCTTCAGGCCGGGGGAAAACGGCCTGTACGCCGGCAGTGCCAATCAAGGCACTGACCAGGAAGCGAGCCACTGAGAAGCGCATATTCGCTTTTCTCTTTACCCTCAGTTTTCGAATATCGTGTTGCTTCTGCCTGTAGTTTGGACCCTTGTTAGTTATCAGAAACTGCGGGATGGATCAACTTAAGGGATTATCCCATGTACATACGCTAAATCCTTGAGCCAAGCTCTTCGATATGCTTTAATAGATATGGAGTATACGAATGAAATAAAGGGGGGCAGAATAAAATGAACAGAATAAGTAGGTGGATATAATGTACCCTGTTTGTGGAGGAAAAGTATAGAATAGGTATACACCAAGATAGTATATAAATGGTTGCAATAGCGAGCGAGAGTGGGAAAAGAACAAGAAAGGGGATATAGGAAAAAGTTTAAATCTTGAAACACTAGCGGATCATTTATGAAGATTAAAAGCTCTGGTCACCAGATCTATCCCAAGAAGAAAACCCCGCGTCGAAGAAGAGAGGACAAATGAAGACAATGAAAATGAAAATGAAGAAAGAGAAAAAAAATGGCCACAGAGGGAACAGAGCAGGCTTAGTTAGTCTCGCCCAGCCTCGAGATCTGGCGGCTCGGAGAGAAGATGTCCCTACTAATGAGCCCCCTAATGGAGCCGGACCCCTCTAGCGAGGTAAATCACTTTGCCGTGATCCCTGCTCAGCCATTTCTGTTTGGCAGTGCTTGGACTGCGCCTCTGAGACGTCAGCAGTGGAGTCGCGCTGAAACAGCAGAGACTGAAGCTGATCCAGCCAAAGAGGGGCCCCAAAAGGAACTGCAGATCCAACAGCTGAGGCTCTACTTGTGGTTAGTGGTGCTATTGATGTATCAGGGGAGCAAAACGTGCTGGGGTCGGAGAATGGAGATGCGCACACAGCTGGAAGTAAGAGCACTAGGCTTGTAAAGAGTTACTCTGTGTATCATATGACCATAAACTGGTGTTTAATTGCAGAGAAGAAAGTATCGATATATAATAAGCCGTAACATAGCAGAGATAATAAGTAGTAGACGCAGCAGAGACAGCACTATATTGAGACGACAAAGGCCTGAAAACCATTTCACAAAATGGTTACTGAAGTATATCAAGAATGCGCATAATGCCAGAATTGTGTGCCGATACTTACAAGATTCCCTATTCTCTTGCTCCCCACTTGGCTACCGCTGCATCCGCTACCGATATCCATGCATTTCATATTAAGGGCACCTCTAGTCTAGTACCTAATAGGTATTACACAGGCGATATTTCACGAGCGGTCCATACAAACGTAATAGATTGCCTCAAAACATTATCTTGCGCCCGTTACGGTAAGAAAAAAATTTTTGTTTTAAACAAAGTATGACTACCGGGCATCATTCCGCTGTTCTTGTATCGCAATACAGGCTCCTCCCGTGTATTCCGAATTGCATTCCCGCCGTAGGTACAATCGGAACTCGGGACCTAGGCGCAGCTCAGTAACATAAAAGGTAAAACGCCCAGCTCCAGCTCGTTCAATGCAACGTCAAACTCCAAAACGTGCATGGGGCGCATCAAACAAGCTGGTCCAGAAAAAAAAAAGGGTACATGTGCTGTTAAGTACTAAGCGCTACCGCAACCTCGAGTAATGAGCATCGCGGCCCGAATACAAAGTACCGGAACTATCTCTGCTACTAGCCGTACGGCATCTCCTTTTACACATTGCCGCTCCTTTCCGAGAGCGCATCTCTTTTCAATATTAGCAAAAAAAAAAAAAAAAATTGGTACAACGGATGTTGATTCACAAAAGAATGCTAAAAGAAAAAACGCCCAAATGTATGAGCGGCTGTGTGTGTGTGCCTGTCATCAGCCGGCCACACACATTTCGCCTTGCTATTTTTATCTCCCTTATCGCTGATCACTGATCGGGGCTCCATGATTTCAAACCAGTATTGTTGGAGAAAAAGAGATGGATCTGCACTGCACCACTGCATTCCTTGCGCAGCACCTATCAGCACGCTTCTCCGTATCGCGTTTCTCCTCATCCTTTACGTCGAGATCTAGTCTACAAAGTTTTAAGCTTTCCTGCCCTTTCCCCAAATTCTCTCGTATACGATATCGATATTTCTCGCCATGCTCAGCCACCATGGGGATATCTCTCTCTCGTATTTGATGGCTGACAGATGCGGGGGAATAGCTTAATAACATGCACTTCATCCTCTTTCCCACGTTTTTACATGGCATGACACCATCCGTATCTTTCCCTTATTCATCGATAATAAGCCCTGCATCTCAATAGATCAAGCCACTTTCAAAGTGTCACCCAAGGCATACGTAACCCCTCCTCGTATACTTCTACATACATATGTAGGTACTATCTTGCCTTCTTGGCAATCATGCAAAGCCACGTCAAATAGTAAGCCGCTTCTCATAGCAAGCATATCAAGCTGCTTTGCCGTTTCTACGAGGGACACGCGTTCAGTGGAGATTTTATTTTCGTATCAAAATACCCATAGCCTCAAACTTGTCCATCGCCAGCCATGTCAAACGATGCCACATGTTTGCAAGATTTCAGCTTTCTTTTTTCTGCTGTTACATGCTTTTGATTATTATCTCATACAAGATAGAATCCTAGTGAAAAATCTGCCATAGAAGTCGGAATTTTTCCGAGCTGGATCGTGTGATCCCACGTAGTCCCATTCTGGTATCATCGTCATCTTCCTACCACTGCTCTCTTCTCCTCATCATTTACCCTCAACTTGGACTCGGCATAATCCAACATTACTCAGGATCACCTACTGACTCCGTCTCCGCCTCTGCTTCTGCCTCTGCTGCTGCTTTTCTCTCAGCTGCCGCCGCTGCTTCCAAATCTCGAAGCTGCTTCTGTCCCTCTTCTGTCGTCGCATCAATCAGTTCTTCTTCAAGACTAAGGATATTGGCCTAGAGTGATCAACTATTGTCAGCAATATATTCTTCACGCCAATAGAGTGTTTTGTCCAGCACCCAAACATAATAATCTCAACTTACCTCTCCAAAGAGACCCACCAGCTCCTCCGCCTCGTCAATCTTCATGTTCCCCAGCACCTTGTTGACCTCATCCAAATCGCCTGTTTCGAGAGCCTTCTTCATCTCGGGATCAAAGCTGTCGTAAATCTTCCGGGCTGCCTGGGTATCTGCGTCATCGCTCACAGAGGGAGGGACCTTGATCTGAATGGTGGTGCCAGGCTCCACGGCATGTAACTGGATCTGCTCAACACCTTCTGCCGGCTCCTTGGCCCGCTCAGCAATGATTTCCAGCGACCTGTTCTTGATTCTCATGTACGTCTCCTGGACGTCCTTGTAAAAGACATCCTGTGCCTGGTGACCCTTTGTAGTGATGCGCTTGAAGAAGAGCGCCACGCCATCTTTGCCCAGCGCACGGCAATATTGCAGTAACAGTGCTTGGTGAACAAGTTGGCGGGCCAAATCATCTTTCCGCTCCAGCGCCGCGTCAAACGCAAGCACAAGCAACCCATCCGTCTCTCGCTCCGTCAAAATCTCGGGGTTCTGCGCCAAGAACTTCAAGCTAGTTGAATAGTCGCTGGCGTTGATTGCTCCAAATTTCTTGGCTGCCGGCGATGCCTCGATCTCGTCATCATCATCCACCTCAACCTTGTCTGATGAAGACGCCCCTGAAGCCCGCTCATATCCAGTAAAGTTGGGATTCAGAAGCTCCACCTTTGTATCCTCCTTCTTCTCCGAGGGACCTGACTTATTCACATATGAGCTGTTGAATCCGTCACGAATGTTGTCACTCGTAATCTTTTTCCCTTCTTCTTGCTCGAGCTTTTCCAGCTCGGCCGCTTGTTCTTTCTGTAGCTCCTTAATCTTATCCACGTGCACTTGCATCTCTTCGAGCATTCCCGTGTACCGATCCTCGACCTTCTTCTCATCAAGAGTCTTGTTCACTTGGTCCAGTAGCTGCATCAGCATTTTTGAGTATGTCGGCATGGGCTGGTCATCGCTGAATACGCCCTCTGGTCGTGGGGGCGGCTGGTCGTTCTTGGGATCGCCGGCAGTGGTCAGGACAGCCTTGAAGGCAACCTGGGCCTGGTTCCCGGTGGCGGCTTCGGAGGCATTGGCCTTGAGATTGTCCAAGAGAGACACTACCCGTCCCAGCAAAGCGCTGTTGATCACCCGCTCATACTTGAGGGCTGTGATGCGGTTCTTCCTCTGCTGGCGCTCTGCGTGGATCTGGTTCTGCTTCGCTCGGATGAAAGATCGCTTGTCGACGTTGGGGTGGACTTCGATATCAGAATCGTCGCTCACTTCAATCGCATCCTAGTGGATCGAAGGCGCAGGTCAGTAAAATTACCGGTCCAGCAAGAACATGCTTCAGTGACTTCATACGAATCTGCTGTAATCAATCGGCATGGTGGGCTGCTCTTGGAGCTGCCGGGGCTCGTCGTAGGGCTTAGCAAGCGGGATGTATCGCACGAAGAGACAAGAAAAGCGAAGTTCGTAGCTACTATATCAACGGTAGGCTTCGTAGGCTTCGGCGTATTTTCTTCTCAAGAGCTGGATGAACAGATTTCCAAGCTCTCGTCAGGTCCTGACCTTGAAGAGAGGATGCCAAGGTGGGGCCGTTTTCTTGTCGATAGAAGCTCACCGAAGCTTTGGCGGGGTCGGATCTCTTTGTCCGCCCAAGACTTATAAAGCGATAGCACACAGTCAGTTTCAAGGGAGCGCATTAAAGCAGGGAATAGGTCACCATCCATGCATAATCTGGCCATTAGTCGCCTTAAGTGTTTATCCGTTGATGTCGAATATTTTCTTTTTTTCTACAAATAGATATCATGGCAACTACACACTTCATTCTCTCACACGCCTAGGTAGGTACACAAGCGACTTTGACATTCCTCCAGTGAAGTCTACCGTGGTACAGCCAAAGATGTACAGCCAAAGATGTACAGCCAAAGATGTACAGCCATTAAGAAAGGCATTGCATTGCGGAGATATGACGAGTTCCAGGGCAAAATGGAAACCCTAGCAGAATGAATTAATTTTTGTATGTACCTATTGTTTTAACCTCTTGTCCTCTTTTTGTACCATTCCCTTCCACGTCTTAAGAGCCAGCTCCTATGTATAATCTGCTATTCGTTCACGCCATGGTCTTCATGAAATCGTCCAAGTCGAAACTCTCTTCATACTGCTTGTTATCCCACAACTCTCCCAAATCGTCCAGCCATGCCTTTTTGCCCGGCTGCCGCAATACGTCACCAGTTTCGATATCAACCATGTCCTCCTCCCTTCCATCGATACCATTCTGCGGCTTATCGGATATGAGACTCGGTCCCGTGTCGCCCAGATTGAACAAATCAAGAATTTGATCCGTGTCCATCGTCGCCAGGCCGGCATTCTGCTGGTTGACAACTGTGGATGCCACATCAATCTTGAAACGCTGGAGACTGAGGATCTTCTCCTCCAATGTGCCACGAGTGATGAGACGATAGACGTTGACCACCTTCTTTTGGCCGATTCGGTGAGCGCGGTCCATGGCTTGCAAGTCTTTCTGCGGATTCCAATCGTGCTCCACGAATATGACCGTGTCTGCACCTGTAAGATTCAACCCGAGACCGCCAACACTGGTGGTCAACAAGAGCACATCGTATGAAGGGTCGCTGTTGAATTTGTTGACAATGTCTTGTCGCTTGTTCGCCTCGACCGATCCATCAAGTCTCAGATAGGATACCGAGGGTAGCATTTCTTTAAGTACCTTGGTCTGGACCATGTCCAACATTTCCTTCATTTGACAGAAAATGAGAGCACGATGAGGCTTGATAGGCTGGTATAGTGGGTCGTTGGCATCATCTCTATCGTCGCCGATGCCACAATCAATCAAGAGATCTTTAAGAGCTGTGAGCTTCGGTGCATGATGAGCATCCTCGATGGATGTTCCCTGCTTCTGAAGAATCTTTTGTGTCTCGGCATACAGATCGCTTCCTGGTTTCATAACCATGGCAGGAGAATTGCAAAGTTTTCGCATGTATTGCAGAGCTTGGAAAATATGTTGTTTGGCCTCTTTGTCCTCTCGGCCAGCCTCCGCCTGGATCTTCTTACCCTGTTTCTTGGTAAAGTCTTCAAATAACTTCTTTTGCAGATCGCTAAGATCGCAGTAGTAGTTCTGTAGAATCTTGGGGGGTAGGTCGTTCAACACTTCTTCCTTCAGGCGACGGAGCAAGAAGGGAAGCACTTGTTTGTGAAGAGCCTCAATAGCCAATGCTCCAGCTTCTTGCTCCTTGGAAGATGCTTTGCTATATCGACTCGCCGCAATGGGCTTCGCGAATCGATCCAAAAACACTTTTTCGGCTCCGAGGAATCCCGGCATAAGAAAGTCAAATAAAGACCAGAGTTCCAACACGTTGTTTTGGATTGGCGTGCCCGTAAGGATAAGTCGGTGATTACTAGCCAGCCTTTTCACAGCCTGTGTGATTTTGGCTTTGGGGTTTTTGATCAAGTGACCCTCATCCAGGACAACATAATTCCAGCTGTGTTTCTCCAGAATTTCAGAGTCATTTCTGGTCACGTCGTATGATGTAATAACGATATCAGTGTCGCCAAGTCTATCTTTCATGGCTTTGCGCTCTATCGGAGGCCCAACATACGCAGTAACGCTGAGGAAGGGAGCATACGTCTTGATCTCCTGTTGCCAGTGACCTGATAGTGTAGGAGGGCATACGATCAGAGACGGCAGCCGCCTTACATCAGGGGCCTGCGTTTTTGCAAACTCCTCCTGACGCTGGTGATGATCACTGGCCACGATACAAATGGTCTGCAGAGTTTTTCCGAGGCCCATGTCATCGCAAAGAATACCATGGAGATGATACTTGTTGAGGAAGTTGAGCCAGTTTACACCATCTTGTTGGTATGAACGAAGTTCTGCCTTGATAGCCACGGGAATCTGGAAAGGTTCGACTTTCTTGGGGTCGAGAAGCTGGGCGATGAATGTTCGTTCTCGGTCTCGACCTTTCAGAAGCTCTTCGGACAGGCCAGGCGGATCGGGAATTCCAGCCTCGAGGGGCACTAGTTTGACCAGTGTGGCGAAGGATGTGGTAGCAATGAGACGAATCTCATTGTCGGAATCGCTCATTCGGCCAAGAACGGGTACAATCAAGAAAATGACATAGGGGAGAATTGCGTCACCCATGACGGCAATCAGATGGTAGATGGCTTCAATTACGCCTTGGCGGAAATTGAGGTCAAGAGGGTTGCTGATTGACGGCAAGACCTTTTCCACCAACGCTGTCATTCCATCCACAGTAATGACACTGCATATAGTAGCCAGACATTTGGCAGCCATGTAGCGGAAAACCGAGAGATCAGAATGCAGGGCTTTAATAACAAGCGGCATCATTTCCATGACAAATGGGTGAAGGCTCTTGTCCAAAGTAGGTGTCATAGTCCGAATAACTGACATTGCGTCGACAATCTCTTGACCGAATGCTAGCTCAGGATCCCGAGCTTCTGGAGGCAAGTCTGCTGTAAAGGCCTTGACCAGCGCATCTTTCATGAAGCCCTTCAGACTTGGCACAGAGTCGAACAAGGTTGCGCCGTACGTCTTTGACAGTATCTCTAGGGCTTCCTTTGCACCTCTGCGCGTGATCCTAGCAGCCTTGGCTTCCCTCGCCCACTTGGCGGCATCTGGATGATCAACGCGGTCTTCTTCTTTCTGCATGGAGAGAATGCAGCTAGTTTTAGCGGCGTGAACGGGGAACTCTGGAGTTTCAGCGACTTCCACGCAAGAAAATTTGACCAAATTGGCGACAACCTTGTCCGCAGGACCACGCCTTCCTTTTTCTGCGAATAGTTGTACAAGTTTTGCGATGGCTTCTGATGAGCGGCTCTGGAGCTGGTGATTCTCTTCGGTCTTGATGGAATCCATAATACCTTTGATGAGGGGGCTGGGCTTCTTTGGCAACAGCTTCATGGCGACCATGGCGCAAGCCGCGCCAGCCTTGATTCTAATGTCGCGTGCTTCCTTGAATGCCTTGGCCTCTTCTATAGCCGATATTGTGTTGTCACGAGCGTCAGCTAGCTGCTGGCCAGCAATCAGCCGTTGACCAGGAGGCATGAGCTTCTTGAGCCTCTCGAAATCTTCACCCACGCATTTTTCTGCAGTTGCAATGGAAAAGGCGCTGGGACCAGCTTCAGCTTCGCCTTGAACCACGACGGGGAGAGTAGGCAGCTTGCTATGAGAGACTTTGCCATGGTCGCGGAATAGATGAAGCAGTTGCTGGCAAAGGCTCCTTGCTCTCTGCACAAACGTCACCAGATCTCTGTAGGCCGAAGGGCGATCTGACTCCACGATCCGCTGCAAGTGATCCAAGTAGCGGCCAGGATCTTCGGTTGTTTGGCAATTTCTCGCAAATTCGTCAATGACAAGACAAGCTGTCAGCTGTGTGGAGGAGAAGGCGGAAGTAAGGCCGGGTACAAGCAGGGCATCGTAATCATCAAGGCTCCCTGAGGGGACAAGGGACATGACGAGACCCATGGCCTGAGCAGCCGATACTCTTGACCGAATCAGCACATCTAGGCCAACGAGATCGATGTCGCCTTGCATCATATGGCCGTCTACATCATGCGTAAGGCCGGCAGGGGTGGGCTCTTCGACTTTGGTGGATTTACGACGACGTTTTATTGGTCGGTCAAGGCCATCAGGCGAGGAAAGCCGCCTCCCACTAGGTTGCATCGGACCTGACGCCGAATAAGTACCACCAGAGGGCTTCTGGAATAGACTGGCTTGCATGGGGATCGGATGCCGTGATACGCCAATGGGATGCAGCGTCAACTGCATCAGGTTGTCAATGTGAGGAGCAAACTCGTCAGCAAGGATGGCAGGATTCTTTGCTAATGTGCGGACGAGAGCACCCCAGAGCTGTAAGGACATGTCAAGGGTTTCCCTGTCTCTCTCAACAAGAATATTCTGAAAGATGAGGCGAAGGATTCTCCCGTTGAGCCAGCCCTGTGATGTATCATCGCCGAGATTCGCAAAAGTTAGAAGAGCTTTCAATACAGCAAGTCGAACAGACGTGATTGTGTGACGTAGGAATGGATAAAGGCGCGGAACCAGTAAAGTGAAAGACCGCTCTTCATCTTGAGCAGCAGAAGACTTCATCGATTCGAGAACTTGGGGGAAGCTACAAAGAGTAGCAAGAAGGTCCATGATTCGGCCCGTGCTAGCACTCAAATCGTCGCCCAAGTTAGACAAGCTCTCCCACACAATATTAGTCAGGCCATCGAGGGCTGCCGGTCGCATCGTGACAAACTCTTGGGCCATGGGTATCAGAGTGGCGGCACTGACTGAGCGAACATCGTCATCATTATCGCCTAGGCCCTTCATGACGGCCTTGATAACGCCGTCAATCATATCGCCGTCTTGAAGGAGCAGGTCTTTCCTGACAGCAACAACATATCGAAGGCCAATCATGCCGCCATGGCAAACAGCCCAGATGGGAGAGTCCAATTTAAGATCTTCATGCATTACCATCCGGTAGAGAATACGATAGATGTCGTAAACCGATTCGGAAGGCACATGTTTGAGCACAGCACCAAGGGTCTGTCCGATTGTTTCTCTGATGGGGGCAACTGATGTATCAGAACTGTAGTCGGTAAACCGGTCCAGCATCAGAACGCAGCAAAGCCTGCAGGCAACATCGTTAAGCCAGCCACGATTTAGATCGTTATTGTCCTCGACTGACTTTCCCCGAACTCTGCCAGCCCCGCCACCGTGGACTCGGAGAACCTCACGCAGTGCCATGGCAGCTCCGTGTCGCGTTTCCCACGAGGAGTCGAAAAGGTCGATCTTGAGAAATTCGCAGAGCCGCTCGTACGGCCACTCAGCGCCCTCCATGGACTCCTCGGCCTCGAGTTCAGACTTGATTTGCATCACTGAGCCCTTGAATTCGCTGACAACTTTGGCGTCTTCGTCGATATCGGCTGGGCGTTCGAGATTGAAGTAATCGTTCATTTTCCCATTCTTCTTTGATTCGTGTTCTCCCGTTGGGGTATCGTCTCCAAATCCTTCGGATCCAGCAGTTGTCGTACGTCGTAGAGAGAGATCTCCGAAACCGCCTTTGCCTTGTGCTTTCATTGCCTCCTTCTTCCGTTTCCGCTTCAACACGTTGAGCTGCCTTGAACTAAGCTGGGATTCTTCTGCGGCCTGACTCTGGGATTGCGTTCCCTCGCCTTTGGTCAGGCTATTGCCATTGGAGGTATCAAGGGGTGTTTTGGGCACCCCATCCCCTACAATAATTTCTTCATCTTCGAATTTTCTCCCCAGCAAGCCAAGTCGACCTAACAGTGTCTTCTTCTGGTACTCTAAACGGGCCTGAGGATCAAGGGAAGCAAGGTTGTACTCTATGCCGCCGCCACGTAGAAGTGGCCGGCCGAATTTCAAAATAGTGTCCACATCAAGCGTCTCAAGCCTAAAGACGTCGTCGTCGGAAAGAACCGATAAAGCTTTGTTATCTTCTTCCTTCTTGATTGCACCATTTTCAGATGAGCTCTCTTCCTTCTTGGATTCACTTGCAACGTCTCCTGAATTAGGATCATAGAGTGGGGCGTTCTCTATAATTTTGCCAATAGCCTTGGCCGCTGTCGTCCTCGTCTCCCAGTCTTTGTAGCGAAGATACGGAATTACCCGTGACAAGAGATTAAAAAGCTCATCGGGGTGTTGTTTTTGCCAGTCGGCGAGTTGGTTGACTGCAGTGTCCCGAATGAGCCGGGTGCTCCCTGTCTCGAGGATGCTAGAGGAGTTGGTCAGCTCTGGGGGTTTTGTTTTCAAGGCATAGAACCATTGATGGACAATGCGAGCAGGTTATTGGAAAGAACAGGGAAACTCACGTAACTAATCGATCAAGTCTGCCGAGAAACGTTAGCCACAAGCTCTACCGCCGGAGAAGGGAGATCGTATGAAACTTACCTAGAAGTCATTGTGTCGTCGTATTAGAGTGGTATATGAATGGTGTTTTGGGGCTCATGGCATAATGGAATAGAAGCTCTGTGCATCCGGTTAGTCAGCATCACCTATGGTAGCTGGCGTGCAAGTCCGCAGGTGAGAAGTAGAAGCAGCAGAGGCAAAGGCAGCTAACAACTATTAAAGCTGAAGTAGATGTGGCAGTATTTCTGATCGCAAGTTTATGTGGTCTGTCCAGTTGCATCAGGCGCATCAGGCGCATGTGCAAAAAACGCAGCTACATGCCTTATATCGGAGCTCTTAGGCCAGGCGCAACGAAGAAATTCAACATAGCGGCAGTTGCAGGGCAGTGATGCGCCGCTAAGTCCAGCAGCGGTGCACACAACGCACGCACAACGTGCCACAGGGCTTCAAAATCCATCCAGGGCTGGTATTACTTGAGGGTGTAGTGGTGCAAACAGGGAAATAATAGTGAGATGCAGCGCATTGAGGGTAACAGAAGCAAGCACATGAATTGCAGCAGCGCTGTCAATGGTGAAGGTGACAATCGCAGATAAGATAAGATGTGCGTTGATAGCATGTAAATCAGCGGCTAGGGTGACAGGGATGGAGGATGGGGCGACGAAATGGGAAGCATGGCAGGACGAAATGGCGTAATGAAACACGGCGCGGCAGAGGGTGGGAGAACTTGCCTGTCAACAATCAACAGTGCCGGTGCGCTGGGGTCAGGCCCTGCCGATGCAGTGTGATGCACCGAGAGGGCGGGAGCGTGGCCAAGTCAAAGCTGCGGCTGAGCAAAGAGGCAGATTCAGATGCGAGCGAATGCGCTGCGATGCGATGCGATCGGTGGTTTATATCGGTTCAGCGCCGGCGTGGGCAGGTACCCGTCACCGTGGCAAGTACCTAGCAAGGCAGCTGGGGCCGGGGCTGGTTCGCGCAGCTCTCAATGGCGCATGCGCTATTGGGCAGGAGTGCTGGAGGCGGCTGGAGGGGCCAGAAGCAAAAACAAGAGAGGGCCGTCCAATGATCGCGTGCGAAATGCTGGATGCGCGCAAGCGTGGAGAGCTGCTGCTACCTTGTGTGCGTGCTGTGCCGTCAGAGAGCCTGAAGGCAGCAATTGAGCTAGGCCGGGCTGGTGTTGTCAGAAACTAAATGCCTGACGGCTGTAAGTCAGTACGTGTGTCCGTGCTCGAATTGCATCAAAATGATAAAAAAAAAAAAAAAAAAAAAAAAAAGCATCAATAGCGTGGGCAGGCAGCGATGCTATCTACCCGTACTGCACTGCATTGGTTCAGCTGGGACACGTACGAGTAAGGTAGCGATGCACGCAGCGCAGCAGTGGCGCGGCGAGTCGTGCGTGGCGCTGTTTTGCCTCTGTGCTGCTGCGCTCTGGGTTCGCGACGCTGGCCGATGCGACTATGGCAGAAGGTCGGGCAGGGCTGGGACGGGGAGAATTGAGTGGAGGGCAGGCCGGGCTTTCTATATGTCTATGCCTGTATTTTTATACACGCTGCCATCCCAACAGCCAACGGTCTCGCTTAATGTCCCTAATGCTTCTCTAGCGCCAGAAAAGCGGGGCGCCTGTCTCTCATCGTTGATTCTAGGACTCAAATGGCGTAGTACCTGCACAAAGCAGTGCCAGTGCGCCGGCTCCCATGTGCCCTACTGATACGGGTTATTTGGCCCCGGTCAGAGCTATCGAGTGCCTAATCCCAGGCAGTGCTACTGTATTCCACTGATTCTTTCCATGTTGCTGCTCAGTAGCTGTTCAACTTACTCATTTTCTCAACTCATTTTCTCACGCATCAAGTATTTACTTGTATGATGAGTATGAAGGTGGTAATATCCTACTCCATCGATGGGCTCTACTTTGGCTCCCGATTCTCCTCCTCCTCCTGCTGAGCGGAAGACAGGAAGCAATTACCCGGGCGAGTACGGAGCAAGGCTGGCCTGGCAATTGCATTTACTGGGATACCTGCATATTTTCAAGTATAAAGCAGACCAGGCTGCTTCGTTAAAGGATTGATCTTTTTCTGCAGCGTGCATTTAGGCGAGCGCATCGACACGGGTACAGCTGACACGTCAATAATCCCGCTGCCGTTCCTAGATGCTTGCTGGTGTGCTGGTCTATCGAGATAGGCTCATATCCGACTCCGAGCGATGTAGGTACTGCCCCCGAGCTTTAGATCCCAGCGACAGCAGAGATAGTATGAGCATGGAAGGATCTGTGGGAAATCATGCTTGGAGGGGGGAAGATCAGGCATGCTAGTATATGTTTTCCTCCCCGGCAAATATCGGGTGCCAATCCTCCGTAGCCTTGTCCATCCAACTTTGGCCATGCTGCCGGACGCGTTCGTCGATTTGCGTCGCCTTCTCTATGTTGGCCACACAGACGGTACGCGATAGGCAAATTTGCTTTATAAGTGAAGCGTCGTCCGTTTGCATAGGGCTAGTAGCTCCATGCAGCTTTTGCCCCGGCATGCAGCTCTCGACAATGGCAATTTAAGAGCATGTCACTGGCTGGTGAAAATCGCCTCTTCGTCTCATCGAGCTGGGGAACGCACAGGCCTAGAACAAGCGGGTGTTCGTCCCCTGATCGCCCTAGCAAAAAGAAGCGCTGCTTCGCTTCTTTAGCGGCTTCTTTTCTGCATGGAGCTTTATCCCAACTGCGTATACGATTGTCGAAAAGCGCAGCCCCTTACATGCCATGTCGCAAAATTTTTCTCCGCTTGGCTTCTCGAGACATGAGCGGCCATGGCTGGTTGGTGCAGACCAGATCTGACTTGTCTAGATCGACCCGTTTGGCCGTAATCTAAAATTGCCGTGAGACGCTATTGTCCCTGCTGCTGGGCAGTGGTTGGCTGGCCACACGCCATCGATCCGCAGCTTGTTAGGCCTGGCTTCTGCATTATCCACCTGCCTATGACGATCCGTATGCACAATGGTCTGCCCACGCCTTCTCACGGTACCTGCTGGTACTTGGTAGCGTGGCTGTGAACTCTGATGACGGCATACCAATAGAAAAAAGCATGAATGTCTCGAAGTCTTTGGCGCTGTTTTTTTTTTTTTTTTTTTTTTTTTTTTTTTTCATTTTTATGGTCTTTCTCTTCTTTTTCTATTGAGAGCTGACAAGCTATCAATTGCTTCCCGCGTGTTCCGCACGTGCTTTTGTAACAGGCAGAGTAACCAATACTAGTAGCTCTCTCTGCTTACACGCAAAAGAGAAAATAAGAACGTTCAGATTCACACAGAGCTCTTGCACGTCCTTATATATATAGATTTGCGTGGTAGAAGCAGTAGAGGTAGGAGAATACATTGTGCTTAATGATAGAGCTGCGTACTTATGGTAGGGGGTACTATGCTCCACGCTTTTGTATGGAATTCCCCTGCTATATCATAGGAACGATAATGAAATAAGTGAGATGAAGAAGGATATGGTGCGTGCATCTATATCTCAAACTGGCAAAAAAAAACCCCATACAAAGTTACGGCTCGAGATATTATTTCGTGTGCGTTAGCAGTTTTCTTGGGTAAACAAGCTTGCCCCACGCTTAAGCAGCCATATACCATTGATAGGATTGCACAATAATATATCTCAATGTCTATCGGTGTAAAAACCACTCAATAACCCTAAAGCTGCTGTTGGCCATTAAAATTGTTCTATTTTTTTTTTTTTTATCAATCGCAATTCTTCATGCTTGAATGGCTGATATTTTGCCGCTTTTGGACAAACTGCAGGGTAATACAAAACAACACTAGTGGCAGCTGCTGCAGTGCTCCAGGCGCCAGCCCAGAGCAGCTCAGCAGCCTGAGCTCTCATCGATACCTTAATTTTTAGGCGCTAATCTTAGATGGGCTGGTAGTGCAACGCGACTTCGAGCCTCTGTTTAATCGCGGGCCCAAACGAGACGCGTCGCATCGCATGCTGGCAGCGCAGTTGAACTTCGTTGATTTGCGCAAACTCCCAGCAGAATCTCAAATCGGCAGCCTCCTCGTCCCTTGGATGTTGCGCAGCGGCGCCCGCGCAGCCTACCATGTATATCAAGCAAATTATCATCCAGGGCTTCAAAAGGTGTGGAATCGCAGCCCCGCCAAGAGACACATCGTGGTGGTGGTGCATGTGCTGACTTAACGCCGTAGCTACAAGGACCAGACGGTCATTGAGCCCTTTTCCCCCAAGACGAACGTCATCGTCGGCCGTAATGGATCGGGAAAGAGTAACTTCTTCGCGGCGATTCGCTTCGTCCTCAGCGATGCATACACGCAAATGAGCCGTGAAGAGCGCCAGGGTCTTCTCCATGAGGGCTCGGGCTCGGCCGTCATGTCGGCCTATGTTGAAATCATCTTCGACAACAGCGACGATCGATTTCCGACCGGAGGCAAGGAAGTTGTGCTGCGACGTACCATTGGTCTCAAAAAGGACGAATACTCAGTCGACCGCAAGGTTGTGACCAAGACAGACGTCACCAACCTTCTGGAGGCGGCAGGCTTTTCACGATCCAATCCGTACTATATCGTGCCCCAGGGCCGCGTCACTGCCCTGACAAATATGAAGGAGTCTGAGCGATTGAACCTGCTCAAAGAAGTTGCGGGTACCCAAGTTTACGAAGCCCGCCGCGCCGAATCGCTCAAGATTATGAATGAAACGAACAACAAACGAGAAAAGATTGACGAGCTTCTTGAGTATATCAAGGAGAGGCTGGCAGAACTGGAGGAGGAAAAGGAAGAACTGCGTGGCTTCCAAGAGAAAGACCGAGAGAGGAAATGTCTGGAATATGCGTACCACCACAGAGAGCAAACCACTGTCCAGGCCGCCCTAGAGGAAATCGATAGCGCCAGGCAAGACGGCCTTGACAATGCAGACACGAGCCGTGGCCAGTTCCTGGAAGGAGAAAAGGCCATCTCTAAGATTGATGTCGAAATTCACAAGCTGGAGAGAGAATTGGAGCTTCTACAAATTGATCGACGCCAGCAGGAGGAAGATAGACGCGATAATGCCAAAATGCTGGCCAAGGTTGAGCTGAAAGTAAAGAATCTAAGAGAAGGACAGTCTGCCCTGGAACAGGCTCGGCAACGCCACGATTCTGAACTCGCATCTGTACAGAATGAGATTGCCACCAAGGAAAAGGAGCTGTCGCGACTCCTTCCAAAGTACACACAAACAAAGAATGAGGAAGATGAGGTCAGAAGGCAGCTAGACACCGTTGAGGCACTAAGATCACGTCTCTTTGCAAAGCAAAACCGTGGCTCCAGATTTAAGAATCGCTCCGAACGCGATGCCTGGCTGAAGCAGGAAATTGAAGAACTCAGCTTGACCATTAGCACCCAAAAGGCAAATAAGCTAGATGCTGATGAGGAGGTTGCTAGAGTGCAAAAGGCTATCGAGCAGGGCGAGAGCGAGGTTGCCGAACTGCGCTCACGTTTAGCCAATTGGAGTGGAGACCGAGGCCAAGTGGTAGATGAAGCTGCCCAAGCACGAGCGACACTGGATAGGTTAAACGATGAGCGAAAGCTGATTCGACGAGAGGATGACAAGCTGAACACCGTCATTTCCAACGCCAGGCAAGAGAAAGAGCACGCCGAGAGAGAATTGGCTCATGCGGTGGATGGAGCCACCGCTCGCGGTTTGGCCACCATACGTCGATTGAAGCAGGAGCAAGATATTCCAGGAGCCTACGGAACACTGGCAGACCTTCTGGAGGTCAGCGATGCATACCGGCTGCCTGTCGAGCAAATTGCTGGCGCCAGCTTGTTCCACTATGTCGTGGACAATGCTGATACTGCTACTTATCTTGCAGACACCATGTACAAACAGCATGGCGGTCGAGTAACATTTATGCCACTGGCTCAGCTTCGTCCCCGCAAAGTGAACTTCCCAAATTCCAATGACGCAGTTCCCCTCTTGAGCAAGATCAACTACGACTCCAGGTTTGAGAAAGCATTCCAGCAGGTATTCGGCAAGGTTGTTGTGTGCCCTAACCTTGCCGTGGCTGCTCAGTATGCCAGGAGCCATGGAGTGGATGGTATTACTGCGGAGGGTGACACTTCTAACAAGAGAGGTGCCATGACTGGTGGTTATATTGATCCTCGAAAGTCGCGCCTCGATGCCGTACGAGCTGCTAACAAATGGAGAGAAGAATTTGACCGGCTTGTTGAGCAATCTCGCGATATTCGCAGGCAGATTGAGCTCAAAGACCAAGAAATTACTGGCGCAATGTCCGAAGTTCAGAAATTCGAGCAGAGACTCAGACAAGCGGAAGATGGCTTTGAGCCGTTGAAGCATGAACTTCGAAACAGGTCCTCTCATATCGAAAACGAGAGAAACCGTCTTGATGGGGCCATCAGGAGGCGAGACGCAGTTGAGAAGAACATGAACGGATTCTTGCAGGAGGTTGCAGCCCACGAGGCTGAATTAGGAACAGAGTTCAAGAAAACCCTTACGGCAGCTGAGGAGCGAGAGCTTGAAGGATCAAGTCTTTCCGTCCAGCAACTCCAGAAGCAGTGGAATGATATGAGCAACGCCCGGCGAGTTCTTGAAAGGCAGAAGCAACTGCTGGAGATTGACTTGCGGCAGAATCTCCAGATGAAGCTGGACCAGCTCAACAGCCAAGCCTTTGAAAACTCTGCCTCTGGCGGCGCTTCCGGCACCTTGAAAGAGACTGAGCGTGAATTGAAGAAGGCCCAGAAAGCTTTGAAGGCCGTTGAAGCTGACTTGAACGAGACCGAAGCCAAGCTCGAGGAGCTCAATTCTCGCTTGGAGCAGTTTGAATCAGAAAAGGTCAATCGTGAGCAGGTTCAGCTGGAAATTTCCACAAGAATCGAGAAACAGCAGAAGAGAATGGAGAAGACGCTGCAGCGAAAGGCTCTCTTGATTTCACAGGCGGCAGAGTGTGCGAAGAACATTCGAGAGCTGGGAGTATTGCCTGAGGAAGCTTTTGATAAATACGAAAACATGCAAGCCAACACTGTAAGTCGTAGCATCACATTGTTTCTCCCAACAGCTGGGGAGACAGACAGAGAGAAGCTAACAGATTTGCTTTGCTAGATCACATCAAAACTGAAAAAGGTCAACGAGGCGCTGAAAAAGTATAAGCACGTCAACAAAAAGGCCTTTGAGCAGTACAACAACTTTACGACACAACAGGAGCAGCTGATGAAACGTCGAAAGGAATTGGACGATTCTCAAGGCTCCATTGAAGAGCTCGTGGAGCACCTGGATCGGCGAAAGGACGAGGCCATTGAGCGTACTTTTAAGCAGGTGTCTAAGGAGTTTGCCACTATTTTCAGCAAGCTTGTCCCGGCGGGCCACGGTCGTCTGGTCATTCAGCGAAAGACAGACCGTCGCCAAGATGCCGATGAGTCAGACGAAGAAGCCAGAGGCAGCATTGAGAATTACATTGGTGTTGGCATTAGCGTCTCTTTCAACTCTAAGCACCTCGACGAACAGCAGAAGATTCAGCAGCTCAGCGGTGGTCAAAAGAGTAAGTGTTATATCTTTGCAGAACTCGTCTGCATACGCCTCAAATATCTGTTGTGCCCCCTGCTAACTCGGAGATCCTCTAGGTTTGTGTGCTCTCTGCCTCATCTTTGCGCTGCAGCAAACCGAAAGTAGCCCTATGGTTATTTTCGACGAAGTTGATGCCAATTTGGACGCGCAATACCGAACTGCGGTTGCCTCACTTCTCGAGTCCATCTCTAACGAGGCTGGCACGCAGTTCATTTGCACTACTTTCCGACCCGAGATTGTTCATATTGCAGACAAGTGCTATGGTGTTACGTTCCGCAGCAAGACGAGTTCAATCAATTGTGTTAGCACGGAAGATGCCCTCAACTTTGTTGAGGGGCAGGCTAAGCCAAACTAGAAAGAATACAAAGCGAGCGAATGTTGGTACATCATACTATGACGCTTGATTGAACATGCAAATACTGCTGGTATTTGACAATCTGGAAAAAGAAAAAATTGGGAAGGGCGGAGTACGGCGTTGGGTACAGTGGACAACCCATGTGTATTTTTGAAGGCCCGGTGGATATTGCTTTACTTGTATGAAAGAGATGACGCTGGCTAATGTGTGGAGGGTTCTTCTCTGATGTTATGAAAGCACTGTTTTGGAGTCAGCCCTTCCATATAACAAAATTTATATATAGTCGAGGCAGAGCAGGCTGACGTTTGGAGATTATACCCGGATGATCTTGGCTGCTCTAACCAGCTTGATATGAAACGTTTCTATTTCTCTATGTGCAAGCAGATCGACTGTGTAATTCATAATCACTGGCGTTGTGTAAACGATGTTTTGAAAGCCAAACGGTACTACGTCTTGCGGCAGCGTCAGACTATAGTTTGGTCACGCACATCACAAGCGGTTGACCACTCCTGTAAGCATATGGCATACAATTAGAGCAGAATGTGAATGACGCATAGTCGCCGCGAAGCTTTTGTATAATAAAAGTGTAAATTATACAAATCGGTAATGTTACACGTAGATAGCCAAATCTAAACCCTCGGCATATCTTCTTCATCATCATATACATCAATCAGCCCACCTTCTATTTTTCCTTTTTCCTTTCAAGCTGCTTTTTTTCCTTTTTACCTATCAGCCATCATATTCCTGACACCACGGAAGTACTCCGGTGCCAACTCCTTCTCCAACTCCTCCCGCGTCAACCACTTAAAGTCTGTGTATCCAAAGGGGTTACCCTTCAGGTCAGCCTGGCCAGCCATGATTCTGCCCTTGATGAAGAAGGTCTTTTGGCCCTTCTTCTGAACCGCGCCGTCCTTGCCTAGAACGGGCTCCTGGACGACGTGGGCGACGGGGACGCGGCCGACGAGCCAGGTGTTCATGTTGACACCGGCAGCTTGGTCCATTACTCTCTTTGCGCCCTATTATTTTCAAGCTCCATGTTAGCATAACCATCTCGACATCCCTGTTTCAATCCCGACGTACCTCGTGGAGGTTCTCATCCTTGAGAACATCAGCAGGGAAGACCCAACCATCCGGGCCCTTGACAACAAGATAGAGCGTCCTCTCCATCTGTCGATCCAGCCGCCTCACATCATTCTTCTTATCCGCCTCGGACAGCCTCTCCACCGGCCGCTCAACAGGCACGACATCCTCCGGCGCAATGACCTCCGCGTCGTCGCTGACACGCGCAGCAGCGTCCTTGAGCAGACTGTTGAGCACGCTCTCCTGCGAGCTCAGCTGGTCGCCGACTTTCAGCTCATCGTCCCATGCCTGGGAGCTCTTTCCGTGGTACGTTCCCAGCTCCTTGGCCACCGTGCCGCCTCGCTCCTGGACCTTGAGGCTCCAGTCCAGCTGCGCCGCCGTGTCGGGCTTGAAGTATATGCTTGTGATGAAGGGCGTGTTGAGACGTTCCTCCAGACGCTTCTGGTAGAAGAAGTAGGCGTTCTCGAACGGGTGGAGGGTTCTCGTCAGGAGGGGCGGCCGTGTGAGGACGAGGCCGGAGCGGATATCGTAAGGATAAGGTGTTTTCGTCGAGGCCGGAGGAGGAGCAGCATCAGTAGCAGAAGCTGTTGTCTCCGCCGCTGCAGCCGCAGAGTAGAATCGCGTTGTTGCGCATCTGGAGCAGATTGTGGGGGATGCTATATGGTTTCGTTTATTAGTCCTTTTTTCCTTTCGTCTCAATTGGCTCCCGTAAAGAATTAATTGCTTACATGAGAAGATGCCTCGAACGGCTCTGCTGCCTCTACTTGACGCTGCCATCATGGCGGAATCGCGAATGGCTGCTGCGTGTTAAAACCCAAGCACCACCTTTTTTGGATTGTCCGTGATGTCCTTGCGCCTCGAACTTTTTTGCTCCATCCAGCACCAGTACGTACCTCACCCCACCAAAACGAATGCTCGAAAGGATTACATAACCCGAGCATATCCTAGCGCACATAAGTTCTTGCTGCCTCAGGCTCCACTAATCTCGCCGTTGCGCTGCCCAGCTCGAATATTTCCCACAGAACCTGTTTCAGTTTTTTTTTTCTTTTCTCTTTTCCCTTCTTCTCAAGGCACTATTACCTTATCGTCAAGTCTTGTTTTAACACCCCCAAAGCGTCTTGATCATTTATCATGTGCCGAGAGAATTCCAACGCAGTCTTTTTCGCTAGCGGCACCTTTTAATTATTTTCCCACTGGGTTCTGTTAGATAGATACTGCTGACATTTTTTTACTCGCAAATCCAAAATGCTAAAAATGAGAGCCCTTTTTGGGCGCCCAAATTTCTCCCTTTGCCTTCCATTTTTTCCTTGTTTTCCTCTTTGTGTTTCCACCTCGCTGTTGTACTGACTCTAAATGAAGTTTTTCTTCCGCTTTCCTCTTCTATTTACCATTGCATTAACTTCGTGATATCTGAACCAAGCACAACCAAGCGATCATCGCCGCAGGTACTGCGATTTGTTTATGTCTCATGCTAGTCCTCACACCGAGACTGGACATAGAGAGATAGCATAACGTGCGCCGAGAAGAGCTACCGGCATTTCGTCCACTTGTCGAATACATGACCGGTAAAATTCCTCGAGTCCTCAGGACCTCTTAGCTAAAATGTTATTCAGTCAGGTGTACAAACTTCCACCACAGATACCGTGGTTGGAATCGATTTAAATTCAAGCTATTGCTGGTTCTAAACCCTAGAATCCTCGTTCCAATCAAGAAGAAAGGAAAACGCACCATGTATGAAAAGTACGATACATATTCAAGCACGATTCGCAATGCGCCGTAGCAGGATCGACAAGCGCTATCAGTATGACAAGAACTAAAAACAAATGCCCGACTCCTATTACACCTCGGTGTCCCTAAAATAAAATGCACGTCGCCGTCAACGAGGCTGGGGGTATCAAACCATGATATGGACCGCCGACAAAAGCCTTAAAACGCCAGACCAAATGCTTCTTTTTGCTTGTGCACCCGTGATCAGGCTTGAAGTTCGGAGATGGCCCGAGCCACCTCTTGGGTGACCCTCTTCTCCCAGATTTGTCGTCGAGATTCGTCATCAAGTGAGGACGCGTCCTTCACTTCGTCGTAAAGCTTTCGTGAGATGTCACGGTTGATTGTTGCGTATTGTTCTTCAGTTAGCTTCTGAGCCCGCCAGTGCGGCCTGAGAGCGTTTCGAACAATTTCATTAACATTCTTCTTTTCTTCTGTCGTCATGGCATGTCTCATTGAGTTTTCATCTCCCCGCGTCGGACTGGACTCGGGTGATGATGCTTGATGCACACGTCGCGGTCGGGGTTGACGGAGCTCTAGAGGTCGACTCTCAAGTCGATTCTCGCTCCGGCCTTCAGTTCGAGGTTCTGGTTTCGGTGGGCGCGACTCAGAATCGCTATGATCGCTGCTGCTGAAGCGTGTAGGTGAGTAGCTCGTGGGGGAATTTGTGGGTGAGTAATTTGCAGGCGGGTATACCGGCTCGATGTGCGTGCTAAGGGACAGAGTCGGAGACGATGGCCGTCCGTTGAGATTGGGTAATGGAGGCGGAGTTAGCGAAAGAGCGCGAGGGCTGCCGTAAGCAGATGGCGATGGGGAGAGAGCTGGCGAAGATGCCTCATGGAAAGGGCGCCAGCCAGAGGTTACGCCGGATGCCTCATCCTCGGAATGGGCATTGGGCTCCAGCTCTTTGAGCAGAGAGGATACAACAAGAGTTGGCTCTGCGTCGGGTTGGCCTGCATTACTGGTTCTCAGAGAAGAGCCATTGGCGACCCTTCCTGTGGATGAGCTGGCCGGTGGCACAGCCGCAGTTGAGCTTTCTCCGTGCGTGGGAAGACGTCTGGTTCGCGGACGCTTGAGCTTTCTCTCAGGTTCTTGGGTAGGTGGTTCAATGGGCGAGGCCGTCACAGATCGAGCCTTTCGTTTGCGAGTGTTTGGGCTGCTGGTGCTGGTGCCTTCGGCCTCTCGAGCTCGATCCAACGCACCCCAGGCCTGCCTCTCTTCCCTGGTCTCAACAGGCGGTGGCGGGGGTTGAAGGCGCTCGCTGATCCGAGGCGGTATACTACTCGCAAAGGACTCTCGTGCACCTAGACGCTGTGCAATGTCCATTCGTTGCTGCCACCGCTGCAGCTCCCGACGATCAAGCTGCTGGAACCTGCGATAACGTCCAAGATCTTCGTCCTCGTCGTCGTGGTTATCGAGGTCCAGCTCGCTTATCTCGAAGAAGCGGCCAGAGAATTGTCCCCAAGCACCCTGCCATTCAAGGTTGCGTGCTTGGCGACGTGCCCTCCTAAGACGAGCACGGGTGCGGACGTGGAAGCCTCGGTTGGATCGAGGAGCTGGAGGGATAAGGTTTTGAGGTCTCTCGCCGTTCTCCGACGCAGCTCCCGACTCGGCCTGTTCCTCTGTCGTCTGAAACAGATGGGCACATTCCATGCAATACCAGGCACCCTCGGGGATGTAATCGAGACCGATGCAGTGCGTGTGGTAGGCTGCATCACAGCTATCGCAAAGCAAGAGGATGTCTTCTCGCTCCGCCGAGTCGCAGATGGGGCATGGGTTGGATTCTTCCTCCTCTTCTTCGGGGTTCTCCCCAAGCCACTGCTGCACATCGAACTCGGCAACCTGCTTTTTATCCTCGACGTCGTAGGTGGAAATGGCGATGCCTGTAGAATTCGCAAGTCAGCATTCGGTATACCATGTAGCCATGTAGTACAGAGTGGTTGTCAAGGTACTTGTACACAGAGGGGCTGTGGCTGCAGCTGTGACAAGCAGTAGCGGAACTTACCATCCAGACCGTTGTAGACTCGAACCGAGTGGAAGGGCTTGCGGCAGATGGGGCAAGTATTGGTCTTTTGAGCCCAGGAGCGGATGCATGCATCGTGGATGATGTGGTTACAGCCATCGAGGGCGGCCACGATGTTGAGATAGTTGGAATCGCTCTCAGCAGCCTCGGAGGTGGACGCAGCAGCGGTGTCGACGGCCGCCGCGTTGCCGTTGCTCTGCGTCGAGGACGAGGGGTGCGGCAGCGGATCCAAACATATGATACACTGGTCAGGCTCAGACATGATGCCGATTGTGATGACAGACGCCAGTGGCTGATGGACACATGTAAAAGACAAACGAGGTATATAAGTGCCTGATGGGGCAAAAAAAGAACAAGACGAGTAGTTTAAAAAATAAAGCTGTTGTTTTTTTGAAACAAACGTGCGAAAGGCGCTGGTCCGTGGCGTGTGCTGCCAGAGAGAGAGCGAAGAGAACTGGGTTTGGTATGAAGGCTAATATGATGTATTAGTGGTTGAGGTGCAATAAGGGCAGCGGTACCGCGCACGGTGGGCAAGGTACCTCTGGGGCTTACTTTTTTTTCTTCGTGCAACGGAACCAGAGCAAGAGGCAGAGGATTGAAAGAGGGAGAGTTCAGCTGGAGCAGCCCAGAAAAGGCGGGCTGCTGGCGAGTTAGCGCAGGCCTGTTAGGGGTCTGGGCGGGGCCAATCAGCGAGTCGCAGTGCTGGAGGCGCCACGCCTGTTAATCACCTGTGCGAGTGCCTCTGGCGGTGGTGGTGGCGGCGGCAGATGGCAGAAAGTCAGGGCGAGAATGAGGGGGAATGTTTGGATCTTTGGGTCTGCCTGGGGTGAGCCCGTCAGAGTTTGCTCAGAGGAGGCGGGTTGGTTGGTAGGTACCTGTGCAGCTCTCCGCCTGCAGGACTGAGAGTTAAGTTGGGAACTGAGCGAGTATAGCTGCTTGTCACAGGCAGGGAGGTGAAATGCTGAGGAGCGCAGGTAGTTTTTGTGTTTCTCTTTCATCAATGCTCTAATTGCGTCCTGTCTTAGCATCGATGTTATGGGTCAAGTCTGCTAAGCTACGGTGCTCTCTATACCGGAGCTGGAGGTGCGTGGACAACAAGGTACCACCTCCAAGGTACCTCATTGCCCGTGATTTGGAGGACGTCAGACCTCGTATATTACTCTGTTAAGCGGCTGGGGAGCTAATAATAACAATAATACGACCAACATAGAGCAGCATCTGAGTGACTTGAGGCTGCCTACGGCATATAGAACAAGTCGCTGTATTGGAAAGGTGAACAAGAGCGGAATAGCCGTCATCGCTTTCGTCAGTGAGAGACTTTCTGCATGCTGTAGAGGAAAACAGGAACTGCAAGTATATTGCGGAGAGGTAATACTGTACCTCTACACCCGCATGTGAGTACATCCAGACCAGTCCTGGCTTCGGCGGATGCAAAAGTACAAATCTACAGAGCCCCGTATTGCTGCTAACAGGATGTTACCGCCTGCACATTCCTTCGCTCCTTGCAGCTGCGGCAGCGCCCTCGTGGTCTGCTGCTAATACAGAGCCTCGACAGTCATGAACAAGCTGCCGGCAAAGCAGCAAGCTGACTGAATCCGAGAATGTGACTGAGATACTATTGACGTCTGTACGTGCAAATAGTGCCACCGAAGCACTTAAAGTCCCGTCATTACAAGGTTCCCCTTGGCTTCAGCGAGAATTGGAAGTGGACTGCGCGCAGGATATGCTTTCGCTGGTCTCACGTGCCGAGGCGTTGGGTGATGAAACATGACTCTGCAATTGGTCGACGAAGCCATGGCCGCACGCTGACCCGACAATTTTCTGGCACCACGGTAGCGTTTGTTCATTGAATGGTATTGTCATTAAATTGAGCAAACACTGTATATGGATACGCCGACCATCTTGACTCCGTTACTCGGCACTAGGCTCTGCTTCTCCGGAAGTCGTGTGAAAGAGGCAAGGTGTACCTACCCAGAATGCATCTCTTGATGGACGAATTGCCCAGGCGGTACTAGTAGGCCGGCGAGGTAGGGATGGCATTGCTGCAACGGTAGCTCCATGAATACGAAATACCTTCCTAGGTAGAGATGCACGAGATACGGTGTCCACATTGGGTCCGCTGAAGAAGACAGCCGGCCTAGATGTGAAGGTAGAAGAAAACATCAAATTCCGATAGCCGTGTTTGTTCCGTCAATACTGTGATTAGTGAAGTTACTAGCCTTGGGTACATGTAGGGGGCCATCGTGGTGGTGATCTGTAGCTTGTAACCGCGTCTAGTTCCGGAGAGGAGATTTAGATTCAGTTAACGGTGGCACAGGAATGAAAGGGTTTGTGCATGCTGAGAGTTTGCCGGGATGTTGATTGAGAGATGGATTTACTTTGGCCTAGCTGTTCACTGCAGATCGCCTGGCCCTGACTGCTACTAAAATGCTGTAGCGCAGAACACATCGATCTTCACTAGCTGAGTGTAGTTCTTCACTCGAATCGTGAATGCCTAGTACAACCATGATCTCTGCGCTACAAGGCCATATGTCTGTGATATCAACATACACTGTCGCCATCCACCTGCCATTGATCCCATGAGCCGAGTGCAGCGCATCTAATTACACAAATTGCCTGCTGGATGCTATACCAGAGACCCCACTTGCCCACTTCACGCCGTTTTGACGAATTTTGCTTTTGGCTGACAGACCATGAGCACTTAGAAAATGGCTTCTTCTTGATGCTTTTCAAAAAATTGGCTCGAGTCGTCTCTCGCAGCTCAGATTTCCATGCGAGTCCAGCTGCGATCGGGTGACATACCAGTGGGACTTCGGTTACGAGCACTGCTACGCTGCGAGCTTACTTTGGCCCACCTAACTATTGATTGAAGGCCACCGACCAAGAAGATGCCCTTCTGATGCGCAATTCTCGCCGCAACACAAGTACCGTGGTGAGAACTCTTGTGACCTACGCAGGTGGATCAAAACGAGACGATATCGGGTTCGGCAAACTGCTCCAGAGGTTTCGGCCTTGCCAGTTTCAGCGGATGCTGTTGCGTCGTTGTATGTGACATTTTGAGAAACAGTGCATGGGCATGTCACGTACCGGCGTTTCTACAATATTTCTCGGAATGCATTATTTGGTTCGTAGATTCTTCCAGTTGGGCGAGCAGCAGTCCGCTTCTCAATGCCGCAATAAATTCCGCCAAAGAGAGATTCGAAAACTACCCTGACTCGTTCCTTGCCAAGCAGTCAAAACATCCGGCACATTATTTGTCACAAATCGCTCGGGGCTCTGTGTGGCATCATTAATCATTCGTTATTCGGTTGTCCGAGATAATGCAATTTTCTTTTTTTTGTTCATTGCCTATCGACCGGTGTTTATGACCAAAGATCGAGCGTCGACGTTTATTTTTCGCCAGCTCGCAGTGTATGCACGCAAACAATGTCCCCCATACACCAGACCGAAAAGCAAAGCCGAATCCTTCACCATTGTACCAAAGAAAACGCCTTAAACCTCAGCAATCTCCCTCAATCGTCGCAGAGTTGATCGCATAGCGGCGGCAGCGGGGGTGCTATAGCAACATTAGTATTCGCCTTCGAAGGGTGATTGGGATTGTCTCGTAAGATCTCGTTAATCTCCGTGATGGTGGTGTATAGACGTACGCAACAGTGTAGGCACCGCCAGCAATGGTTCGCTTGCAGGAGCGGCAGTTCCAGATACCAGTGGACTTTCTTCGGACGGTAACCTTACCGCAGAAAGTGCAGGTGTACTTGGCGTGCTGGGTGATTTCCATCTTCTTCACCTGCTTTCGCAGGGAGGCACCGTAACTATAGCCAGTTGTATTAGTTTCCAGTTCGTGTAAGATTTGCTTTGTGTAGTCGTAAGAAGTTGTCGTCGAGCATTTTGCTGGATATCGTTGGACGTTCCCATGGAGTTGTCTCTGTATCCGACATCTCTTCGCAAAGGACCATGGATAGTAGTCGTGCAAGACAATTGGTGACTCTTTTCGTCGAGGCTCGAGATCGATATATCGGGTTGGGGACAAGGCTGATGGGTATCTTTCAAAGACTCACCGGGTACCATATTTACCGCTGCAGACAAGCACGTTAGCAAAGATTCATTTGATCAGTCTGAAACGTCGAAAAGAGTATACGTACGTCACGCCGACCTTCTTGGTGCGCTTGGTCATCTTGACGGATTTCTGTGAGGATGGCGAAGTTTGAGTGCTTGACTTCGGTTGCAAGCTTCGCTCACGAAAATGTGCTAGAAACCTGGAGTTGTGATTTTCCTTAGGGCATGCACGTGAGGGAAGGCCAAGCGAAGCCCCACTATTCTTTTTTTCTCTCAAAGCGCACAATCGATAACGACTGAGAATAGTCACGTGACTGTGACGCCGTTCCTTTTTCACGTTCGGGCCGTGGCCTTTCTTCGTGCTTGGATTGGATGATTAATGCGGACTACTATGTACACTTATGTAGCGGTTTCTCGTAATGGCCCTGGATCAAGGACTCCATCGGTCGAGCCTCCTCGGCCATCCGCAAGCGGTTGCGCCGGCTCAACAGAGGTCGTGGCATCATTGATATGCGTGTGTCAAGCCTCCCTGTTTTAGAATAGTCTCTCTGAGAACGAGACATTAGAAGGATATATGAAATTGAAGAAGCACTAAAATACTTGATCTGCGTTGAAAAAACTACTCGATTTTTTCTCCCTGATTTGTACGTCGTGCAGAGTGACAACATCAAGCGAGCCAAGTGACGATATTCCGAATCGCTTTCTCATTGTTTGCGACACTGATCTCTCTATTTCCCTCCTTGCAGCATTTTAACCCCTCGCCATGTCATTCAAAGAGCACAATCGTCTCTACGACCTAGTCGTCTTTGGAGCCACTGGTATATGAGCCCAAATCTGCCTTGATATTTGAAGGGTAGCAATGGCTCACATACAGCTCAGGTTATACCGGCCGTGTAGTAGCTGAGTACATTACGGCCAACTTCCCGATCAACACAAAATGGGCTATTGCGGGTCGCTCCGTGTTAAAGCTTCAGGCAATTGTCGACAATTGCAAAACGGTGCATTCAGATAGAAGCCCACCACGTCAGTTATGGCCACCACTGGAACCCTACCAATACGACATTTTACCAGGAGACAGAGGCACTGACACGGACAATACTAGAAATTGAAATCGTCAATGTGGACAACAGTGAAGAGATGAGTACATTGGCGAAGAAAGCGTTTGTCATGATTACAACTGTCGGCCCGTACAGCCAATATGGAGAGCAAGCGGTGAAGGCATGCGTCGAGGCCGGCACGCACTATTTTGACGCAACTGGTGAGGCACCCTGGGTCTATAAGATGATTATGAAGTATGAACAGGCCGCCAAAGAGAGCGGCGCTATTCTGATCCCTCAGATGGGCCTCGAGTCTGCCCCTCCAGACCTCTGTACCTGGTCTTTGGCCAAAACCCTTCGCAAAGAGATGGACGCGCAAACCAAGGACGTCGTTCTTTCGCTTCACGTTCTCCGGTAAGTCAACTTACGTTTAGCTGATAGCAGCATCAAACACTGAAACTTTTTCGTTCAGAGCGGTACCGTCTGGGGGCACTATCTCTACTGTTCTCAGTGTATTCGACAATTTTACTCTGACAGAATTACTGGAGTCTGGAAAGCCTTTTGCTCATTCTCCCGTACCTCACCCAGCTGAGCCAAAAAGACGACAGCCTTCCATATGGCAAAAGATCTTTGGTATTTACGATGTCCCTAACCTTGGAACCCTGACCACGGGTTTGACTGGCACTACCGACCAGGGAGTAATAGAACGCTCTTGGGGACTTTTATCGGAGATTCCCAGCCGGAAGGACCAGTTTTATGGGCCAAACTTTCACTGGGAAGAATATAGCAAGCCTCGTAACTGGCTAGAAGGGATTTTGATCCATTGGCTACTCGCGATTGCAGTTCTATTCCTAGCAGTAGCGCCTGTCAGAGCGATAGCCAGAAAATTTGCCCCAGAACCAGGCACAGGCCCTATAAAGGAAGACATGGACAAAGAAGAGGTTGAGTGGCGCGGCATTGCAAATCCCGATACGGAGTTGCCTGTCAACAAGCAAGCCTTTGTTCGAGCTTGGTATCATGGCAGCATGTACAAGTGTAAGTGGAAACAGTCTACCAACCCCGTTAGATCAAGGACATCAACGTTCAGATCCTGACGATTAGATTTACGCAGTAACGGCAATGCTTTGTAGCGAAGGCGCACGTATACTCTTGGAGGACAACGTCGAGTTAGGCGGGGGCTTCTATACTCCGTGTTGTCTTGGGCAGCGCATCATCGATCGGGCTCATGAAGGGGGCTTGAAGATTGAGACGCGAATCCAGGACAAATGAGCCTGAGCAACTGACTGTATTATATGGTTATGTGCCTATAGTTGGCTGAATCAATCTTGACGATCTAGACTTTCGAACGTTTGAAGTTTCTTCATGAAGATGCTCATCAACGCCCAGTAGATAGATATATTGCCGCGGAGAATCCGAAGATGGTATTTATGAGGAGTAGCCTAGTGATTGTGACATTGTGGCCTTGAGACTGCCTGGGTAGAGGGTTAATAGGTTCATAAGGTGTCTCATAATGATACTACTTGTTGTATACAAACTATCAATATGACTCAAAGAAGCAATGAGACTGCAGCTTCCAGGTTTAAATAAAAAAACGTAGCTGTGTAAACAGGATTCTGGCACCATAGCTAGCCACTAGCACCTATCAATTCATGCCGGAGCTCAAATCCTGCACCATAACAGGTAGTGAAGTATAATTATGTTGAGCTCTTAAAAGGTGCCAGTTCAGGTAAGAAGTATTCGCAGAGTTCCTTGATTCTAGGCTTAGTCCTGTAATAGCGTACGATGTACTCGGATGGGATATAGTATATACAGCTTCACGCCTGTTGAAGAAACGCGAGCAAGTCGAGATTATTCATGCACGAAATAGGCGATGGTGTTTCCACGCTGCAGCTACTAAATCCGGCTAAAGTACCGTCTGCACCACGAAGCTCTAGTGGGGCCGAACATCCCCCTAAGTGCCCCAATTCTAGAGGATGCGGCAGACAAAATTAGCGCTCCATAGTGGACGGTGGACCCAGACCGCTACCGACGAATCTGGGCAGGAAAATTGGGCTGGACTCCGTCATCGAGCAGCAGGTGCTGGCTGGCAGCCTCAAATCTTTCTGCACTCGCAAACCTCATCATAGCATCTACTGTGTGCTTGTTTGGCCAATCGCTCTCAATGCCGTCATCAGCCCTAGCACATGAGCGTTATTCACACTTATGAGCAGATCGACATATTCTATACTCGCATCACTTTCAAAACGCGATACTCTGGACCGACTTGATTAAGCCGCTGCAGCCCTTATTGTTGACCCAAGTCGCTCGCTATCAGCTTCTTGCACTCGAAATGGAGTCTCCCGGTGCCACGAACACAGACGCTGGCGAGACTACGCCTCTGCTACCGGCGTCCGAATCTCCCCGGCCGAAGCCCGTACGGACAGTCACCTTCAGCGCCAATCCCGTCAGCCGAACCATCGAGCCAGAGCCTCATCGCCTCCCAAGGAGCTATGCTTCACACAATGTAAATTTACAGGGCGGCAGCACCATCGTCGCCGGCCCGCCAATGCTGGCAGCGTTGAATAGTAAACTCCGCCGGCGAAATAGCCAAGGCCCTGGGCCTGCGATCGCTTCCGTGCAGGGGCTACCCAAGATTGGTCCGCAGAGAAGCACGAAGAAGACCGAGAAGCTCAAACTACTGCCAAATCCCGACTTTGGCGACGAGGGCGAAGATGAGGAAAGTGGAAGAGATGTCTATTCTCAATATACGCGAATCAAGGATCCGACGGCGCGAAGAGATGCTGCGCGGCTTGGTAAGGCCGATCGAGACCGGCTGCCACGTGTCACGGCGTACTGCACAGCCAATCGCTATGACATGGACCAACTCATGAGATTCCTCAAAGGGCGAGGAAAAACTCGTGGCGCAAACCCGAAGCTTATCGACGAGTGTATATACACGCCGTACATGTACGGCAAGGGTCGACACAGCAATGATCTTGCCTCGCCAACACTAGAAAGACGACACTCCACAGGAGGCGAACTGGTAGACGGCGAGACTGGGCAGGAAGATTACAGGCCTAGGCACCACGAGCAAGAGGACTCCGGCTACGGAGAAGCCTTGATGGTTGACGATCGCCGAGGGGAGGCGGGCGAACTCCCCAGCGAAGAGCTGCTTGGCCCTACCGTGCCAGAAGACTTGCCCATAAAGGATACGGTGCCTGATTTTGACATTCAGGTCCATACGCCGGAAATTTTCCTGTTTGACTACGGTGTTGTGGTAATATGGGGTATGACGGAGGTGCAAGAGGCTAAGCTTCTAAAGGACATCTCCAAGTTTGAGCTCGAGAAGCTGGCCCCTGATGATGTTGAGACGGAGCATTTCAATTTCTACTACACGAGGGAATACCAAGCGCGGATTTACAATGATTTTATCACGCTGAGAGACAAGAACAACTACATGACCAAGCTTGCCATTTCTCACGCATTGGCACAGAGCGTCAAGGTAAGACGAGTCTGTAATAAAAAGACTGTTTAACGAAAACCAGGAGAAGCCGGCATGCTAATTGATTTCATAACAGACATCACTCTTCGAAGAGCTCATCGCTTCCACCATTGATACCTGCAAAGATATTCCGACTCAGATTGCCCTGACTGGTAAAATAGCCCTGAACCGGAAACAAATCAACATGCAGATCGGAGAACTCTTCATCCTGAGAATCAACATCCATCTCAACGGATCCGTGTTGGATACCCCCGAGCTGTTCTGGGTAGAGCCTCAACTAGAACCAGTCTATCAAGCAGTCCGAAGCTATCTTGAGATGGATCAACGAGTTGGTCTGGTGACGGAGCGGCTCGATGTAATTGCCGACCTGCTGGCTGTTCTAAAAGACCAACTGACTCACGGCCACGGCGAAATGCTCGAATGGATAGGTATGTCAGAGACTTCATCTTCTAATTTGTTATGGAAGACAATAACGCTGACTGATTCTGTCTAGTAATCATCTTGATTGCCATGGAGATTTTGGTGGCTGCGATTAACATTGTTGTGGATTTGTATGCTGGAGAAGCGTGATTGGGACTGTCTGTTGCTTTTCGTTTTCTTTAATCCTTGGGTAGCAATGGATATGGAGCTTTGCGGGGAATTTTAATGTAATGCTTGGGATGGACATTTGCCTTTTATTATGATTGCACGGAGTACAGCGGAAAGGTCAGATGGCGGCGTTGCTATTCCGGGGAAAGCGAAATTGAGTATCTTTATAATGCAAATATGGGATTGGACATTCTTCGTCTGAATATAGCTCATGCTGTTAGTCTTGGCCGGGCAACTTTTCTTGATATAGTTTTGAGATATATTGTTTTTTTAGTAGGTCATATAATATACATGCATCCAAAGTTCCAAATTACAGACGCACCCCATTTATTACAGTGCCATTTAACGAAAAAAAGAAGAGATAAATAAAGCAGAAAAAAGCAAAAAAAATAAGAGAAACCCTCTTTATCTTGTACCAAAAACGCCCTTCAACGCATGTCTCCGGCCCCCTTCATCCTGTAAGCCCGCGTAGTTGCCTCTTATCCATTCGTTTACTCGTCGCCATCTTTCTCCTGAGTCTCCTGGTCCTCAGTGTCGTAGTTGCTCATCTCTACATCTTCGTCGTGAGCCCGAGACTTCTCTGTCTCTGGCTCAGCCTTGATGCTCTTCTTGGGAATATCGTTATCAGCATCAGCCTCAGCCTCGGCTTCAGCTTCGGCCTCAGCTTCGATATCTGCGTCAACATCCGCGTCGGCCTCGGCCTCAGCCTCTGCTTCAGCTTCCGCCTCTGCTTCCGCTTCCGCTTCCGCTTCAGCAGCGGTCTTTTCCTCCTCCTCCTCCTCCCGAGACTTCTTTAGCTCATCAAACTTGGTCTGATACTCCTCCTTTTCGGCCTCTGGCAGTTCCTCCCAGGCACGAGAAAGCTCCTCCTCGATATTGATATCGGCGTCATCCTTGTTCTTGGCCTCGAGTGCGGGCCGAGCCTCTTCGCAGTAGAGCTCAAAGGGATCTTTGTATTCCACAGAGGCTTTGGACACGCCATTGGCACGAGAGCCCTTATTGGACTCGGAAGTCGGGGACGCGGGCTCTTTCGCAGCGCCCTGCTTCGCGTCGGCATCTGCTGGCGCGTTGGATTTTCGGTGGCCTTTCTTAATGCGCAGCGGCTTATCCTTGGGCTTTCGGGGGTTAGCATTCGCCTCAACTGGGATATCGAATGTGGTTGCCTATTTCGTTGCACTCAAATATCAACACTGAAAAAAGGTGTTTGGCCGGGGGGCGAAAGCCAAGTTAGAGAGGGGAGGAGCCTTAAAAGCGCAATGCCGTTGAAGGAGATGGGAAGGGTAGGAGGAGAGAAAAGTCGCATCCAGAAAAGTAGCACGAGAAAAGACACAAAGTGAATTTTGCTTGATGAAACATACCGTGGGAGGAGGGCTGGGGCTGCCCTCGGAATCTTCGACGTTTGTGCTGGTGCGCTTGGCTAATTGTTCCAGCAGAAACGCCCGTTCTATCCTCAGCTTCTCGACCTGGCGCTTTATGCGAGCGAGTCGTAGTCTGGCCGCATCGTTGGCATCTTCGACCTCGTTTGTGCGGTTCTTTAGCTGGACACACTTCCGTCGGTAGGCTTCCTCGACGGACGGCGGCAGCGGAGAGGGCACGCTGGCTGGCTCAATGTTAGCCTCGGCGACCAATTTTCTTTTGGCGGGCATCGTGGTTGTTGATTATCTGCGGGTCGTGACGAGAAGAGCGAAGAGTGCTGATGGACAAGGGCGATGTCGAAGATGCGAAGATGCAGCGAGGCGCGGGATGGAGCCGAGAAGAAGGCGATTGACGATGCTCTCGGAAGTTTCGCAGGAGACGCGGCGCAGCAGCCGATGGAGCGTGCAATGCGGCCGAGGAGGAGAGATTGGCCGTTGTTGAAGGGAGGAAGTAGAGACAAGTAGGAAAAAAAAAAGGCTTAGAACTCACAAGGCTGGGGCGCCATGATGATAAGTCGAGGTACGTATAATCCAAGGTTAAAGTGCGATGCGCCGTGCGGATGGCCAAACGCTACAAAGTACAATGTACCTCTGGTTTGGTCACGACAGCCAGTCTATGGAATGTACGCAGTACAGCGCAGCGGGCTGGAGGCGTGCCAAACAAGACAAGATAATTTGAGGATGCGCTCCACAAGGCGCGAACAACGCGTGCAACTTAATGGGACGGAACGGAAGAGCGCCTCAATTGGGGCTTTTGCAAGTGGCGAGCGAAACAAAAATGAAGCAAGGAATAAGCAATAAGCAACAAAGCAAGTAAGAAAAAAATAAAAGGGAAAATAAGCAGAAAAGCGACGAGCAAAGCGCAATTCTATGAGCCGTGGTGACTGCAGCAGCACATTGGACTATATACTTCGTCTAAGGATGTCTTCTAGTGATGGACGTGTGTGTAAGAAGAAGAAAGAGATGTATTGAGTAAGACGATTGCGCCGACATGGTACTTTGAGCAAACGGGTGACTTTTTGGGGGCGGTGCGAGGCTGCAGCTGGACTGGACAGGCAATGGAAGCTAAGCTGAGGCAGGGCTACAGCGCATCAGCTTGTTAATCAGCAAGGGTCTTTGCAGCATCGGCTTGTATCCGGTTTGATATGGAATCTACGTGTGGGAGCATCAAGCTGTTGTGTAATGATCCTTTGTTCACTATATCAATCAACGCCTAAAATTGTTAGCACGACTCAGTAATCTACCATCTGTATCTACCACCTCGGGCACCAGCTACAGTACTAAAGGGTATATAATCAGCTTCCCAGTGCTGTATCGAGACTGCAGCTGCCATAGAGTAACTGCTCCAACAATGTCACATCCAAGCCATACAAAAGCTGTCTCTTTATTTATCAAAACTTTGCATATAGTCAATTAGTAAGATTAAAGCTACAGCAGCCTTTCTTCCGCCTTCTATCGAAGCGGGTAGCAATTCATCAAGCATCTTAGTAGGTACTCCATATAAACCCCCCTATTCGAGTCGCATGGAGGGGCAGCGCAGCGGAACAACACCCTTTCCTAAGCGGCCTTGATTGGCTAAGCACCACAAAAACTGCCCCCCAGGCTACCAGCAAACTACCCCCAAGATTTTCCAAGGAGCTGTCCAAAGGGAACATCGCCAACTCCCCATAACTTGCGTGACTGGGCGGGTGCACGAAACAACTCTGGCAAAATCCTCTGATTCGGCCACAATTTGCCCATCATGTCTCTCAACATCCCCAACGCGCCCAACGCGGGCCTCTTCAAGCAGGGCTACAACAAGTAAGTTCCAACCCCGCCATCCATCACCATCACCACCGCCATCGCCGTCCGTTGAAGCCTGAAGCCTGGATTCTGGCTGACAAGACGACTCGTGTGCTTGTAGCTACGACTCAGAAGATGGCGCCGTCCTCCGAAATATCGATGCCTGCCGAACCATCGCCTCGACCGTCCAGACGTCGCTGGGCCCCTACGGCCGCAACAAGGTCGTCATCAACCACCTGCAGAAGATGATCCTCACCTCCGACGCCGCCACCATCCTCCGCGAGCTCGACGTTGTGCACCCCGCCGCCAAGCTCCTCGTCATGGCTTCTCAGCAGCAGGAGGCCGAGATGGGCGATGCCACTAACTTGGTCATCGTGCTGGCCGGCGAGCTGCTGAAGAAGGCAGAGGACCTGCTACGCATGGGTCTCAAGACCTCCGACATTGTCATCGGCTACGAGAAGGCCCAGAAGATTGCCCTGGAGGCTCTGGATGAGCTTTCAGTGGACAAGATTGAGAACATCCAAGACCAGGCTGAGCTGAGCAAGGCCCTGCGGACTGTCATTGCCAGCAAGCAAAACGGAAACGAGGACTTCCTATCAGGCCTGGTAGCTGAGGCCGTCTTGGCCGTTCTGCCCAAGAACCCCGCCAACTTCAACGTCGACAACATCCGAGTCGTCAAGATTATGGGTGGCAGCCTGGACCAGAGCAGGGTCGTCAGGGGCATGGTTTTCCCCAAGGAGCCCAATGGATCGATCAAGAAGGCCAGTCGGGCCAAGGTCGGCGTCTTCACCTGCCCCATTGACACAAGCCAGACAGAGACCAAGGGCACCGTCCTGTTACACAACGCAAAGGAGATGATGGACTTCACCAAGGGCGAGGAGGCACAGCTGGAAACCGCAATCAAGGAGCTTCACGACTCTGGCCTGCGAGTGGTCGTGTGCGGTGACCGAGTCGGCGACCTGGCCATGCACTACCTGGACCGCTACGGAATTCTCTGCATCCGAATCCTCAGCAAATTTGAGCTGCGACGAGTCTGCCGTGTCGTCGGCGCCACACCCCTTGCTCGACTGGGCGCCCCCATGCCCGACGAGATGGGCAGCATCGATGTTGTCGAGACGATCGAGATTGGCGGTGACCGCGTTACAGTATTCAGACAAGAAGACGAAGTCACCCGCACTGCTACCATTGTCCTTCGTGGCGCAACCCAGAACCACCTTGATGACATTGAGCGAGCTGTCGACGATGGTGTCAACGTTGTCAAGGCTATCAGCAAGGATAACAGACTGGTTCCCGGAGCGGGAGCTACGGAGATTCAACTGAGCGCAAGGATACAGGCTCAGGGCGAGAAGACACCAGGTCTGAGCCAGTACGCCATCAAGAAGTATGGCGAGGCCTTTGAGGTCATTCCCCGTACCCTGGCCGAGAGCTGCGGTCTTGATGCTACGGAGGTTCTTAGCACGCTGTACGCTGCGCATCACAAGAGCGAGAGCGGCGATGCCGGTGTCGATGTGGATAACGAGGAGGGCAACGGAGTGCTCAACGCCACCAAGGAAGGTATCGTTGATTTGCTGGCCTCCAAAAACTGGGCTATCAGACTCGCTACTGAGGCTGCCCGCACCGTCCTGTCAGTCGACCAGATTATCGTGGCGAGACAGGCTGGTGGGCCAAAGCCTCCTGGCCCCAACCCGGTAAGTTTTTAAACCTCCCTTCCATGAACATTCACAACAGTACTAACGCCTATCACAGAACTGGGATGAGGACTAAAGGAGTTTGAAGTGTTAAAGGCTATAAAAAGAAAGGTGGCGGAGGCGCATATATAAGCATAGATAATCCCGGATTATTTTGAGGCAGGCTATGTGTAATATGATATAACGGACAAAAAGAAGCAAAAAATAGAATTTAATCTGATCTCGGCAAGGTACAGCCGGCTTCAAAGAGAAAATAGTAGCAATTGCTGTCTTATCTTGTCTATCTGGTGGCTGATTAATTCAAAATCTGCCAGTGTTGCTGCCAACCTGCATGTAACTCCGCCGCGATGCGGACAATGTTGGCGGGCGCGGCTCTGGATCTGGCGTTTAGACCAAGTAAGGCAAAGCCCGCGCGGATACGCGGAATTACAAGGCCCTCTACAACAGAACCACCAATCAGAGCACACAGCGCCGCACTGATTCAACGCCCCTGGCAGTTTTGTTAGCGAAAAGGGATTTTCCTTTTCCTTGAATAACTTGTCTTTGCCTTGCGCCTCTTTTTGGCAGCTTTCATCCCGCGCGCTTGTGAAAGGGCTGAAAGTTGTTTGAAAAGTGGATAACCTCCCCTCGAGCGAATCAGAAGCAACAACGCCAGGACCCTTTTCTTGCTTCTTCCAAACATGGAACAATCCTGTCGCTTTAGCTTAGACGGCAGTTGTTGGCTTTGAACGCTTCTAATTTTTGCAGTTCCCTTTTGCCATGTAATACCATATCGAGCAATTCATTCGTATTGTCGCGTATTACGTATTGCGTACACCTATTCTGTTCTGAGCGAAGCGCTCTCATCCACAATTTTTAGGAGCCTCATTCACTTGCGGAGTTTTGTGCTTCAACAGCAAACAAGAGAAATGGAGGATTCTGTTACAACTAACGGAGTTATGTATGGTTTGAAATGACAAGATCCATGGAAAGGCGTGGCCATATGGAAAGAAAAGATTGTAAATCATAAAAGTATTTGCCGAGATGTTGTATAAGTGACAGATCCCTGTTCCGAATAGGCTATTCGTATATCTATATATCAGAACCTCCCATCCCTCAAAGAAAGAGTGAAAAAAAGAATAACAAAGCAAGAATATCATCTAAAAACCACTCTCATCTCTCCAATCAATCAAAACCAAAATCTTAACAATAAAATCCTCAAAAATGGCCTCCAAGATCGCAATCATCATCACCAGCACCCGCAACCCCCGTGTCGGCCCTCACATCGCCACTCTCGTCCACAACATCCTCAAGGCCTCGCCAGCCGCCTCCTCATCAACCTTCTCTATCGTTGACCTCGACACCTTCAAGCTGCCCATCTTCAACGAGCCCGTCGTGCCCGCAAACGTCCCCGCCCGGGGCTCCTTCATCCACGACCACTCCAAGAAGTGGTCCGCCGAGATCGCCTCCCACGACGCCTACGTCCTCATCGCCCCCGAGTACAACTACGGCGTCGCGGGCAGCACAAAGAACGCCATCGACTACCTCAAGAACGAGTGGGACGGCAAGCCCGCCGCCATTGTCACTTACGGCATTCAGGGCGGCAAGATGGCCTCTGACCAGATCAAGCAGTCGCTCGAGGGAGTGGGCCTTCGGGTCTCGGCCACCAGGCCTCAGCTTTCCTTTTCTGGAGGTCTTGGCCCCGATGCCTTTGCCGCTGTGGGCGAGGGAAAGCTGGGAGACGCTTCCAAGAAGGAGTGGGAGGAGAAGCACGGCGAGGAGATTGTCCAGTCTTTCAAGGAGATTTTGGAAGCCCTTGCCAACCCGGTCGAGAAGAAGGAGTAAAAGTCTAGATTTGCTTCGCATGTACATACATTTAGAATAAATGGCTAGAATTACGGTTGCAAGATATTAAATTGATTGACATATCTTCTTCTCACTTATAGACGTCTGATAAAGGGGGTGAGGAGGAGTGAAGAAGGGCGAGGACGAAATGCCTATCCCTTTCCCGCCTACTCGTTCATCCTCTCCGTTCAAAGGATTCTTCGACAAATAGAGCAGCTATTAGAGACAGTCATCCAAGTGGATAAACAAGCACATAGAGTTTGACAAAGGCAAATGAACAGTCAATCTGATTTGATTGAAAAACGAATTGATCAGATATAGATTCGGCACAAGCACCAAAAGTATCTAAAATCTGCGAATAGAATCCACCCTCCATCCATTCCGGTGTTTCCTCGTGATACCATGCAAATAAAAAAAGGATATGTTATACATAAGACGTGTTTGTAATGCACAACTTGCTATCCGCCAAGTGTTTTTGAAGACTTTATACCCTCCCCCATTATTCCATCCAAATCGTTCCGAATAAGAGAAGAAAAGAAAAAGAAGAAGAAAGATTATAAAACACAGAAATCTAAATCCACTTGCTTCATATGACAAGCAGTGCGCAGAAATTCTTTTTTCTCTCCCAACGGATATCGCTCAGTGTGATACCTGGCAAATCGCAAGCGCCGTCATCCGACATGGCAAAGCAGACTGAAAATAAGGAGATAAAAAGGGGGCAGAGAAAAGGGGAATATAGATGAAAACAAGAAAAAAAAAGCACGAAATCAATACCTCTCGTTACAAAAAAGTAAAGAGAGTGACAGCATGTCTTGAGAGGGTATACTTTTGCGGAGATGAATTGGAGCGTCGTAGATTTCCAGTTTTTTCATGGTGTTAGCACCAAATAAGTCGATAGATACAATATCTGGGGGAAGGAAATGTCATGAACACGTCGAAATGCTCGAAGTAAAACTCCGAATAAGGCTTCAGGGGAAAAAAAGAATCCATGAGATCGTCGTAAAGCTGATGAAAAGGGAAAAGTAGGAAAAAAAATGTACCCCAAACGCCATGGCCATGCTGATAAACGAAATGTAAGAGATTGACATTCGTTTATGACCAGAGATAGTTGATTGAATCATGCTTCCTCTGTGATTCCGCCCTCGCCGCCTCCCTCTTCCCGCCATTCTCGGCTGCGCTCTGCAAGACGCTTGATACCGCTGATACGACCCGCCCACAGAGTCTCGATAGGGCTGCGGTTGGTAAACGCGCGCTGTGAGCTTATGACGCCAATGGCTTGAAGGACTGCTTTGCGGCTATCGCGGCCGAATACAGCCGGGTGATTGATCCATTCCAGGCTGCTCTCCAGCTCAGCATCAAGGGCACTGACTGTCGTAGCATCGATGCCAACGCCAAGCGCCAGTCCGTCTGCAGATCGCGACCGTCCAAGTTGGGGAGGAGGGCCAAGCTGTGTAGCGGGCATTCCATTACCAGAAGACGACGTTGCCGAAGTTGGCGATGGGCTGCGCTTCCGATCTGGCGTTCCGGATGCCGGAGACCCATCGAGGCCCGGGTGCGGTGTCGAGGGTAGCGATTTGCTTGGAGGCGGCACAGGAGGCAGACCACCCTTGCCAAGGCCCTTGAGGATGGACCGGGTCTCGTTCAAGAGTGTATGGGCACGGTCGTGTTGACCCCGGCTGACGAGCGTCAGTGCACGCGTGAGCATGTCTGAAGTGAGCAATTCCATTCGTCTCTGAACCACGCTGGGGTGGGGAGGAATGGGTGGCGCATTCTGCCACCGGCCCTTCTGGCTATGGGTTGGTGGCAGCATAGTAATGGCCAACAGAGACGGTCGGGGCATTGGAGCAGTGGTGCCGTCTCTCAAGATGTCGCCCCAGGTGAGATCAGCTTGGATAAGTGGAACTTCTTCCACCGAAAGAGTCCTCTCAGTATCGCTATCCATTGGACCGCCCAATGCCTCCAACCCTGAGACGATGTTGTCCCAAGGATCCGGGGGGAGTTGCTCCTGAGAAGATGTATCGGGGAGGATGACGAGCTGCACCAGAATATCGCGCTTGTCGCCGAAGCGAAGGTCGCCAAGAGATGCTTCAGCATCTCGTCCCGTTGCTCGCTTGGTGATTTGCAGAGCGCCACTGATCTTGTGGAATTTGGCCGGCGACCCCTCTGGAAGCTTGAGCTTGAGCTTGACATTCTGGTGGGACAGGGTCTGCATGCTGCCCAAGCAACCAGCCAAGCACTCTCGCAGCATCATCCAGTCCTTAACATAGGTATAAGATGCCTTGGTCCTTGTCGAGAGTTCGATCATGGTGTCAGGCTTGTGGGTCATGCCCAAGCCGAAAGAATGAATGGTGATCCTATACAGTTCTATGGTTAGGATAATATGCTTTGACAATAGGGGTATAACTCAACTTACTTTGCAGCTTCTGCTCTGGACACGACAAAGTCGACAGAATCAGCATCAGAGGTCGACGCATCGCTGATGAGCAAAATGGTGGCAATCGGGTTGTTGTGTTTGCGCTGCATTAGAAGATCCATGGCGACATTAGCGCCTTCAACCACGTCAGCGCGGTGACTCTTCTGCCCAACAGGCTTGATCGCAGACAAAACGTTGGACCAGCCTGGCCATGCTTTTGTAGTCATGCCGACAAGAGGCACGCCGCCGCCACCAGATCCAAATGTAACAAGGCCCATGCGGTCCCTTTCTCCGAGCGTGCTAACCATGAATCTGAGAGCGTCACGTACAAGGTTGATCTTAACTCCTTGCATCGACGAAGATATAGGGACAACCACAACAACATCGATTGGGACGTGAACAGTGCTTGGAAGGCGAGCAGCCTTGGTCGGTACGTTGGTGTACTCGGTTTGTGCTGTCGTGGCGGATTTGTGGCCCCACGAAGAGGCAATGGAGGAAACACGCTGCTGGCCGGCCCGACCCCATTCTCCATCCTCATCCGTTTCGGACATCTCGCCGCGGTCCACATCAGGACTTCGAAGGGAAGGGGGGAAATCAACTGCGTGCAAGTCCAGCAAAGCTTGGTTCCACAATTTGAGCTGGTTTCGGTTGTCAAATCTCAGATGGAATTGGGGCAGTTCGGCCACAGATAGGTTCAAAGTAAGAATATTCTCATCGATAGCTCCGGTCTCCGTCACATCGTTGAGATGTTTCTTGATCAAGATGGATCCCTTGAGTGTGCAGCGGGTCGCTGGCTTTCGTTGAGCACCGTTTTCGTCCCACTGGGGTGGGAGCTTCTTTTCCTTGACACAAATGAGCATCTCAGAGAAGAGGTAGCATTCCAATTCTTGCCAGGACACCTTGTCTTTGCCTACTCGCAGCGTGCCGCATAGCCTTAATTGCCCAAATCGGTCGAACTCTAGACCATGCCAGTTATCAACACGGCTACGTAGATTCTCCGTCATTTCCTCCAAAACATCGGCGGACTCATAAGGATAGAAGCGTGTGGCGTTTGGTGTCGGCGTCGGAGAGGGCGACACTGCGCGAGGAGGGGCAGTTTCGGCAATACTTGAGTTGACACCAACTTGCGATTGCACCGGCGAGCCGATATCCTCAGGGTCTGGTCGCCAATTGTTGTCTGGAACTTCCACCGTGACAAGGCACGTGAGCGTCTGCTGTTGGCGAGACCTGTTGATCGTGGGAAATTCGGAGCGAATGGTAACAATCGGGGGCGGAATAGGATTTCTCGTTGCTGGGCGGGGGCTGCTGGGCGTCGTTTCCATTGTCTGGACATCATATTCGTGGCGCCATTGAGAGCCGCTCTGTGCTGTTTCTGGGTAGCCATTGGATGAAGCCATACCAGTGCTGTCGTTGCGAGTATGCCTTGTAGACCCATAGCGATCTGAGCCGGCGTCTCTAGCATCGCGATGGCTTCCCTTTCCAATGCTCGAGCTGGATACTATCGGCCGCCTCTGGGCGCTATCAACACTGGGCGGTCTCGCCGCCTGGCTTTCCCAAGTTGGCGCCGGTGTGACAGTCTCAGCCCTTGACTCAGTGCCGGCAGTACGAACCATATTGCTGATTTTGTCTACATTTGAATTAGCGGCATGATTCTGCGATTCTGTGCGTCTAGATGACGAACTGATGTCCAGGACATTGCCGCCTCGGCTGGAGTCAAGATGCAGCGGAGCATCACAGGCTGGGCAATACTGTGCCTCCATCTCACGGATGAACTCGTAGAAGCAGGCTTCGTGGGAGACATGGGAGCAAGAGAATTGCAGGATACGCTCGCCACGCAGTGTGTGCTCCAATGGCTCCTCGCAAACTGCACATTCGCTTCCAACGAATGTCCTATCCCGCCGCATGCGGCTTCGATCCGCGTTGCTGGACATGACGTTGTTGTCGATGCCCCCTACTCTTCTAGATGTAGCGGTGCTGGTAGTGGCGTTGCTTGCAGACCGCCCTCGTTGGAGAGAGGCGGTGCTGCGTGTTGCTGGAGAATTGTTGAAAGATTGGCCTGGATGGGGTTGCGGTTAGTGACTTTTTTTTCCCAATATATAACATGGCATAAGCAGCCCTCGTCAGCTGAAGGCAAGGGGAGAGACAAAGAGAGGGGCTAAGGGGACGAATCGCGGCGCATATACTATGTAAGGGGGACGTATATGAAGCCGGCGTGAGAGATGAGAAGCGTACCCTCAAGATGGAACGGAGCATCCGTCGTTGCACTGCTCCCAGGTCTGAACCGAGAGCTGACCGATCTTGTTGACCGCGGACTGGAGATGATGCCCAGGTCTCCCAAGGCGTGTGACAGGTCTGAGTTCTTCCTCCGCAGACCCTCGAAGTGCTGGTTCTTGTGTTTTCGGCTGAACATTGGAGAGCCACTGGGGTGGGTCACCGGCTAGAATCAATAATCGAAGTCTAAGAGTTGCGCTTGTCTGCTTTTGCCAGACTGCTTTTGCGTGTTTCAGCAAGTGCCTCTTTAATCTTAATCGGTGCGTAGAGAATGTCGCAAGTTACTGAGCATCTGACTAGTGGGCTTTTTGGATCGACGTAAGGTTGGGCGTGGCGTTTCAAGAGCGCCGCGGCGAAAAGGCAAAATGTAAGGGAAGACAAGAAATCCTGAAGGAACGACAAACACCGGAGGTGGGGAAGGGACGAGCGTTTGTACGCAGAGCGGGTGCGGCAGACGCAATGTAGGACGAGGAAACAAGGAGAACAAAACGAAAGGCGCCGTCAGGTAAAGAGTAAAATAGTAAAGTCGTAGTCGTAGTTGCGTAGCAGCACTACTAGCAGTAGTGATGGGACGAGGTGGGATTGGAAAAGGAAAAAAGCAGATGCGTTTCTAGCTCCTGGTTCGACAATGGCTGGCTCTTAGACTGGAGAGAGCGGGGACCGCGTGCGCATGATGCTTGATGGCTGCAAGCCACCCAGACGATAGCGGTGCCTAGATCGGGACGCTGGCGATTATAGCACGGGGTGAGATGAGACAGAGCTCGAGCTACCGGTCTCTGGAGGCAGCGCCGCTGACGGGCTGAAGGAGTGGACGAGCGCGGCGGAAAAAGGAACGAGAGAAAAGAGTGAGAGTTGGAGGTGAGAGGGAGCCCGGCAGAAGAAAAGAAAGAAGGGAAAAGTGAAGAAGATCCGAGAAAAAAGAGATTGAGGCCTGCCCGTGCGAAACAGTACTTTGCAGCTACATGCCTGGCGTGCCATCAGGTACCAGGGAAAAGGGGGGCTTGACAATTTGCCTTCTAGCGTTCTTAGCCTGGGTACCCAGTTATCCGCGCTGCAGTCTTTTTCATCCTCTTACAACCCCGGGCTCTGGCTGCAGCTGATGCTGGTTCCTGCGTTACAGACCTGGTCACAGTGGCCTATCACGATTATGCCAATACTACGCGCATGCAGGTATCCGTAGAGCTTGCACGGGTGATTGTGCTGCACTTGATGCAGCGCCGCAGCGTGATATCAGCGGCCAAGTGGTGATGCTAAGCTGCAGCTGTGCCTACTCCCAGCCCAGCGGCTCTTCCAGAAAGGGCGATGGCCCGGTAGCGTTGATGGCCTGCAGAAGTAGCCACCAGGTACCGCCGTATCCTGTTGGTTGACCGTCGACAATTGGCAATGACGGAGTTTTGTTAGCAGCATGCACCTGCCTGCTTCACCAACAACGTGCATCCCATCGGACACCTATACGAATGCTTTTTGCCTCTTTCTCGTTCTCTCTTTTTCTTTAATTTCTTATTTCTTCAATGCAGCCGGGAGGGCTCCATAGACCATTTCAGTGGTATAAACCTGCATGCTATTACAGAGCCGGGTTGCTGCAGATCCCGGGTCTGCACGGTCCGAGCGAGATTAAACGTACTTGTGCCTCCACACGACAGCAACGGAGGAGAGAGCTGTCAGATGTCGTATCGTGCAAGGCGACAATAGAATCATAGCCGATAGCCAGAGGAAGAGTAGGCCCAAGCAAAGAGCACAGGCATCCGATTCCGCACTGCAAGTGCACAGGTGGGCACGAGCACAGACAGGTAAAGGCACAGACATGCTAACAATATCGTCACGCAGCCGCCGGATTGCAGAGGCTGCCGATTGGGATGGATGGATGGATGGATGGATGGCCTGAATGGCCTGATTGTCTGCTTTGCCTGCTTCGCATGACGGAGGCTGGCCGATACGACTACGACGAATGCAAAAGAACTGCCATCCCTTCCTTGGGCTCTGACCAAGGCTCTGACCCAGACTCTGACCCAGACGTCGCATGGCCTTGTTGCTCGCCTTGGCCGCCGGGTGCCTGGCTTCTCCTCCGCCGCTGGGAATCCCTACCTGAATATTTATGCGAGCCCCTGTCATCGTATCCCGAACTAGACATGGTCTGCATGGTGGTGGGGAGAGCGCCGTTTGTCCCCAATTCTACAAGTACTTGTAAAGGGCACATTTCATCAGGGCATGCCCGGCTTGACGCTAATCTTCCGCTGGTGTTAGTCTTTTCGTCCGCCATCAACGCTAATTTCATGCACGTCTGCAAAGATTTGTTGTGTTAATCATTTCCAAGTACTGCTGTGCCTCGCCCATCATTAAATGATTAATTTCCAGACGCCTTATGGGAATAGCACCGACCAGACACAGGATGAACGTGGGATCCGTGCGTTGGGTATCCTCGTTTACAAGATTTGACATACTTGGACTTCAAGAAACAGTTCAAGAGGCGCCAAAACCCAAAGGGAGTTGAATACTAGTACCACATCTGTCCCAGGTACTTTGTCCAAACATGCACGAGTATGGGGTAGGTTCTTCGCTGCGTGCGCCATTCTGGGGGCTCTCTGATAATGCTACACAAAAATCATGTCAGTGAATTGGCACGCATCCTGGTCAGCGGGCTCCGTAGTCACTTTCCTCTTAGATGATGGAGGAAGAGCGTTATGTCCCAGGCAAGTTTGTTGGAAAGCAGTGAATGCACGTCACAGAGTCCCGGGCCGCCTTGTGCCCGTGCAAAGAGAGCATCTCAGCCGTATGAACTTGAGCCGCACTATCCAAGGTCTAAATGCTTCCTGTCCACCAAATATCCTTCGCGTATGGCGAGACCACAATGGCTGAAGAAATGATCCAACGCTTATACCTACTTGTTGTCCGCGTGGGCTCGCCCGAAGCCTCACGGAATGGCTTCCGGCATGTGAGTTAGTGCTGGTAGCTTCAAACTTGCGTCTCAAGCCAACTATCTTAGCCTCGCGTGCCGAACAGTGGATATGGCCAGTTTTGTCGGCCTATGAGAGCACCAAGAGAAGCGGGCAACTTGTCTTTGCTTATAAAGATAACCCTGGAGACGACCGCCTTTCCATATTCTGCAATCACCATTGCGGAGCAGCCACAGAGACGGCCCGCGGTGCGAACCCTCTGCCATGATCCCCCAGCTGCCAATTGACCTGGAGGTGGCAATAAACGGGAGCTTGCGTTCAAGTGAACATCATTCTACCTTGAAAGTCCAACTCTTGTACCACAGGCCGCTGACGCAGTTGCTTTTTGATGATATCGCCAAGCGCCAAAACAGCAAACACACAGACGCGCGGGAGCACACAGACGGCCAGCCATTCGCTTTTAGCCAGAAGACGGGAATACATGTACATTTACCCCAATCCTTCCGATCCCAGCCTTCGGGCAAACTCCTGCTTGTGGTGTAACTCACATTCAGGTAAGATCGAGCCAGTGGGATCCAGAGATTTGGTGCTGCATGTCTTACATACCCAAATCTGTACTTGCGCCTGGAACTATCTGCGTCTTTTTCTCACACAAGCGGCTAGCATACGCTTGTATCCAGATAAGGCTGCTACGCAGTAGTCCGCCGATTCGCTAGTTGCAACTCGACTTCCGCCGGTCGAATTGCATAGAAGGCGCCGAGTCATGGCGCGACAGCGATATGGCTATTCAACACAGAGGTAGTATGGCGCTGTTGATGGTCACTACCAGGGCCCATATGCCTTTGTTATCGCAAATACCTGAAAAACTTGGCCTTGGAGTTTTGATAGGGAATCTCGCCGGTTGACCTCGAGCAATTAGCTCAGAGGGATAAACGCAGAGAGACACCGCAGTATCCTGGCAGTTCTCTTGTCGGAACCGCGCCTGTCAGTACGAGAGCGCTCATGAGCTCATGAAACTGATATATGCAGCTAACACGCAAGGCCTGAGGGTTTGCCGCGGATGACCCAGCAGAGTCGCATTCTGAGCCCTCGTATGCTGCGGGTGCTGCAATACTCATCACTTGCCCGGCTCGTCCCAAGACTTAATTTACGAGCACAGTACCATGGCGGTGGGAAAGCAAGGGTTCGGCAAAAACTCAGCCTGTCTCGTCTTCGACTCCTCCTCCACACTCAGCTCAAAGGACCCGACCCGGTTGACATGGCGGGCTGCACAAAGCGACAAAAAGAGAATGGACAATCTGCAAACCAAGATTATTGCTAGCACTACCCATACCCATTCCACCGGCCTGGACCCGCCGGGGTCTCCAATTCCACATGTCCCAAATGAAACAAACGTGGTGAGCGGTGCCGCTGGGTCTCTTTCCCTTACCTCATCCTGGACGAAGGCTGCAGTAGTGCTGCGCTCTCGCATGCACGTGCAGTCGTCGCAAAAGAAACTAAGAACCAAAAAGACTCTCGAATGCAGCTTATTGTGGCATAGCATCCACGGCTGGCTATGTGTGGCGTCTTGAGCTCGCTGAGCTACACCACTTCGATATATTTCCGCCGTGTTAGCTGCATGCATCACCTCGGCCTTGGGGGCTGCGGTGGCCATTGAAAAAGCCATTCTGCTGCTATTACTGTCGCAGGCGGGAGCCGGCTCGGTTCTCCTGAATGGCGTGAAGCACTTGGGGACATTTCCGCGGCGTATCAGCTGCCAAAGAGCGTCTTTTGCCACCCTTCACCTTTAGCTTCACCTGCGTCCCGAGTAATGCAGCCCCGTCGTCCCGATACGACTTGCTGGTTGTGGCATGACGGGACGACGTTTGTGTTACAAGATGTCACAAACGAGAACTCACGGCTGCGGGGGAGTTGTGATAATTCCTTGCATGGATCTGGATTGCAGTGGCTGGCGTCATCCTCAAACGATACAGCTAGTTAGTCCACGGCAGTTCGCCACATGGCGTTGTTTATTTGCTACGCCTTCCTTCTCTGCTCTTTTCTTTTTTCCTCTTTGAATCATGATGGTGCACCGGAACATGGAAGAAACAAGCCGAGTCAATGGCTCGATGGGTCTGGCCACGTCCTGGCGAATCGCATTGCACGAGGCCGCTGGGGCAGGCCGAAAGGGTCGCATTGCCCGTGGGACTAGGGGAGCCAACCAGGGGATCATTTGTCGAACGATATTCTGCAAGGCACTGCCTACGCTTGTGACGACAGTGCAAAGATTTGCATACCTAGTCTCCGGATAGACTAAGCGCCTGAGTGCGTCCTGGTGTGTTCGTCATGATGCAGCACTGCTGGAAGCTTCTTGGCATTCCAATAAGCGGGAAACAGTTTGGCCGTTGAATATTGGCCGACTGCATTGCCCGATGAATTGTTCGTTTGCAGCAGCAAATCCTGCTTCCCGCGCCGCTGCCGAAAGCCGCAGGACAGGATGTCTTTCCTTTAGTTTATAGCATCATATCCGCGCCGCATGACTGCCTACCTTAGCGGTGGCTATGAATCGCCGCCGCGCCTTAACCGAGGGGCTAGAGCCGCAGATAAGTGACTCGTGAGCCAAAGCTGAGCAAATGCTATACGCAGAGCGATGCCTGATATAATAATTCAAGCCGTCGACGGCGCAGCACCCCATACTTGGGTTCGCCTATTCTGGGGTAGCAGCGTCTGCGAAGCGACAGACGACTTGCATGTTCCAGACCACGTCGCCGCGCTCTTGGACGGGAAGCATAGGTCGAAAGGAAGCGCTAGGCGCGTTTACAAGACTCCCCGGCGGCCGGGGTTTAGGCAGCGATATACTTTAAGGCTTCTCTAACGCAAATCTGCACGTCGGACTCGAGCGGCGATAATTCTACCGTGACATCGGCTTCAACGCCTCCAACGGCCGACGGCATATCGGTCCGGTGGGTTCTCCTAACTGCCGTGGACAGCATGTAGGCTTACTAGGTATGGATTACGGCGAAGAGACACTAGGATGTCTATCAAACTTCATATCCCCCACTTCATCTCATGGCAGTAGGGCGATGTGTCATTTAGCTCGAGCATGACTCGCCGTGACAGAAATCATTCATTCTTTCAGCAAGGGGATGAGTGCTATCCTCGCAGCTCTTTTACTAGCCTCCCAATTCGAATACGGCCAGGGAGAAGGATGTACAGACACGGACTGATCCGCCTGGCCGAGTTCAAGAATCCCCAACTGGCCTCGAGCAACGCCACACCCGTTTGGCGACCCGCTCGGCTCCCGTGTCTTCCAGGCTCTATAACTGTCTATTGGCTAAGGTAGGCTTAAAGGAGTTGATTGTAAGAGGGGATTCTGAGCCGTCTTGGGGCTGACGTCAAACGGATTCCTCTGATCTCCCTGTTCTCGATATGGCTTATACGCACTGCAATTACAAGTAGCTACCACTAGTCCAAGTGCTCTTGCAGGCAGCTAGCCATCTACGGGCACGAGAAGGCCCCTTTGCTTCAGGTTGCTCAATCGACAGTGACTACTATCGGAAAGGGAACGTGCTAAAAAGCTCTCTATCTGCAAGTGGAAGAGTCTCGAGCAAGATCATCTGGGCTAACAGTATCTTCAAGCTATTCCGTCATGTACTACCCAGATGTGGCGCCAGCTAACCTAGGAGAGGCTACAGCATGATTTCTTCATGCAGTACTCCGTATATGCTGAGACTAGGCCACGCTGCTGCGGTGGCACCCAGAGCGGAAGTCTCCGTCTATCTAGGTCAATTTATTTTCAGACGAGAGCGCCGACTCCAGCAAAGGTACCGTAAACGACCAGAAAGCAGATTTATTGTCGCCAAGAGCGCCAATATGAGACCACTCTGTCCAGCTACTGATAATGGGAGATAATGGGTAACCTTCTTCGATTGGCCTAAAACTCTGACTCGAGCTGAGATGATCCTCGCACGCACCCTATTGTTATTTTAGGTTGATGGTTCCTGGCCATACATTTACGACGAGGCTTACCCTGATTTACTAGCAAAACATGCGGGATAGTAAATCCTCCTATTGGACGAGCATTGGCGTTCCAAGGTGGGAGTTAGCTGCCAATAGTAACAAACAAACAAACATTCATCCTCCTACGATATACATAGTAACATACTCAGTCTAGCTGATATATGATCAACGAAAAGGATTCGCACAAGTTGGTGATATGCGAGTTCTCGAACGGTCTGCAAAGGCGCGTTGGCTTTGCATTGCACAAGGGTCTAGCATGTTGTTGAATTAAATCACTTGGAGGCTGAGAAGGAGCAATTAGGCATATTGAACTGGCCCCGTGACGGGATAACAATCCTTCCGGGTCCCTTTCGTAGATTTGGTCGCTATTTTGACCCTTTTAGGGAAGATTGTATTGTCAAACGCACCTAATCAGAGTATGGGACTGCCTTTGTGAATAGGAAATACATACGGTGCGCCACCACTGGAAGTAAAGTCATCGCGTTTCATACTCTGGGTCAAATGTTTCTTTCGCGTTTCGGTATCTCGAGTAGTACTTGCAAAACTGCACTTTTGAGGCACCTATTTTTAGGTACTCGAGCAGATAGAACGGGGGATGGCTTTTGAGCGTAACAGCAGCCAGAAGTGCTTCGACAAGCTCGTACCAATAAGCATTTCTTCCACTCATGCGTCACACGGGTGTTTGCTGTGTGTGATACTAGCGGTGTACTTTTAGCACGCATTGATTGAGACACAGGGCATGCATGTTACATCACAAGTGCCTGTTGTGCGACTCTGGAAAGGATCCGTGACTGCAACCCTTGCGGGAAAAAAAGGAAAAAGAACGGAAACAAATGCGAGCAGGATCAAGGATGTGATGCGATGTGACGTTTCCAATTTTTTCTTTCTTTTTTTGTTTCTGCTTTACTTTTCTGTTTGGCGGTGAAGTATAGGATTGGAAAGAGGGAAGAGGATCTTTTGTTTCTTTTTTTACTTTGCCTTTTTTTCCGTTCCGGATATATTAAGGAGGAAGGAGTTAGTTTTGTTACATCTGATAGTGTCGCGCCGGAGAAAAAAAAAAAAAAAGAAACGCAGAAAGGGTAAGATGATAGAAAGGGAAAAACAAAGAGGGCAAAAAAGAAAAAAAGAAAAAAAAAAAGAAAAAAAGAAAAAAGGAAAGAAAAAAGGAAAGAAAGAAATACTAATCTTAGGTTGTTTTCTCACAGTGGGATACTACTTTGTATTAAATCATATGGCATGTGAAAAAGAACATTGAGACTCATACTGTACATCGCTTCATGGCTGCTCTTAGGTATACATGCTCTTCAAGCTCTTCAAGCAAGGATCAAGATACTCGTATGTTTCCCTTTCTACTTAGACACAAATCAGACTATGAGTCTATCGTTATTTAATTTATAGTTCTGTTCTTGGTATCTCTTGGGGGTAATAAAGGTTTAACAGATAATAGGTAGGAAATAGAAGCAGCAGAAGCAATAGAAACAGTAAGATTAATAGAATTAGAGGGAATGAAAGCATGTGACTGAGGTTTTAATAAGGATAAAGCCAGAACTAGACATTTTCCTGTTCGGCGAGAGTGCTGCTCGTCCAAATTCTGAAGGATAAAGATACAAAAGGACAGATTGTATTCATGGTTTATAGCAAAGAAACAGGAGACAGAGAAACACCAATGGAGAGCTAAACGCTGAAGAAAGGAATAGAAAGTACCCAGCTTTGTCTGGCGGTGTTGCTCTCGACTCCGTAATGTGTTGACTTGCTCGACCTTCTCGGTTGTTCGGCTTGCTGATATTCGGTATCTCGGCCATGTCAATACACTTTGATCTCAAATAGTTCTATATAAGCCTCATTTATCAGCACTTACTAGAACTCGGTTGATTGTCCTTTGAATGGCCTTGTAGAGGTTCCGCCATGGCTTCTAGCGACGATCTCATGACTTGGTCTTATGATGGGTCGTTTTCGTCGCTCACTTACATCTACTAGCGGTTGTTGGTCTTCGCTCCGTTCAATTGCTACTTTTTCATCCTCTTAGTGTGAAGTAATAAAACTTGTAGTAGAGAAGCAGTAGCTAAATAGAAATGTAGTAGTAGTAGGGCTATTAGCTGATAGATGTTGTTGGGCAAGATGTTGTGATGTGACCTCTGTTAAGACTTGCTTGAACAGTGAAACATCTAGTAGAATGTGAATATAAGGTAGTTCAAGTAGAATGTCTCATCAGTTGCGAGCTCTAGTGAACATGGCTGAAACATGGTTTTTTGCTTCACGGCTAAGTCATTTAGTAATTCGAGAATGAGTATGGAGTAGCAGATGAAAAATGACAGCCATCTCAGAGAGAGAGGGAAAGGAGGGGCTTTGGTTTGAAACAGAGTGTGATGTAAATTATAATTCTATTCTTTTTGAAGCTGTCATAAAATGTAACAGCTACCCGAGTACTTTTCGATATAATCGCTTGGTAGTCTGATGATTCTCATTCACCTTGTTGTCGTCTTTCTGTTCTTAATATCGAATGCTGTAGATCCACCTAAAAAGAAAAAACTCCCACATACCCAGTTTGAATACCAATTTTTGAAGCCACCGATGAATATACTTATGCTCGTCAGAAGAGTTTTGGAATTTTCCAATGGTGCACGCCAGCTTTCATCTGCCCACGGAAATGATGCTCTGGAGATGCATCTGAACATCTCCAACCACAGTCTAGAGCCCCAGCAACACAAACGAACCGACACGTAGTATGCTGCTAGAAAAATGTCCCCATATACCAGAAGAGCTGATTAATTATGAAGCTCTTGATGTTCCGGCTATCACCACACGTTGCTAGCAAAAAACCATCATCCCGAACTTCATTTCTTGAAAAATCCGGTTCCAGATTTGGCGGCCGGCCGATTTCGCTTCAAGAGCAAGTCCTTGGAAGACTTGGTATGCTTCTTGAGTTTCGGCGCCATTCTTTCGTCCGTCTTCTTGGCCACCCGGTACACGGTAGAGTTCACCACTTCGTCCTTGGGCCCGGCATCCAGGCGTGTAAGCCTCTTCTCGACTCCGGAAACCTTTCGTCGCTTTGGCCCTGAAGCTGCATCGGCAGCATCTTCATCCTCATCTTCGCTTGAAGAATCTTCGAGGAACTCGGCGGGAAGAACGGCAGGGATGTCGGCTTTCTGCACTCGCTTCCTTCCGCTGCTGGCTTCAGACTTTTTGCTTTGTGATTTAGCGACAGACGTTTCTTCCTTGGCCTCATCGGCCTTCTTTCGCTCCTCTGCTTGCTTCTTGAGAAGCTCATCGCGCTGTTGACGCTTGCGCTTTTGTGTCGCAGCTTGTCTGGTACGATAGTTAGACAAAACAGTAACCTAAGAACTGGTAATTGACAACAGGGGAACATACTCTTTGGCTGCCTGCTGAGCAGCTTGTGCGGATTTTTTGATCTCTTCGGCCACCTTGGTCGTAGACACAGCTTCGGGAGCTTCATCATCGCTATCCTCCTCCTCCTCCTCCTGTTTGTCCTCTAATGCCTCCGTTGTTTTGACAGTTGGACTTACTGATGAATCAATAGGAGCGTTTGCTTCATCTTCATCCTCATCGTCAAAAACTTTGAGAGTGCCCTTGGTTGGCGTAGAAACATCGTCTTCTTCCTTCTCTCTCACTGGCAGCTTCTGCGCAGACTTTGATTTCGCGCTTGACTTCTTTGTGGCACTCGCATCTGATTTTACAGGCGTCTCCTGCAAAGCCGCCCTTCTCCTAGTCTGAACGGGCATGCTGGCGATAAGATCCGGCGCTGTGAAAAAATTCTCTTGAGTTCGACGTCCACTTCGACACGTCGTATATCGCGAATTGCTCGGCTAATCACCCCAATCTCTTCAAATTATGAAGAATATTTGAATAGGAAGCTTCTTTATTTTTCAGAAAGCTCGCTCCTTTTTTCCGAGCAGGCTTTTTCTTTGCTTCTTCTCACTTTGGCGTTGTCGATTGCGATTTGCTTGAGGTTTGAGATTCAAAAAAATTTCAGTGGGGCCTTTGGGCGAGATGCCACCAACTGCTAGCGCGCCTGATTGGCCGCTGCTTAAACGAATTGGATACGCCCAAGAGCGACCTTTCAACTGCCGTCTCAACCAGATCACCAGTCACCGTTTCATGAACATCCAATGAAGATAATACACTTGTGAAGCTTTCTAGCCAACGACATATCGAGAATCATACATTTTACAATCTTCTATCAATTGAAGTCAATAGCGTCTTAGTCGCTTATTGAGAGCGGTGAATCGCCGCTCCAACCGGCGATATCACTTCCACATCTGGACAGAGACAGATACTTACCTGAGATACGCTTCTACTCTCAATCCACTTTCCAGATATCATGTCTACTTGCAACTATTGCAAGGCTATACGGCCCCTAATAGCTTCAACGCGGTCACTCAGAGTCGCCTCCACAGCACATGCTATCAGGCCGCAAGCTTTGACAGCTGGCAACCATCGGCAAGTTCGACATTATGCGGTACCAAAGATGAAGAGAGTCGGCCCGTCACCCCTTGAAGTGTTCAACTTGGCAGAGATCCCCATGTCTTCTTTTACTGCCGTCATTGAGAGAAACGGAGAGGCCTTCAATCGAGCCTCCCCTGCTGAGTATTATGCTTGCGTCAGAAAATTTCACGACGCAATCAGTCGGGGCTCAGACCCATGGTCCGTAGCATTGACAGGCAGTATGTATTACATTGACTCCCACTCACCTCCTCCGCGTCATTGAGTACTAACTCGCCTTGAAGAAGATGGCTTCTCCGTTGAGGTAATCCACGACGCAGCTTGCATCATGCGACAAGTTCGTGGTCCCCGGAGCGCAGACGCATTCTCAAGCGCGCTTTGGGCAGCAGCCTCAGACGCTGGTTATCGGCCCTCTATATTATCGCTTGCAAGGCATCTTGTGCGGTCTGGTGCTTACGGGCGCGTTCCCCAACTGCGAAAGGTCGAGGCGCGATTCAAGCAACTCGTCTCGACAGCAAAAGACGCTGATGCTCTTACGGTGGAGGGCGAGCTTCAGTACGAGCAGGGGAACTACGAGGCTGCAATCAGAGCGCTGCGACGGGCGCTGCAGGTAGAGACCCCAGACTTTGAATGGAAGCACAGTTGTCAACTATGCGTGGGCAAATCATTGGTCAAAACGAACCAGCATGAAGAGGCTCGAGCATTATTCGAGTCACTATCCGGCATCGGCTTTGTTGAGGCGGATGTCGAGCTTGGCAAATTGCTTCGCATAAGCGACAAGGATGCTGCCGAAAGGCACCTGTTCACTGCCGCGTCCAATGGGAGGGGCGACATGTTCAGCTTACTGTCGGAAATTGCCCTTGAGAAGGCTGCAGACTCTGGAAACGACAAGGCATCAAAAGAGGAATCCTTACGATGGGCCAAGGAGTGGTCAAAATTGGCGGATCCGCGCACAGAATACTGACAATGCAAATCCTAACAACACCGCCACAGACTCAAGGATAGCGGTGAGAACGATGCGCGCGCTGTTGACCCAAGCTTTGAGTATCCGTGCAATTACTCCCAGTCCCAAGGGTCCTCGGATACGTGTAAGATACGCATCTAGGCTCTGAGTGCACTTCCATGCCATGTGCAGTGGCGTGCGGCACCCTGATCGACGCAAGATCCGACGCTTTGGTAGGACCATGGCACGGAGCGACGGGAAGACCTTGAAAGATGCAGGGAGGGCGCAGATGGCTGATCACTCCTTTGGTAACATTGACGAGATCTGTTTACGCGAGCAAACAATTCTGTGCCAAAATAACCCTGAATAAAAAAAAATCCTGTCATCTTTCAAATCTTTGGTTTTGGATATGAGCTCTGAGGACAAAGAGAAAGGGGGCATCTCAAAATTATCAGGACAAAACGCGCCGACTAAATAATTCCATATAGTTTCATTTATATAGGAAATTATTTGCATATACAGAAGATGTGTTATCTATACGAGAATTCAATTGTACGTAACGACGATCATTTGTCTATGTGAAACATGGAGAGCAGGGCATATAGACTTGTTGCATGCTGCACGTAAGGCCTGTCTTCTTCAACAAGGCACCCAGAAGAAGAACAATTAACGAATGTATCTTTTCCATCGCCAGTTGAAACCTTATGTATGGTCTAAATGTCGATACTAGTTGGCAGCCTAAAAGACAACCCAAGATCGCCAGAGTGGCGGAGAACACCGTGCTCACAAGTGAGCTGTAAGCTGCATGTAGCATCGCTCAGAGCACGCACGGGCTTATTTAGATGCTGGCATGCCACCAGGAATAGAAATGGCTACCCTAAAAGTAGAAAAAGTGAGAGCTTCTGGAATCCGGGCAGAAGAAGGGGATAGCTTCAGTGGGTGATTTATATCATGGGCTGGATGCGTAGGTCGGGTATTACAGCTAGCTGGCATTGCACCTTTGATAATTTGCAGAATATACCCTAGAGCCTATACTCGGCTTTCATGCTGAACAAGATGCTGGACCGTGCTGCTGTAACGCTCAATGTTGGTTTAAACCTAGGTATTCCCTGAACTCTATGTATATGTATCTACCAAAAAGGATATACATATCGAGATTAAGCTTCTTGTCAAGATCTAGGGGCCGAGAAAGTCACGGCCGTCAACCATAATGTCAACCACCTTTCTCTTCCCGCGCCATTTGGCGGTCTGCATGCACTTCTGCAGCCTCTCGTTGAATGGAGCCACTGACACATGGCGCTGGAATGTCGATCTCGCTACGAGAGATCATCCACACGTGCTCACGTACACATACTTACGTCACATGCCACGAGCAAACTGCATGCATCGTTATAAAAATAGGCATCTGCGATACCAACTCGATATACACGTACAGTATTGGAAGCGATGCTGAGTCGTTGGAATCATCACCGTGCGTAGCTAGGTACTGCTCTTACTGGATCATGTAAGACTCTACTACTGCTGATGCAACGCATAAAGTACTCATATACGTCACGACTCTACCAAGCATCTTCACAGAGCTAGTCCCTGCTGCTCACACTACTGTACATGTTCAGCTGGCTAGGATACAGTAAGTTCCAGTCCCCTGTTTGCGCTCTTTGCTGCCTGTGCTCCTGCTATGGAGTCAGGTACAAGTAAGCTGAGCTGCAAGGGGCTCAAGCCACTACGCCGCTCCACTTGGGCAGACAAGTGCTAGGCTCAGGTACGTGGCATAGGCCCCTTGCCCGAAGCGGCAGTGTTCCTGTATGAACGGAGCATTGCTCGTATAAGAGTAAAGTGCCGATGTTGCTGACCTGAGCTGGCACGCGATGGGTGCTACTGTGCTTTGTAAGTGCTGGTAAAATTATAGAACATCTGCATGTGCAAGCATGTGCAATTGAATTGCCGACTCGGCAAGCCAAAGCAATAGCTTGTACCATCTCGTTGCGTTGTATGAGAAGAGCCGTTGCTGGCAGTGCCTACATGGGATTACTCGCTGTGGGATTCCCTTTCAAGCTTACCAATTCAATGCATGCAGCAGTGCTCTGTGGGTATGTACAAGTAGGCATACGCATAAAGGAGATTGCATGCATGCACGCGACCAGCGGTGCGAGTGAGAAGCATCGTGTCGAATGCAGGTACTGATGGGCCTCGCCTCGCCCTGCAGAAGCGAGAGACACCGATTCTTCAACACAACATGCCGTGTCGCAGCCACTCCAAACGCCCACACGTGGCTGAGGTCCAAACGAGATTCACTCTGGGGAACGAGTCCCGTCCCGTACTCCAGATAGTTTGCATTGTGAGACTGGCGGGCCCGCGCCTGAGCCCGCGCTCGCCGTCATCATGAGGTTTTGCAATCAAAAGTCATTGTTCTTTTGGCTGTCCAGGCGCAGAAACGGGCAAAGTGCGAGCCAAAAGGGGGAACCAGCTCTCCACTGAGGCGCCGGCAGAGTTTGGAGCTACCGTGCCTTGGAACAAGGAAAAAAAAGCTACTACCACCAACCTATGGCCAATTTTGTTTACACGACGGCGCGCAATTGTTTCGCGTCTTGGTCTGGGGACTGCACTATACGCTGCGGGAAATGAAATAGGATCAGAAATTTTTGAATTATTGAAATATTGAAACGAAAGCTGCTTTGTTTTGTCTTTCAATTCTCTTCTTCTTCGCCCTTTTAAACATGGTTGTTTTGTTAAGGGGGCAGGCCAGCCCAGCAACGGCTGGGTTTTGTTTCCACTTGCCACGGCCAAAACATTGACGGGAACAAATCTGAGATGAGAGCTGATGACACAAACGGCCGAGCATGGGACAAAGTACCTATCTACAGTACATGATTCATTCACGGGACCGTAACGACAGTATGGGGCATGTAGGGAACTTGCCCGAGCCTTGGGCTTTCTATTGGCTTATTGCTGCCCAAAAGAGGTGGGTTATGCATCGTATGCAGGTTAGGGCTTCCGATTTGTACGCTTTAGTGCTGCAAATTCAGGTACCACGGCCGATTTATTCCCAGATGCAATACGACAGCAACGATTGCCCTGCTCAAAAGGAAGGAAAAGCTTTTACGCGAGGAGCTAACAGGGATTTTCTCTTGGAATCAACCAAGCCCTAGGAGAGAAAAGAAGAAGCAGCCGGGCGAGGAGCCAAGTGGGAATAAGAGGAGCCCGGCAAAGCGAAAACTGTGTGCGAATTATGGAGCAAGGCCTCGGACCTCGTACTCTTCGGCGCTGCTGCTGCGGTCCCTGTACCTGTACCTAGACCTGTCATCGTGTGCGCTCCGATATGCTTATGGATCCCCCTTCTCCCCTCGGCCCTCGTTACATGCCAGGAGTTTCCGTGGCGTCGGGTTGCTAAAATGGGACGCAGCCGGTGTCCCAGGGCCGTGGACCTCTCGGTACTTTGCGCGCAGGTACCTTTGCACTGCGCACATGAGAGGGGATACTTGAACATGCGCACAGGGGCTGCGTATCCCTGGCTCTCAAACAGATGGCTTCTACCCTTTGCATTCTCCCACTTGCTCGCCTTTTTTTCTTGCTGTTTGTTGACTCAATCCCTTGCTATTTACTTTCAACTGTATCAAGGACCCTGATGTTGTCATAATGGATGAACAGGTACTGTACCCAGTACTGCGTGAAAAAAAGGCTGTGGTTGCAAGGCTCAAGCGATCAAGTTTAACTTTGACTCCTTGTCAGGCCATGCCTCGCTCAAAGCTGCAGCTCGCTGCATGTGCTCTATATTATGCAACCATCTCGGTCAATCACGGCTGACGCTCTATCAGCAACGGCGGAAAGCATGTTTCCCATCTATTGGAACTTCCATATAATATGCTTTGGCTCTAAGCAGCTCAATGCCCAAAGCAGCTCATCACCCGCCGCTTACAAGCTCCAACATGACCCAAAAAGAATAACGTGTAATAAAAAAGGCGAGCAAACGAACAAGAAGCAGCTCTTGGCCCAGGCAGAATTCACTTCCCGGCTGCTCCGCCATCTATTCTCCTCTTGTCTATGTAAAACGGCCAAAACAACATGGGCCCCCTCCGGCTGGGCTGAGAGCCAAAGTTTGACACACCCCTGTCACGATGCAAGGTTGCCCTTCCCAAGATGTCCCGTCCCCTGTTCCCTGCATCCACCTCCGTAGTGTGTACCTGTATACTGTAGAAAAAGAGAGAAGAAGAAGAGAGGGAAAAAAAAAAATCTCACCAATACCACGGTGTACCTGCTTGACGCACGCCCGGATGCCCTTCCGCGCAAGTCTTTTTTAGTAAGGCCCTCTTATGCCCAGGGCCCGAACGCGTATTCCCCGAGAGGATGAGGTTCTGCGAGCTTTTAGTGTAGCTGTTCCCCCTCATCCTGGGACCGGTTTTGTTCCTTTTTTTCCCTTCCCTCTCGCTCTGTTTCTTCTTTCTTACTTCTCCAGGCTCATCCACCCTCCTGTGGTGCTTCTCTCTTTTTGACCTCCCCATGCGGAATGCCTGCTCCAAAGCCTCTGTAACGCTCCTTTTCCCTTTGCTCAGTCGAGTCGATGAGAGCACCGCCTGGCTTTCTGCCGTCGCCTGTCTCAGCTATCACTTATCACAAAAAATCACAAGCCCCGGATTCCCACCATCTGCCGGATCTAAAGAAGCGCACTAGAGAAAACGAGCCTGCAGCATCACATCGATCGCCACCAACGCCTTGAGGAATTTGTTTTTCTCTCGTTGGCTCGTGTCCATTGGCATCGTTGGGCTTTACTTTCTTTTTATTTTTATCCTTCTTTTTATCGAGCTGCCGGTTGACGATCTGTGCGCGCCTGCATTGTCACTCTCTGAATAGCCAATCACTTACCCGCTTGGCGCAACCCTCTTGTGTTTCAGGCCTCGCTCTCATAGCACTGGAATTCTTCCAAACAACAATCTTTTTCTTCCTCCGATTTCCCCTCTTGGGCCGGCTACACTCATTTCTGGTCAACGATGCCTCGACTCACTTCAATTGCGCTGGGAGCGCTCACGTTCATCGCCACGACGGCCACGCTGTGCACTCAGATTGCCATCAGTGTAAGCGTTCCTCAGTCATCACCGGGCAGAATAACATCAAGTGTCGCTGCGGCATTCGAAGCCGCGATTCTAGTCCTTTTAGCATGGCTTGTTGCAACCGATATTCTGCCCGCATTGCCAGGGCGATCCCAACCGCTACGGAACGTCCTCTATGGCCTCAAGATCTCGGCTTTTGTTATTGCGACTGTGACCTCAATCGTTGCACTGGTATACTTGGGCCAGGCCGATGGAGCAGACAATCAACACCTCCTTGTTGGAGCCTCCATCACATTCGCATTGGCAATTGCTAGCCAAATCGTATATACTATTCATCAGTTCTTTTCCAATTCAGACGGCAGCAAGGACGTGGAGAACGGACGATCGCGCAAGGTTAACCTCAAGACCATCCGATACAGCCAGACAATGCCCATTACGGAGGAGACGAATCACGCTGCACAGCTGGAATCTCAGGGTAATCGAAGCCGCTCCAACTCGGCGGACTGCAAGTCAATGGCTGAGACTGTCGCATCGTCCGTGACTTATGTGTCCCACTCGCTTCGCTCTGTTTCGAGCAAATCAAAGATGCGCTCCTCAAAGGAGGGAAGCCGCTCCATGTCGATGGATTCGACTGCCAACCGAAGCACCATGGGCGATGACGCTTTTGACTCCTGGGACACATCATCAGTAGACGTACATAACCGAGAGGCTGTGATGGAAATCTCAACGCCCACGCAAGCCAAGCCCCGTGGGCTCGAAACCATTCCTGCCAGCCCTGTAGCTAGCCGGAGTCCATCGCCGCAGTCCTTTGTCGAACTTGAACCGCCCCGTATTCAGACCCGTCGCCGAAGCCGAAGCTACAGCCCCGTCTCTATCAGACGGGAGCTTCGTGATCTGCCGGGCGCAACCAGCGGCGAGGCCCATATCCATCCTCTCTTCCGATCTGACTCACCCGACCCGCATCCTTTTGCGACGCCTGGCACCATCGTCATGGCAGCGCCAGATGCGGGACGAGTCCTTTCCCGCCAGTCGAGCAACATATCCCTCAGCCGCCTCCGAAGTGACAGCCTGCCGATCGCGCCTCCAAACCTGAACAGGAACGACGGCTTCGATTCCAGATCACTGAGGACGTACGGGTCTGAGCTGGATCTCAGCAAACACGCACAAGGCGACATGGACATGGTGCCTCCTGCGCCTGAATGGCTGCGCAGGGAAATATGATTGGGCCATAGATGGGGACTTTTAACGACTTGACGTATCTGAATTTTTTCTTTCTTCTTCTCTTATTATTATTATTATTATTCCCTCCTTTACCTTTTAACGAAACCAAAACCATTTTTATCGATTACATGGGAGAAACGCCAGAACACCGGAAACAAATGGAAAATATAACGTTAGAAATGGGATATGGATGGAAACAAGGCGTTGATACCATTTTGTTGTTGGCCAAAGTATTAGATGAGCGTGGCGTTGGATGCCCTTTTCATTTCCATTTGATTTTGCCGCCAACCCTTCTCTTTCTTTGGGAATACACACATTGTATGTGCATGTATCCCTTCACTTCGCTTTGTCGGCAAGACAACATTTAGCAAATAAAAAGCAAAATTTATATCAACCTTACTTCATTTTAGTACAAGCCTTTACTGATGTCGTTGAAGTGAGCGCACAGTGATGAGCGATCTGTGTGGCTGATGACATGTGATTGTGAGCCTCTTTTCATGACGATTAGCCACTTCAAGTACCTTACCCGTAGCGAGGTTGTCTAGCAGCATTACCAATACACAAGAAGGCGCAAGTGGCGCTAGAATACACTCATGGGCTATTCCGAGGCTCGGGAGCCAAGTCTTTAAGTCTCGACTGGCTGGGGTACTTGGGCGCGCATATCGCGATGCACTGGGCACGAGGTACCCCGACCAGGCAGCAGGCAGTCGTGGCGTATGTCATCAACATGATGTTGGACTGCACATATGCACGTATGAGTGCATCTGCATGGGCCGTGAAAGATTCTAGGTGCGAAATTACGCGGCCTTTGATGACTGGTACATGAGAGTACTCCATATACAATCGAATAGTACTAGGTATCTGTGAAGGTTTTGGCGTTGCTGCTCTTTTGATTCTGCTTATAATTCTCTTTTGTCTTGATGTGGCTATGGATTAAGTACCTATATCTAGTACTATGGCTGAGCTCGTAGCTTGATATTCAACAGTGAAAACAGAAGCAAGGACAAAGACGGCTGATAGACACACCTAAAGTTACTAGGCAGTACATCGCTGTTATAAGCATCCGTATTTCCACCGACTGTCTCCTCGTGGTCATACAAAGCAGCCAAGCACATAAATCTGCGTGCATGTGCCCCCAAAAGCCACACGCAGAAGCAGCCAGCAGCCAGCTTAGTAGTCTCCAGTGGGGTCCTTCAGTGCTTTTGCCGCTCTCTCTTTCTCTCCCCACCACTAAAACAGCCACACGCTTCTCTCGCTCGACCCCACCCTCTGCAAAGCCCAGGCGCCGCAGCCTGAATAACTTCCACCTGTTGCAAATCTGCCTCGACATTAACGATCCAGCGTATCGCCTCTACCCTCGAGCGGCGCACTCCTCTGTCCATCTCCATCTACAGCGTCTCTCTCTCCGACCGACTCTTGCGACTTCACAGCTGCTGCCCGCCTGCGAACGACGACAGCGAGGCTTTCCGCTCGACCTTTTTTTCTCCCCTCCATCCGACGCAGCCACTTCGCTGCCACACCTCTGCCCATCATGAAGGTCACATTTCGAGTACGTCGCCAGTATTAGTCCGGCTCGCGCGAGACATCAGAGAGCTTTAGAGAGGCCGCGATGCTTCCCTTTTGCTGCTGGCCGATACTTTCTTTCACGCCGCAAATGCTGATACTCTTTCATTTAGGATCTCAAGCAACAAAAATTCGTTCTCGATGTAGAGCCCACAGACCAAGTACGTCTATAGCTATCCGTTTTTGCGAGAGCTATTCTTACTATCGCCGCTTATCGCCGCCGCTGGAATCGACTACTAACTACGGTTCTCTATCAGATCTCCGCCGTCAAGGAGAAGATCGCGGCCGAGAAGGGCTGGGAGCCCAAGACCCAGAAACTCATCTACTCAGGTTCGATATACCCTGGTTTCGCACCGTTGCGCTGCACTGGTTCTGACCTGATACAGGCAAAATCTTGAAGGATGACGATACCGTTCAGTCATATAATATTGAGGAGAAGGGATTTGTCGTCTGCATGGTGAACAAGGTACGACCAGGCATCGGAATACCTTGGTAGCTCTCATTCACAGTCTAACATTTGCCAAAACAGCCCCGACCCGCCGCCGCTGCCGCACCCGCTGCTGCAGCACCACCAGCTACTCCTGCGCAGCGAGTTCCCAGCACGCCTGCTGTGCCCCCTGCCCCCTCTCAGACTTCCAGCCAGGCCCCTCCTCCAGCAACACCGACTCCTAACCGCTCCGTCGAGTCGCCGTCCGGCGGTGTTTCTGGCCTGGCCATGGGTGCCGAGCGCGCCGAGGCTATCGCCAACATGGAAGCCATGGGCTTCGAAAGAACCCAAATCGAGGCAGCTATGCGTGCCGCTTTCAACAACCCCGACAGAGCTGTTGAATATCTTCTGACTGTGAGTACCATATGGAACCATCACCTGGATGCTAGTTTCACTAACATGAGCTCCAAAGGGTATCCCCGAGAACATCCAACAAGAACAGCAACAACGGGCAACCCAACAGCAGGCCGCCGCTGCCGCACCAGCTGCTGCCCCTGCTGGTAATGACGATGAGAATCTCAACTTATTTGATCTCGCTGCCCGGCAAAGAGGCGGCGGCGCCAGCGATGCCGCCGCGGCCGCTGCCGCTGGACAGGGCGACCTTGGCAATCTTGATTTCCTTCGCCACAATGCCCAGTTTCAACAGCTTCGCCAAGTAGTTCAGCAACAGCCCCAAATGCTTGAGCCTATCCTCCAACAGCTCGGTGCCGGCAACCCCCAGCTTGCCCAGCTGATTGCTTCAAACCCAGACCAATTCCTGCAGCTCCTTGGTGAGGATGCTGATGATGACGTTCCCCTGCCCCCTGGTGCCCAGGCCATCTCTGTTACAGAAGAGGAGCGCGATGCGATTGAGCGGGTTAGTATACTCTATTATGCTTTCATTTGTTTAGTGATGAATGCCGTTATTAACAAAGCCTCTAGTTATGCCGCCTTGGATTCGACAGAGACCAAGCCATCCAGGCCTACTTTGCCTGCGACAAGAACGAGGAGCTTGCCGCCAACTTCCTCTTTGACCAGCCCGAGGACGATGAGCCACCGTCAAACTAAAAAGACTCTGTGGGAAGCTGAGAAGTCGTTGGATCGTTTCAATGGTAATGAGCAAAGGAAAGACATGGGAGGACAAATGGAAGATTATTTTGATGATTTGGCAATATTAAGGCGTAGGATGACCTCGTGGAGCGAACGACCGTAATAATGCTGCTGCTTTGAAAATTCAAGTATCATTTACGAGTTGGACCTATTCGAAAGAAAGGAAAGCGCAGGCCCGGGAACAGACCGAGGCGGGACGAGATGGGGAGGCGGGACGCTTTGACAGGTCATACGGGATTTACTTACTCTGATATCGAATTTGGCAAAAATAAAAAAAAAGTCGTTAAAGCAGACTTGTGTCTATATTCACTAACTTGTGAATAGAAAGCCAGATAAATATGTAAGATGGCAACATGCGAACAAATTGAATAAGAAGTTCTTAGGTATTGCTCTTCATGCTGAATTAATAAAACGAATGAATCAGGTTTGTTCTGTCCATAACTAGGTAGGTACATGTAATTCTCAAAATCTCGATGAAGAAAACCCCAGTCCGTAAAAGCATCTTGAGGGGTATTATCATAATAATCCTTAACTATCCTTCCTTCCTTTGCCCGAGCTAAATTTCCTTCTTTGCTCCTTAGTTGAAAACGCCGTTACTATGCCGAAAGCAAAATTTGAGAAAGCAAAAAGCAAAATCTGAAAGGAGGGAGAGAAACGTAAATGGGAAAAAGCTGCCCAATTTTTTTGGTTTTATTCCCAGATCAAGCTTCTGCAGGAATGATTGGTTCGCCGTTCAGCCCATATTGTATAGCTTGCTTCCCCTTCTTGCCTTTCTTCTTCTTCCTCCCCGAGGCGTCCTCGTCCGCAAATAGCTCCTCGCGCTTCTTGCGCATGATTTCAGCCTGTTCGTCGGCCACGCGCTTCTGCTCAGCTTCAAAGTCATCCTGAATCTTGCGCTGCTCGGCCTCGATAGATTCCACGGATTCAAACTCAATGCCTGTAAAGGCCTTGTACTCGTCGATGTCGATCCGAACCGTCTTTTCGCCTATGAGGGCGGCGTTGAGGAGGTGGGGGCAGTGGCGTTCTTCGCGGTTATATTTTAACTTTACGTGTCGGCGCTGCTTGTTGGGGAACATCCGAGAGATCATCTCGAACTCTGTCCCAAACATGCGAAGGCCTCGATAGAACAGCTCGGTTTCTTCATCGGTCCAAATGTTTGGTCCTTTTAATTTTGAAGTGTTCATAAACGAGCTACTGGTGATGAGTCTGGTGAAATCGTTTTCTTCCACCGTCTCCATGTCCCCTCTTGCTGCGGCAGCACGAGCATGTCGATCCATGACCAGTGAACTCTGATCGATGATAATCTGGCCATCGACAATTCGAAACTGTGGGCCGGAGGCAGGTGCTGGTGAAGACGCGGCGGTTGGTGTGGCGCTTTTGCTCTTGATCGCCGGATCTCCTGATGCTTCTGGGGCTTCTGACCCATCACGGCTGGTGTCGCCCATCATCTTCTTGACTTTGGATCTTACTCTCGCTTGTCGTTCTCGCTCCCGTAGTTCGTCGTGGCGGCTGAACTTTTTGCCAATATGTAAATCTTTTGTGAGGTCGGTCATTTTTAGGTTCTGTAGATCCACAACCTGTGTTTCCGCATCCTCTGGTGTTACTGAGCGCGCTTTCCTCGCTCTGGTTCGGGGTGTTGTTGTCCCATCCTGGGTGGACTCCTTGCGTTGCCTGGGCTTGGCAGCTGCGGCGCCGCTCTCGTTCTCTGATGCCTTACGCTGACGCTTTTTGGGTCGTGCCTCGGCGTCTGCTTCCCCATCAGCCCCCTCCGCTGCTGAGGCGGGTGCTTTCCTTCTAGTTCTCGTCTTCGGCGCTGTGGAAGGTGCTGGTGTGGCTTCCTGAGCGACTGGTGGTGAAGGTTGTGATGCATCTGTGCCTGCCGGTGTCTCGGGCGTAGTTTCTTGGAGATCTTGCGATGGACGTGGTGGATCTCGTAGTTCTGGCGCAATGTTGTGATCTTCAACAACAGGCCGTGGTTCTCTGTGTTTATTTGCCTTGGGCGGCTCCAAGTGCTGCGCTTCTCTTGTCGCATCTTCTACTACTGTGTTGGGTGAGATACTTGTCGCCTCTGCGACGCTTGGTTGTGGTGTGTCGAGCGGATGAACGTGCTCTTGGGGTTTATGGCTAGAGACATCCTGAGTTGACGGCTCAGATGTGATAACAGAGCTTGCTCTCGCAACATCAGAAGATTCTGGTGAGGAGAGGTTTTCCGATTCGCTTGTGTTGGCGGTATTATTTGAACTCTCTCGAGCGTCGAGGCTTGGGCTTTCAACAGCCGCGATCGACACTGGCTCCGGCTCGATGACCTCTTTCTCGGCTTCGATGTCTGCAGCGGGGATCGCGGGGCGTGGTCGCGCAGATGGGATCCTTGGTTTGAAGGCAAGGCCGCCCTTCTTCTTGAACATGGAACTCATTTCGGCTTATTGGTGTGGCATGTACAGTCAAGCGCTACCGCTGGGTTGTGTTTACTCCATTTAACGTGTGACTGTAGAAAACAAACGATGCGGCGCTGAGCTGGAAAGATAGGAAAGTTAGTCCATCGTAATCGGCCAATTTTTTTTTGCAATGCGCCAAAGGATTCCTCGGATAAGCCAGAAAAGTTGGTTGCAGAAGTGGGGTGCATGACAAGCGCAGCCGGGCTTTAGCCGGAACATGCATGCGATAAGCAGAAAACTCGACTAGGCTAGAGCTGCGCTAGGCTTGTTCTGGCGCGCAGACGTGCCTCTTTGCTCTGCGAGGCAACTTCGAAATTTCAACTCCTTGTCGACTCAGTCTCTGCATCTCCTCCTCGCTGACCGTCGCGCCCTGCCACATGATTGCTTGCGCGCGCAGTCCAAGGACGACACCAGCCCGAGAGTACTCTTTGCTTCTTCTTGCCCGCCCCTAATCGCCCGCCACCCTCCCTGCCGGCCCTCCCTGACGCGCCTTCTCATGCCTGTGGCAACGACTCCCTCTGCCTCGCCTCGTCCGTCCACGCTCGTGAAGATGGACGACAGGAAGAGACCCGCCATCAGCGGCGCCGAGGACCTCGCTCCTCCTAGCAAGAGGGTTGCCATCAATGGCTCCAAGGCCAAGGACGACAACGCGGACATGAAGGAAGAAACCTGGATCGAGGTAAGTGTCGCATGATCCCACTCCCCGTCCCATCCGCCCACGAGACACCCCGGTATCGGGATTGCATCTCCTCGTTCTCTTGGGCATGTTGCTGTCCCGCAACCAATTCCGCTCGCCCTGTCAGCTACAGCCCTTGTTGGGGGCGTCGTTGCCGGATGATAGTGCTCACCAAGCCAGTGATGTTGCTCATTGCTTAGCGAGAGCGATTAGCGGCTTCTTTGCTCCCCAAAAATCCAAGAGAAAAACAATTCAAAAACAGTAATACGCTCTGCATATCAACCCTCTTACCGCGCGCTGCCTATATCGTGATTCTATTTCAGCGCGTCATTCATTCCACGCAACGACCAATTTCATACCGAGCACGTGGCGCTGACTGGACATAATCAGGTGTATACAAAGGGAGCAATCTACCGGCAAATGCAAGAATACAGCCGCAAGGCAGTGACGGCGGAGTCGCGCTTGGAAGAATTACATAAGAGATCCGTGCATCACGACGATCATTTGCGAATAGTCGATGCATGGTGGCGACAGGTATGTGGACCTTTGCGATGTTACTGATCTTCTTTAGTCAATGTTGGACTAACATTCGTGCTATAGCTTCTCGAAGAGCTTGAATTAATAGCCATGTCAAAAGTAACGCAAACGGAAAAAAGTGGTACGTTTCTACTTCCAGATGAATTGGTGGAGACCCGAAGCCACTGAAAGCCACTGAAAGCTAATTGATATCTAACCCTTAAAAAATACAGATGGCCCGTATCTCACAAGTGTCAATTTCAAGGATTTACACGACTTTCAAGTACACTTGCAGGAAAAGGGAAAATCGATCAAAGCGAAAGCCGAAACGCTGCTCACCCAACTCGCTGCTCAGCGGCAAAATCTTTCCCCCAAAACATCTGAGCTGGAGAGCAAAATTGCCAGTCTTTTGGCCGCCCAGAAAGAGTATTTTCTCAAGCTTGACCGATTAAGCGGAGAAAAAGAGCAACTTTCAGAGCAACTTAATGCGGCGACATTACGATATTTTAAGGCCGAGAAGAAATTGGATCGCGCTAAAAGTGCTCAAGTCCAGAGGCTAGAACAACAAGCGTTTGCTAACGCCACACGGCCTGTTACCACACCTACTGAGGGAGCACCAGAACCTAATGAAGCAAACGGCACTGTCAACGAATTATTAGTCAAATATGAAGAAGTCACAGCCGCGGCCGCGAAACAAAAGGAGCAGCTGGAAACCCTTCTTGCAGACCTCAAAACTGCACAGGAGGAAAATACAAGCTTGAAATCTCGACGAGACACATTTACGGACGAAGACTACATTAGAACTGACGTTTTCAAACAGTTCAAGAACCAGAACGAGGATCTGATCAAGCGAATAAACACCTTGGAAGCCACTAACAAACAACTTCGTGAAGAGGCTGAAAAGCTTCAGGCGGAGCGAACAGCATTCCGAACTCAGCTCGAGGCAGATATGAACCAGGTGGCACAGGATTATGAAGCTGATATTGCGGCGCGAGATCAGGATCTGACTCGCGTGCGATCTGCTCGGGATGAAATCCTCGCCGAAAATGTGCAGCGAAGGGCAAATGCGGAGCAAGAAAAGATTGCAATGGAGCATATCAAGGAGCTGGTAGCAGCGAAGGAAGACAGGATATCGGCGCTTGAATTGGAACTCTCTCGCCTACAACCAACAGAGGATGAAACAATGGCCGACGCTGGCGACGCCGAGGATATCACGGAAGCGGAACTCCGGCAAAAGTATAAGAAGCTGAAGCAGGATTTCAACTCCATTAACCTTGAGCTACCCGCAATGGAGAAGGCATACAAGAAGATGAAGGATCTCGCTCAAAAGAAGGTGCTCGATTACGCCGCTCTGGAAGAGAAGGTGGCCATTCTCATTGCCGAAAAGAGCAAGGCCGACCAGAAATACTTCTCTGCTCGAAAAGATGCCGACAACCGAAACAGCGAAATCAGGTCTCTTAGACATCAAAGTGGAAAGACAGCCGAGATTATTGCTCAGCTGAAAGACTTTGAATCTCAAAATCGGACTCTGCTATCCAATCTAGAGAAGCAGGTGGCAGATCTGAAACAGGCCAATGCGGCTCTTGTTTCCGAAAACAAGAAGATGGAGTCCAATAGCCTCGAGGCTGTCAGGCGAGCGGAATCGGTTGCGAAGCAAGTCGGAGAATTGAGCAGTTTGGTAAAGTCGAAGGATGCATCCACAGCTGTCATCAGAGAACGAAATGCAACGCAAGAGGTCGAAGTCGAGAAGATCAAAGTCCGGCTCGAGCACGTACAGAAAGACCGAGACAACTGGAAGAACAAGGCGCTAAGTAACTCGTCAGAAGAAGAAGATATGCTTCGAGTACGTTTCTCCCCCATCACTTTGCAGCGTCCTTTTGTAGTCGTTATATCCTAACCTTTGTTGAAAATAGACCATGGCCTTGTGCACAGTATGCCGCACCAACTTTAAAAACACGGCCCTCAAAACTTGCGGTCACCTCTTCTGCAACAAGTGCGTGGATGATCGCATTAGTAACCGTATGCGAAAATGCCCTAGCTGTTCGAGAGCGTTTGACAAGATGGATGTTATGCAAGTTCACTTTTAAGAAATGAGGGTTTTGAAAATGAACTTTGATATCAACATTTTTGTCTTGTATCACTTGAGTACTTGTTTTTATCTGTTTTGCTTGAAATTTTCCTTTTCCATTTCTTTTTTCCATTTTTTCGCATATGATTCCACGGGTTCCACGGAGGAATGACTAGAATTTTACATCGACAACGTCACGAAATCTATCCACATGTGTTTAGGCGCAAAGGGGGGGATGGGGAGTTGCTAGCGGTCAGGTCCGCTGCGGAAGTTATATGACATCTAGCTATGTGTCATTTTTGTTTTTCCAAATTTTTCGAAAAAGGCTATGGGGGTTGGCGTGTTGGACAATGTAGTACCAGTGTACGTTTACGAGCAAGGAACGATATTGGGGGGTGCTTCCAACCTTGTACATAATGTGTAAGAGATTGATGGGCAGGTATTAGGCCGCTGCCCAACGGGTCTACGAGGATGGAACTGGGTTGGATAAGAGAGAAGCCGCAAGTTTGGCGCAGTTCTGACCCATTGCTTGATATGCTTTGCTTATTTTGTGCTTGCTATGTCCTGGTGCTTTGTACTTCGTAGCACACGTATATACCTACATAGTACCAAAAAAACAAATAGATGGCTATCTACGACTTGTTGAGCCGAAGCCTGTGCTCTCGTGACGGGAGGAGCTAGAACTTGAGCCCGAGCCGGAAGAGAAAGACTGTGAGCTCGATGGCCCAGCACCCCATCCCCGTGAAGCATATCTGTCTCTGTCGTCCCGCCTATTGTTTCGATTTCCAGCCATGTAACCAGCCGCTGCTCCTCCAGCAAGCCCACTCCAAAACCCAGGTCTCCATCCTTGCTGCGACTGATCTGGCTTTGTTCCGGGATAAGGTGGTGGCGGATCATTTCCTGGGCCCCAACCAGGGCCCCAACCGCCGCCGCCGCCACCTCCTCCTCCTCCTCTCCGCCTAGGAGGGCGCTGTCCTGGGTTTGTCCCACTTTGCCATGCAGAGTACACTATCCATCCAAGGACAGCAATGAAGATGAGTGCAAATGCCCATGCGCCCAAATCTGTACCTCCTTCGCCGTCGCTAAACCACCGGCCGTTCGGATTCGCCACGCCCGGATACCTCTTCTCGCCCTTTTCGGTCAATATGAGCCTGTACTCGACTCCGCAGCTGCCCTTGAGGACATAGGGATCATCGCGCGAAGAGTAGCCTTCGCAGATGACGTCGGTGCTGCCCAGCTTGAATTCTTCAGGCAGCGAAGCGGTGCAGCTCCATTCTACGTCCTCGTCGCCGTATGAGGAGCCCTGGTTAGTGCAGCGCAAGACGTCAATCGCGTAGAGGTCGCAGACGGCCTTTGAGGAGATGCATTTGAGCTGCGGGACGGATGCGACGCGGCGAGATGTGGTCTTTGCGCCGTTGCCGCGCAGGGTGAGAGTGCGTACTTCTGAGAGGAGGATTGCGTTTTTGTTGGGTCGGGCGGCGAGAGATTGGATGGGGAAGGCGGAGAGGAAGAAGAGGGCGAGGGCCAGAGGTTCCAAGAACATGGCTGCTGGTTTTTTTTTTTTTTTTTCTTTTTTTTTTCTTTTGGTTCTTGTGACGGTAGACTCTGAAGAGTTTAAAAACCTGAAGTTATTGATTGTTGGACACGAGCGTTTGGAGCGGCCTTGTGTAATACAAGGTCAGGCGCAATATGCTGATAAGATACTCTGTTGGGTGAAGAATTGGTTTGAGAGTAGATAGTTGAGTTAATAACAACTTTCAGGCAGTGTTAGTTACAAAAAGCGTTGATGCCTTAGGGTAAGGACACGATGTCCTGAGGGAGTGGCTTGGGGGTGCTACGTGTGCGCGGATGTTCTCCGATAGAGTTCTCCGATAGACCAGCTCTAGAGCTCTAGAAGAGATTTAAGCAGTGGTTGCTCAAGGCCCATATTAGCTTAGAGGCGGTAGCGTCGAGTCAGGGTGACGGCATGGCTGCGTGCTAGAAGGTAGCGTTGCCATCGGGGTTTGCCAGATATGTACGAAAAGGCCAACAGGCTGTGGCGAATTCGCCTTGTGCAGTATATCTGATTAATCAATCGGCGCGATATAGCCAGCCAACGCAATGACAATTTCGGTTTTTATTTCATTTTAATTCCATTTTAAGTTTTTGTTCTAAAAAAAAAAAAAATTAGAAAGAAAGAGAGTGAGGAGGTTGAACAAGAGGTCAAGGAGGCACGGCAGAATGTTAGAGAGATACCCAAGGAAATGCCTTACATGTTCAATGATGGATATGAAACGGCATGCTCCGTAGGCCTAGAATGAGCCACGACCTGGATGCATGTAGCTGGAGGATGCTCGTAATACCCGTAGAACGATAGCTTCCATAGAGGAGGTGCTTACCGCGAACAGCAAGATTGTGTGTCAAAGTCTCGCACAGCTTGCCGTATGAGTTTGCTGGCGGAAACGCACCTTTAATACAAAGACAGTCGTGCTGCTCTACAGCCGTCCCAGACGTTGATGACAGATGAGCGTATCAGCAACGATTTTTTTTCTCAGCAATCAACCGATGGAGTAGGCCTCTATAAGGCCAATCAGCCATGTTATATTCAGGCAGCGTTCCAAGAATGTGTTATATTTGCCTACCCGACAACCGTGGATAGGTAGGCAAAGGCGGGTTATAAGAACGGGGTTGTACAAGCCCAAAGGAAAGAAAACCGAATAATGGACAATGGAATGCAAGAGCCAGCAAATAAGAAAGATTTAAGCGTATTAGTCTCAATTAATCAAGTATAATTCATTTAGCTGTTACTTTGGCTAGAGGCTAAGTCTTGTCTAGTATCTTCATGTGCAGCATAGGACCCAGCCTACGATGGTCATACAGTGCTATTGGTATTTCCATCTATTCCCGCTGCTCTAATTATTTCTGCTATTCACTAGGTATCTTTCGAATCTGCATCATATTGATCTAGATATTTACTTTGGAGCAGTTGTGATAGGTACCAGCCTCAATGGGTAGGCAGTACGGGGCATACGGTCTTGAGCGTAATACATGGCAGGTGTGGATGTGTCAGCCACGGAGATATTAGTCGTAGTATTACGCGCTAAGACAAGCTTAATCTAGATCTAATGAGACGAGGAATAGGTGAAGTAGCCAATTTAAAGCACATACAATAGCTGTGAAATGTCCCGGAATCTACAAATAACCGAGATCCCCGAATTTACAAACAAAAACTCTCATACAGTCCATGGGAGCTTTTCTACATGCCTAATACACTGCAGTTGGATGTCCAATCTAAAGACGATCTGAGGTCGGGATATTTTGGGGCGCTGTGGGTACGGAACCTCTGCCGTCACTCGGCTGACTGTCCCTGGGACGTCTCAAAGAGGCAATACGTGGCGGTCGTGCATATTACGAGGGCCTTTGACCGACGCCAGTGGATCAAATTCAGTAACCCTTGCAACAGGGGACAGTACGAGTTGCGAAGTTGAATACAGGAGCGCCTCAAGAACGAGGGGGAAAACAAGATGCATTTGTTGCTAGTGGATGCCTACTTCTTATTGACCAAATTGAAGGAGGCCTGGCCTGAGGAGAAGAAGCCAAGCGAGAGAAGACGGAGAAGCGGGAGAAGCAAGAAAAGGGTAGGATTGCAGGTGGCTGGACGAGTCATGCTGAGCTGGCGTGTCTTGGTTACGTTGCCTGAGATGGATTCAGAGCAATAAGACGGTAAGAATCATATTGTGCTAATAAGATTTTACCGGCTGGGATTGTTCCGACGGTGATTGTGGGATAGTACGAGAATCCCAAGTATAAGGAAGGTAGTTGATATGGTGGTGGGATCGACCTTTAATTGTGAACATCAGTGGTATTTTACTCTCACAGTATACAGCAGATATACTAGAGAAACCCCAAGGTGCATGTCAAATGTCCCGCATGTCTCAGAACCTAGCATCGTGAGTGGTGCGCCACGGTGGATTAGATGAATTCCAGCCAATGTCTTGGTTGTGCCTCCTACATATACAGTGCATGCCCGCTACATACACGACCTCATATGGGCATCAAGCCTCAATCCTTTTGAGTCGACGCTGCTACATAGCGCAAAGTGGGAGCTCTCGAGTGGCCAAATGAAGAAAAAAATATATGATTAATACTTGGAATCGTGTTATACAAAGGCAGAACAAACCGCAAGAGAATCTTGGACCTGAGATTGGACTTCTTTGGGGCGACGCACAGTGCGCGGATGCACCGAGGCTAGTGAAATGGAGGCGGCTCACTACATGGTGGTGTCACAGCTCGACTTGGAATACCAACTACCATCCCTGTCGACAGAAGTATGAGCAACCAGGCGAGCTCCTGGCAGCCCAGCCCCCAGACATGCTGTACAGGCACAGTAGAGTGTCCGCTCTCTTCTCCGCCGAAGCAGACAAAAACCAGCGGCGCCCATGGCACGCTCCCTCGGCATCATCCACCTCTGCCGGAGAGCTACGCGTGCCATCTCCTGGGAGACGTGTATAAACGGCAAATCATTCTACAGGAGCTTCTTACATCAAGCATTACTGCTGCTTCGAAGTTTCCTCTCGCGGCGACAAGGTCACGAGTCCGTGCGTGTACAAATCTACCGCCCTGCCTATCCCTTGCTGTCTTTTCGATGACCTAAGCCGTACTGAGCTTTGTTGGACGCTGCCGGCGTCGCGTTGGAGATATATCTGGCTACGTGGACGTGCTATTTACATGTACATACCGAGCATAGTATCTGGTCAACAGCTACGATAACTGAACAGCAGAGTGCCGCACTGATACAGAGAGGCCGTCGTCTTTCGGCGAGCTGATTGTCAACTTCCACCATGGCCGACGAGAAGACTGAAACGGTCACCAGAGAGCTGGCTTCAGAGCGCTCATCGAGTCCGGGTTCCTCTCTTGCAAGTGAGTCGGCCGCCGCCCAAGATTCTCCGTCAAAGGACGAATCAGTTGAGGTCAACAAGGCAGACCATGAAGATGGCATAGAACTAGACGTCATCGCGAACCTAGACCTCGAGGAAAAGAGAACGGAGAAGGGAGAGAAGGAGTCCAAAGAGGAGAAATCCAAGAAGAAAAAGTCCAAGAAAGAGAAAAAGAAGGCCAGCCCAGAAGAATCTCAAGAAGATCTCGAAGAACCTTTTCGTCACTTACCCGACAATGAGGCCGAGATTCTCAAGCGACAGGCTCTGACACCCACTCTCAAGCAGGGCATTGCTGCGCTCTACCGATATAGCACCAGACTCGACATCTTCATCATGATGATCGGGGCCATTTGCTCCATTGGCAATGGTGCTGCTCTACCTTTGATGACACTGCTCTTCAGTGGCCTCCAGAAGACTTTCTCTGAGTTTACGGTAGGCCTGATCGACAAGAGTGGGCTCAGTCATGGCCTTTCAAAGTATGTGTTGTACTTTGTGTATCTCGCTATCGGCCAGTTCGTCGTCACTTACATCGCTACCGTGGGATTCATCTTCGTGGGCGAGAATATTTCCACCCGAATCCGAGAGCATTACCTCGAGAGCTGTCTACGTCAAAACATTGGCTTCTTCGACAAGCTTGGCACTGGAGAAATCATCACTCGCATCACGTCCGATACCAATATTATCCAAGACGGCATATCAGAAAAGGTAGCAGTCACGATTGGGGCCATCTCCACGTTTGTGACTGCGTTTGTGATTGCGTTTGTGACTTCTTGGAAGTTGACGCTGATTCTTTCGAGTGTCATCTTTGCTATTCTAATCAATACAGCCTTATATTCTGGCTACATGATGAAAAATAGCTCCGAGTCCATCACAGCTTTTGCCCACGGCAGCACTCTAGCCGATGAAGTCCTCAGCTCCGCAAGAACTGCTGTTGCCTTTGGACTGCAAGACCGGTTGTCTAAGCAGTATGACAAACACCTGGAAAAGGCTGAATATTACGGCTTCAGGCTCAAAGCTGCCGTTGGAGTCATGGTTGGTGGCATCATGTTGCTCCTCTATATGAGCTATGCTTTGGCTTTTTGGCAAGGCAGCACATTTCTCTTGAGAGGCGAGATATCTCTCAATCACGTTATAGTCGTGATGATGACAGTGCTGATGGGAGCTTTCAACATGAACGCTATTGCGCCCAACGCGCAAGTTTTTGCTTCTGCGATTAGCTCAGCGTCAAAGCTTTTCGACACCATTGATCGTGTTTCGCCCATCGACCCGGCAAGCGAAGAAGGCGGCATCATTGAGGCTGTCCAAGGCAATATCAGGCTGGAGAATGTCAAACATATCTATCCTTCACGCCCTGGCGCTGTCGTCATGGACGATGTTACGCTTGAGTTTCCTGCGGGAAAGACAACTGCTTTAGTGGGAGCATCCGGATCTGGCAAGAGCACCATCATAGGCCTTATAGAGCGGTTTTATAACCCTGTAGGAGGCAAAATCTATCTTGACGGGCACGACATTACCACACTGAACCTTCGCTGGCTGCGTCGCCAGGTGTCTTTGGTTAACCAAGAGCCCACACTATTTGGAACGACGATTTTTGAAAATATCCGTTACGGCCTGGTAGGAACCGAGCACGAAAATGAAAGCGAAGAAAAACAGCGTGAGCTGGTTATTGCCGCCGCAAAGAAATCCAATGCTCATGATTTCGTAAGCAATCTCACAGAAGGCTACGAAACTGATGTTGGCGACCGTGGTTTCCTTCTCTCTGGTGGACAGAAGCAGCGGATTGCTATTGCGCGAGCTATTGTTAGCGACCCAAAGAGTCAGTTCAACATCAATTTTTCTTTATTATCTTCGCTTGTATTTGTGTATCTTGATTGCTAACATGGTCGTGTTTAGTTTTACTTCTCGACGAAGCAACGTCGGCTTTGGATACAGAGTCTGAAGGCATCGTGCAGGCAGCCCTAGAGGCCGCTTCTGCTGGCCGGACTACCATTGCCATTGCTCATAGGCTATCAACCATCAAAGATGCCGATAACATTGTCGTCATGTCACAAGGCCGAATAGTAGAGCAAGGCACTCACGACGACTTGGTGGAGAAGAAGGGTGCCTATCATAATCTGGTGACTGCACAGAATATTGCGGCGGTCCAAGACGTCACACGTCAAGAAATGGATCTTGTCGAGGAGCATGAAGATGTGTCAATCAAAAAGCAATTGAGAACTGTAGATTCTGATGACCTGGAGCAAAACAGACTTAAACGAGCCTCGACCGTTAAGTCTCTATCAAGCATTGTCCTGGGCGGACGTACTGCTGAGGAAGATGCAAGATACAGCACTTGGGCTCTGGTCAAATTCGTCGCCAAATTCAATCGTAATGAGTGGAAGCGTATGATATCTGGTCTCGTCTTCTCAATACTCTGTGGTGGTGGCAACCCTATCTCTGCTGGTGAGCTCCGACTATCCCATCCTTGCTTATTCCTTTTTCTACTTTGTAGAGATGTTTGCAATTTACTAACGCTTTGAAATCATCGACTTTAGTCTTCTTCGCCAAAGAAATTGTCGTTCTGACGGCTGCTCTCTTGCCCGATGCTAATACCAGCCAGATAAGACATGACGCATACTTCTGGGCCATCATGTTCATCGTGCTGGCTGTCGGTATGATGATTTGTTATTCTGGTCAAGGAATATCGCTCGCTTCGTGTTCAGAGCACCTTATCCACCGTATCAGATACGAAACTTTTAGGACATTTCTTCGGCAGGACATTTCCTTTTATGATAGAAAGGAGAACTCCGCAGGTATACTGATGGCAACGCTCTCAACCGAGGCCAATAACGTTGGCGGTCTCAGCGGTGCTACTCTGGGAACAATCCTTCTGACATTATCGACTCTTCTCTCTTCAATGGTCATGGGGTTGGCTATTGGATGGAAACTGTCACTTGTCTGTACGGCAACAATCCCCGTCTTGTTAGCTTGTGGCTTCTTTCGGTTCTATTTGTTGCTCCGTTTCCAAACAAGGGCACAGACTGCCTATGCAGACTCTGCCGCCTACGCCTCCGAGGCCATTTCATCCATCCGCACAGTTGCGTCCCTTACTCGTGAGCAGGACATTATGCGCAAATATCGCGGTGACATTGCAGCCCAGCGGCGCAAAGGTTTGAACTCCATACTTTCGTCGAGTGCCGTCTACGGTGCTGCCCAAGGCGGCATCTTTCTCTGCTTTGCACTCGGTTTCTGGTACGGCGGTACTCTGCTTGCTACCCATGAATACGATCTGTTTACCTTTTTTGTCTGCTACATGGGCATTATTTACAGCGCCCAGTCGGCAGGAAGCTTCTTTTCGCTCGCGCCCGACATGGGCAGGGCCCATACGTCGACCTTGGGCTTAAAGAAACTCTTTGATCGTGTACCAAAGATTGATGCCTGGTCAAAAGAGGGCGAACAACTCAGTAAGGGCGAAATAGAGGGCAGAGTTGAGTTTCGTGACATTCACTTTCGTTATCCTACACGGCCAGAGCAAGCTGTTCTTCGAGGCCTCAGCCTGACAATCAAGCCAGGCCAGTATGTTGCCTTGGTGGGTGCTTCTGGATGCGGCAAAAGCACGACCATCTCATTGCTGGAGCGATTCTACGACCCCTTGGCGGGTGGTGTCTTTGTCGATGGCAAAGATATAAGTACCCTTAATGTTAGCGACTACCGATCATTCATTTCGCTCGTGAACCAAGAGCCAACTCTATACTCGGGGACAATTAAAGAGAATATTCTTCTCGGCACACCCAAGGAAGACGTCTCGGACGAGGAGTTAGAGCGGGTCTGCCACGAGGCCAACATCTACGAAACTATCGTTTCGCTCCCCGATGGATTCAACACGCTCGTTGGTAGCAAGGGCGGCTTACTCTCGGGCGGCCAAAAGCAGCGCATCGCCATTGCTCGGGCGCTGATACGTAATCCCAAGATTCTGCTCTTGGACGAAGCCACATCCGCTCTCGATTCAGAATCCGAGGTTGTTGTTCAGACGGCCCTGGATAGGGCTGCGGCTGGGCGTACCACAATTGCCGTTGCCCATCGCCTGAGCACGATACAGAAGGCAGATGTCATTTTCGTGATTGATCAGGGCTGCGTTGCCGAGTCTGGAACTCATCAGGAGTTGATGAGGAAGAATGGGCGGTACGCCGAGCTGGTCAAGCTGCAGAGTTTGGAGACGGGCTCGTAAAAGAGTAGCAGGACGCTGATGGCTGGATATGCCTGCTGAAATGATGGTCAAGTATGCTGCTCATTAATCGTTTCTGTGGTATATAGACAGACACATTTACACTCAAAAAGGCAGAAGCGAGATTCCATTTGTTTTCCCCTTTCTTTCTTTAGATTTTTTCACTCTTACCTCTCTTCGTGAGGTTTGTACTTCATATCTGAAATACGCCACTTGCTCTATTGCTCTATAGTTTGATTTTAATGGAGATTTGTATTTTTGTCATGAGATATTGATTTGAAATGAAGAACTGACAAACATGTATTACGCTTACGAGGACATATCACGTTCTGAAAAAACCTTTTCTTCGATGATACTCCGAGGTACCACCTGTTAAACAAAGAACATGTGCAAGAGAGTAAAATGCAATTGTGGCGTAGGTTTGACGAAGAGATGGTCCAAGTCAACCATGTACAGCTGACCCCCGATGTTTCATCCACAGCTGAAATCTTTGATTCTGGAACTTTTACAGATATAGTCGCGCAACAAGAGCCACCTGTACCTGAAAAGCGTCCGTCCACTACTTTGCACTAGCCTCCTGTCGTGATCTTCAGGCGGGAGGATAAAAAAAAGAACTAAGTGCCCGTGCCAAAGATAGATATTATGGAGTAAGGCTAATGCCGTGCCACCCGTAGTCTGATGTACAAATCTTATTACTGCAGGGCAGCAGGCTGAAACCGATACCTACAACTATGGGATCTTGGTTGCCGGCGACCCGGGGCATTACGAATCGATTTGCTCCAGACTTGTTTTTGGGCAGGGCGAAACAGGGGCAGCAACTGAAATCAGGCTGTGCTCTGATCCCGTGTTATTAGCGAATAATTGCAAGGCAAGTATCGTGCTTTGTTTCTTGGACAGCAATTCTGTGCCACTTGTGGCTCTTGTGCGACTATAAAAATGCACATGGAAAATTGGTGGCGCTCGCAGCGTGTATTCTTTTGACTCAGGTCGACCGCAATGGTGGTCCTGGTGGGTTTCCACTGGACGGCAAGCGGTGGATGAAAAAAGATGCACGCTGCATGTGTGGCGTGACTGGGGGCGGCACTGTTTAGTATTCCGGAGCTGTTCTACGGGACTTGCACTATTCTTCTGCAGGGGGACCGCGTGTTGCGTGTCGTACAATGTGCCCGTTGAAGAGAGCTGAGGGTGGAGAGGCAGGAGAAAAGAGTCGTTGGACGGAAAATGGATTTATCGCACAGACTTTTCACCAATTGACGTTATTATACTTCAACTACTCTATTGCAGGCACGTGTTATGCACAGTAGTAGCAGAATAAGTTGATTTCATGTACTGTGCACTAAGCATGCTACGTGTCGTATTCAATTTGCCGTGCTGCCTCTTGTCATTTTTCTCACACCGAGTTGTTGCGAAGCCCAGGCCGAGTACTTGGAATCGTGCCTGTAATTGGCTGCCCTTCCTTTTATTTTCCCAGACCATTCATGTACTGCAAAGGGTACTTTTTCAGCCGTGCTCGAATCATAAGCCATTGATAGATTGCCGCATCCCGTCAAGGTATAATGGCCTGCAGGTGAAAGCGGTGGAGGGATCTGGATTTCGGAGCTAAGAGGCGGGAGAGCAACCAGTTTTCACTAGCCAAGCTTTCTAGCGCTATTGGCTGCAATGTCGACCTGATTCTAGAGCAGTGCGACCCTACCGCCGCCCTACGGCTGGTGCATTGTGTCCATTGAAGTCTTTTAGCTTCAAGGTGCATTTGGCTGTTCATGCACGGTGGTGATGGTGGCTGGATGCTTGATGCAGTCTATGGTGAGTCACAGCAGATGGCAATTTGGTTGCCATACAACGGCATGTTGACAACTCATACTAACAGCATCGTCAATCAGATACGGGCGTCGCCTGTGAGAAAATATAAACAAATCTCTTCAATCCAATAGCTTGCGCATGTGGCTTGCTTCGGCCTCGCTACACTGTGAGATGCAATTAAACTCACCTGACGCTATTAACGGGCTTCTTATCCAAACTAGGCCAGGGGGAGGCGCCGCTCCTTCGCCTACTGCCAGTGGCGTCTTGATAGCGCTCCCGTTTGCTGTGGCTTTTTTCGTCTTGATAATTGGACCGTGCTGGGAAAAGAAAAAAAAAAAAGAGAGAAGGTTGAAGCTGGAGAGCACGAGCAGCCAGCCTCGCAGTCGGCATCATGTAGAAACGCACAAGCACGGCATCGTCTCCAATCGACACGCCAAGGCTCTGCGGGCTTTTTCTCCCTTCCATCTCATATTCTACCGGTGACCTCTGCCCAATCGCGGTGCCGTATACCCCGTACTTTGGCCCATCCCACGCACCCACTGGCTGGCGCTTTGGTGATGATGCCCCCGGTGCCCGTGCCCACGTCGCTAGCTGCATAGCTTGCACGCTTTAGGCGCTGCGCACACCGTCGATGGCGGGGCGATTGCTCAAACCAGGGGAGCGCGCCTGCCTTGGCAGCTCCGGGCCTGTTGCAGGTCCGCGTTGTCCCTTCCCTCTTGGCCTACTAATCTACAGCAAGGCCCGGCTGCTCCATAGCTGTTGCCAGTACTAATGAACTCTTCCTCCGGGCCCTTTTCCTTTCCCTTGCACATCTTTGCTCTTTTCATCCGCTCGTTTGATCTACATCGTCGTGTCTTCCCTGTAATTTCAACGTCCTGCTTCGCTAAGCTCGCCGTGCCTTGTCCTTCCTACTTGCCTACCAAGGCAGGTGCTTCGTGCCAACAATTACTTCGAGCTTTCATTTTCTCCCCTTCCTCCCCGCGCCATTGCTCTTGTCCAAGTTACTTCCGTCTTCCCACGAGGTGTCTGCTTTTTTTGGCGTTCATATTGCGAGGCAGAACAAACGGGGGGTGGTGGAGGGACTGGACAACAACAAGAAGAGCATTGTTGGTAGAAGAGGGCACAGCTTCCGGAAATCGAAAGCAACAGACAATTAGCCCCTAGGCAGACCACAGAGCAGAACAGAGAAAGCATCGTCGTCGCCTTCAGCTGCTTCTACGGAACTTGGAGCTCACATCAACCAAGGCTCCCGCTTAGCGCCGCGAGAACGAATTCGACTTACACGCACTTTGAACTGAGCTGAGCAATGGTCTATGCATCACGATAACCAGTTCCGCTGACTGAATTCGCACCAAAAACTACTGCTCAATCTCGGCGCTGACCCGATCTGTGGCTCCAACTTGACCTCGTGTAAGCTTTATCGGTAAAAGTGACGTTAAAGGCTGCATGCTTCGATCGAGGAGGCCAACAAATACCACGATTTACTCGAATATCATCTTCAGAACACTTACCAAGTTATCACAATGTTTAATCAACTAATATCCGCCTCTGTCGAGCGTTCCAAAACCAATACACCAACACGCCGAGTATACCAGATGCGCTTCGCACTTCTTATCATCGCATTTCTGGCGACCGTCGGGTCTGCTGCCACAGTGCCAGCGCGTGCCTCTACTCGTATTCCGACGCTATTAATCGATACAAGTCCACCGCCATCTCCTCAATCATCGGAGGAATTACTTGATATTTTTCCAGCCTATATTGGCGAGCCTGAGTTACGGCATGTCGAAGAAGTGGAGACAACTCATAGCAGCGATGCCTTGCTACGCGAGAAAGGACAGATGAAGAGAAGGAATGCAAAGGTAGCTCCCACCGCTGCAACCACGACGGTGTCAAAGCCCACCAGTGGTGCACTGGCAACATCATCTCCATCATCATCTCCGTTGCCAGAGCCATTCGATAATACGCCAGCCTCTGCCTTTCAAAGTTCAGGCTCAACCGACGCATGCCCCCAGTTTATATCGAGTCTTCTATCGAACCCTACTTTCAAGAGCTGCTACCCGGCCTCCATGATGCTCCAGGTGAGTTTTACATCCTCTTCGATGAATATTTGGAATACGCCATACTAGGTTTGAATGCCACTAACTCGGGTATACCAGTCTTCAACTGGGTTCTTCCAAGCCGAAAAGTCGCTTCTCAGCATAGTGCAGGTTCTAGATGCAACTTGCAAAGCTGACTCGTCCACTTGTGCAACCTTTATGAATCAAGCCGCGACGAATCTCACCATGGCTGGTAATTGCAAGACTGAGGTTGAACAAAATCAGACTCTTGTTCTCCAAGCATACGACGGTCTGCTGGCCTACAAGACAGTATATGCGGCAACTTGTCTCCAAAATCCTACCTCGAGCCAATATTGCTTTGCAAACGCTGTCACCAATCTCAATACGCCATCAGACGCCTATCTCTACTTCTTGCCTTATGGCATAGCCTTACCCGGCAGCTCCAACCCATCGTGCAGCTGGTGCACCCAGCAGACCATGGATATATATTACTCCGCCTCTGCAGTCCGCAGCTCATTAGTTGCCGGCGTCTACCAGGCCGCGGCTCGCCAAGTCAACACTTTGTGCGGCCCCAATTATGTCAACAGCACGCTGCCACCAGCTTCATCAGGAGTCCATGCCGTACGACCAGCCATATATGCGACTACATTAGCCGCCCTTTGTGCTACACTCGTTACTCTCATTTCGGCCTTATAGGCGACGACTCATAAAAACGCTTGTTCAAGATGGCATATATATCGATCAAGCACATTGCATATTTATTCGAACAATCCTTTAACTTGGATACATTTTCTCACATTTAAACGTAATGTTTTCAACGATTTAAGTACATACGAACAACAACGCATATTTTTTTTTAATATCATTTTCAAATATACCACTCCAGTATCTGCTGACCTCCATCACCATACTGGAGGTACCCTTTCAGCGCACTCTGCTTTGATATGCTGTTGTCTGTGTTGGCTTTTGCTTTTTCTTTTTGAAATATTAAAGCTACATAATTTTTGTCTCTTTGAGACTATCTATACATACTGCATATGCATATACTCTTATATAACTACTGTTGGGAAACAGTAGGGTTTCTAGGAACATCAACACTCGTTGAGAGATGAGCGAGGAGGATTAGGTCAAATTGGCAGGATATATCTTGGATAATCGCATATCTAGGTATCAAGATTAGAAGAACATTAGGTAGCACATACAAGAAAGTTGTCAATCTTGTCAACAAATAAAATCCTTATAAATTTCAATATTTAAATCAACGTGAGAACACGTGCTTTTATGCGGCACCGTTTGAGCAGACTCAATTCTCTGAGCAGATGATCGCTGCAGCAATACATTTGACCCGGTAATCTAGTACTGTTACAGGATTGAACGTTGAAGCCGATACCACAAGGGATACCATGTAGAGTCTATGAAGGCGATATTGTGCTTTAAGCTACACTTATTGTAGCGCAGACGGAAGGATAGATTGACGTATGGACTATAAACGCGATGTTGCGGTAAACTAAATCTAGCCATTACTGTATAGGTGAGTAGATAGACTATGAAGACGATATAATGTTAACATTAAACTACGCATATTATTGCAACGGGAACCTAGATGACTGGATGTACTGTGAAGATGGCACTGTGTTTAATAACACATATCACAAACACTAAATACTCATTTCATCACTTGTTACCCTTTCGAAAAAGTAGTCTCAGGGCATATGCCACCCATACTAGTAATATATATGTCTACAGATAGAATGGCAAGTATAGTAAGTTGTTTCATGGTAAATAGTACTGCTAGTGCTGAAATCCTACGGGAAATGATTTCAGAAAAAAAGCTTCCACTGTCTCATTCCTAATTCCGGGTTAGTCCTTTACTGTTTTGGCTCTTGATAGACACGGGACACAAATGGGACCGCCCAGCCAATCAGTATACCTATATCAGGGCCAATAATAGGTAGTATTTTCCGCATCGTGATAGTCGTTGCAATGCCGGCCCCAGAGAAATCCAAGCGAGTAGGCTACTATATCCTTCCCTTCCCGGCAGAGAATTGTACCACTAGCCGCGGTCACGCAAGAGGCTTCCTGCGCCGGCACGGCAGTCGGCTTGACGGCCCAACATGCAGCCATATATGGAACCTGTCAACTGAAGCTGCCGCCTTCCAGAGCACTAATACAAAAGGGCTGATGCTAGGAAACAATGCTCCGTAAGACAAGAGCTGTTGTGCTTTTCGTCAACGTTACGTTGGAGCGGGTAGCCACGACACTGTTCACCGGTCGACGAATGAATATCTTTTGTCCCGCCAACCAGCCGCACCGGCCGCTCCATAAGGCGTCCCCCCTCATCGGCTAATATACTTTTGGTCCAGCACAGCCAAAGGGCTGCCGTCAAATTGACAGGTCATCATTGCCGAGTCCAGCACGAAGCATGGCGCGCGCGAGTGCAGCTGGGCGCCAGGCCAAATGTCTCGTCTCAAGCCGCTATATCATGCAAGGAAACTGAACCCGGGCTGCTAGACCTGGCTGAAGTGAAGCGCCCCCATTCTTGGTGAGATAATAGTCTGCTGTCAGAGATTCCAGCTTCCAGGCCGCCTGTTGGTGGTGAATATGAATTTGATACATGGCAGCTAGCCGTCTCCCAGCCGTCCGCAACTCGGATATGAACTTGAGAAAGCGAGAACCGAGGAGCAGGCGTGTTCCAGTGGATAACAGCATGCCTGGTGTGTGACACGGCATCTATCCGGGATCAGCAGATCTATTTGACGGGTTTTCGTCTTTTTTGACGCGTTCGCGTGTATACGTTGAATTGGGCGCAACCAACGATCGTCATTTAGAGATATCATTGTATATGCAGTTTAACAATGGACTTGTTGGGCACAATGCTGCGGCTTCAAGTGAAAACCTGGAATGATTTTCATGGTAATATTTCCAATAGGTAGTCCAGCGGGCTATTCACACAGGCAGCGAGAAAGGGGCTTTTTTGGACCCCAAGAAACTGAGGAAATAGGAGAAGGCAGCACTTGCGGGCGCTGTAAGCATCTCACACACCTCAGTACTGTCTTGGATTACCAAGTTGTCGTTTTCGTGACGGGTCACCGCCACTGGCAGCCCCATGAAGAAACTCTTGACGCTTAAATTCAGGTTTTAGGGCCAACACGACGCGCGGACCGTTGGCTGGTTGGCTGGTTGGCGATTGGCGGTTGGCGGCTGTTGTATTAATCCAATCAAATAACGCTCGCATGCAAGGAAGAAGTAACGCCAGTCGAAAAGGAGGCTGCCTGTGGTTTATAGCTGGCCATCGAAGGATGGGCTTTTCTTTGCGTAGAACACATACAGTTATACGCAATGCTATGCCTTCATGGTCCCTCGAGTCATGTCGATTTGGCAAAAGTCTCTTGTTCAATGTGATTCTCAGCCGGTCTGCGGTATGCCAGTAGGCATGAGCATCGGTCACTCACCGAGGCAGGATTCCAAGCGTAACAAGTGCCATCATGTGATGAGCAGTGAGCTGATATCACCAGTAGTACCTAGACGTATGCGCGTGGTTTTATGGGTGAGACATGCGGATGCACCAGGAAAATTTCCGTGGAATGCACGGAAAGGGGGAAAGACAGCATGCAGCCATTCACATAAGCTTCCACTTTGGAAAAGGGCGTGTGAGACATGTCGACAACTCTTCATGCTGTCCTAGTTTGAAGACAAGCAACTCGACTTGACGGGTTGGCTGTCATGGCATACTTCTCCGCCTAAAACTCCACAGCTAAACAGTCCCTGGCCCGAAGCCTACTCTAAAAGGGCCTCTTTTCACGCCGGGGAAGACGGAAAGCGGGAAGCGGAAGACGGGACGATGCAACAAAGTTTTCTGGACAAGGCTACCTAGCAAACTTCGAAGAGGCCGGCTAGGGGCCACATTATGCGCCCTCGGACGTACTTTTCCACTTGCAGGCTGCACTGGGATGGAGCACTGCTCCATGCCTGTACTTTTGTCCACCTGTGATGACGGGGATGATGAGCCAGACCGGGCAGAACAAATCCACGGGCCCGGTTCTTGGCAACTAGAGTGAAGACGCGAGCGCTAACGGGGAGCAGCCAGAAGGGATGCCCGCGAGGAGGAGCACGAGCACGAGCACGAGCACGAGTAGGAGCATGAGTAGCTTTTGCAACGAAAGTAAGGCCCGTATTGATGGCTCTTGTTGCCGAGCTGGCACAAGGTCCTTGACTCAATGCCGTCTCTGTTGGGCCAAGGCCCAGGTCTAAGACACGGTCCCGCTCAGCCTTGTCCAAGCTGCAAGAGGGTGTCTCGGCTGGAAAATAGAGCGTTGCCACTTGGCTGCTCCTCGCATAGACACAACGAGCCGTACTGTAGAGCTCGCGCAGTTCCCACGGAGCAAAGAGAGATCAGTTGACTGATCATCTGCAGATACAGAGGCTGGCCGGAGCCTGCAAGAGCAATACGCACCGCGTCCAGGTGGAGCAGAGTCCCGGCGAGTCAAGCGAATATCGCCATTCGGCGGCAAGTCATGGCTGGACGTGGTCAGCAGCTTTCTTGCAAGTTCAAGCGCCTACCGGCCACTGGCAGCGGGAAGAATCGACCCATTCCTAAGCTGCGATGCCCGATTCACAAGCGCTGTAGCAAAGGCCAGTGGCGGAGCTTGTCGATGCCATCCGCTCGCCGTTACTGGATGCTTCGTATAATAGCGGTTCCTGGGCGATTGCTGGGGCCATTAGATAAGCAGCCAGGTCTTGAGACAGGCAAATGCCCCGCGGCTGAGTCCATCGGCGCCGACACCTTGCTCTGTACCTTATTTGGACAGGATTGCGATCCAAAGCAGAGGGCTAGATTGGCGGTGAGAGGCCGGAATAGAGTCCGATGACGAGACGCAAGTGCCGAGTGGATGGCCAGGCAATCTGGCGTGGCAGCAAAATGCACACCAGGTGGGGACGGCTAGAGCCTAGCAGTAGCACGAATCTGCACATCTGGGCGCTAATTAGGCCCGCTCTCGCGAAGAGGCTGTCAGTCAAGCAGAGGACCAGAAGTGATCAGAAGTGATCTAACTGTCTGGGCAGTAGCATGGAATGGTGCTGGAGGTGCCAATGGTGCTGCTGCGGGTGGTTCCCGCAAGGGTGTCGTGGTGCGAGCTCTCGTGAGGAGGATCAAGATGCAGCTTGTGCTTCAGCATCATGCAGAAGGACGCAGCTCCTGCCACAGTATCAAATGCTGCAGGCATGGCACCTACTCCGTGGCATCATACTGCAGACTTGGTAGAAGCGGCCCTATATTTAGAGGTATCAGTGCTGCGACGGCATATGCACGGTACCAATCTGGCCTGTCGCGACATGGAAACAGGCTCAGCTCGACGGACGATATCCGATGCTCCTCGCAGATGCGCAATCCAAGCCTGCCCCTGGCTTGGACAGCATGGGTGCAGGTCGCGTATCATCTCAGTGTAAAAATGCTGCAGGTAGCCATGGGTCGAGCAGCTCCCTGGCGCCTCCTGTAGTTAAAACAGGTACCCAACTCAAGCTACTAGGTATCTGCTAGGTTCTCCGGTGATATCAATTGCCCAGCATTCGTAAATACCGTACTGTAAACATGCCAGAGCGACCTTGAAATTTACGCACACGGGAACCAAGCGGCCAGCGCTAGGTAGTGGGTACCTTCCCACATGCGCTACTCACTTAGCACCGCTAGTACCTACTACCCGGTTGCGGGTACTACTAGTAGCCTGGTGGCAGGACTGGCAAGAGCTCCAACGAGAACCTGCTCTTCCCAGCTTTCTGTTCAAGGTTGTCTTCTGCCCCCTTCCTTCCATTGAATCTGCGCCTGCATCTGCATTCTCGTCTAGGCGATGTAAGTGTTGCCAAGGACCTTCCAGGAGCAGGCCTTTCTCTTACGTACGGCTGTCACAGGCACTGGCGGCTCGGTTGGGCTAGACCCTGCAAGTATGGACGATCCATCCTCCCACACATGGACCAAAAGGGTCAAGGAACAGGAGGGAGCAGAAAAGCTGAGAGCAGAATCCAACCGGTGCAAGGATTCCCTTCTAGAGCTTCATGGATTACCAGCACCCTCGCCTTCGCTTGCTGTTCCTTAACGAGACCGACTTACACCACGGCGAATTGCCATGTGCAGCCGCCTGCGAATTGACCCCCGTCAGGATGCCAGTGCCATGTGAGCGGCGGCATTAACGACGTCCACGGCTCAGACACGAGACGCATTGGTGTGCTCATCCATGCGTTCTGGATGCGACGCTGCAGCTCTCCTGCTCTGTGCAAAAGACTTGCACATGGCGTGCCTTATCACTGGCTGCCATCGAGGCTGGCCGCGGTCTCAGAAGAGGACGCTTGCCCTGGTTACCATATCGCCCACGGCTCTCGCTTGTCTTCTCGCTGCTTCGATACCTCGAACTGGTAATTTTGCGCAGCTGAGTCTTTCCGAGTTAAAGCTGCTAAGAGCAGCACAGACCACCTTGTCCACGCTGAAATGAGGGCATCACATCTCATCACACCGAGAGGTAGTCCAACCGCAGAGTTCTCCATGTTGAGTACGGTATTCGCGTTCCAATTGTGACCAAGGGGAGAGAATTGTTCTCAGGCCGTGCTGCCCGCCCCATGACCGACCTACCTGCACAGGTACATGGCGGCTAGGGAACGGGACGTTCGCCAATACAAAGAGTCCCTTTTCTGTCAGTCCCCAAAGCCAAATCTCAAACGAACCGAGGACCGTTGATCCGTGGTCTCTGGTAATGACACTTCGAGGCACGTCCTAATGCTTCAATTTTCATCTTCAGTGCCAACTATTACGGAGGAATACTGTGATGAAACTATGCTGGGCCGATGTCGAGTATTTAGTAGCTTTGAGCCGGCATCACCTAACAAGTACTGTACCTACAGACTACTATACCTACAGACTACTATCAGGGCAACGTGAGTAACCCGGCCTCCCTTGGACTTGTCCTGGCGGTTAGCACCGCTAGCCGATATTTTGTACCCCAACAGCCAGCCAACAATCCCTGCGTCACGTCTTGAGCTGGGCCTTGATAGTGCCAATGTTAGCCCAGCGCTGCAGCCTAGACACAGCACAGTTGCTTGCCCCATTCTGAGTGCCACATCCTCAAACCCAGCATCACTGCACGCGCCTGAAATACATGGCGGCACATTTCCTGCTTCAAGGGAGAGAGAGAAGCCCATGTTGAATATGAAAGGTACAGAGCTAGCAGTACTTGGTAGTCGTACGGGTGCGCTGTTTAGAGCACCTTTGCCCGTGATACCAATGCCTGCTTCATACGTCACACATGAGCGAACAGCTCGGCATCATCAGAGCTCGCCTAGCGGAATCAACGCGCAATAGGCCGCAGCGGCCCCAGCGATTCGGATTCACCCACCGCCACATCAACCATGCTGTGGCATGGGAGGATGCGTCTCCGCCCTGTGGGAATAAGATCTGTCAGTTGTGACCTGTGCCCACTCCCCCCTGGTCGACGCCAATTGGCTACCCCGGCTGGACCGCTCGCGCAGGTGGTCTCATTATTGTCTCTGCGGCGTGTCTGTGGAGCACCAAGGACGCGGTCCCTCTTGCCTTGGCCCTTTTGGAGCATGCGTACATGCGCAATCAGAGAGGCTAACACTCTTCGCGTGGTCGAGAGCTCGATATATGGCGTTGGCCAAATGTCCCAACGACGGACTCGCCATCGAGCGTCTCTCGTCCCTCGGGCCAGATCCTGCGTGGCTTCGCTGGCTTCGTCGACAGCTGGCATTGATCCTGCTTGCCGTGGCCCTTGATACGCCAACATTTTAGGTACTACTACTACTTGAGTTTTCACGTCTCTTCTTGCGCTCTCTCCACTCCATCGTCTCCTCATCTACCCTTGCAACTAGTTCCCTGGGGCTATTCAAAGCTACGGTACAACAAGTCTGAGATATCGACAACTACTACTAGCGGTAGTCGTTACGGTATCGCGTTCTCTCCTGTCCACCTCTTTCTTAGTCGACAAAGCTAGGGGCGCGCTTCCTTCTCCCATGAGCACATCTTGTTGATACCAACGCCGCTCGTGACTCTTGTTGAGTGAAGCAACAGCGTTTGCTTGCCACCTCTACCTCCTTCGGCAGCACTGTTCAATTATACCAGGGCGCCCTTTATCCTCAGAACTCTCCCCAGCCAGAGGTTGGCCCATACGGCTGGCAACAGCCTCTTCCCTCCTAGCCATCGGGGCGGCGCGTCTTTTGTCTCACACGGGACGTACTTGTAGGTAGCAGACCAGCAAGCAGCAGGCACATCGACAACCCGGATCGTACTTGTACGCATGCACATGTACGTCCCCCCTCCCTGCATACGCTTCTCCTCTGCTGTGTCTGGCGTGGCGCGGAGAAACTTACTTCAATTCACGGCGGCTGTCAACTAGGCATATCTTGCTGCCGCCCAGCGCCAGCACCGCGCTCAAACCTCACGAGGGCAGCCCAGTCGAACATCGCGCTTGTCCCGGTCGCGGAATCTGAGTGGTATTAGCTGCTGTATACACACACTCCTCCTTGTGCCCCGCATCCACACACGTACATATCCATCCGCCTCCACCCACGCCAGCAACGATCTTGGTTGCAGGCATGCAGCTTGCAGTTCCCTCTACCTGGTTCAAGAACTCATCCCGATTGAGCCCTGGAATGAGGGTCTAGGAGATCTCTAACCAGAACCGCATTGGCTCGTTTGGGTGTCCGCTCTTGAGCTAGGGTGCGCTGACTGGCCTTAATATCCTATTACTGCTACTACCAGCACCATTACTTTTTAGTTGCCGCCATTGCATTGTCACCACCGTCTGTCTACACCTTCCCTCACCTTCCCTCGACCATTGCGCCTCTTCTCTCTTTCTACTGTTTGTCCTGGAACAGAGCCGATTATGTCTTCGGCTCCAGGGCGCGCCCAAGACAGCTTACCAGGGCACTACAATCCAGCACTAAGGCCTTCTAGCTTCGGGAGTGAAATGGACGCTCGAAATCCCCACGGACTAGACAATATGCCTCGTATGCCAGATCATGCCGGCATGGGCCATTATTCTGCAAACACCGCCTTGGGAGGACAACGATTGCCTCCTCCACAGAATCTGCTTGCAGGACCTCCTTACACGCCAGATACTTTTCGACCTCCCTCTCAAGAGCACCCTCAATATTATCGACCGCCGTCTTATCCTCACACCAATGCCGGCCCTGGCGTTTCAGCTCCCCTAACTTCTCCGTCGCATGCCCCATACACCGGACCTGTCACTCATCAGAGCTATCCGAGCCATCAGATGGCAGAGACGGTTCCACCGCCTCAGATGCTGCCGCCAGTGACGCCTGGTAGGCTCGACAATTCCGCTGATCCTCGATTTTCCCAATTCCCTCCTAATATGAACCACATGAATCATTCGCTGCCTCCGCCACCGCCACAATCATACCGAGAACCAGAGGGCAGCAGCGCGCCATCTTATGGTACAAGATACGACCAAGACACTCCCATGATGGAATCAACACTGCAGCCAGAGCCTTCGAGGCCAATAGCTCAGCCGTCATTCTACAATCAAGACAGCGCAGAAGCTGCTCCGGTCAAAGTACCCAATCTACTGCAATCAAATAAGGCCCATTTCTTGAGTGACATCAGCTTCGAACTCATAATGCGCCAGCAGCCAAACGCAGCCCGAGCTTGCGGATTCGGCGATAGAGATCGAAGAGTCATTGACCCGCCTCCGATTGTGGAACTCATCGTAACAAACCCGAATCTCACGCAAGAGGATGTCAGGGTCTACCTACGGTACGAGAGCTATGTCATGAGCTGCGCCATATTCGACGAATCAGGAGAACGCGACTCTTCTTACATGCCAGAAGAATACCAACACCAGCGACGGTTGATGGGTTCTCTTGTTTCGACGCCGTTCGTGGGACAGGACGAGAATGGGAAGGAAGGCTGCTTCTTCTGCTTTTCTGATCTTTCATGCCGTACTCCAGGCTCGTTCCGGTTGAAATTTACACTGATGATGATAGATCCTGGCCGAGCTGGATCTGTTCGGCACTTTCCCATTCTAGCAGAGATCAAGAGCGAGCCTTTCAAGGTTTTTAGTGCAAAAGAATTTCCTGGTATGGTAGCCAGCAGCAGTTTGGCTAAAAAACTGAAAGAGCAAGGCTGCATCATTTCAATCAAGAAAGGAAATGACAGAGGAAGAGGCAGCAGAAATCCAGATGACCTTTCAGATAACGACGACGATGAAGATGGAGAGGCGTCACATAGTCAGAGAAGAAGGCGTCAGATGCGGAATTAGAAAATGACGTTTCAGCATAATCGTGCGCAAACGGACAATAACGAGAGCCACAAACTAGAATACATCTGGGTATTGGACATAATCGCCTACCGTCATAGAAAGGAAAAGAAGACAGGTTCAGACGGGACAGCGATAAGAAAAGTACGTCGATAAACATTGGACGGCTGAGCGATTGGGTTATCAAACTTGGTATTTGGATACGGCGCTGTCTTGGTGATTGGCTGTTGGAGTTTCAATGGTTACAGCTTTTGGCGAGTTAAACAAGCTTTTGGCACGGAGGATATCAGAAACAGGCTAAAAATGTTCTCCCGAGATGCAAACAAACAGGCGTCTCGGCGATATTACCGAGATAGACATCGTTCCATTATATATATATATATTTCTCTTTCATTCAACACCGCCTCCTTGGACATATTTCTTATCTTCTTATTGCTCTTCAACAGTTACAAGCAAGTTCAAGGCTCGAATATGCCATACCTCGTAAACGCGAGAGAGCAACGAGCCGCTTTTTCGTACCGCATGCAAACCGGGCGCGAAAAGGAGGATCGGCTGCCAGCGACCGTTTCAGCCCTTTGATTACGCATCAACGAGGGGAAATACAATCATCTGATTTCTTAAGACGGCGGTCCCCAAACCCCAGCCCATGGCTGGCCACCGTAAGGGGATAAGAGTGCAACGAGAAGGACGTGTACGTTGAGCTGTGGATGCATGTCCCTGGCATCCCGGGACATAAACCTTCTTCTTGCTGTTCGTATCTCCAATGGCGCAATCTACGTATGCAGTAAGCACCGCCCTATACATGCATATGTATGACTTCTGTTGTATCTCACTGGTTCACTAAGTAGTGGTGGTACGAAGTATATCGCACGTTCAAATCGGCGTGGAGCGCGGCCAAGCGTCGGCACGGCCCGGCCAGTAATGCTAGGCGAGGAACAAGTATTTTTCTCCCATACTGCGCCTAGTACACACCGATTGGCAGCAGTACCATGTGCCAGAGTCGGCAATTCGCACGCGGTACGACTTGGAATCGCTCCTTTGAAGCATTAAGTCTGCAAGCACTTATATCAGAGGCTTTTCACCAGACTTACTTTTTTCGTTCTCCCTCTGCGCATCTCCAGGGGGCGAATCTATTGAGGAGAATTGCGCTCGAGACAGAAAAGTAGGCGTTGCGATCACACTCATCGCCTCGGGAGACTCAGGGGTGGCTGCTTGGCAAACGGCTCGCTTCTCTTCAGGTCCCCCGCAAAACGCCACTGAAGCGGAATAGCTTTTACGGCGAGCTTGCCGCCTATCCCGTAAGTGGACATGGGCGGCAACAAAAGTTCTAGGGCGCTGCCGCTTCGCGGGCCCATGCGTGCTGAAGGAGCTCTCCGATCTCTCCATCTATCTACTAGTAGGTGCTGGTGTTATTTACTTACTTTATCTGTCTTACGCAGCTTACGACGAAGCGTCTCAAATCCAGCAACAGTCTCAAGGGGGAGCAAGAAAGAGCTTGCCTTTGTTTCGACACGGCTGTTTGATCTCACTCTCTGAGTGGCAATTACTGCTACATCCGGTCTGTCTGTGGTGGAATTCGCCCTGTTTGGAAATACCCAGTATTGCTGCCGCTACCACGAAGAGCCAGCAGGCGATTCGCGTTCGCATTGGCGTGAATTCAGGTCCCTGGCATTGCGACGCGCCCGTGTTCCTCCTTCACCGTGCCGTACCGTATCACATCACACCGCATGGACGAGGGGGCTGAAAAATGGCTGCTCCAGAGCGGAGATTCATGCTCGCTAGAGCCGCCGCCATATCAGGTCCCGGCGTATCCCAGGCAATCCCGTCGACGCCGGCGGCTGTTCATGCGGAGCGTCTTGTCCATCAGAACGGGGCTTAGCTTTGTAGTGGCCGTATCCGTGCTCTGGTTATGCTTTGCGGTTGATCGCCAAAATCGAACCCAGTCGCGAGAAGATGGCAAGGCCTCGCCAAGGCTGCTGCAGCAGTTTGAAGAGTCGTTGGCCCAGTGCCGGGGACTGGATAAGGTGCCCGGTCGACCTGAGCCCGGCTCCAGAAAGAGCAATCCACGGTGGTCGCAAACCAATGGCCATGCCGGAGTGATTGTTCTGAAGAACGCGACGCTGTTCGACGGCGAGGTCTTCATTCCTGACGCTGTGGACATTGTCTTTTCCAGAGGTATCATTGAAGCTATTCACAAGACTACGGACAACCTCAAAGTCGTTTCGAACAATGACGTCGTGGAGTACAATGTTCAAGGCCGTTATGTCACTCCTGGGCTCGTTGATATGCATTCTCATCATTTCCTCATGACCTGGCCTGCTGCCGAGATGACTGATGACACAAATGAGGTCAATCCTGATACTAAAGCATTCACCCCAAGTGTGCGTGCGATTGATGCTCTGAAAGCCTACGACGAAGCCGCCACGCTGATTTTATCAGGCGGCGTCACATCTTCGCTCCTCATTCCAGGTTCGGCAAACCTCATTGCTGGCGAGGGAGTCCCCGTCAAGAATTCACTCTACTCTGGAGAGCATTCCGAGCCCGTCGTCGAAGACATCCTCCTTGAGAGGGGAATCCCTGTAGACGAACGCCGTCGGTATATGAAGTTTGCATTTGGCGAGAACCCAAAGCGTACTTATGGGTATACTCGGCTGGGCAATGCCTGGCATTTGCGGGAGCATTTGCAAAAAGCCAAAGAATTGAAGGAAAAGCAGGATGATTACTGCTCTGCTATTCTCGAGGCTCACAGCTGGCATGAAAGCCGCAAGGCTGGCTTCGTTCATCACCATGGCAAGTTTCCGTTTCAACTGGACCTCGAGTCAACGGTGGCCATTCTTCGAGGACGGGTCATTGTGCAGAATCACAATTATGAGCCGGAGGACTTGGAGACTATGCTTCGGATCAGCCATGAGTTTGGGTACAGAGTCTCTGGGTTTCATCATGCGACCGAGGCCTGGAAAGTGCCCAATTTGCTCAAGGAGCAGGGCGACAACGTTACCATCGCAATCTTCGCAGAGTTCAGTCTATACAAATCAGAGGCATACTCTCCAAGCTTATATGCGGGACATATCCTGGATAAAAACGGCATTCCCGTGGCGTACAAGTCTGATCATGCCATTGGCTTGACGAATGCCAAGTACCTGGCTTCTCAGGCAGCCATCGGACACGCGTTTAAGCTTCCAGAGGAAAAGGCGCTTCGCTCGATTACTTCCGTGCCCGCAAAGGCAATCGATCTCGACTTCCGCGTTGGATACTGCAGGCCTGGCTTCGATGCAGATATTGTTGTGTGGGACTCTCACCCTCTGTCAATTGGCGCAACACCTCTACAGGTTTTCATTGATGGACAAGCCCAGTTGGACGAATCTCAAGTTAAACAAAGCATGGACACGAGTTTTACTGCAGCTCGTATTGAAGATGCAAACATATCTTTTGAGCCACAGGTGCGATATGAGGTGTCGGATGCGCAAAGAGAACAGGCGTGCTCGCAAGCATACGAGGCAGGCCAAAGCTTTGTTATTGATGGCATTCAGAAGGCCTTTGTTGACAACTATCCGGAGCTGGCAGCTTCAGTGGCACAGGCTGGCAATGAGCCTCTCAAGCTCGTCGTCGAAGATGGGGAGATTTCATGTTTCGGTGCGGCAGCTTCGTGCTCAGGAGCAGAAAACAAGTTCGTGGCAAATGGAAAGAAGGTCCTCCGCCTGTCTTTGCAAAATGGCCATGTCTTGCCAGGATTGACAGCCGTCACCAGAGCTTTGGGTATGACCGAAATTGCCACGGACGAAAGCACAGGCGACGGGCAAGCCTCGAACCAGAAGATTGGAGACCCAGAGAGCTTGGTCTATGCCAAATACGGGCTTTGGCTCGACGGAAAGGAGTTTGCGAGGGCGCGTCTTGGAGGAGTAACCAGGGCCATCTCGCTCCCGGTAGCAGATGCGTCTGGCTTTGTCCAGGGCGTCAGCGTGGAATTCCTCACGAGCGGGAAGAAGAGTCTCACGAACGGAGCTATTGTCCGGGGAGATGTGGCTCTTCATCTGGCCCTTGGTGACATCACTAAGCAGTCGGAGGGCACGGTTAGCAGTGGAGTTCAACATCTTCGCAAAATGCTAGAGGATGGGAAGGGCAAGCATAATGGGACCGTGTATGGGCGAGTGGCGACTGGTGAGTTGCCGCTCGTTGTACACTGCAACAACAAGGTATGGCGAAATCATGCTACAGGTGAATTTGAATGAACTGACAAGGCTTGATCCCGCAGTATGACATGTCCCAGTTGATTCTCATCAAGAAGGATTATCCCGACACCAATCTTGTTATATTAGGTGGCAAGGAAGCACCCTACGTACGCATATCCTCAGAACGTCACCGCAATTAGAGACCCAAGTGCTAATATGGTCAACTAGGTGGCCGATGATCTCGCTGCTGCCAATATCAGCGTGATTTTATCAGAGAACAGGCCCGCTCCTGATGTTTTCCGCGATAGTGATGCGGTGGTTGGACCTCCTCTTACTAGAAGCGTCGCGAGCTACCTTAAGGAAGCTGGTGTCAAGTTTGCCTTGGCAATTTTTGAGACCGGTAAGCACTCACCTAAGATATTTGTGTTCATAATATTTACTTGCATGTCCAGCAATGCCGGTAGATTATCGCGTTCACGACCTCGGGCCAGAAGCCGGCTGGGCGGCTAAGTACGCTCATATCAGCCAGGAAGACAGCGTGCGGCTTGTTACCTCTAATGTCGAGTCGATTCTGGGGCTTGACAAGAGTAAGGATCTGGTTGTGTTTGAGGGCAATCCTCTCAATTATGGGGCGTCTGTTGTCCTTTCGTTTCATGCTAATGGGGAGACTGGCAAGCTGGAGGTTGCTACTTGTTTCCCTAGGGAGGATGAGCACGGAAGCAGTTTGTAGTCGGGGGATGTTTTGATTCTAGCATTTAATACTATTTAAAGTTCCGTTTGAATGAAGACTTTGTTCGCCAACTATATGTGAGTGTTGGTGATGCCAAGTTCTATTATCGGTAATTTGACTGACAATTCTTTTGCTGCTGGGAAAGGATACATCAAGAACAGAAATGACGATGCTGATGGGGAGATCATTTCTGGGAAACGACACATCACGGATGAAAATGGGAATGTACTTCAAGAGAGTCGACAAGTGAATTGGGGTAGGCTATAGCCTTGTTGAAGGCTTGAGGGGAGAAAGCTTCCTTTTTTTATGACAAGCTTTACAGCTTATCCGTAGCGGAGTGCTTGTGTTGTTTTCAGGATCTAACGGCGGATGTGTGACGGTGACTGAGAGGATGCATCAATTATTGTTGTCAAAGGACTTTCGATAATCTGCTTGGCAACTCATCGTTTGATTGCCTTTGGAATGGTCGGTATAGTAATGGGGCATGGTTCAGCTTGTCGCCGTTGAGTACCAGGCTCTACCCTGAAGCCGTTGTCTTAAAATCTGAAGCGAGAGATGTTGAGTCGTGCTTCTTGCCGCTCATTGCCCTTGGTCTACTTGTTTCTGGGTTGCTTGAATGCTACTGTTGTGACAAGGCTTGGCGCCAATAAGATATAGATATAGCCGCCATGTTCAGAGAGTTCATCTAGTTCTTGTGGCGTTAGATTCATGGACAGAAACCACCCCACACTTAAAACTTTTGTATAGACATCAACCACAGCACATCAATAAAAAGGAGCTCAAGGAATTCACGTTGGGACTCAAAGCCTAAAGTACAATTAGCCGCTTTAAAATCAAAAGTGGAATTCGGTAAAGAAGCGCTAGATTCGCTGCGTCGCCTTTACGTTGAAGATGCATATGCCACCATTTCGTACCTACATCGAGTGCTGGATAATCGAATTGGGGTGTTAGATAAGATATCTCTTAAGCACATTGAGATGACGGTATCTTTTCTGTGTATTTGCTTTTCCTGGGAGCTTTACGACTTTGCCTGCGTTGTACCTGTACCTACGTATGAGCTGTCTCTTTTCGTTCGTCATCAGATTGGTGGAATAAAGGAAGATTCGGCCCGTGTTGATGGCTCAAGCTTTGAATAATGAATCTATAGATGGTAGGTAGTATTGAATAGTACGATATCGTATACACATAGTTGGGCGCAGAGAATTAAAGTGCTTAGGCATGGCATTTTGGCTGCTTAGCCAAGCCAGTAGTTGCATATAGCTTTACTCTACTTTGGATAAATGAAGTTTGTCTTTCAGCAGCTTTCGAATTGGCTGTGGTACATGGTCTGCAGAATGATAATACGATAATCTTACCATTTATTTGTTTCACTTCCACCTCTTGATTGGCCTGTTGGCGTTGGGGAAGAAGGAAGACGCTCGAATACAATTTGGCCCATAGTTGTACGCCTAGAATTATTCACCATGGACGATGGTATGGACTTGACAAACTCTAAAGTATTGCGGGAATATCCAGGACAAGAAATTTCAGTAATGTAGGTGGGGAAGGCGCGTAGCCGCCTTTACTGCCCCGATGAAGATGATCGTCTGAAAACAAAATACACAGTTAGGTCTCTAGTATGTTTGGTTCAACACTCATCGTAAGCTGCAGTGGATGTTGAAAGACCGTAAACAAAAGAGCCTCAAGTAATCATTCAAATTACACGAATAGACGACGTTTGCCCAAGCTAGGCAGGCAGTTGATAAGCATGGAAGCGAAGTGCTTGCCTTATAGAAGCACATCACCAGTAGACTAAAAGGAAGCGCGGCAGGCATCGTGACGCTAATCCTGTGATCAACGAAAATGAACGGCGCTGATCAATTGGAAACTTCCTATTTCGGCCTCTTTTTGATCTTCATGCCTAGACTGGGCTGATCACTAAAGCCACAGCTATTTTTAGATGCTTACCTACCTGACAGAAAGCAGTTATCTCACGGGCATTTTGCTCCGTATATGCGCCAAAAAAAAAATTTCCGTTTTCTCTCTTTGCCAAAACTTTGTGCGTGGAGTTACAACTTACACGTATGCAAGTAACTTGTAGGCGTATCTATCTATGGGGATATTTTGTCTATATGGGGGTTGCAGGCTTCAATTTATAAATTTGCTACTTGCATATTCCATAAGAGGCAAGAAAAGTTGCTTTTCCTCCGGGCTATTTTGAGAACCCAAAAACGGGCATAAGATGACATATGGATTCTGTATAGTTGAACTTGCGCCGTCAATATGTTCAAGTCTATCGTCTGCGCGCTGAGTACGCGGTTTTCTTATAGTAGCTCTTGGCATATACATCGTAAGGGAATATCTCTCTTATAGACGCGCGCGAACCGCTGTTACTCTATACTCAGCGAGAGTATATAATATGCGAATGCCATCGTTGTCAATTACCCAGAAATAACAACCCAGCGCGCACGTGTGGGCTCTTGGCGCCCTTCTCGGCGCCTAGCAGACAGGGGAAGCTCAGTCGTGGGGCACATTTCACTATCTTCTAGATGAGCAATGACATTCTCTCACCTGATTCCAAGACTAGGGGGAGAGGGGAGGAAAATGAATGGAAGTAATTGCGGGGGCTCAATATTACCACATGCATGGCCCAACGCTGGTTAGTAATACTATTGGGCATCTACTATACGAAAAAGAGTAGAACACAAAGTTCGCTTGTTGTACGACAGTCCTGGACTTGAGTGGAAGGCCTCATTTACCTTGGCCCCCCTATTGTTTTCGAGTTTAATGGTGTTATATGAAGCAGGCAATCCTAGTACCTACGCCGCTTCGCTCGGCTATTCCCCTGTCTGATTTGGCCCCGTATATGTAAAGTTCTAGATGCGAAAAGAAGAAGAAGAAGAAAGAGAACGGCAATCTGTCCGAGACTATCGCCTGATATACGATGGGTGGTGCCGCACTGAAACGTCGAATAACGCGGAAGGGGCTATATGGGATCATGACCATTTTGTACAATTGCGCAACATCAGATGTAATACTCCGTACCTTTGTATGTCATGAGCATATTTGAAATACTGCTTAGCACGATCTTGGCAAGAAGTTTGATGGATGGGTACAGCTTTAGGGCTGATTGTGTTTCCTTGAACTTTAGTTTGCAGACATACAGAAAGTTGGCTGCGCACTTGTATTTGATATTTCCAACTCGATATTTCCAATTCCACTTATGTGTTTTTTTTTCTAGCTTATCTAACTACAAATTAGTATCTGCTCATTTTTGTCTCGATCTCTGTGTGCATGCAATAGCGAGAGCATGAATATGGTCTACTTGATGTGATGAGTTTATTGTTTACCCTGGACTATTTCAAGTAGCCCGTTTGCTCAGCGGCGGCTACTTGCATGTACCTGTACTCTTGCCAATACGCTTGCTAATACGCTCGTATGCTTAATGCATGTAGTTGGACTAGTGCTAATGGGAGTTCTCATAGCAGCTCGATACTGTAGCTAGTGGTATAAGAGGAAAGGAAAGAGTTTGCTGTCCCGCAGCCCCTGGTCCAGATCTCGCCATGATTCTCGCACAAGCTTCGGCCTAATACTTGAACAGCAAGTATTCTGACAAGATCAACCATAAGTCGTAAGCCTCAAGCCAAGCTTGAAGTCTCTCTACTCGACCGAGGTGGCCAATCGGCAAGGGCGTTGCGACCACTCAGCGCTAGTGCGTTTCAAAGGCATGCCGTTCCCACCCCTTGTCATGTAAGTTTTGGGGGCACGGCATTTTTTTCTCTCTCTTTCTCTTGTTGAAAAGGAGGACAGGCTATTATTATGGGGAGTACAGTACAGCACGATAGGGAGACCGAAAGGACAAACAAAATGGAGAAACGAAAGGCGAGTAGCGAGTAAACGCGCGTTAGTACGATTACGGGGACTGCATTGCTCCGAAGCCGTGTTAATTGTCTACCTATGCTGAGGAGGCTTTGAAAATGTGTCTGAAAGGGGATGGCGAGGATTCGTGAATAGGGGAACAAAAATGGCCTGTCAAAGGAATACGTTAATGTGCAGGACTGCTTGTACTTACTATACGATTACAAGGAGGCTCATCGTATTATCACCAATACAGTATGTGAGTGCTGCCCGCAGTACGAGTAAGCCTCAAGTGCCCACGTCTCCGCGTTTCCCATAGAAGCCCCTTGTCCAGTGGGTGGCGTGAAGGAATCCATCCTGGCAGAGAGTCGGATTCGGGGTATCTCGCCTTTGTAATACCCGCAAGCGCCAGTATCTAGTATCACATATCCGTATTGACGTCTATTACAGGAATGCGTTTTCAGGTACGATTGCACTCACTTGCCTGCAGGCCACTTGCTGCACTAGGCTGGAAGCATGCTCAAGACTCCTGTTAGTGTCTGCCTTAGCCGCGCCCCTATCAACGTTGAAAGAAGAAGGGCTACGCGGTGTAGCCTCGGAACAAACGTCGTACGGGGCCTCCTAGGCAAAAAACAGGCTGATGGGCGATGGACGACGGACGATGGTGGGCCCCCATGCCATGCTCGGTCTAGGCCATAGAATGTCGCTCAGGGCCAGGGATGGATTCGGCTATCACCACCGATGGGCTCGTTGCTCTGCTCGATTCCATCGATCCGTAATTTCAGCAGAATCAGTTGACGCCCAGAGAGACCGATTGGCCATGTCAACTCGGATTCTGGAAGCTGTGGACCGATGCGTGATTACTGGCAGGCAGACTTATGGAACGACTCCATTCTTTTCCCCCATCGATCGAAAGCTTGTATCAGATATATACTATACCGTATGTCATGAACATGGCCGACACCGAAGTAGAAGAGTTTTTTAATCAATTTTTCTGGAGAAGCACAAAAAAGGGGTGGAAACACGGAACACGGCACACAGGTAGATAGCAGCTGAAAGAAAAGCAAGAAATAAGTGTATAGTTTTTCTGATACATGCAAGGAGCCAACACAGCTGAGTAAAGTTTTTCCTTTTTCTGCAGCCACTCTAATAGTCGGCGGCAACAAACCAACAGAAACAAAACAACCAACAGCAACTCGCTGATAAGAAGGGAAACGCTGCTTGTGCCTAGACTACTGCGCGCACAGGTGGTGGGATGCGTGCATTTGCTGCAGTGAAATGGCCCCTTCAGCCCGGCAGACGTCCAGTAAGATTGGCGCGATGCAACTTCGGATCCCGGTCAGGTGGCCAAGCAAACACTTTGTTTCAGATCTGCGGATTTAGCGCCAGCCACGCAAGAAACGTGGCCGGCCGCCATACAATCTGTGGGAGAGTACAGATGCGGGCTGGAATTCCGAAAAAGTATGTATACAGCCCTTAATGCACGAGGCAATATATCAGCGACAAGGCAAAGAGGGCAGAGCGGATTGGGGCAAGACGCAGGTAGAGTTTGAGGAAAAGGGCACTCCCGCAGCCTGGCTGGCAAACGGCGTTTGATGCCTAATTTTGACATTTCGGTGCTACTTGTACCTACCACTTGTATTCTAAACTAGCAAGCGCACGGTGGACTCGGGAGTCTGGAGTAGATGACAGATGACAAGCAAGAAGTGGATGCAACAGGCTTGGAATCCGGCAGGATGGATATCAAATGGCTTTGGGACGAAAAGTTGCGAGCTCCCTACAAGTAACCAGTACCTGTACGGTGTACCGGCATGGCCAAGGCAGTCCCACGGCCAGCGGCATTTCTGCTGGCGGCAATGCGCGGTGGCGCCGGGTAGCAGGTACCTGCAGGCCACTGTGCAGCCGTTGAAACAAGCCGCGGGCCCTCTCCGCCGCCACGCGCCGGCTGGTTATGCCCCGTCGCGGCCTAGGGCCTGGAAACGGGAGACGCCAATGCAGGAACAGAAAACTTGAAGCCAGAGCCGCGTGTTAGCTGATGAGAAAGGAGCAAGGGATGGGGATGGGGGGCTTTTGTTGCCTCTCTTGGTTTTGACTATTGATATCTTGACTTTTGCTGTGCTTACGAATATTACTACTCATCACTTGGTGCATGGTTTGTATCTCTGCGAGTTAGGCAGTTACATGTACTTGGCTGAACGGAACTGAATGAGTGGATTGATGTGTCTCTCAAGTGTAACTCTGCAGGACTCTTTGCTTGTGCGCTCACATTCACCTCAGCATGTCTGGAAGAGAGGGGTAAAGAAGCGTATCCGCGTACTGATACATTAGTGTCTGGCCGTTTGTTGTCATTTACATGTATTCACCTGAATGCGCGATTCATTTGCTGCATGCCTGCATTATGGCTGCGAGTTGCCCGAGGTGTTCTCAGCTGTCTTCTCCATACTCTGCTTCTTCTGGCTGGCCGTAGCAAGTATGCTGACTTGGGCAGTGCCTATTTGGGAACAATATAATTGCACCAATCCTGTTTTATTGTATTTGATGGATTTCTCATTTACGCATGGATCCCAGCACAGGGCTCAACCTGGCTCTCTGCCTCCTGGACAGCTTCCCTCACTGCTGTTGGCAGCGCTGCCCCTCCAAGTACAGGTACCGGCGTGTGCTGGTGGGATGCCCGGCTCGCTGGCGCCAGGGGCTCTCAGGGACATGGACAAGGCCGCCTTCTGTGCCTCCACCCACCACAAGCGCTGGCCACAAGCGGCATTAGCAGGGTTGCCCCTGTCCCTGCCTGTTCAGGTACCTGGACAGGCACAGGCACAGGCACGAACTCCTTCGACCCCACCCGTATGGCCTCAATCGTCCATATCCAAGATGCCTCACCTTCGCTCCCTGTCGCTTACTTTTTGTTATATATCTCCAAGGCCGCCGGGTCCTTTGCCAGTCTCTTCTTTTCCTTCTCCAGGCCGCTTCATCTTTCAAGTTGCTGGGCACTTCCTCTCCTTTAAGCATTTCGATACATAGCATTTCTTTTTCTCTTACATTCTTTGTATCATCCATTCTTTCACCACGAACGACATTCGACATTCCTTCGTGGCTCACATATAACATACACATTCTTTTCAAAGGTGCTCAGGTATCACCGTTGCATTTATTTACAACCGTCCTAGCGACCGTCTCTGCCCGCTCGTCGAAAGCATCTCTCGATTCTGCATACTGCACCTCGTCTTCTCTTACAACATGAAGTTCTCTACTCTCGCGGGCGCTGCCGCCCTGACCGGCGCTGCCATGGCTGCCAAGGACAGCCGAACCTTTGCTGTTCTGCGATTCACCAACAAGGGCTTGGTCACCACCCGCGCTGATCCCATTGTCCAGCCCGGCGGTCCCTCTGGACACGTCCACAACGTCCTCGGAGGCAGCAACTTTGGCTTCTCCTCCACCGGCCAGGACCTGCTCAAGTCCAACTGCAGTACCGCTCTGGTCAAGGGCGACTTCTCCAACTACTGGTACCCGACTCTGTACTTCCACGACCCCAAGACCGGTCTGCTGGAGTCTGTCGACGTCTACTACACCAACGTCTACTACTTCTTCGAGGCCACCAACGACGACATCAAGGCCTTCCCCACTGGTCTTCAGATGGTCTCTGGCAATGCCATGACCCGTGTTGCTCCCGCTGGCGGCGGTGGCTCTCAGCTGGACCCCTCCAAGGGCCCCGTCCAGCCCATCCAGTTCACCTGCCCTCGATCCTCTTACAACCCCCCCAGCTATCCCGCCGGATCTGACGGTTCCAAGGCTGGCATGGTTGACCCCAACAACCAGGGCGCTGGAGCTGGTTTCCCCGATGTCAACTGCGACGGCCTGTACTCTCCTCTCCGTCTGGACATCCACTTCCCCTCCTGCTACAACCCCGCCGCCGGCCTGACCAACTACAAGAACAACACTGCCTTCCCCACCGATGCTGGCAATGGCAAGGCTGACTGCCCTGCTGGCTGGATTCACACCCCTCACATCTTCTTCGAGGCCTACATGGACACCCAGCCCTTCGCCAGCCGCTGGACCCCCAACCAGGGCACCCAGCCTTTCGTCTTCTCCAACGGTGACGTTACTGGCTACAGTGGCCACGCCGATTTCATGGCTGCCTGGGATGAGGATGTCCTCCAGCACATCATCGACACCTGCAACGCCGGTGACTCTGGTATGGACCAGTGCCCTGGCCTGCCCTACGGCTTGAACAGCGGCGACTGCACCATTCCTCCTCTGGTCAACGAGGTCATCACTGGTAACCTCACTGCTCTGCCTGGTAACAACCCCCTCAGCGGCTTCAGCTACGGCAACGAGGCTCCTGCCATGGGCTCTGGTTCTTCCAGCTCCAGCTCCAGCTCCAGCTCCACTAACAACGCTTCCTCTGGCTCCTCTTCTGGCTCCTCTTCTGGCTCTTCTGGCGCTGCCGGTTCCAAGCCTGCAAGCTCTTCCAAGCCTGCTGCTACCAGCAAAGCTGTCAACGCCGGCCAGCCTGTCTCCTCCAAGGCTGCTGGCGCTGGCTCCAAGACCAGTGAGTCCAACCCTCCTGCCACTTCCCTGCCTGCTGCTGGCGGAGCCCCTGCCGGTGGTGACGCGCAGTGCAGTGCCGCCACCGTCCACACCGTTACTGAGACCGTTACAGCCACTGCCGGTGCCCCTGCTTCCACTTCCGTTGCTACCAAGTCTGCTGTCGGTGGATACTCCTACGCTGGATGCTACCAGGACAACATCAACCGTGTTCTGACTGGTGATATCCTGCCTAACCTGGGTCCCATGTCCAACGATAAGTGCGTGGCCAACTGCGTTGCCAAGGGCTTCTCTGTTGCCGCTACCGAATACGGTGGCCAGTGCTACTGTGGCAACGAGCTCGTCGGCTCTTCCAAGCTCGCCGAGTCTCAGTGCTCCATGGCTTGCGAGGGTGCCGCCAGCGAGGTTTGCGGTGGAAGCTGGGCCATCAGCGTCTACAGCAAGACCGGCTCCGTCAGCATGACCGCTGCCAAGTCTCGCCGCTCTGAGCACGTCCACCGCCACCGCGCCCGCCGCAACTAAGGTGTTGCTGGGCCATCTTGGAACATTTAGGATTTTAGGATTTGTATGAGCTGAGGGCTCTGGTGTATTTTGAGCATTGCATGGATCTATGGTAGCGGGATCTTTGGGTAAAGGTACCGAGTCAACAGCGGGAATGATATCTGTTGAACTTGGAGCGATTGTTGGATACTTCGATTTTCACGTGTCTATTTTTGGTAACATATTTTACGTTTCTTGGTTTCCTTGTATCTGTCAAGGGGCCTCCCGCGAGGGAATTTTCAAGCATTTATCAATCGAGGTCTATGAATGACTGGGTCTTATAGAGTCTGAATAAAAGTTTATGAGCGAGCTCAAAGAAATAGATAAGAAGTGACTTACGCGATGTGTTAAGTAGCGTCCTTGGTGTTAAAGTTGAATATCTGTGAGCGTGTAAGTGTGTAAATGGAGCTAGCGCGTGTAGGCCAACGATCATTGAAGTTATCGGATGGCGGCTGAATTTCGGCCAATTCCATATTTTCTGTTCTTCGCAACAAGCTCTCCCATTTCACAGCAATATTTTATTTCTTACTCTACACTTCTTATTTAACTTCTTCATTTCACAATTTTCTTCTTTTATATATGCTTTCTTCTTAACAATGTCTCTTTATCATGAGGCAGCAGAGATCCTGTCCTCGTCATCAAATTCCAGCGGAAGCTTAAAATCGCGAGTGTTTGGCAAAAAGAATGGCAAAGCGCCACCGGGACAGCTGTATGCTCTTGTGCTGGAAAGTGCGAAATGGAGTCCAGTATTGAAGGAGGTAATTGAAAAGACTGAGCTGTTAAAGCTGGAGCGAAAGGTAAATATGAGCTGCCATATAACCTACTACCTTTTTATGTATTCGCGTATTGCCATAGCCGCGTAGTGAGCGTGTGAGTGCTGACTTTTTCTTCTTCACTTTTCATCACGTAGCTCACGCCTACATTAGCTGTACTGCTGGTACATGACTTACTGCTCGCAAAGAAGGGGATTGCGCTGCCGCAGAGTCATGGACTGAGGGCATCAATTGAGCGTCACAAGGGGCGGCTGAGTTCAGAACTGACGCTGGCAAGGCTAAGGAGAAAAGCCCCGACAATAGACGCCTTGAGAGAACAGGTTGAAAGAGCGGCTGCCGGAGAAGAAGCCAATTACCCGCGGTGGGTGCGTGTCAATGCCCTCAAGAGCAGCGTGGAAGAGCAGCTGGAGACGACCTTTTCAAAACACACCAGAGCCGAGAGCATACATGACATTGTTACAAAGTCAGGCAAGCATATTTACATTGACCCTCATGTGCCAAATCTGCTCGCTATCTCTCCGGGGATGGAATTTGTCAAGGTGGAAGCGTACACGTCGGGAAAGATTATTCTACAAGACAAGGCGTCATGTTTCCCGGCCTATCTGCTGGATCCGCGGTCTGAGGATGGAGATGTCATCGATGCCTGTTCGGCGCCCGGAAATAAGACTACGCATCTTGCCGCTATTATTCACGAACATCGACCTGAGTTTGAAGATGCGCCTCAAACGATTTATGCCTTTGAGAAGGATTCGAGAAGAGCCCAGACGCTGGAGAAGATGGTCAAGATTGCGGGATCAAAGGACATTACGCGCATAGGATTCGGGCAGGATTTCCTGAAAGTCGACCCCACGGCTGAAAACTATAAGGATGTAGGAGCTCTACTTCTGGATCCGAGTTGTTCGGGCAGTGGTATCGTAGGTCGCGATTCGATGCCCGAGTTACATCTCCCCGAGTCGCCGGCAGATAGTCGTGGTGGTGGCAAGGGAAAGCCGAGCGCAACCAATGCGAATAAGAAAAAGAGAAGCCACGACGAAATTAAAGAGCGTGCGCAGAACGTCTTGGTGGATGACGACGGAAACGAGACGGTCGTGAAGTCGGAAAAGGATCTGGAGGCTCGACTTGAGTCGCTCTCGGCATTCCAACTGACGCTGCTGCAACACGCATTTCTGTTTCCTCGAGCCAAAAAGATTACTTACTCTACGTGCTCAATTCACTCCCAAGAGAACGAAAGAGTCGTCATTCGAGCACTGGCATCAGATATTGCTAAAGCGAAAGGGTGGCGTATCTTACGGAGAGAGGACCAAGTAAGCGGAATGAGAGACTGGCCCGTCCGGGGAGTGGTGGAGGCCGCGGAGGGAGATGAGATTGTGGCCGACGCATGCATTCGGTCGTATAAGGGGGATGGCAGAGGAGTGATGGGGTTCTTTGTTGCTGGGTTTGTGCGGGATTCGATTGACGACAACGATGCATTAGGGGCTTCAGTTAATGTTGATGCCGACGGGGATAATGAGGGGGAGGGCCCATATCTCCGCGACGACGATGGTCGGATTTTGCGGGATGTTGTTGGGATGCCGGTGCTGAAATCCACGGGGGTGGCTGTTTCGCTCCGTGGAGTGGATGAGAGCAAGAATGAAGTTGACGATGAGGAGGAGGATAAGGAGGATGCATCGGATTCTGGATCAGGCAGTGAGGATGAATGGGGAGGCATTAGCGATGCGTAATCTTTTGTACAGAGCGGTTGATATTACCCAGACGCACCCTTTTAGGCTATGCTGCATTCTTGCATGTTACTATAGAACGAAATTGGCATTGGGCTTTTTGTATCCGCTGCTTAGCTGCCTCTACAAAGTGACGAAGTTATTGCGAGAATAAGATGTGTACAAGGGCAGGCGGGCTGATTGCCTAGTATCTGCACTATTGAACTTCTGAATTGTCATTAGAAGTGAGGCTCACTTTATCCACATCTTTATCAGGCAGCAATGTTATACACTAGCGTATTGTGGTAATTTAGTCGTCATATAGAAGAAGACATATTACCTGTTGCAAATGATGCCATTTCAATAGTCCAACAGAAAGATAGTCAAGGCAGACATCGTGGGCTCTGCGTCGAACGGACCGTCGGGCGAAAATGAAGTGAATCCCGACCGTCTTGATTCTACAATGATACGAACATATGCCTATGTCGACTTAATTACCTAGGCTCACCGACTCCGTATCATTTGGATGTACTCCATCGACGCTGCTGATACCTCGCTTCTAGCGGTATTTTTTTTTTTTTTAAATTTGGGCCAAGTTGGCATTTAAATCTGGATCGATAAATCAACACGCAGTATAAAAGCATCAAATTTCACGAGCCAAACTGGAAAAAAAGGTTCTACACTTGGCGGCGTCTAATTGGCGCGGCGTTCAGAAGCCACTTTACTGTTGCAAGACCCTCAACGTCTTTTGCAACATAAGATACAAACTTGTTGAATGTCATCAGCGCCAGCAAAAGTCGAGCCTCGGCACAGCCTGTGATTCTTTTTCTTCTAGAACAAGTCATGCTTCTGCACCGGCGTGGAATACTTTTTAGCTGGTGGCATGGAGCGGGTGGCGTGTTTAATTGGACCACCTCAGCGAGACGAATGCGAGCAAAATGATGCCTTGTGGATAAGACGAGTGAAAATCTCGGTGAAACTGACGGGTTGGCAGTTCCACAGTGAGGCGAGACTCGGCCGAGAGAAGTAAAAAGCATCACAAGCCAAGCTTAGTAAAGTATTGGCGTTTCACATGGCAAATCGAGACAAAAGGTGAAAAATTTCTCTTCTCGGTAGAAGCCGAGAAAAAGAAGAGTAAAGCCAAGCAATTTTGGCGTCGGCCCGGCTTTTCTGTGTAGGCCTATCTAGAAACAGATCTGGCGGCGGCAGCCAAAAGTGGGCTGTTGCTAAAAAATCATTTTTCTTTAAAAATTCTTTAATTTCTCGAAAGGCAGCAATGCGTCTCTCTCTCTCTTGCGGTTGGCCGATCTTGTGCCTCGGCACGTTTGGCTGTCAGACTATCGAAGCACGGACATGGCCGTGTATTGGCATTGGGCATTGTTTTGGATGTGGGCCGCTTTATATACTCGACTATGTCTGTTCCCTTTATTCTATGGATCCCGTATCCATAAGGTACTGCTAATACGGGTCCCGGGATACAGGGTTGCATCAGCCCACAGCTGCGGTGGCCCCTAATCAAGCATCAAATCTAATCATGGCATGACTAACTTTGTCGTGATCGTTGAATTTGATTGATGATGGTTTGAATCCCGACGCAGATTGCATTTATAATCTTCTTTGCGGACTTGTACAGTAAGAAATACATACTTTGGCTACAGTGATGCATTGCTGTAAGCTTGGCATTTTTTGAGGCTCAAGACTGCCCAACTCCCAATAGTGGCTTGCGGTTTCAGCCTTAATTCTACAACTGCCGTCTGCGTGCATGATGTAGCGCCGTTTTTTGTTTCCGAGTGTGTTGCCAAAAGTAGAGGCTGGATGTACAGCAAAAGGGGCCCAAGGTCAGGTTTCTTACGAGCAGGACTATTAATACTGTTACTATATATGTGCTTTTACTATTTTCTTTCTTTCTATAATTTCCTCATTGAGTCAGCCATCAGCCAAGAAAAGCTGAACACTTGCCTGCCGTGTGAATGCATGCTATTGCCTAAATGGGCGAACGGCCGCCAAGCTCCAAAAAATGCTCCGTAGGTGGGCAGGTAGAAGGCGGGCGGAAATAGAGAAGAAGACAAAAAAATTCGAAAAATATTAGATAAAATAAAAAAAAACAGGGAACTTGGAAATCAAAAGGAGACGGCCCCACAAGAGAATTACGGTTTTACTCAGATCTCCACGTGCTATGCAGCGTCTGAACTACTCTACTGGTACTAGCGCCAAGAATGAAGCGGGTCGGTCCTCTCAAGGTGCAAAACTCCATGGACTTTCCGAGGTATTGCTTACACGTTTCTGGGTGTTTCGTGTGCGGTGCATCTTCTGTATGCTTCTTTATCCTCGGGATTTTGCCCCAATTGGATCAGGGACAGCGATGACGAATCGCCCAGGGCGCCTATCTTCTGTTTGACGGAGAATATCGATATATTCTGCAACACGGGAGATTTGGCTTACTGTCCGTTTCCCGTATTGTATGGGCGCGTGCAGTGGGTTGGGTAAATGTGACCGTTGATTGAGGCGGAGGGACGGCAATCGAGGGCTCCGGCACCCCGTGAGAGGAGACCAAACAAGCTTTTATATGACTAATTCATGTAATAGAAGCCTACGTAAAGAGGGCGTTGAAGAACTACGCCACGCAATACCTAGGTTTAGTGCAATGGCAACAGCCGTTTGGCCTTACAGAACGGAGGAGCTGAGATTAGAATAGGCACAGCTCTCTTATTCAAATCAAGTAATTTGTTACGCTCTTCCGGTTGGTCAAGTGCCTACAATATAAGCTTTTGAGTACGCGGGCATGCCACAGCCGCATGACAAGCAGCTGTAAGACGGGCGCTCACATGGCGGCAATCTGGTTTCTTATTCCGAAAGATCTAAATGATTACAAGGAGACGGAAGCTATTATTGCTAATGGCAGTCTCCGCGCGTTCGCACGTGTTTGCTTCCGATTTTGTGGAATACCGAAATAGCTTCTGTACAACAGATTACAAATGGCGCCGGAAGCTATTGAAATCAACATCGCACAAAGGCCAGACGTTGGAGGCGTGACAGCATAAAGGACGGACTTCGGGGGCAGCGCCGGGATAGTGGGGCCACGTTTCCGGAGATTGTGTCTGGCCTGCCGCCCCGTGCCCAAGCTTGCCTCAGATTTTGAATTGTTAATCAATCTTTGATTGCCTTTGGGAGCTGAAACTGTATCTTTACGAGTTTTTGTGATTGGACGCTCAGTAGATGCCACCAATATGGATATACTACTGCTAATAGCCGTAAAGCCCGAAAAGATGTCAACCTATATTGGGTGCCCGTGTGTATGAAGGTGTCACTTCCGACGCACCAGTAAATATGATTTCCGTTTACATGTATTCTAGCGCGACCATCCTGCAATACGTGTACCGAGTGCACACGAAGGATTGGGAGCGATAATCGTGACCAGGGGAAGGTCCCGTCTGCGCGGAATATCCCAGCAGCTACAAGTACGCTACTGAAGGTGATCGGCTTCCTTCAGTGGGTTTGCTGCATGCTTGGATGGCATGTTTGTGAGGGGGCGAAGCTACATGATTGGCACGGACAGGAGCTCGCACCCACCGCTCGTCGAGGCGTGATGGACTTGCGTCTCACGAGGGAAAATGCTTCTTTTGTCGAATGATTCAAAGGTAGCGTGGTATCAGGCAGTTTACAGCAACTGTGAGATGCTTTGTCCCTAATATAGAAGCGTACATGGATATATATCTATACACCTGATGATATACGCGGGTATATATAGCAGTACTTCTCAGCGCTATCCACGGTGAGAGGCGGAGCATAGTATACCGAAAGAAGGGAATACAGTACATGATGGAATATTTGCATGTTTCCCCACCCACCCATCACTCGACACCTATGACCGCAAGAAGTATTTGGTAGGGCAGAGAAGCGAAAACGAGGGGTCTTTTTTGTCTACCCATCATCTTGTCCTGATAGCGCCTTGGCGGAGCGGGTGGGCTGCCTGCTGCTTGATTCTTAAATTTTTATCAAAGCTTTTGGGCACGGCTGCCGATCAGTGGTTGTACGAGTTACGTTTCCAGCGGCAAGCCAACAAACAGTAGATCGCCAGCAGTTGCATGCAACATTGGCAACAACTCAGCTGCCGTGTTGGATACGTCGTGGGCATATAACAGCAGAATCCAAAGCTACGGCCAGATACGTCATGCCGACTGCTCATGCATATGCGTCCGGCCAAAAGCTTGGCTCCGGAGTGTCCCAGAACGGCCCAGCTCTGTCCGTTCCTCATTCTCCTCTATTGCGGCCGCCCATCCAAACCCCCTCCGTGGCGCAATCCTCACCAACCGGCGAAATCTCCATGGACTTTTTAGGCCGCCGGAGAACTGCCTAGTCGATATGGCCAGACTTGTCCGCCTTTATCCCCATCAGGACTAACGTAGCCGCTAGCCGCACGCTGTGCTAGTCCTCTCTGGACAGTTCCTTGCTCCCATCACCATCTTTCGACTGCTCCGTCGCACATAACTTGTTAACTCCACCACTTTGTTTGGTCGCAGTCCTGCTCAAACCCGAATCCCTTGCCCAGTTCCACCAGCTGCTTCTTTTCTGATCATGCAGCTGGTTCAGCAGCCTCCATCCCAGCTCTGCTCGGGTCAGACCCGGTACCTGGTAATCAATGACCCGGTCAACACAAGCTCAACCCTCAACAGCTCACACCTCTCGTTTTTATTTATACCAAAACCACGCCTCCTCCTTGTTCACACGGCTATTTCTCTACTACCTCCATAACCTGCTTCTCTGCTAGAGTTCTTGTGGCTTTCCAGATCTACAGCAACTTACATCTCAAGACAGGCATCTTCTCTCTCTCCCGCCCAGCCTTGTCTCCTGACTCGCTTTTTTCTGCTCCCATCTCCTCTTTTTTCCATCCTTCGCTTCTCGCCTCTCCACCGCAGCCTCGTACCACTGTTCGTCTGCCGAGGCTCAGTGGCGGTCTAGGCCTATCTCGTTTCCCAAGGTTGCTTTGACTTGTCACTTTACTGGGGATAAGACAAACTCGACCGGACCTCATCCACCGTTACCCGCCAGCGGAGTTCCACAGAGATTAGGTTGAGTTTTAGGGAGGTACGTGTAATTCAATGCATTGGTAATCCCTGTTCTTGGGCGATTATCAGTATAATAGACATCCAAGCCCCGTGCTGCCCCCGAATCTTGGGATCTGACTTTTGGCCCAGGCTTCTCATCTCGTCTCATCTCGCCTCAAACTTAATCACAGTAGCGCAAGATCCGGCTTCTTAGCGATCAACGACTGCGCGTCATAGCTACCATCATGGCTGACGAGAAACCTGTTGCCCCAGAGGGGGTTCCTCCTTCTACCTCTTCTTCGATCTCTGCCTCATCCGCCACCGTCACAACGCCCGATCACGATGTTGAGTCTCAGCTGCAAGCTCTCCCATCCGAAAAGGTCTCACACTGGAGAGTTCTCCTTGACCAGACCGGCGTCACCCAGGAAGTGCTGGACTTCAACTACACCGGTCACGGTACCGCCGAGTCCCCTTACCTCGTCGAATTCATCCCCAACGATCCATGGAATCCCATGACCTTCAAAGACTCATTCAAATGGGCCATCACTCTCATCCAAGCCAGCGCAGCTCTTTCCGTCTCCTTTGCTAGCTCTGCTTATTCGGGTGGTATAAGTGAGATCATCATGCAATTTGACATCTCCGCTGAAGTCGCCATTCTGGGTGTATCGCTGTTTGTCATGGGCTTTGCTATTGGACCTCTCCTTTGGGCCCCGTTGTCTGAGCTGTATGGCCGTCAGAGAACGTTTTTCGTCAGTTACATGGCCTTGTCCGCTTTTAGTGCCGGAGCCGCTGGTTCCCAGAACATCGCTACTCTCATTATCCTCCGATTCTTTGCTGGTGCTTTCGGCTCTTCTCCCCTGACGAATGCCGGTGGTGTCATTGCCGATATGTTCAAGGCCGACCAGCGAGGAGTTGCTTTTAGCATCTTTGCCATGGCTCCTTTCTTGGGCCCGGCTCTGGGTCCCATTGCAGGTGGCTTCCTTGGTGAATCCAAGGGCTGGCGATGGGTTGAGGGATTGATCGCCATCTTCACTGGCGTTGTTTGGATTCTCAGCTCTGTCGTCTATCCCGAGACATATGCTCCGGTTCTGCTCCGTCAACGCGCCGGCGCCCTCAGCAAGAAGACTGGCAAGGTTTACATTTCCAAGCTCGAGGCGGGACAGCCGGCCAAGAGCATTGGCGACCAGCTCAAGGTTTCCCTGCTTAGACCTTGGCAGCTTCTCATCAGGGAGCCCATCGTCCTTCTCATCTCCCTCTACATGGCCATCATCTATGGTACACTCTACATGTGCTTCGCTGCTTTCCCCATTGTCTACCAAGAAGGTCGTGGCTGGAGCCCGGGCATTGGCGGCCTGGCATTCATCGGCATTGCCATTGGTATGACTCTATCTACTGTTGGATCCATGCTCGACAACAAGCGATATCTGAGGGCTGCTGCCAAGTCTCCCGATGGCAACGCACCCCCCGAAGCCCGTCTCCCACCCGCCATTCTTGGATCCATCCTGATTCCTATTGGCCTCTTCTGGTTCGCGTGGACCAACGGCCCTAGCGTCCACTGGATTGTCTCCATCATTGGTTCCATTTGGTTTGCGTCCGGTATTGTCTTGGTGTTCCTCTCACTGATGAACTACCTTGTCGACTCTTGTAAGTTTTCATGCCCCCTTTGGTCTTTGCGTGGGTATGGTGCAGTTATGACTAATACTCGAGTTAGATGTTGTTTTCGCCGCTTCAGCCCTGGCTGCCAGCTCTGTCCTCCGATCTCTCTTTGGTGCCGCTTTCCCACTGTTCACCACCTACATGTACCAGAACTTGGGTGTCCACTGGGCGAGCTCCATCCCTGCCTTCTTGGCCCTGGCTTGCGTTCCCTTTCCCGCTCTCTTCTACAAGTACGGTGACAGGATCCGTGCCAAGTGCAAGTATGCTTCCGAAGCCGCGGCTGTCCTTGCGAAAATGCGAGCCAAGCACGTCCAAGTCACCGAGGACCAGGCTATCGAGGAGATTCAAGAGCAGGAGAAGGAGAGACGAGAGAGCCAGGCACTGGAGAGAGCAGCCAGCCGGGCCAGCCGGGCCAGCCACGCTTAAGCCCAAATTAATTTTGATTCATTTTCTATAATGAATCCCAACCCCCCTCAACCTTCACATTCGACTGGATTAATCACCACAATCCCCTTTTCCGTTTCAATAACCCCCTTTCTCAAAATCTTTTTTTCTTTTTATGAAACATTTATAGTCATATTGAAGCGATAGAATACCATCGGTTCAGAGATCGTTTACTTTTTCTGGTTTTGAATTACGGCCACGTGGAACGGATATATGCATTGGTTAGTATATAGAGGCGTCTTTTTTTTTTATCATGACGAAGGCGAAAGCAAAAAAGGAGATAATGGGATGCGGGAACAGCTGGATATGGCTTCTCGCGGTAATGGAGAGCAGAGCTTTATGCGTTCGACGCATTAGCAACCCACTCTTAGCGTTTGTTTTTACTTGTTAGGGATACCAACATAGCATGTACATAGATAGAATGAGAAAAACAAAAGTTGAATACTCAGAACCTGCTTGACTTTAAATATTGTGTAAGTAAAACTGTATGGTAGATGATGGCTGGGCCCAAGTATAAAGACGCCGTTGCTACTTAGTACCCAGTAGTTAGCGATAGTATACAGCTACCTTTAGTCGGAACTTCAAGGGTTTCATTGGCAAGTCTCTAGGTATAGCCTTTTGTGGCCTATTTCTGCCTCTGAAAGTCTCGAATCTCTTTCGATGTCTTGATGCAGTGCTGCGCAACATTTTGCGGCTCATTGTGCGTTGCATCTCGATGTTACCACACAACCAGCCACGGTACCTTTGTATGAAGCAAAGCGGCAAACGACTTAGAGTGCATGTGCATGACATCATGATACATCCGCATCAACTTGTAACTGAAGTACTCAATGTCACTTGTGCATTTCATCACGATACGTCTCCTGCAGAAGACTAGGCGTCCTTAACACCAGTAAAGTCTCCAACACTGCTCTCACTGTACAAATACACGTATTGCGTAATTTGGTACCTGGCGCCGGCTACTGCGCACTGGCCGACTGGTCTCGGTAGGTACCGCGCTGGTCTCGGCGCTAAGCCGCTGGGCTGGTCCCGAACAGGCAACGACGGCACCGTGTGCGATCGGGAAAAAACTGACATGTCGGCACTGGGAGGGGCCCTGCGAAAGTTGATGCCAGAAGGCCCGCGTCGCCTACAAAGAAAAATAAACCACCAACCAGCAGCTTTCAGGACTTGAAACCCGCGTTTCTCTCATCCCCTCATTTTCAGCCGCACCGCCGTCCTTGTTCCATTTTTTTTGCAGACCTTTTTATCAATTTTGTTTTTACTACCTCCAAAGAAAAATACAGAAAAGAGAAGAACGACATTTCGCAAATTGCCTTCTTGGCGAGAGGGCTAGACGACTATGGCGAGGCGATCGCAGCCGAGCACAGACTCGTCACCGACATCATTCTACTCGAGCAAGGAGGAGGATTCAGAGCTCACGTCAAAGTCGACAACTGCGAGCACTCCGACAACTGGCTCGCCATGTCAGTACAGAACGGCACGGGAGCTGCCTCACGAGCTGAAAGAGCACTGCCAGATCTTCCTCGAAGAACAATTGTGTATGCATACCTACATCACCCCTCCTCTGCTGCCAAGGCGCTTCCCGATGATGCAATCTATATTGACAGTGGTACTGACCTTTCTGGTGGCGGCTAGACACCTGCGCCATCAACCTTCTCAGTAGCATCCTCGGTTCCGGCATATCGAGATCATCACCGAGTGGCAAGCCTGTCCCCGTACCGCCGCCGAGCCACCTGGCGCTCCTCAGCACCATCGCCGTCCACCCGCTGCACACAACACGCGTCGATAAACCAGAACATCTCGACGTCTCTTCTCTCTCCCTGAGCTACCTCCGCAACGTCCTCAAAGTGGTGGGCCCACTTCACGCCGACTTCCGAACCGCCTTCCAGTTCCGCTCCACGCCGCGATGGAACCGTCGAGCAGCAGGACATACTGGCCATGATAGCGACAGCGACATGTCTGATGGCGAGTCGGAGGGCGGCCGCGATGCGCTACGGGGCAGGATTGCAAACGAGGGCAGCGTGTGGGCCAAGGGCCAGGATTTCTGGTCTACAGTCGGATGGGCGTTTCACTGCTGCACGCTGATGCCGCACCGATGGCGGTACTGGAAGGCGTGGCTGGAGTTTATGCTGGATGTGCTGGATGCCGATTGGGAGGAGCGGAAACGTCGCGATCTGGAGGACCATGAGTTAAGAGGACGCATTGGGGAAGTGCCCACGATGTGGCGAGCCGACTCCATGCTGGTCATGTACATGGACCAGAAGGACGGTCGTCACTCTGGCCCAAAGGCCATCATGAAGGCGCTGTTGGCTTACAACGGAAGCGTTTCCTCTTCCTCTTTCCAGGAGGTCTTCGATAAAGAGCACAAGGGGCCAAGGCAGCGGGGGAAGAAACGAAAGCGTGAAGCAGTCCTTGACCTGGCCAACGATAAGTTTGGCGACTATTTCGACGAAGACGAGTCCATCTCCTCCGGCGTCTCTGAACCTCCGACCCCTCTGAAGCAGCGCACTAAAAGTGAAGCCTCAGGGGTCGGCGCTGGCATGGTAGAGTCGATTTTGCTGCGGCTGCGGCTATTCAGGCTACTGTCCGTAGCCACAGATGACTTGGGTAAGTACACGGAGCTTGACAGGCTCTACGAAGATTTTGCAGCCGGCATCAAAGTACTCCCTCTGGATATCTTCGCCCTCTTCGTATCTCATCGGCCGGACGTGCTGCTACGACCATCGCAGATCACCCTCACTAGGGAGCTTTTCCACCTGCTCCTCCCGTCGTCCTACAAAGACCCCCGCAAAGTCGACCCTGAAGGTGATTCGCTGGGCAGCCTGACGATGCCTATGCTGGAACACTGCTACGTCTGCTATCCCGCCAATACGATCGGGATGGAAGACAATGCCAAACTATCGCTTTTGGTGGAGAGCGCGATGCAGCTGCTGTGGCTCTGCGATATGATCGAGTATACGGACAGCTTCGCCAACGCGGTCGACAAGGGCATAGAGGCGAGGGCAAAGAAGGCGCAGAGGAAGAGAACGGGCCGTACAAAGGCCGATGCGAGCGATTCGCATGCTTCGAACGTAATGGAGGCATCTGCCGATCGGACACGAATTTTGTTGGACGTTTTGAGCGCATCAACTTGAATGGGCTGAGTTGTGCTATATAGCGCGCTTTTTTTCTTTTCTTTGGTCGGCGTTTCTTTCCATTTTATTTTCTTCTGGAAGAATCATGTGGTTTGGCATGAACGAATTGTAATGAAGAGCGTGTGAATTTTCATGATTTTGCAAGAGATGAAATTCTTGTTGACACAGAATGGAAGCAAGGCGTTTTTTGGGCCACTGGGCGGGAGATATCCTGGGCTTTTGGGGGTATACATTCTAGTTAATGATACATATAATACATGTCTATCCATCCATCAATCCGTATGCATACATACTGGACATAGTCATAATACAGATGGTATCGTTTCGTCGATGCTGCTCTCATGTGTTTCGCTTGGCCTTTTTCTTCCTCTTTTGTCATCCTGTTCCGTGCCCACTTTGTCAAATCTCATCGTTTCTTGGCCGCAGCCGTAGGATTCCATGCCGTAGGCTGCCAATTCTCGCCCGGGCCTTGTGCCTTTGCCCTCGCCCATGGATCCTTTGCATCAGCCTTCTCCTCATCCTGTTTCGCTGCCCGAGAAGGCTTTTCTTCCCTCTTCTTCGCCGTAATCTTCCTATCCCCTTCGTCCACCGGCTGCTGCGCCCTCTCTTCAGCTAAAGGCAACCTCCTCGCCGCCTCTTCCTCCTTCGGCGCCTCCATGACCCTCGGCTTCGCCTCCCAGCGCGCATCGGCCTCGGCGGCAAGCAGCTTCATCCTCTCCTGGCGCACGAGCTCGGCGCGCTGCTCCTCCATCGTCGGGGCCTCGCGCCGCGTGTGACGCAGCCACTGGTGCCACTGGGGGCTGACCTTGACCTGCGAGTAGTGCGTCGACCGCGGGTAGGAGACGATGCGGCGCCAGCGCTCGGAGGAGTCTTGGGCGCCGCGGGTGAGGCGGAATTCCCAAAAGGTGTTGCCTTGGAGATCGAAGCCTAGACGAGAAGGAAGTTAGAATGAGTACGAAAGGAAACAATGGAAAGGATAGGAGTTGGCAGTTTTGTGGCAAAAGTTGCTTAAAGATTCACTTACCAATGAGGAAGCGCTTCCGCCAGGGAAGGCGCAGGGCCTTCCATTTATACCATGCTTGCGCAAAAGGGCCTACTCGCTTCGGCGTTGCTGACATGAAGGATGTTGGTGGTGAGACAAGAGGTTCTTGTCTTGGAAGAGGGAGAGACGAGAACTTTTTTTTTTCCTGCTGGAGACGATATGCCTATGCTGTCATTGCTATGCATTGTGCATGGAGCATCACGCGTGTGGCGGTGCGCCGCAATTGGGCCATGGCACCAGCCACAGCTCATGCCCCTCGCCCGGCCCCTCTGTGCATGAACAACGGGGGGACAGCTTTAAGGGTGGCCAGCAATGCGCATTTCGTTACATGCCTGCAGGAAAGGATATTGCTGCGACGGCTTAGCGAAACGAAGATGAGGCACCCCTCATTTGACTACGGAGGTGGCCAGTGAAAATTGTTCTATACTTGCCGCTGTTATTGCTGCTTTCTTCAGCGGTGGGGGGGAATTCTTCTATTAGCTGTGGAATAAAGGGTCCAAAGCAGATCAGGTACCTTGCATGCTGCGTCTCCCGCAAAGCTGTACCTGGGCAGCCGCGTGCGTGGCGCCATCTCTGCTCTTCGGCCCCCCATTTTGTCGCAAGCCAAGCCCCCCCCAGTCGCCGTGTAATAACTGTAATTTGGGTCTGGTCCCTTGACTGCGTGGTAATAATAGCAGCAGCTGGTCCCCCGCCTGCTCCTGCACAGCATAGCTGGAGCTGACGTGCGTCATTCGCCTTTGCGCAAGGGGCCACGCAAAAGCTACTTGAACCCTTTCTTTTCCATTCTCTTTAAGCACCCCCCCCCTATGGGCTTTTTTGTTTCCTACCTACTCATATACTTTTTTTTCTTTTACTTATACCCCTTAACTTGTACTTATTTTTTTGTCTTCGCCATCTTTGCGCAGACACATCATTTCCCTAAAGCCCGCGCATAAACGTGCGGTTGTCAGGCGCTGAATTCCAGTTGCGCCCAGCCTTTCTATTTGTTGCGACTACATTCCGAACCTGCCGCTTACGACATCCCACGCTGACCTGGTGACGACATCCTCGAAACAAAACAATACATACGCTGCTGGACTTGTACATCCACATCTTTTGAACCGAGAAGGAGAAAGAGAAATAGACGAGCAGAAGCGACAGATTATATCTTATACCACAAACCACCCTCTGGCCATCCAAACATGGCTTCCGTGACGTCCCTGGACGGCGACTTGCGCAGATTGCGCCTCGAAAAATACACTCCGGCTGCCGCTGACGAAGCCCGCGCGTGGATCGAAGAGACGCTGGGAGAATCGCTGCCGTCAAAGGATCTCCTCGACGGCCTCAAAGATGGTGTCGCCCTCTGCAAGTATGCCAAATATGCCCTGCCTCCACCGCAGCAACCGCCTGTAGCTGTCCATTGCTCTTTGTCGCATGCGCTAACGTTTGCTCTCTTCCCTCTTCCAGGCTCATCAATCTCGCTGTTCCAGCTCCGGGAATCAAGTTCAAGAAGTCGGCCATGCCCTTTGTCCAGATGGAGAACATATCGCACTTCCTAAGGGCATGCCAGGCTCCGCCTTTGAATCTGCACCAGCACGACACCTTTCTCACGGTCGACCTGTTTGAGCGCAAGGATCCGGCCCAGGTGCTACAATGCATTGGCGCATTCAGCAGAGCCGCACACGCTGCCAACCCGGCAAACTTCCCCCAAGTGATTGGTCCCAAGTCTGCGAAGCCTGGAGCTGTAACGCCTCAAGGTACCGGGGCTGGAGCCACAGGCTCGCGCGGCCGGGGCGCATCCTTCACTGGAGAATCTGGGCCAGCCAAGGTGAGCCCTGCGAAGAGCACTGGGAAGGGCCCTGGTTCCCCCAAGTCTGTTAGTACCTGGAGCAAAAAGGAACACGAGGGCTCAACCGCCCCGGCTTGGAATATTGCGCAGTACGGCTACATGGGCGGCGCCAGTCAGGGAAGTATGGGCGTCGCTTTCGGCGCCCGCAGGCAAATCACTTCCGCCGCGCCTCAGGTGCCGAGCTTAGCTGAAAAGGAGCGCATCAGGAAGGAGAAGATTGCGGAAGAAGAGCGCCAGAGGCAAGAAGCCCAGGCCCGGCGCCAAGCCCAGCTCGAGGACGAAACCCGCGCTCGCGCGGAAGAGGAGAAGCGGTGGGCGGAGGAGACAGAGCGTCAGAGAGAGGAAGAACGTCAAAGAGTCCAAAAAGAGAAGAAGGAATGGGAAGATCAAGAGCGACAGTGGAAGCAGACCGAGGACAGGCGCCGCAAAGAAGAAGCCCAAGCCGAAGCCCGCATCGAGGAAGAACGCCGCGCTGTCAGGAGCCCTGGCAAACTACATGGGCAGTTCCTCAGCCAGTATCAAGCCGAGCAGGCCAACGCTGAAAAGGCCGAGGCTCAGCTCCACGAAGCACAGCAGCGCGAGGTCGAGTACGAGCGTGATCGACAAGAACGGGCCGCTGACGGCAAAGTACCTACCTCTCCAAGCCAACTGAGGCCTACATCCAGGGGTCGGCCAGGAAACGGCAATGCCTCACAATTGAACCGCCACGAGTCTTATTCCCAAGGAGAGCGCGAAGTCCTCCACACAAAGTGGAAGCAGCACCAAGAGTTCCTGAAGGAAGACGAGAGAGAAAGTCTAGCCTCATCTCCCCTGCCCAGGTCTCCCCGCCCTCTCCCTAATCCCAATAACGCTGCCGCGCCGGCAGCAGGAGGACGCCCCTTGCCCGATCCCGCCAAGTACTCATCGCCTCCGAGAGATGCTCCCCAGAATCGCACAGACCGTTTCCTGGCAACCAACTCGGCCCCCGCGCCGTCCGCAGCTCAGCAGACATACGCCCGAGAACTCGGCGCAACCGAGGAGCGCGATGCCGAAGACCGGCGCCGCATCCAGAGCCAAGACAAGACCAAGGCGGCCGGCTGGGCGTCCAAGTCCCTGCTCGAACGCGAAAAGGAAATGGAGAGGCAGCGCCAGAGGGAGTGGGAGGAAGCCCAGAAAGAAACCGCCGCCATGCCCCGGGGCGAGAACGGCGTCGACGGCATCGGGGGAGGCATCGACGGCCGGTGGGATGTCGGCCAATGGAGTGGCTATACCGGCGGAGACAGCCAGAACAGAGGCACGCAGGGCATTGGCGCCGGGCGGAGGCAGATTGTAGGACCTCGACCTCCACCAAACGGCGGACGATAGTGGTAATATGAGAATGGAAAATTGAAAAGAGGAGGGGAGGGGAAACGGGCATGAAAGGGCACACACACACATTCATTGGCAGACTGAATTACACTGTTTGGACGGTGTTTCCGGCTAAAGAGGATCTATACAAAAGACAAACTGGCGGCGGCGGCGGTTCTGGTGGGAAAGGGTGGCGCATGTTAGAGTTGGACTTGTTTCTTCACCTTTTTATCTTCTTTTTGGCTGCTTTTTTACCTTGCTATTTCTTCTTCTTCCTCTTCCTCTTCTCCTGTATTTCTGTTGCCAATTCCATGTTTTAGCGCTGGACGGACCCGATTTTTTTGAATCCTCATGTCTTTTTCTACTTTTCCGATGTGTGTTTTATAGCGCTGAGCGTGTGAGGAATAAAAGACCGTATTGGTGACTTCCGTGTTTAACCAGAGTTTTCGCTTGCTTATAATCATTCCTGGGGGTTACGTATAATACTGGGGTGCCAGGCCAGGCTCTGCTTAGGCTGGCCCTCTCTCGTGCAGAAAACCCACAGATTACACGTATTGTATGCGATTGGGCCTATCAGCATCGTATGCTCTGAAGCCTAACCGTTGCTATCCTTGCCGTTCATCCTGCGAGCTTCGTCGACCACAGGCGAGAAACATTGGCGTCATCTACCAGCTGCAATGAGCCCTTATCCATATATGCAGCATACTATTCGCAGTGTACTATACGGGAATAAAACCCTCAAGTCGTTAATATCCTAGTCAATACATGCATTAGGTGGAAAGCATGTTGGGTCGTGCCACCTCCGCCCCATAGAAAAGTGCAAGAGTCTTCATCGTAGAGACAGAAGTCCCTCGACGGGCTATAGTGGTCCGAACACAGGGGGCTGGCTGCTGACTGTTAAAATCCATGCTTCAGAAAAGCCACGCACGCTATCAAAGTTGGGCATGGGGAAAGTAAACACGGGGGCAGGTGCTACGGTAACAAGAATATGTCTCTTCTTTTCTCCTATGGGCGAGCCATTGCTGAGCGGGGTCCTTGACTGTTGTATGGCTTGTAAATTTTCACCGTTGAACCAGCTCTCTTGCCTTATTTGCTCTTTTTTTTTTTTCTACTTGCATTTTGTGTTCTTCATCATGCGCATTAAGCAACCGTAGTAGACGCGCGATCAATATTGCACTTGAAATTATCAGGGGGCAGAAAGCTTCGCGGCCCCTGCTGGATTTCGACTGCGCCGTCGCCCGTCTTTGCTGTGAGAATGGACACATGCTGATGACCAAGCATCCTGGGCGCAATTATCGATGCTGCTTGTTCGGAGAGAGTAGACCTCAGGAAACTGCCGGCGCTTACGCAGAGGCTTCATTTCCAGTCGTTTTATTCTCCGCAGCCTCTGTGCGACATCTCTCGCACATACACCAGCCTCCCAGACTTCCCTGAGCCCACTCGCGTCGTTGCTGCACCGGCAGTGTTACATCACAGTAATGATTCAGAATCTCTTCTCCTTTCTTGATACCACCGGGCCTACCGCCCACGACGCGTTCTTTTCTTGCCGAGAGAACCATTCGGCCGCTCCAGTCCCAAGTGACGTTTGGATCGCAATCGTGGTTGGCTAGACACCAGTAAGGGTGAACCGCAGCCACATCTGGTTTTCCATCTCGAGGGTTTTTGCGAGCTGAGGCCGTTCCTCGGAACTTGGCATAGAGCGTATTGAGGACCCACAGGTCATATTCTTCCACGCCAGTGTAGATGTCTACATCCATCTTCTCCAAGATGTGCAGCGGTGTCTCGATATTATATTTGAAGGAGAATGGGAGAGTCCATTCAGGCGGAGGGCCAGCGTTGGGCGATACGTTGATCTCGTTGGATCGAGAGGGAACAAAGTCGCCCCAGATGAACTTGATCTCACGCACATCCAACGGGTGAATCTCTTCATTGGCTGCTATCGCCAAAACTCTGGCAAGAAGAAGCAAGTGCAGGGTCTCATCAGCTTCGAATGCGCTAGGGTCTTTGGCAATTGAGTCCACGTCTTTATCGCAGACAGCAGGGTGGTAGCGCTCTTGGGCCAGATCGTGGCACTCCTGGCTGCAGAAGACAGTATCATAACATTCCTCGCACCGAATCGGTTCGTTATCGCTGCCAAGCGGGGCAAGGTCAGAGCTGCAGGCATCGCAAACCGAATCTTTGTGTCGGTTGTTGGCTGTAAGGAGGGTGTATTCTCTGAGCACAACCTCTCCAGCATCGATATCCTCTTGAGCAAAGACACCAAGCTGTTTGCAGGTCGGGATTATTTCATAATCGTCAGTCTCGCTCTCTCCTTCCAACAAGATTGGCAGAGTTGCCACTTGTACGGCACACTTTGGAGCCATTTCTTTCAGCCCGGCATTCAAGGACCGCAAAGATTCGGGCGAGAAGCGATCTGGTTCATGGTCATTCCATGGATAGACTTCCCGGCGGACTAGACCAAAGTCGGGTAAATCAGTGGCATCGAAATCTTGGCGACCCAGCCTCTGTCTAGCCACGTTGTCAATATGTCCTCTGGTGTGAAGCAGCTTCGCATTTTGCGGAGCAACCGCCAGGCCTCGATCACAAAACTGAGAGGCACTCTTCAAACAACCGCACAGCAAGAGACTCAGTGACAGTATTTGATACGCCCGTACTGATGCAAGGCTTGCTAGCTGATTGGATGCAGCATCCTCGTCCTTGGGGCCGTCGTTGACCAGATCAGGATATTTGTCGACAATTTGGCTATGAGTTAGGATTTCCGGAAGGGGTAAGCCAATATATTTGCTCAGGCATTCCAGAGATTGCTCATGGTATTCGAATCCGTCATTCGTAACTTCATCAGTAAGGAGAAGTGCTCGATATGCGTCGCCAGCGGCGAGATCGGGGTATCCAAGATCCGCGTATACGGCCGCGCGCTCGAGATAAAGAATCAAATCATACGGTAAGCTTTTGAGTTCCTCAGTCAGTTGTTGGCGACGCTCGAGAAGTTTCTCGTTACGGGCAATCTGATCTGAGTCTGGAGACGACATTGGTACCAGTTGTCGTCAAGCAGTAATCGGAAGGGGCTACTGCACGACAGCTAGAAATAACAGTGGGTCAATCGACAAGCAAAATATATGCAAAAAGAAGAAAAGAAAGAAAGGAAGAAGAAGCCGGTAGCAATTGTTCGTCCGTGCCCAGGCGCGTTTGAGTTGTGCTAAGGTAGAAAACTAGTTTGATTGGCGATCGCTTATCGGGGCTACAAGATCGAGAACCCCTTCTGCTTAAGCAATCGACGAAGAGAGAGTGGAGAACAGAAAATCCACAAGAGTGTCGAGCTTGCAGCAGCCAGTCAAGCAACCGCTTCTTTAAAAGCCAAGAACTGCGGAAGCGTTGGACCAAAGAGTTGGGCCGAGGTGGAAAGGTTGCTGATACCAGGTGGGCAACGGAAACTTTCAGGGCGGCGCAAGACGGAAAACACTCTAGATTGGCGGGAGTTGGAAGACGTGTTGCGGATATATGCTGTGGAATAGCGCCGCCGGTCAACTTGCAGGATAGGCCTGGCTGTAAGAGCCAATCAACGGCCACCAGGGCTATGAAAGAAGACGAGAGCACAGTTCGAGGCCGCGGTCGAATATATCCCCGCAAAGCTAGCGGCGGTAATTAAGACCGGGAAGACGAGGAGAACGAAAGCGGAAGAGAGGAGAGTAGCCAGCAAGCCTGCGCAGTGACGAGACGCAAAGTGACTTGGACAGGGAGCGAATCAGTAAGCTGGCCCAGGTCGTAACACTGAAGTGAGGCCGTCTCGTGGCGCACTTTGCTGCCGTACAGCTACTACAGCTGTGGTGGTTTTGGGTTTGGAGAGCAGGTCACTGTTGCGAAGCCACTGTTGCCACTCAATGTTTTCTGCCTGCCGCTAGCTGCTGATGGTTGTTTGTCTTTGCAGTTGTTGGCGCCGATGCTGCTGTTGGCGGTTACTAAGAGCTATTCTCGCCGCCGTCGATCGATTCTGGTGGCTTGGCCCTGAGCAAGAAGATACGGCAATGCCCAAGGAGGACAAGAGATTCCAGATTCTTCCAGGCCTGCGATATATACTACCTGCTTACTTGTAAGGAAGCAAGTCCCGAGAGCGGCTGCTTGAAACGGAGGAGGGGCAGCAACGTGGCACCTCCCTTGCAACGTCAACTCAGGGAATGGAAGGAAGCAACCAGGCCCAGCCAGATGCCGATAGTGGCACAACCTCTTTGCAGCCTGACGCCCTGGTTGGCACCTGCCGATAATGCAGAGCCAATGGCTGGTTGCCGTTTGTCCAGCGCAGTCCAAGACCACGAGCTTACAAAAAGGCTACTGTGTATTATTAATAACGAATATCGAAGCTGTCAGGGACTGCTAAGCCAAAAGAGGGGAGGTCACCGAAGGCAGGCTCGCGAGTGAAGGCAGGCAAAGGAAGCACAGGAAAAAAACTGAAAATTCTCATGAGGCCCCAGACGATACGCCAAATGAGGTAGCAGTCGCGCAAGCGTGTGGGATTTGGCGGGTTGGCGTTGCTTTAGCACCCCCCTCGGAGCGTGCGTCCCGCTGGACCCTGAAATTCCGAGCGTGCAACTCGGTGGGACTTTGTGGCAGCCAACGACAGCCAACGATGGCCATGGGCTAGAGCGGGGCTAGAGCTGCATTCTGGGCTGAAGGCTCCGGGCCGTCAGTAAGACAGACAAAAACTCCATTGTCGCACAGATGGTATCCGTGCCGCAAGCTGCAGGTTGTCATGGATAGCCCTGTCGCGGAATACAACGAGAAAGTCCGCAGCGCCCGCTATCATTAATTATTGAAGCTCCAAAGGGAGAATGACGATACGGAGGAGAGATAAGCGAGCCAAGTGTTACAAGACAGAGGCCGGCATTTCGCTCGATAATACTACTCTGACCGGCACATGAAGCTGTGGAAAGCCCGAGCGAATCACAACACTCGTCCGGCAACACGGCGAGTTCAATCAAATCTACAGTCAATAGTCTTGCAAGCCTCACTCCAGAGATGCTACCCAGTTTTCGCCTCAATGCTGCCATTTCCATGTGGGGTGCCTTGTGCCTTGCAACGTGTGGCTGGGTGAGCAAGACCCGCAGCAGGCGCAGCATCTTCTTCGACAGGGGAGCTGCTCCGGTGGCAACTACAATCTACAGCGCCCGCTGTGTTAGATGCCCAGAGGTTAACAGGCTAGTTTAGGTGTCATCTGCGCGCTTCGTTAATCCGTGTAGTTCATTAGACTGCATGCTCTTCTGCAGCTCCAGCTGCGGGAAATAATTAGAATTATGGGCTGTAGGGCGTAGTCCGTCTCCATACTTGCTGAGGCGATCAAAAATGATTACGGAACCAACGCTTTCCTATGAGGCTGAGGCTGAACTGCAGTATCTAAAGATACCGGAATAATATACAAGTAGGCGCATGAAGTGGCGGCTTAACTGAAGCTTCATTATTACGTCATTACGCCCTTGTCAGTCCACAGCCGCAACACCAAACAAGCCAAAATATCGCCACAGAGGATTTGATGTCTCGGGCCGTGTATAACCCATCGAAAATCGGCACTTCGAACTGTCGTCTTGATTTGGCAGTAGGTACTGCAATTGAGACAGGAGAAAGCAAGGTGTTATGGGTGGGTAGCTTCGCGGCGGAAGTGGTAAGCGCGCGCAGCTAACATCAAACATGCATACGCTACATTTGCCCAGCAGCATACAAGCCCAGCAAGGAGCTTGTATAGGCAAAGGCTGGATGTCGAACACTAACGCTGCATCCTTCAACTGCTTCTTGCAAAGCTGGGCAATCACACGTACTAAAATAACTTTTGGACTGGTATGCGGGGTGCAAAAAAAAAAAAACCACTAGACTGCCAGTGAAAGTGTAAGCGAAAGGCGGCGGTGATTTTGGCATCCTCCTTGGCTGGCTACATTTGCATCCCTTCAACATTTGCCAGTTTTGGCAGTACCAAACCTTCAGTTTCGGTGGTCATAAATTGGGTCACGTTTGGCAGCATTGCTAGACCAATGAAGGCCTACCAGACGCAGGACGTTTTACGGCAGTTGACCTAATGATTCCTCTACTAATCGCCCAGTTGCTACCCAAGAAGACTATTTCCCCCTGTAGCTGTCTATGCCTAAAATGATAAGTCGGTTGCCAGGCTGAGTTGACAACTATAGTATAAGAGAAATCTATGTTGCTTGCACCCCCTTAAACTTGAATGAGATTTGGCTGAGCCGTAAAAAGAGCACTTCATAGCGATTTCGACAAAAGGAAGCCCAAGATATGCATACCTGTAGGCAGATACACGTGGGTGAAACTTGATACTATAAGATAGAGGCAGCTTTACACGTAAAGACACTCATCAACACGTTGATTGTAAGTCCAGTTTCTTATACCAGCTCACCTCTTTTACCCACTGCTTAACCTCGGCCTTCTCAAATCGCGTACATGTTACAGTTTACGGCCCTACCCGCGGTTGCCGTGCTACTTCTCAGAGCCTAGCATCAGAGTTGCCAAAAATACGTGCATCATGTTCAACCTGAACTAGCGCATTGACGTCGACGTGATGCTTCTCCAACTCGGGCGCCTCAAGCGGCATGCAGACCAGCGGCATCCCTGCAGATCCGTTCCGAGTGTGTGCGCTGCACTGCACATCACCATCCGAAATTTCCTTAGCCCTTCTCGAATCTTCTCCCGCCTCTTGCGCAGAATACCGCCGACCATCTCACATCGTCAGCTCCTTTCTCATGTGACAAAGAAAACAGATCATCTAGATTAACTAAATTCCTCGAAACAACTACCAGAAAGAGCAAAAAAACACAGCCTCAGCTCATCTTTAACCTTCATCGCCAGTGGCAACGGCTACCGGAACTCAAGCGCAGCCTTATCTTATCTTCCCACGCGCCTCTGACATAACCCCGCGCGCATAGCACGCTTTTTTTGGTGACAAGCCGCAACCTTTAAGGCGGAAAAATAGAGCAACCCCGCCGTCCAGACTATCGGGACCTCCTTCATAGCTCATTACCATAGCTCCAAAACTTCCAACCACACATCAACCGAGAAGAAAAAAAAAGAGGGACAAACTTGGAACCGCGGATAAAGAAAATAAATCAATAGACGGGACTTTCCGATAATACGACTCGAAGCACCAACAACAAGTCTCTCTTTATATATCGTCTTCGGCTCACTGGCCTATAACACGCAAAACAGCTAACCAGCTACCCGCTCCTCGCCTCGCTCAGCTCACCCACCATGCCCAAGACACAACCCAACCTATACGCTTTCCCAGGCGTCGACGCCCTCGCGCAAGCCCTGCGAGCCTACGTGATCCAGAGCCAGAACGCCGGCATTGAGCGCCACGGCGCCTTCAAGGTGGCCGTCTCCGGCGGCTCGCTGCCCAAGACGCTCGCCGCGGCTCTCCTGGCCCCGTCATCCGGTCCCGCAGACGTCGTCGACTTCCCCAAGTGGGAAATCTTCTTCGCCGACGAGCGCGCCGTGCCCCTGGACCACGAAGACTCAAACTACGCCCTCCTCAAGGCCGAGCTGCTCGACAAGCTGCCCGCCGACCAGCAGCCCGCCGCCGTGCACACAATCAACACCGAGCAGCTCAACGACATCCAGGAGCTCGCCGACCAGTACGAGCAGACGCTCGTCGGCAGCTTCGCCTCGCGCGACTCCGTGCGCCTGCCCATCTTCGACCTCCTCCTGCTCGGCTGCGGGCCCGACGGCCACACCTGCTCGCTGTTCCCCGGCCACGAGCTGCTGCGCGAGGCCGACGCCTGGGTTGCGCCCATCGAGGACTCGCCCAAGCCGCCCCCCAAGCGAATCACTTTAACTCTGCCCGTTGTTACACACGCCGTCCGCGTTGCTTTCGTCGCTACCGGTGCTGGCAAGGCCACAATCATGAAGGAGATCTTTGACACGAGCTCCGGACTGCCCTGCACCCTCGTCAACGAGGCTGCGGGAGACCGATGCAGCTGGTTCGTCGATGAGCCTGCCATTGAAGGAGTTAGCTTCCCCACGAGAGCATTCCTATAAAGGACGAAGGGATTGCACTTGGGAGGGAGGATGAAAAGAGAAAAGAGAACAGAAAAAAATCAGAATTGATGACGATGCATGAACATTAGCAAATGACGAGTATGATGCGCATGATGGGGGCGGATGGGTAAACAGCATGTGATAAGTGACGTTGGTGCGTCAACCGACTTGATTTGGTTTTTTATTCCCCTTCAGTTTCACTAGGAGGTCTTTTATTTTCCGTCTTTTCAGAAAATAGGAAAAAGAAAAAGAGTCAAAGGAAAAGAAAAAAGCTTTATGTGCGCACGAGGTGGAATCATTGTCTTTTTATGCCCCGACTTCACGGAGTACGCTGGGCCCCCATGACACACTATTTTCATTTTTTCATTTTTTGTTAACTTAGAATATATGACGCCTTCACTTGAGGGAAACGGAAGCAGTATAGTTTTCTTTTCTCTAAATTGAAAGCAGATTCGAAATTCATTCCAGTGACTCTGGTGGTAGTGATGACGCTAATGTGATGCTAATGCTATTGCTCATGAAGGTGATGATAGTGATTGTTCCGTTGCCCATATTCATCGTATTTTATACCCAATTTCGTATATCCTGCTATCATAGCAAGGCCGTCAATTCTGAAGATAGAAAGAAAAGAAAACAAACGCCCAGGCCAAATTCCCCTACATCTCTTTCCAAGCACCTACCCCTCGCGGAACCTCAAAGTCATTATCCGCATCGATCCTATTCATCCTTCCAATCCACTCATCTTCTCGCAAAAGCGCCTCTTGCTCAACAACTTCCATGATCCTCAGCTCCGCTAGCATATTGTCAATCAAGGCACGCGAACCGCCCAACATCTTCTCTAAACTGGACTTTTCGTCTTCGTCTGGCGGTTCAGCGTAGAATTCATCCAAGGTTAAGTCGTCAATGTCGCTGAGCTGCTGCTTCCAAGCATCGAGTTGGCCAATGAGCTCTCCGCGCTCCTCTTTCCATTGGGCATCCAGATCCTCGATAAATAAGTCATCGTTTCCCTGGGCGAGCATGGCACCATTTCTCCTCGCCTCCTCCATGTCACTCACCCCGCCGATCCATCTCTCAAAGTGCCGTACCAGCTGGGCATATTGACCGCTTGGATCACTCAGAGACCACACATTAGTGATGATGGATTCCAGAGACTGAATCTTTTCATCCAGTCTGCCACCACTGCCCCATCTTCTAAGTGCCAGAACATTCTTCTTCTCTTGCGCCACGCTCTCCTGCTCGGAGACATCTCTGCTCTCCTCGCTCAGCCTTGCGAATCGGTCACCCAGCTTTTGCTTGGCACTCGCTCTCCATTCAGCTTCTACGATTGGCGCCTCCCGGTGCAGTAGATATAGCTGCAACAACTCTGCTTGAAGCTTGCTGACCTCGGCTGATGCGGCGATGTTTGATGGCAGCTTGGAAGGTGACGGTGGAGCTAAATGTGATGCGGACACTTTAGGTGCCAATGATTTGCCTGGCGAGCCTGGCCTCTGTAGAGAGGAAGCTGAAGTTCGAGGCTTTAGCGATGCTTGGTCCTGTGAGAGTAGTGTACCGGCAGAGGAGGGCTTAGAAAGTCTAGACACCACTCTACTGATCGTTGCCAACGACGGTTTGCGAGGCGGTAACTTTTCTGCCGAAGGGATTCTACGCTCCAGCGTCCTTGGTTGTCCCGTGGGAGTCACAGCTCGGCTACTGGCTGCTGAATTCCCCCCTCGGGCAGTGATTGTTGCCAATGACGGCTTTCGAGCTGGCAACTTTTCTGTCGAAGGAGCTCTACGTTCCAGTTTCCTTGGTTGTCCCGTAGGAGTCACAGCTCGGCTACTAGCCGCCGAATTTCCCCCTCGGGCAGTAATCGGGGTAGCGGTCGGGGTCACAGATCGAGCTATAGACCGAGGCCCAGGTCGAGTTGCAGAGGTCGCAGAAATACTAGTAGATCGAGTAGAAGCCGAGAATGTAGCTGCCCGGGTCAGTCCCATGGGTGGTGTCCTCGTTCTACTCGAAGAAGAAGGCGGCGTCCTCGCTTTCGGTGCCCCTGTAGGCGTGACTGGTCTCCCAGGAGCCGAGAATGTGTTGGACCGAGTCAGGGCAGTTGGCGTAGCTGACCTTCTGGACGTTGATGGCGCACCTACCGGGGCTGTAGGCGTTGCAGGCCGTCGAATTGGATCTCTCGACCTCGAAGGGTTAGGCGGCTTCGACACAACCGGCCCAGCAAGATTGGTGGCCGAAGTTCTGGCGAATGCAATTCCCGTCGGCCTTCTCTCAAGCTCACTTGGCTTCCCCGGCATTGATATGCTCGAAGACCTCCCTCTCGCTTGAAGAGATGGCCTAGTCATGGTTGTCGAGGGCGGATACTTGGTGGTTGACGCAGCCCGTTCTTTTCTTGCGGTAACTTCTTTCGTTGCCAGCGTCATTGATCTCGTCAGCCGGCCCGGAACGCCTGTTGCCGTAGGCGCCTTGGGAATACCACTGCTGGCATTGGGGGTGGTGGCGGAGGTGTTCTTCAAGCTGTTCGTTGAGCTGCTAGAGCTAGACGCAATTGAGGCGGCTCGGGCACCATATTTGAAGCTGGGCAGACGGGTCGGCGAGGCGTTTCGAGTTACTGACGGCTCTCGTGTACTAGACGACCTCGTCGGTATCGAAGACGGTACAGTAGTGTTGGAGCGCTGCGGAGGGCGAGCCCGAGGTATTGAAGACATGGCGCCGATGCTGAAGATTGGGCGGGATGGTTGAAGTCTGAGGCTGGCCAGCCCGACGGTGACATTTGATGTACCGATCAGTGCCCTACTTGGGGTGATGTCAGGGAGCTTGGGCGCTATTAGCCCAATAGCGGTGCCTGGCTACTCTCCTTTCGGCTGGTCTAAGTGTGGCCCCGGCTCCACCAATCGTCGATTTACAACTTCATGTCATTTCGCCTCCTTAAAGGTGCCCCTCCGGCGAGATGTTATTAAGAATTACAGTAGATATCACCAGGTATCACGAAGATGCGAACTAGTGCGATGAGCTCCTTATGTTCAAAATACAGCTTTATTATCCACGAGTAGTATTACCCCAATGCTAGTCTATTTCAATCAGCCTCTTGTCGAGAACAAAACCAAAGATGCCTGGACTCATATAAACAAATTCAACCTTGTACAAACCGTGGTTTCCAGCATGTCGAGTTCCCTAAAAATTCGGAATTATCCTTTTTGTGTCCCAATCTCTTTGAAACCAATGAGCGACTGAACCAATCCTCTAATACTATACATGTGACATTTCTCCCCAAGTCTTGTGGGTAAGCTGTGAAAATAGCATCGAAAGTGAAAACTGAGGAGCCAACAAAAGCTTCCTTCTTATGGTACTTTGATGATACAGATCCTTGTTAGGGTAAAAAGAAGAAGAAAGGAAGAAAAGGAGAAAAGAGGACAGTAAATGATGATATTCGTACTCCAGATCCCACGATAGTAACATTACATGCCATAACAAAAGAGAAAGAATGGAGAAAGAAAAGAAAAGGGGGGCATGGGCGGAATAGGGGTATCGCGGTAGTAGTATGTGGCGGGCAGGATTAGGGGAATGCGTGGTGTTATAACGTTGCCTGTAGTCCGGGAGCGGTGTCTGGCCGGGATTGGGAAAGGGGACCAGCGTTGGCAAGGTTGTCCACCAACCGGTGAAGATCCCATTGGTAGCTGCCCAACTGGCGATGGCAAGCGTCGCATATTCGAACATTGCAGAATGCGCACACCCAGCGATCTTCAAGGTCTGCCCTATCGCAAGCTTGGCAAGTAAGCGGACAATTCCTGTTACTCCGGCGGTTCATGGTCTTGTGTTGTTGGAAGCAAGTAAAATGCGTGTTGGTGAGTGGCTTCGCCTTGATAATACCGTCTTTGGGCAAGCTTGAATATGTCTGTGTTGGGAAATATGCGGCCTTGGGATGAGGCTCGCCTTCAACCTTCATCTCCGGATATAATGTGCCGTCACGGCCCCGATAAAGAAGCCCTTGTGTTTCCGACTTGAGCAGCCGTGGATCCGATGTTGGCTGAGGAGTGCTCTGCTTAGGGTTCGCTATCCGATAAACATCTGTTTGTATAACAGGCGGCTGTGGCTGCACAGCAGCCGTGCTTGTGCCCCCCGAAACACGTGGGCGGGCAGGTCCGGGGTCGTTGGGAAGAGAAGCCGTCACAGGTGCTGGCGCGGGTGCAGCCGCTGGTGCTGGAGCAGTATCGCCTTTGCGTAGTTCTGGTGACACAGTTGCTTGGCTGGATGTACTTGTGTTATTTGCATCAGATGGCGGGCGAGATGGATTCGCAGCGGCTGTTAGATCCTGGCTCGGGGATGCTGCTATAGCTTTTCGTGATATGGGTTGAGTGCTTGCAACTGCAACTTGACCGCTCTTAGGAGGCTTGGGAGGAAGATCTTTTGTAAAGTCGGGAGATGCACCTCGGGGGGCTTCAGGAGACGCTGCTGGAGAAACGGGAGAAATAAAAGGCTCGACGGTGAGTTGCTTGACGTCTTCTTTTCGATATTCTGGCGTTGGCGGCCGCTGAGCAGCTGGAGCCCCCGGAAAGCCAGCCTTTGCACTAGAAGTGCTGGATACCGATTCGGAGCGCTGGGAGTCAAGCCTATCTTTGATCTGCTTCAGCTTGGATGTTTCGCTTCCCATGGTTTGCGCGGCAGGGGGCGGCTGGTCCTTGGCCCCTAACGAAGGGCGAATATTGCGGCCAGGCAAGCCGCCGGCGAACGGAGGTGCTCGAGACACTGCGGCCTTAGCCGTCTCGGCTGGGACTTGGGAATTATCCTGATCTGCCGGCAGCTGCGTGTCTGCAGTCGACCCGTGGCTGTAGTCGAGCGTCAGGCCGGGGAGCTCTCTGCTGGCTTGGGTCATGTGTGGACGGCGTTTCCAGATCTCGGGGCGAGGAGAGGATGGTGTGGATAGCTCTGCGGCTGGTTCGTCTTTGGGTGGTGGCGGAGGGAGGTCTCGCTCAGCGGAGCGCTGAGATGGAGTGGCAGCAGCAGCAGCAGCAGCTATTCCTGTGCCTGTGCCGGCGTTGGGGCGAGCAGGCAGTGAGCCACTGCCGCCTGTTGCGGTCTTGGGCTTGCTGGGAACAGCGGGAAAGGCAGCTGTAGCTGCGGCGATGTCACTGGTGGCCTCCGCAGTCGCAACCGACGTCTCGCTACCCGGCGCTGCGGCTTCCTGCCTGTCGATCTCGCTAATGCTCGGCGTGGTCTCGTATATAGACGGGCTGCGCGCTTCGTCACCATCATCCCCCATATATGCCGAGAGAAGACTCGAAAGAGAGTAAGTGGGAGATGGCTGCGCCAAGTACTGCGGAGAGGGCGCCGGCAGCTTCAGGTTCGCGACGGGTTTTCGCGGAATGGACATCTTGGATCCGGCACTCAAAGGGGGCGATTGGAGGCTCAGTATTCCGGCGCTCAGCGCCGACGAGGGCGTGCTGGGCGCGATTGAAGGCGCCGCGACAATGTTTGCGCTGGCTGTACTGCTGTAGCTGTTCACCTTGCTGCTGGGATTCGTCTGGGTCTGAGGAGTTGGTGGCAGCGTCTTGGTCGGCGGAGGAGGCAACGGAGGAAGGGGGATGTTTTTGGTCGACTGCGGCGATGCCAGCGAGGAGGTTCTTGCCGGGAGACTGTACTCGCTGTTCTTTCGGCTGTGGCTAGTATTACTATTGTTGATACTGCTATTGTTGTTGCTGTTGTTGTTATCGCCGCCGAGAAAACTCTCGCCGTCGTCGTCTGTATAGTAGTCGTCCAATCCAGGCACCGTCGGCAGCGCCTTGGAGAAGCGCGATACGCCGCTTTTAGGGACTGAAAGACCGGACGGGTTCGACATGGTGGCCGGCAAAATCAAGAAACGCAAAGACGTAAAACGGTCGAGACCGTGGGGGATTGTCGAGATTATCCAGATGCCCCAGCTCAGCTGCCGGTACCTGCGCTAGCCTGTCCCTGCGTGGCTCGACGACTGGCAGTTGGAGTCCTCTTCGCGGCCGGTACAGCGCAATTCCGGTGGATTGTGAGCGTGAATGCGCATTGAGAAGAACTTGGCACTTCATGGGAAGAAAATGCTGAGACGAGGAGCCGGTCCTAGGTTGTTTTAGATTCCGTGGGCGTCCCTGGCTAATACCACTTGGGCCTGACGGCGCCAGCCACGGGCGGGAGCCAGGCCATGAAACGGGCATGTGGCGTCTTAGCCAGGGGTCAATGGATGGATGTGGATGCTTTCGCCAGCTTGGATCCATCGCGTCGTTTGTTCGCAGGCGATACTCGTAGCCGACGCGGCCATGAACTCAATTTGCACGCAGCATCGTGGCCAGGCAGCCTTGCATGCTTGAATTGCATCAAATGCTGCGTCGAATTGCGTCCACGAGACACATACGTGGCACGAATGAACTCGTTTACTCGGTAGATTTGTTCAAGATCTACCTCTGATGACGGCTCAGATTCGCCTGAATGACGCTCTAAGAGGCGCCACCACGTCACTACAGCAGATTAGCGCATGAACCGACCGGTTTCTCGCCTTGTCAAAAGTCAAGCGCGAGAGGAACAATGCAGATGGCGACCGCAGCTGAGCTACATTCGACGAGGTGGCACTGAGACCGATGTCTTTGAAGTTGAGGGCTTGCAGACTAGAATTCCATTACGTCGCTGAAGAAGGAGGCTCCATGCCTAAGCCGCCTATTCAGCGTTTGATTTGATATTGATTATTCTCGGCACTATTAGCAGAAATAGCTGTACTCCATTGCAGGAATACACTGCACAAGGTAACATGAAGGCATAAACAGGCTGAGAATCGCGACAATGGCTCAACTAGGAAGTGGGATTCAAGCTTCCCAGAAGATATTTGGCCAGCGTCGTCACAATCATGCCTGTTTCACATCAAGGCCGCAGGAAATGATACGTAGGAATGAATGTCAGCGCCAGTAATTAACGTTAATGGGCTCCCCGCATTTGGACAAGCAAAGCTGCATGTGCGCACGGGCTCATCTGTGCCGCGCAGGGGTCCAAAACGTGGCCTGCTGCCGGGTAAGGAAAATTGCAGCTGTTTCTTGCTAGGAGCATTTTTGACTTTTCTTCTTCGTTCTTCCTTTTTATTTTTAAAGAAAAAATGGAAAATGGAGGATAGACTCTGGGTTTTGCTTTGCATCTGTTTTTGTTATCATGATTTTCTAGAAAATGAACGAGATGGATGATGAGACTGTAGTTTTTTTCAGTAGAAGTTGATACTCGTAACTACTCCAAATCACATTACCGATGGGCTATAGCTACAACAAGGGTGCTGTGTACAGCATCCAATTGAATTTAGCCTGAAATAGGTGTAGTGTTATCTGTAGAAAGGAAGAAAAAGAGATAAAATTTCAGCTAGTTGAGAAGATGCTGTGGCGAGCAAGGGGCAGATCTCATGAATCACCGTTATCACCTCTTTGTTTCTTGGCACCATCCTGTCATGTTTTATCAGTGGCCGGGCCACAATTACCCGTAGCGTAACAAGACCATGTACGCGTTGCAAGGTATACACACATGTTTTAAGATTTGTTTTAGGATTGCGCCGCGTATTAGAGCCGCAATCTCAGGACCAATCGTTTGCTCATTCGCATGTACTCGCAATGTCTATTCGCTCAGCGGCACGGCACTCGGCCTCCCCCAGATTTTGACAAGGAAACACTGTGGAGGTTTGAACATCAGTGGAGTTTTATAGCATCTCTATGCTGTATCATTGTTGGCTCAAGACCTCGAGTTGGCTGTTGCATCTCTCTATTAGTATCGCAAAATAGTAAGTTTCCATTCAAAAAGTCCATCTCAAGTACTTTGACGTCGCTTGATCTGCAGCTCGTGTTGAGAAATGGTTTGTGGCGCTTCTGGCTCTTCAGCCCGAATAGTCAATTATATAGGGAGACGTTATTCAGCACCCCATCTGTAGCGTAATAAGGTACCTGTAGCTATTCTACATATCACAATACATATTTATAACTGCTAAACACTGTTTAGTTGTAATAGCAGCAGTGGCAGCAGTGGCAGCAGTGGCAGCAATAGAGCTGGCAGCGGCCCACGCTTAAGCTGGAGGGCTGGATAACATAATTGGGGTGCTGGATAACATCTTCCTTATCATGTTGAAGGCATTCTTCTATCTTAAATTAAATATTATTGTCTTAACCACTTGAAATAATTAAATCTTGACTTTCATTTCATTTCGGGGATGTCGGAGTGATATACAGTGTGGAAAGAATAATGCTGGCTATCACGTCTACATCTAAGGAAAGAGCATCATTAATAGGGAAAGTCTACAATATAAGGCGCGCTTTTCTCTGAAGTCGAGAATATTTATTCAACCCAATGCAGAGAATGCCCAAGGCACATTTTACGTACTCTGAGGTTTTAGAGCGCACACTCCAAAACCGAGTCTCGAGCCTTTGGGGCATTATTCAGCAATCGCTATGCCTACCTTCTCTCCCCAACAGGCTGCCAATTGGCCTATCGATACCCTTGCATTCGGTGTATTTTACCATATCTGCTCAAGATTACGTCTTCTTTTTCCCCTTGCGTGGCTTTTATACATGAGGAAACGCCTATTGAAAGACATAGCGATCATGCTGATGATTAAGGCCCCTTGCTGAATAAAGGCCAAGGTGGGGGGTTGTGGTACTTGCTGATTCCGGCAATCTACGCCCGCAACACATCTCACCGGTTCATTTGTGTGACGGTTTAACAAGACGCGTCTCTTGCGGAGGGGTTCATGCTTCCTTGACCGGGACATTGAGCTTGAGATCTGCGGATAGAGGAGCTTCTGCTGTCAAATCAACCAGCAGTCAGTATCGACTCATAGCTCTCACCAAGATGAGGTCGTCTGACTCCAGCGCAGATGGGCCTTTGGCAGCGGCGCCCCCTACTGAGCAGACACCGCTTCTTCCTGAGCCTCTTCCTCGAAATGGCGTCCTAAACGACGGCGGTGATGCTGAAAATGGCAGCTTGGGCGGCGGGGAGAGGCAGCAGAAGCATCCCATGGCTGATAAGATGCACATCTTGCTTCCCGCTGTTGGTGTTGGGGTATGTAACCGCTCACTCACCTAGAACACTTTGTACCGTTTACTGACAGTATATCTTCACATAGGTATTTCTCGTGGCCGTTGATCAGCTCCTTGCGGTGGCTACCTATGCCAGAATCGGCAGTGAGCTCAAGGCTCTGAATAACACCAGCTGGATTGCAACGTCGTAAGTAGTGCTGGCAATCGGATTTGCTGTCAATTCTCTTCACCATGATGATACATGTACTAAAAATTCATTACTAACACGCATTCAAAGGTACTTTCTCACTCTCACTAGCTTCCAGCCTCTCTACGGCAAGCTCTGTGATATATTTGGTCGAAAGGCATGCCTCCTCTTCGCGTACGCCGTCTTCGGCCTCGGCTGCTTGGGATGCGGCCTGGCCCAGAGCATGACTCAGCTTTGCATCGCTCGGGCATTCGCAGGAATAGGAGGAGGAGGCATGAGCTCTGTGGTGACGATTCTGTTTTCTGATATCGTCTCACTACAGGACCGCGGCATCTGGCAGGGCTACATCAACATCATATATGCTTTTGGCACTTCAACTGGAGCCCCGATTGGTGGTTTGTTCGCTGATTCTCTAGGGTGGCGATGGTAAGATTTGCAAAAAAGACATCTTCCAAGGCTGAACCTGGCTAATGGGAATGCAACAAAAAAACAGGTCTTTCATGATTCAAGCACCCTTATGCTTGATAGCTTGGATTGCAGTATACTTCGTTCTCGATCTCAAGCCTCCGTCCAATGATCACTGGGCCTCCAAAGTTCGCCAGGTCGATTTTCTCGGTGCTTTTACTCTTGTACTTGCCGTAATCTCTCTCCTAACAGGGCTTGACTCTGGCCCAAATCTCGGGTGGTCCAACCGCATCACCATTGTCTCGCTAAGTCTGACGCCCGTCTTCTTTGCCGTGTTTCTCTTTGTTGAGATGAGGATTGCCAAGCATCCATTTGCTCCAGGCCACCTCATACTGAGCCGAGACTTGTTCCCCTGTTTTCTCGTCAACATGTTCGGCATGGCATCTCAGCTGAGTGCCATATTCTTTGTGCCCCTATTTTTCCAAGCTGTCAAGGGCCTCAGCGCCACAACAAGTGGCACGATGCTTATTCCAGCTACTATCAGCGGGGTGCTTGGCAGCCTCACAGGCGGCTGGATCATCAAGAGAACAGGGAGGTTCTGGTGGCCAACGACTATCAGCTACGGGATGTTGTTCCTCGCAATGATACCTTTAATTGTTGCAACCTGGTACGGTTCGCTATTTGGAATTACAGTGTCATTTATGGTGACATCCATGGGCAACGGAAGTGGTGAGTTTATGGAATATTGCCGCATTCATACGCTCCCTTCTAACATTGAAACTTTCCTTCTTCCTTAGGCATCACGACTATCCTTATAGGTCTCCTGGCCAATGCAGCGGTAGAAGACAGCGCAGTCGCCATTGCCTGCTCTTATCTCTTCCGATCCCTCGGCGCCAGCATCGGCGTTGGTACCAGCTCAGCTGTACTCCAGCAAGTCCTCCGAACCCAACTCGCTTCTCGTATTGGTGAAGATGCCGGCCAGATTGAGGAAAAGGTACGCCAGAGTCTAGATGTTATCAAAGAGCTACCGCCACTGCTGGCCGACCAGGTGCGGGCGAGTTATCAGGTTGCTACAGTTGCGGCCTTTGTCCCATCAATAATCTTTGGCCTTGTATGTTTCGCCGCTACATTATGGGTGAAGGAAAAGACTCTGAAGCGTTAAGGACTACCATATATCTATATGCTAGCATGAGTACGGCAAAGGAGCGCAAGTAAAAGACCTCTATCCCATTCTTCTTGCTTGTAGCTCTATGTTGCCATTCCACAGATGTAGTAGTCAGATATGCATGTATACAAACACGAGCTTCGCAGGATACGAATAACGGTGAGACTTTAGCACTTACATAGACGAGGGGGGAGAAAACAAGAAACTATTAGTAGTCATGGTCACATCGTCTCGTCCGTTTCGGTTCACCGTTATCGACTCCAACTGCGCCACTCCATGACAAATTCCATGTTGTTCATGAATCATGGACTCACAGAAACACTGCCCCGGCATCAATTCACGTTCAGATAATCACAAGCCAGGCCAACGTATGCGTACGAGGCAAGCTCGGAGCAGGTCATTCAAAGAAGGTCATTAAACGCCGCCTTCAATGCAATCTCGCCCACAAGCAACCAATCAAGAATCCCGTCTCACCCAAGCTTTTCCAATAGTATCGCATATAGTATCGCCAAGGCCAGCGGCAGCGACGGGCCCTCGCCAAGCCTCTTTTCTCCCGGTCGCATAGGGCAATGACGAAAAGTCTTGGCGGGACCTTTTTTCTAGTCTGCTCATCGTGCATTGCAACCTTGGCGATGGAGTAAGAAGCTTAGCTTTTTGCAGCTTCTTCTTCCTTTTAATCCTTTGAGCGATTGCGCAATGCTACTCTGAACCTGTCTCCGATATTCGGCCTGTTTGGAACCTGAGGGATTGTACTCCGTACTCCATACTAAACCACTACCGGCGCCACAGAAAAAATAAAGGTTACCGTACCTTAAAATCTTAATTATATGCTTCAACTGCAAGTGCCATATTTAGTTAACCTTACTGCGACGCGTAGGCTAAAATGTGCCTCATGCCTGCTTAAGCGAAGAAGGATTCATCCGCAAAATTTAGACTCTGACGAGTACGGTAAAGGGCAAAGGCACTTCTGAAATCTCGCGCCATCTGCGTGTCTATCGCTTTCAAAAGCTGGCGCCCGTCACAGTCAAGTGCTGTTCCGAAGCCAATCTAGCCGGTGGCCGATATCGAGTTGCCTAATTAGGTGCCAACTACCGTAGCGCCTAGTAACTTGTTCCGTCCCAGTCTCGACAATGCATGTCCCTTTGATACTGCGCTTTATGTATTTGCAGAGGTCCAGAAAAATAACAGGCCTCCACCGATGCTACAATCTTTGTGCTCAGCCATCAAGAAGGAATTAGCTAGGTGCCTAATACTACATGAATGCCTGTTGGCGTTGGTAGAAGGTTCGACAAGTAACGGTGTGACTCCTGCTGATCACTTCGTATAAGGAACCAACATTGAGTACTTACAAAAGCAAGTACGACATGTTATGATAGAACAGGATACCCATGCTTCTCAACCTCCGGCTTCTACTTTATCCCAGCTTGACAGCTCGGACGCATTTACCCCGCGCAACCGGGGTGTGGTTTCTTTATCGCGACGCCACTTTTTTTTATTGTATTGAAATTGAATGCCTTAATAGAGGGAGGGGAGCCTCTATGCTTTTTATCAAGCTTAGGCCGTCTTGGCAGCTTAATCGAGAAGGTCGCACAACGAACAAGATGCCTCAAGCCCAGAGATCGAGCTCGGAAGCAACTTACAGATACGGCAGGCTGATTTGGCTTTTCGAAACTGCCGGAGCCGGCCGAATGTGCTGTGCCGAACGTTGTTCCAACGCGCAGCTAGGGCCCGCGTTTGTATCTCGTAGCAAACACGGGCGCTTATCTTGGTGGTGATGTTTGCTAGTACTGGTAGTATTAGTATTGATCGTTCCCTGGTCTCTCTGCCTGGCCTTATTCAATATCAATGGGCGACTGGGGTGTCCTGGGCTGTGTCTCTCCTTCGTTTGTCTCCATCTGCATAGCCTTGCAAGGTATGCTAACCAGTAGCAGCGCGTCCTCATGATATGGCATCACGCATTGCCTTCTAATTTCGGCCTCTTCTTCTCCAAGCTTGGATCTTTTGCAAAACCGTGCAGTTAGACTTTGCTGCGGTTTTCGATTTAGGAAGGAGATGTCTTGTACAACGGGATTGGTCACTTGGACGTCAGTATGCTCTTTGGGGTTATCAGTCTAGAGTCTATATCGTGACCATGGAGGGAATACTTCGCAGGCTAGATAGCATGGAGCAGGGGGCATGGATCATAGAACATGGAGCTCTGAGCCTCACTCACCCCGTGTCGAATTATATATAAATATGGGATGAATCCCTCTCGTTGGGTTTGAATATTCACCACCGCTCATCTCATCTCAACCAACTTCATCTCCTCCCAAGAAGACTTCAGATCCTCTTCCCTCGCAATGGCTCCCGCTTCCGCAGTTGTTTCAGCTCTTATGCTGCCCGCTCTCGCTCTGGGAGCTGCCATCGAGCCCCGTGGTGCTGATATCGTTGGAGGAACCACCGCTGCTGCCGGCGAGTTCCCCTACATCGTCAGTCTGTCTTCTCAGGGCTCTCACTTCTGCGGTGGTGTTTTGGTCAACGCCAACACCGTCGTCACTGCTGGCCACTGCTCCGTCGACTTCACTGCCTCTCAGGTCAAGGTCCGCGCTGGATCTCTCGTAAGTCCAACTTATTCTTTTTGTAGCAAAATAACGCGCAGCCATGATTGCTGACCATTCTTTCCGGGGGTTATAGACTTGGGCTTCTGGCGGCACCCAGGTTGGTGTTTCAAGCATCACCGTGAACCCCTCATACACCACCAGCAACGGTGTTCCCGACTTCGACGTTGCCGTCTGGAAGCTGTCTACCCCCATCAAGACCAGCTCTACCATCGGCTACGCCACCCTGCCCGCCGCTGGCTCTGACCCTGCTGCCGGAACTACCTTGACCACCGCTGGCTGGTAAGCAGTTCATCGACTCCTCCCTTATTGAATCCAATACTAATCATATAACAGGGGCACCACCAGCGAGAATTCCAACTCTCTCCCCTCAAGACTGAACAAGGTCTCCGTCCCCGTCATCTCTCGCTCTTCTTGCAACAGCGAGTACGGCGGCATCATCTCCAACAACATGTTCTGCGCCGGCCTGTCCCAGGGTGGCAAGGACTCCTGCTCTGGAGACTCCGGCGGCCCCATCGTCGACTCCAACGGCGTTCTCCAGGGTCTCGTTTCTTGGGGCCAGGGCTGTGCTGAGGCCGGATTCGCTGGTGTCTATGTCAGACTCGGAAACCTCTTGACTTTCGTCAACCAGCACCTGTAAAGGGTGGGCTACAAAGACCTTTACTTTCAATGGGCGGTACAGGGGACCGTTTCTCTTCTTGGATTACCTGTCTGGGTAACTATGAAGCTGGAGCGATGAGCGGATTTGATTTCATAGCGAACAAGCTCTTGGCCAACTAGTTGAAGTACATAGGATTTGAAGATGAATAAAAAAAAATTTGCAAATACGAGTGTTGAGTGAAAAGACAGCCGCCTATTTTCTCTAAAATATGTTCTTGGCGAGCAGAAAGCGATAATTTACTCACTTGATGAAAGACAGTCTATGATTGATTACATTTGCTACAGCTTGATAATGCGTAATCCCCATTCAAATGCAGCCCACATGAATTCTGTCGAATACAGGGAAAGGATCAATTTGTTTAGAAACCAGTCGCTCATATGCTTGTACTCAACATAAATCATAAAAAAGTACCCAGTGCTGCATCTAATGACTTATTTCCCTTTTGGGCTCTGCATCGGCTCCATCCCGAAAATATCACCAGATCCCAGGGGATCCTTTTCGCTTGATTCTGATAATCCTTCCCCAAATAAGAACGCATTCTTCTCACGGCTCGCGTTATTCATGCGCTTCTTTTGTTGGATTGTTGGTGATTTGCTGGCTATAGGAGTTTGTGGCGGTCCGGACTCGTCCGGCTCTAGCATCCACGAGAATGAAGATTGTGCTATTGTTGACCTAGTCGGTATTGAGACAAGTGGCTGAACGTTGGGACGGACCTCGCTCAAGACAGTGTCTGACTTTGTCTCATGCTTTGTAATGCTTGTTGATTCAGAAGGCGAGTCTCTAGTTTTTGAAAGCTTCTTTGGCTCGCGCGGAATCGATGGCGCTTTCGCTAAATTTGGTGTGGATACATTTGTAGTAGATGTCCTCGGCGACAGTGGCTGGTTTTCTTTTTCAGCTGAAGAGGTTTTCTTTTTTTTGCTCTCTTCCTTTTTTTCAGGGGCGGCTTGAGGCTCTTCATTAACAGCTGGATCCATGGTTGGTATGGATAGAGAGGCGTCTTGTAGGTAAATTTGCACAAATTGCACCTTTGCCGCGGCAACTTCAATCAGATCCAAGCTCCTGGCCTTATCTTCAAGATTAGACAAAGACAGCGCCTTGAGACTAAGCACCGTCTCGTCCAGAAGGCTCGCTAGTTGTTGATTTCGCTTCTCCATGGCAGCCAAAGCCTTGGCTGCGACATCATCGGCTAAGGAGCCTCTTTGATACGGCGAAGATAGTCCTTCGTTAAGGCCTTGCATGTTTCGCTTGATCTCACCCACGGCATCCCGTACTGCTCGGTTAATCCCTAGCTTTTCGCTCTTCTCCAGCATGCCCTGGAAGATGTTTTCTACTCCACCCTGCTGCTGGAGAAATCTTGGCGAGCGAATTGGTGACCTCACCCCAAAGCCCCTTTTGCGGATGGAATCAAATCCGGCAAATGGTGAGCCGGTGGGCTCAGGAATTTCAGGACTCTTTGAAACTTTGGGGAGCTTTCCCGAATACTTCTTAATCAAGGTCGCTCCCCCGAGTGTATTCATGTGATCTCGGAGATAGAGTGCATCGTCGACAAACGTATGAGGTCCATGTTGTTGATCTGGGGGTGGATACTTTAGAAGCAGTTGCAAACAAACAGAGTAATCAGATTCTAACACTAGATATAAAGGTCAGAACGACGAAAGGGATATTGAGAAGGAAGAAGCTCACATTGCCAACGAACGCGCAGCAGCATAGAGCAGCATATCAGGTCTATTAGGTCTAAAGAGGGATCGACGGCAAAAATCGTGTCCCAAAGTGCAAGAAATTGGTTAAACGGAAATTCTCTACTAAAGAGAAGCCGAATCCAGCGACTTTACATCAAGTTAGCATCCATGAATATGAGTGGAAAGACGGCGACCCAGATAAAACCAAATTGTAGCACCTACATTAAAAATATCTGAGGAAGTATTTCGACGCTTGTAAGGTGCGCTGCTAATTCAGGGTCAACCTGTTGCAAGCAGACCTCGTGAATAAATTTGCTGCGCTCGACAATAGCGGAGCTTTGCTCAGGAAACCGAGATTGGAATGGACCGTCAGGTGTTTGGGCTGGGGCCGGCGCATCTTTGACTTCGTAAAAGGACTGAGCATGCTCCATTAGCTGGGAGAATAAGATGAAGGCGTCGTGCTCAATGAAAGAAGAGTCAATGGTTTCGAGCATCAGCTCCTCAAGGTCATTCTCGTCATCACTGCCAGATATTGATGCGCGATCTAGGGCATCTTGCTCGACAACATGCAGGATCGGGGCTAAGAGCTCGTGCATGCCCTGGCGATAGCCGCCTCTGTCCGGGTTGACCTTGCAGTAGACGAACAAAATATCCAAAATCATGCGCTGCATGTAATCTTCATGATAAGTTGCTTCATCCGGAAGTCTCTGTACGTCTTGCAGAATTTCTGCCCTGATAGTTTCATCTTCGCGAACGGTATTCCAGGGCGACTTGGCCGAATTAGCGGTTTACAACTCAACATCCAATCATGGAGGCGTCTGCTCACCTTGGGGTCATCGGCCAAAGGGTCAATTGTAAGCTCAGTCAGACTTTCAGGATGCTTTATGAACCTGAGAAAGTGATCACGGCGTTCACTGTACAGCTCTCGTTTCTCGCGAAGTAACTGAGACCAACTCAACTCGGTGCCATCTCCATCTTTGGATAGAAGAAAGACCTTTGCGTATTTTGTCAACGTCACGCCAGCACCTCTGAAACTGACAACAAACTCACCTTCCAGCAGACAGAGCGGTTGCCCGACAGGCAAGGACTCGAAGGGCCGTTATGGCGCACTGCATTCTGCAAGTCCTCAACACTGCTGCAGTGCGATTGAGTCGCCTGCCATCTCGCTCTTCAGAATGAAGCAGCCGTCAGCGTTCAGCGCTCAACTCTCATATGAGTAAGACTCGCTACTCACTGCGTCTCTGCAAGTGACTTCATCCTGGGTGGGAGGTTCTGACGGGCTGAGCTAAGCGACCAATCTTATCGTCATGTCACACTCGATTCCAGCTCTAATATGAGTCTATCGCCGCATTGGGAACACCAAATTAGTGATGATTACAGCGAGGTCGACGGTCTTGGATAACTCACTCATCCAGTTGCGAGTGCGAAGATGAGTTGAAGGTGGGCTGCCACAGCCCCGCATCACCACGCGAATGTTCGTGTACTGGTACATGCATGTTCAGCAGCTTCAAATCGCTGTAGGCGGATGGCTAGCGCTAGATCCCCGGCCCGGCACTGGAATGCCGCATGCCTGATGGCCCTGCAGCAGCGCGGCTAGGTGTTTTTGTGCATATGTTCCAGTACTCGGGTCTTCGGGCTTGAGGCACAGTCCACCGTGTCCACCGCTTAGCTTCATCCGAGCCGTGCTCTCATGCTTCAAAAGACATCATTGCTTACGTACTTCTGTATAAACTCTCGCGCGTTTCTGCAGGGCGAACGAGAAGCAAGCCTTCTGCCGTTTTGCTGTTCATTTCCTCCATCTCTCCTCCCCAGTAGCAAGTAGCATGCATCTTGAAATTCTCCGATATGTCGGCTGATTTGTTTGCCGAGTTTGCCAACAGCAATCCGCCACCTCCACAACAACAGCAGCCACCCGTTTCGGGTGTCCAGGGGAATCCGCCTCCGGCAAAGAACCACTTCGGCTTTGGCTTCAATGACTTCACAACGGAAACAGCCTCGCCAATTGAGGCCTGGCCTTCAATCCCGTCTCAGCCAAGCGGCGCTGGCAGCTGGGCAACGCCTTCAGCCTTGTCACAGACGACGCCAGCTCCACAGGCGCTGAACGATGCTGATGACGATGGCTGGGGAGATTTTGAGACTGCGGAGCCTACTCCGGCAGCATCTACGATAAACAAGCCTTTCGACTCATTTGGGGGCGCGTTTGGGGAGTTTTCGGCACCCCCCAAAGAGCCTGATGTGAGAAATAGACTGGTCCGAGCCCCTACCATCGACATCATGACCAATACCTTGGTTGACTTCCAAGCGAAGCCTGAGCCGGATCCCAAGCCAGAGCCTAGCGAAGACTATTCCTCATGGAATGTGCCACAACGCACTTCAAGATTCTCTATGAACTCGACGCCAAAAGACCCCAATGTGCTCTTCGATGTGGACGATTTTGAGCTTCAGGTGCCGGAGGCTGATGAGGACGAAGACGATTTTGGAGATTTTGAAACGGTGCCACCACCGGCGCAACAAATGCAGCCCCAGCCCAAACATAAGGCTGTTGTTTCCCCACCGGCATCTTCTGCCAATACTTCAGCGTTGCTAGATCTGCTCTCTCTTGATGAACCCTCAGAGCAACAGCCGATTCCACAAGTCACCAAGAAGCAGCCACCTCCTCAGCTCCTAGGGGCACTGAGCTTTGGGACTGTCCCGTCAACAATTCCAAATCCACCAAAATCGCCCTCATTTAAAGAGAGAAATCCTTTCCCGGATCTTGAAGTCAAGACAAATGCGGCAGCTGCTGCCGTGGTTAAGAAGAAAAATGAGGCGCCCAAATCAGCAACGCCAGTTACTGCTTGGCCGCCGGCCAGCCATGGGAAAAAACCATCAATCGCCAAGAATTTTGATGACGATTGGGATGCCTGGGACGACGCCCCTAGTAAGACGAACAATGGAAAAGGTGAAATCGCCAAGTCTAACCAGGCAGAGAATTGGGGTTGGGATGCTGACGATGGCGCCGAATCTTCCGCTATGAAAGGAAGCGACGATGACCCTCCCCCAACCAATGTGCCGCCCCCATCGGTCATCCTCTCCGCCTTTCCCAATCTTCTTAGCTCGGCGAGCGTCTTCTTCAAGCCAATTTCTGGCCACAATGCCTCCATAAAGCAGCAAGTTCTGTCCAACCCCAAAGCAATACACTTTCTCCAGGGATATATCCTTCTGGCTACCACTGCTGCCCGAGTCATTGCTGGTCGCAAACACAGGTGGCACCGAGACAAGATCCTGGCTAAAAGCATGTCTATATCGGCTGCTGGTAGCAAGGGCATGAAGCTCGCGGGCATAGACAAGACTCAGTCGGCACGAGAAGACAGAGAGGCAGCGGACGTGGTTGCTGTATGGCGTGAACATGTAGGACGCCTGCGATCTGCCGTTGCAGCGGCCAATACCGAGGGCAAACTCAACCTCAAAGTCCCAGAGCTTAGCGACAACATGCAAGTCCAGACAGCCAAGATGGTGCCAACAGGGCCTAAACCGTGTATCATATGCGGCTTGAAAAGGGAAGAGAGAGTTTCCAAGGTTGACTATGATATTGAAGATAGTTTTGGGGAGTGGTGGGTAGAGCACTGGGGCCACAGAGCCTGCAAGAACTTTTGGGTACAGCATGAGCAGAATTTACGGCAGCGTTGAAATGAGCGAATAGTCAAACTAATTTAATCTAGATTTTTGGTATGTAGTTTTGAATACGTTTGCATGTAGTGGCTTCATAACTTGTGCTCACTAAAGCACAGCCTTCGGTGGGCTAGAAGACCTGGATAAGACAACATCGATTATGACCTACAATCTAAAAAGCTTATAATACCTACTACAGGAATTACCAGTGCCCCAGTTGGTTTTACCCAAGCCAATCTTTGCGGACTGCAGGCTCACTGCTTCTATTGATCATTGTCACATAGTGGTGCGAAGGAAACGAGAGCTACAGAGGCAAATGTAGTGCAACATAGAGCTGCCTATTTGGCATCAAACAGACCAGACAGCCAACCACACCAGTCGATACATGCATTCTATGAGTAAAAACATGATATCATCATCTAGTGCCCATTGATGAGATCAGCCACCCCAACTTCCACTACACCCGTGGTTACACTAGGATTCCGGGCATGGTCGTTGCCCATGTTCCCGTTCCTTCTCGACAATAGGCGTGATGGTGAGACGGCGAATAGTCCCCAAGGAAGTATTTGGTGTAACTTCTGCAGATGTTACTGGTTGCTCACAGAGCCTCCACTGTTCAGCCGGCTTAAAGGTGTAGTAGTAGCTGGATGGATCTCGATGCTTATTGACTCAAATGGTTACACAAAGAAAAGAGGAGAGCACTATTCGAGCAGCTCCGCAGTAAGCTGCATCAATTTGATTCTATAAGAGCAGGAAGCTTGGTGAAGAAATGTTTGTCCCCAAATCACTCTAGTGGGCTGACGATGGCTTAATTTCGCTTCTGAAGCCCACATATGCACTTGAACCTCGAGCATACCTGGAATGAGGGAATTCTCTCATTCATATCTATACACGAGCCACTATTTACGCGGTTACATATGGCATTCGAGCAATTATGCTCTACCTTTGCTCCTGCAAAGAATTGCTGATATTCTCGGTGTAGCTACATTACAGACACGATCTGTGCTACCCATTGAAATCAGTACAGAAACCATTATGCCATTCCCTGACACGCTGATAAATGCCGAGTCAAAGAAGAATCAACACAAAAGAGTCTCTGTGGAAAGTCTTCTGGGCATGTTCTAAGAATTGTCGCATTTCCGCTTTAGGCAAGCAGCTCGCTGAGAAAGACTAGATCATGCTGTCGCGATACCGACAAAGCACCCTGACGTACCTCCCAGCGGCATGCAGGTCGGCAGTTTTCCAGGTACCGAGCAGGTAGTGCCAAGTACTTCCTTTTACAGACACCGTAACCTAGGCACAGATCCACAGCGCTGTAGAATGAAGCTGAAGCCCGCAGGTGGCGCGCGTCCCAGATTGGTAACACATGAGCAGAGCAGGCCAGAGGGGAGCTCACACAAGTACCTCCTCTGCGAAAATGCGGCGCGTCGGTACTTGGTTGCCACCGGAGAGCGTGGCCGTTCCTGGCCTGTCGCCGCCCTGCAGTCTCCGATTTTTTCGCTTTTTTCGCTCTTCCCATCGACCCTTTGCTGCTTTGAGCTTTAGCAGGTCCAACCGCTGCAGCGCGCTGGGCATTCGGGTGGCCACAGCAGTGACAGCTGCAGCTCCAGCGCTCTGCCTGTCCAAGCGCTCAGCGTCCTTCCCCTCCCCAGAGCAGCTTCTTCTCTCTTCTCTCACAAACCCGCTTTCTTCGTCTCGTCTCTTCACCTCTTCCCGCCTCTACCTTTTCCCTTCACACTCCTCGCCTCTCCCCAAACTTTTCTCCCTCTCGACCTCCAACTTCCGGATCTCCTTGCGCACCACCTGCCCCTCGAGTTCGGTCGCTGTCACGCTTTTCGCTGCTACGTCCGCCCACTCGCCTCTCGACCCCGCCAAATCCCTGCCAGCACCACACACAAAAAAAAGAGTCTGGCGACGCATTCGACCTTTTGCCTACCACCGGCTCTCGTCCTCATAGTCTCGTCAACGTTCGCGTAGCTTCCAGCTTCTCGAATACTGCATGGTAAGCTAACCACTTCCCCGGTAGCCCTGTTTCATGATGGACCATGGTCGCATTCCAACTCCGGCGTGGATACAGTCTGCCGTACTGCTTTTCATCAGACAGGCGACGGCGTCGGACAGCGGCTTCGTTTCGTCACCAGCCGCCTCTACCGTGCGCGCCCTGATGCGCGACCTGTGTTGAGACACGAACAGCTGTCTCTCCACCTGGAAGCTAGCTTACAAGAGGGACTGAAGCTGACGTATCTAACAGATAGCTCAGGACGGCGTCTGATTTTCCTACCTTGATACCAAACCTTCCGTCGCAGCCACCTCATCTCTCCACCATCTCTCCTTCACCCCTCACCTCTTACCCAACCACTCAACAAACAATCATGTCTTCTCAAGATCTCCTTTCCGCCAATGGCGGCGATATTGTCGACTCTCTGGATCAGCTGAAAATGGACGAACGACTGGGCCCCGACGGGGAACTTGCCCCTAAGACGGACGAGGAATATGCTCAGGCTCAGCTGACCTTGCGCGCCATTGTTTCCTCCAAGGAAGCAGGTGTCATTATTGGAAAGGGTGGCAAGAACGTTGCTGATCTGCGTGACGAGACTGGCGTGAAAGCCGGCGTCAGCAAGGTCGTTCAAGGTGTTCATGACCGAGTTCTCACCATTACTGGTGGCTGTGATGCCATCTCTCGGGCTTATGCCATCGTTGCTCGAGCTCTCCTTGAAGGTGCGCCCGCTGTCGGAATGGGTGGTATCGTCCAGGGCAACGGCACTCACCGTACGTGGTTTTCTTTGCCTTTCCTTTTCTCTGTATTATGTGAAAGAGTGCCCAACTAACAAGATGATAACGAATTATAGCCATTAAGCTTCTCATCTCCCACAACCAAATGGGTACCATTATCGGTCGACAGGGTCTCAAGATCAAGCATATTCAAGATGTTTCTGGCGTCCGCATGGTTGCGCAAAAGGAAATGCTGCCACAGTCAACTGAGCGTGTTGTTGAAGTGCAGGGCACCCCCGAAGGTATCCAGCGAGCCATTTGGGAGATTTCCAAGTGCTTGGTCGACGATTGGCAGCGGGGTACCGGCACCGTGCTTTACAACCCTGTCGTCCGAACTCAGACCTCCGGCTCTGGAAGTATGAGCGGCACCGGCTATGGAAATGGCGGTAGCCGAGGCGACTACGGAAGCCCTCGCGTGATGCGCACCGGAAATGGAGCTGATTTTAGCAACGGAGGCTCAAGACCGTTCAGCCGTCGCTCGGATTCCGACGCTGCCACTCGCGGCCCTCCTACCCATGACGAGAATGGAGAGGAAATCCAGACTCAAAACATTAGCATCCCCGCCGACATGGTTGGGTGCATCATTGGCCGTGGCGGCAGCAAGATTAGCGACATTCGCAAGACTTCTGGAGCTCGCATCTCCATTGCCAAGGTAAGCCTCACCCAACGACGTCAGACTTGATACTGCTTTAGACCCGTCTCTAACCAACCGCACGATAGGCCCCCCACGACGAAACTGGCGAACGCATGTTTACCATCATGGGCACCGCCAAGGCCAACGAGTCTGCGCTCTTCTTACTCTATGAGAACCTGGAGGCTGAGAAGATGCGTCGCAGTCAGATGCAAGATCAAGAGTAAACACAAAGACTCTCTAATGACAAGCACACTGGCTGTTGCTTCATGTTTCTCGTACCACTTGTGAATGAGCTGTATTTAAGCCGGATTTGGCGGATTTAGGGCGTCCAGATCTGGTTTGCCGCAAGGCTCCTCTTTCCTCCGCTGGAACTGGGACAGGATTTTTGATGATTGTGGTTCATCACCAAAAGCATTCAACGCAGCCATCGTCCTGTTTTTATTTCGAACTTCTTCCCCTCGTCGTTTTCGTTTCAATGTTCTCTTTATTCTTCTCTTTCTCCCTCTTTTACCTCAAGTTATGCTTTCTCACGTGTTTTTTGTATCCCAACTACCTCACCTTCAGAACGATTTTATCCCTACTGCGTGGGTTAATTCTCGCGCCGATAATGATGCCACCACGCTTTTGCTACAGTGGTTCAGCTTCACCCGAAGATGATGACTACATGAGCAGGGCTCATTTGATGAGTTTCATCGGATTTTGTTATTATTTCTATCACTCGACTACTCGCCAACCGTTTTGCTCCCCCTATCGGATATGGAATCGTGGCCGCTCTCGGCCTGAATCACTTGACATCAACTCTGATCCCACTCTTCCTCCTGGGACTAATGGAACAACGACAAGGACATACCGGAGTTGGAGTTGCAGACTGTATATGACGAGTGCTACTTGCCTTGTGTCATATCAACCTCAACTTCGCTTCTCGGCGGCCGCTTTGTCATGATCACTCACTTCTCAACTCTTATCCCGCGATCCCTTTTACCATCTTTACTCCGCGAAAAGAAGATTATTACACTCACAAAATTACACCAATCCTCTTACCTTAACAATCGATGCACGACAACGCAAATGTAAACACGACTGAACCCCCACATATCACCTCCCACCAATGCCTCCTCCTCGTTACTGGTGTCTCTGGCGGCGGATGATGACTCTCTTTTCTCCTTTCTCTTTTTTTTTCCAAGCAGGAATCAGGCAATACCCTGTAGTGTGCACCTTTTGTGCATGCTATGCGCATGAAACGGAATTTGGGATTGGGGATGTCTAGATAATAGTGCATCTAGTCAGTCGTTGTGCAAGAGACTGAAATATATTTGGACGCAAGCTGATTTTGAACTGTGACTTGGTGCACCCTGCCCTGGTTTTTTGTGTTAAACAGGTGATTTATCAGGTTAAATCGTGCTGTAAAAGTGCACGCCCATTGACTCTATTTCTGGTTGTATACGTACAGGCCTGTGAATATCATCGAGATTTAGCGATGCGCCTCGTACGGCGGCTTAGCCCAAATCGGAAAGTCTCATGCCCGGTAAGCGGCAGGCGCACCCCACCAGTCTCAGGGTCCTTCCCCAGACGTCACAGCGCGGCAAGGTTGAGATGATGCCAACTTGTCACTTTCAAATTCCATCGAAACGCTCGCTTTCGTGGAAATACCCGCATATATTGGGCACGGCCTGGCCATTCGCTCCTTTTTACCTTTTATACTTCAGTTCCCCTCTATTCCATTCTTTTTCATCCCCCTTGGCTCCAATATACGCCATTACAGACGTGATTTCCATCCCCCAAGCCCGCAAATAAGTTTTCTCTTTGCGACAGCGCATATTGACGACGCGCTTGACACATTCTCTCTCTCTCTCTCTCTCTCTCTCTCTCCTGCCCGCATCCAATGGCGCGCACAAAACAAACGGCCGTCAAACGCGAATCGTCGTCGGAATTCTTCAACAAACAGTCGGCGACATGGGAAGATAGCAATGGGAAAGAGGTCAAGGCCACGAATGGGCACGCGGCGGCTGCAAAGGCGGCGGCGCAAGAGTCTGCAAAGGGCGAGGCGGGTATTGTGCAGCTTGTGATTGCTGTGTCTGGCATCTACGCTTCCTTGTATGTTTTTTTTTCCCATGATCTATCTTTGCAATTTCATTTACGGCATCTTTTTTTGCCCCTGTTCGTCTTGACTAATTGGTTTGCTGGATAGCTTGACTTGGGCATATCTCCAAGAAAAGTTGACAACAAAGACGTACGGCCCGGCCAGCGCACCAGAGGTCTGGCGCTTCCCCGTCTTCCTCAACACCATCCAGTCGCTCTTCGCCGCGGCCGTTGGCTTCGTCTACCTCCTGCTCTCGACCCCCAAAGGCGCCCCCGTGCCGTCGATTTTCCCCTCGCGCCGCATCCTCGGGCCCCTCATGCTCGTCGCAGTCACAAACAGCCTGGCCAGCCCCTTTGGCTACGCCAGTCTCGCGCACATTGACTACATCACGTTCCTGCTGGCCAAGAGCTGCAAGCTGCTGCCCGTCATGTTCCTCCACATCACCATCTTCCGGAAGCGCTACCCGATTTACAAGTACACCGTCGTGGCTGCCGTCACTGCGGGCGTGGCCGTCTTCACGCTCCACTCTGATAAGAAGCACAAGAAGTCGAAGCTGTCGGAGGAGGCCAACCTGCCCTGGGGACTGCTGCTGCTGAGCATCAACCTCCTGTTTGATGGCCTCACCAACAGCACCCAGGACTACATCTTTCAGACTTTCCGCCCGTTTAGCGGGCCGCAGATGATGTGCGCCAACAACATCATGAGCACCGCCGTGACGTCCTTGTACCTCGTTGCTAGCCCTGCGCTTGTCTCTCTTGGAATCGGCGAGTGGCTCGGCATGGACGTCGCCGGCAGCGCTGGCGAGATGAACGCCGCCATTGACTTCATGACAAAGTACCCTGCTGTGTGGAAGGATGTTTTGGGATTCGCAGCTTGCGGTGCCCTGGGCCAAGTCTTCATCTGTAAGTTTTTCTTTTTTTCCCTTTGTAGAGACATACGCGCAATATACTAATGAACTTTTCCACAGTCTATACCCTTTCTACATTCTCATCCGTCTTGCTGGTCACCGTGACCGTGACCCGCAAGATGTTTACCATGATCCTCTCAGTCGTCGCCTTTGGCCACCGCCTCACGCAGATGCAGCTGCTCGGAGTCGGCCTCGTCTTTGGCGGCATTGGCGTCGAGGCTGCTATTGCTAGGAACGAGAAAATTGCCAAGGAAGCTGCCAAGGCGAAGAAGTCTTCATAAGTCGGGTGATGATAGAATCGGGGGTTTTGGCGCTTTCAAAAGTACATACATATACACGCGGGAAGGAGGCCATTCAGTGGAAGAGAGGCCAAGTACATAAACAGAGATGTAGCTCATCACGCCTGGATCATGTTATTTTTTCAAGTTGTATGGCGTTTTATTGGAATTAAATAGAGCAGCTCCAATTCGGAATGCTGCAATTTGATACAGGGAATAAATTGGACCCAAAGATAATATATATATAAAAAAGGAAGAAAATTAAAGTATTAAGGGTATATAAATATGTTGATTTAAATTTGTGTTTGCATTTTTTTTCTTCTGTGTTATTTCTACCCATGCTTCCCTTCCCCTCCCCTTTGCCTCTCAACCGTGGTATCTTTCTTTCCCTTCTCATCTCTTCATTCGGGGTTGTGGCTCTTATGACCTATCCCATTTGTCTCGCTGAAGTCCTGCTTCCGACTGCCCAATCCGCCCTTCTGGAGTTTGTCCCTCCTCCTTGAACTTTCCTATTTGTATACCGAGGAAAATAAAATTCCGAGAGCTGTAAAAGCAATAACCAAACAAAAGAACCAAGAAATTAATTTCCTCCACAATACCCAGGTTTTTGATGTTATCCAAACAACTAAGCCTTTAATAAAAAGAAAAAAAAAAGATGCGCAAAACGAGCGAGCATATAAACACAAGAAAAAAACAAATTGGATAAGTACACGGAAGGAAAAAGAAAAGGCTTAAAGCCATGTATAGTGATATGTGCAAGGTGATAAATGATTTTTTTTCCCCTTCTTTCTCCTGTCCTTGGTGGTTTTGGATTCAGCCAGTAATGCCAGGAAGCGGATCTCTCAAATTGACTGCCCTTCTGAACGTTAACTCTGCTATTGGCAAAGGAAGGTGAGAGTAAAGAGATCAACGCATTGACAAGGAATCAGCTTGGCTCGTAAATGCTTCTGCTCTCGTGCGAGAATAATCAATGAGTCTGTTGTACATATTTGAACGCCTGTAAATGCCATGGGAAAATTATCTCGACAGCGAGAGAGGAAGCTAATGGCGAGATCCAAAGTCAATATTGTGCCTCTGGTAGCATTGATAAAGACGTCAGGTTTCGCCATTCTCCTTCCAAGACAGTTTATTTCAAACCAAAATAAACAAGTATGGCGCCGACCCATCACAAAATGTCATCAATGGAGCGGATAATAGGTGCTTCGCCCTTTGTGGCCGGGCTTCGCGGGTCTGCCATCTGGGTCGGCCTGCCGAATGCAAAGAGCGAATCTCGATTAAAGGTTGCCCGCCTTGGGGAGAATAGGTTTTCAGTGAGCTCTGATCGCTCGATAAATCTCATTCCAGCGATAGATGTCAAGTCTCGTACTGGATTGCTAGTCATTTCTTCATCTCTAGGAGACGACATTACGACATCCTCGTCTGGAAAGATGGCCGAAAAGTGAACGGCTCTTTCGCCGGAAGTCTGAAGAGAAGATGAATAGCCGCGAACGCCCAGAGTCGAGTAAGATGCGGCCGGCTTCAACCTGGGTAAGCCCAAGCTTGATTTCATTCTTCCCTGAGCTGACTTTGGCCGCAGAGGAGGAGCCTGAAGCTTGAAAGGGGAAGGAGACGGCGGCGGCATGAGATCTGGCCTTGATTGTCGAGGGCTGGGCTCCGGTTCCATAATGATAGGTTCCATCTGCTTAGCCTTCTTCTGTTCCGGCTCCATCTGCTCAGTCTCGGTCCGCTCAAAGCTGTAGCTGTCCCTCCACGAGAACGTGAGTGGTGCTGAAGCAGGTCCGGGCGAAACAGTTTGAAGCTCATCCGAGTGTCCTGGGAGGAGGCTTGGGCGAGCTTTGTGGTCACTACCCTGCCTATTTTTGCCGTTCTCAGCCGGTAGGGGTGCAGTGTGCGGCTCTTTGGAGGCAATTTCGATTGCATCTGCGGATAGAGTCAATCTATGTTTTGACGGGCTTCGTCCGTTTCGAGGTCGATAGGGGCCAGAGCCTGGTGAAGTGCGCCTCATGGAGAGATCCTTTTGAAAATCTTGCAGTGAATACATGAGCTTCATGTTCGGGCTAATCCATCGGCTCTTTGCTTGCGCAGCGTGATACGCATCGTTGACGGTATACTGGGGATTCTGGTACATGCCATAGGCGATAATGAGACTGGCAGATCGGCTGGCCCCTTGTTGGCAATGGATAAGCACCTTCTTTCCTTCCTTTGTGCGTTTCTCAATTGTCTCACAGAGATGCATGAGATCAGGCGCTATATCGGTGTTGTGATCCCACGGCATATGAATGTACTCTGGGACGTTGAGAGCGCTTGCCTTGGGTGTCGTTGGCGTGTCCATTGAGCTGTCCTCAGAGAGTTGGAATTCCCAAGCAGTGGAGAAGCTCGCGTTTGACCCAGCTGTGTCTGGGATAGGGCTAAGATTAGACGACAATCCTTTGCCTCGAGAAGAGGGACCGTGCAAAGAAGGTTTGGCCTGCGCCTGCCTGGCCTCGAATGGATTCCGAACTTCGTGTGCGACATTGATGACCACATCAAACCGAGAAGCTTCTTCGGCTGTAGGTTCTAGATACAAGAAGACGTTGTCACCGTAAATAGCGATTGGCCCATCGGGGTATCCTGGCGTTTTCTGGTCTTCGTTGTTCTCAATCTCACGATTGGGGTCATCAAAATCGTTTCGAGAGGCAAGTTGTGTCTTGATCGGGGTGTCTTCCTCCATAATGGCAGCATCGAAAGTCAAATTCATGCTGGATTTCATGGGTCGCAAGAATTCTGAGAGTCCCGACTCGTTGCGCTCAAGGACCTTGGGGAAGGTCATTCCACCGGGTGGCCCAAATGTGGATGTTTTCAACGAGGACGATTGGATAGATGGTGATGACGTTGAGTGCTTAAGGGCACGACGCTGAAGAATTGGCGGCATGCCGGGCGACCCTGGTATTTCCAGCGACGTCTTGTTGATTAAATCGGAAGCATTAGTCTTGAGGCTGAGGAGGCTAGGCTTCCTCTTCATGGCAGGAATTGCCGGTTTGATGAAAGAGGGAGAGCAAGGCTCTGAAACCATTTTGGATGTAGCGTTTACTGCGGTCGGTGGCTGAATTGATAGACCCTTCATATTCCTTGGCTTCCTTGGCGCTGGAGATGTCATGGGGCGCTCCAGGGAGCTCGCCTCGGAAATGTTGAGCAGTGAAACCGGATTTGATGGGCCACTGAAGCTTGCAGAGTGAAAGTTGCTGAGGGGAATCAGGTTAAGCGGGGAGTCGGGTGATGATGATGGCGATGGATCTGAAAGAGGTGAGGAGTCCGTGGTAGAAAGCGTGGTGGTAGGAGACGAATCATCGGATTCCGAAGTCTGAGTCGAAGTGCTGTCGCGGTGCTTGTGGCTTTGGTCTGGGGCAAGACAGGCTTGGAGACTGGTTTGTCGAGTAGTACTTTTGGGCGCCACCTCCAGAAACTTGGAACCAACTACTGTGAAGGTTTCCTGGTCCGCCATTGCCTCGGCTTCAAGATCGAAAACGGACATGAACGTCGGTATCTGATCTTCGTATACCTGGCGCGCCGCAGCTGAGGGCATGATTTCGAAGCTGTGCTGTGGTATTTTCAAGCCCTGAGGATGTCTCTCCTAAATCAAATCGCCGACTTTCTTTCTGGTAAAATGCGTGTGCTGCTGCTTGGTTTTATCGACGAATACGAGAGGCGGCTTATTAGAGAAAAGATGCGATTCGCTCAGATTATGAGTTGAAGGAAAAATGAACTAGAACAGGACAAAGATGGGCGAGAGAACGAATGTTGAACAGGTGGTTCGAGAGAACGAATTGGCGAACAGTAATTAAATGCAAGAAGGTAATCAATGGACAGCGCAGCTGAATCCGGTGAGTGGGCAGTTCGCGGGTACAAAACACGACCAAGTGGTCGGCGTATTGGCCCAAGTGGCGTTCGTATCAAGGATTGCGCAAACAGCGGACGAGGCGAAGGGGCGGTTGCAGCGCTGCTTGTGCGGGCCAGAACAGACAGAACGGGGAAAAGAGAGAGAAGAAAAAAGCGGCGAAGAAGAAGCTGCCGCGGATCGTCGACAACCAGGACAATGAAGCGTGATCCGGGAAGGGAGATGGAAGGAATGGTACCAAAAAATGGAGGTGAAACAAGAACGGCGCCTAATTAAGCGGACGGCCACATGCAGGATAGCCGCTGGAGCAGGACGAAGAAAGAGGAAGAAGCGAGAAAACGAGAAACAAGGCAGCGCCGAGGGTGCAGATGCCGGATCCTGCGCGAGGGCGAAAGAAAAGGGAGGGCTTGGCTGCTGGTGCTGGATGTTGCAAAGGAAAAGAAAAAAACAAATACAGAGAGGAAGAATTGGATGGACCTGGCGTGACGGTGTTTGAGAGGCTCGACAGCGACAAACGGCGGCTGGGGGCAAGGACGGGCTACCTGGAAGGGGGGCCAGCTGCAGGCGAAGCAGCGCTACCAAGTGCTAAGTGCGCCTGCGATGGACGCTAGACAGCCCCAGGTAACGGTGACCTTGTCCGGCGTCCAGGGCAGGGTTCCCGGGCAGCTCAGCCACCACGGCAACGAGGTGAGACCTAAGTAGAGGCTACTTGGCATCCAGCGCTGCTGCCACTGCGGCGAGAGCCTGTAGCATTGAAGCACCTATTCCTGCTCGCAGGGTCCTGATTAATTACCGATTGGCGATGAACTGCTGTTTTTTCTTTGGCGTCTACTGTACGCTCCCCTCTCACTCTCACGCCGCACCCGCCGGCCAGTGCTAAAAGTAGAAATGCGCGCCACGCCACGCTGCCAGCGCCTGACTGCTGCTCTTGTTCTCCGCCATCCGCAATTGCGCAAATCCCCACGCAGCAGCCGCCCGTCTCCCCCTCCGGCGTGGAATTTCGCGGTCCCAGCAGAGCAACAGAGCGCTCGAGCGCATGCCAGCAGCGCTGCCGTGTGGCTCCAGCCAGTCACAGAGCCGCAAGCAGGCCCGGCAAGCAAGGGCAGCAGGGCAAGAAAAAAAAAGAGCCCCCCACCTCCTCGTTTCGAAGTGGTTGAGCGGAGAACAGGGATTCAGTCGATGCGTGCGAAACAGCGCCTAGGCTAAATATAGCCCTGCCCAGCCGGCTAGGCGCCAAGGCCCAGCCAATCAGGCGCCGCGGCCTAGATTGTCGTGCAGGACGACTGCTTAAATTTAGCCCTCGGTGGGTCCCGTCGTGTCCGTCCGCAGCCAGAAAATTTCGAGAGATTACTGGTAGGGACCTATTAGAGGCGCCATGCCTGCTGCACAGTGCCATGTTGCTCGCGCTCAGTTCTGCTCGTTGGTGAGGTGCATGCAGCAGCAGCTCCTGCAGCTATTAGTATTTGCAGCCTCTTCTTTTTCGTTCGATTACTTTCTCTTCGGTGCTTGTCCATCCGTCTGTCCTGCTCTTGCTGACAACTACAGTACCAGTCGCGATTCTTATGCCTCGCTTTTCCGTACAAGTACACCATGATCGGCTGGACACGGTGACTCCGTATGGCAAACGGCTTCGGGCACGGAGCACCAATAGTTTCAGCAGAGCGCAACCAAGGTGGCAAGAACATCATGTCATGAGTCCCGACCGTCTCGTACGGATCATGACCTCATCTCGTCGCTATCGACAAACTCGAAACTCTGACCGTCGAGACATGGTCAAGGGTGGCGGCATCTGAGTACAGCATCCGGCTGTGATAAGCCAGCTGCAAGTATACAAAGTATACAAATATGCTCAGTCTAGGCAGCATGCATCCAAGTCCAAAATATGTCTCGCCTTGGCAGGTGTGAGATCTTGCTCCCCTCACGAAAGCGGAGTTTAATACGGCCCTCCAGGCTGTATCACTCCGTATTCCGTGGCACCGATTAGTCTCTGCTCTGTGTCATGATGATTGATGTACTTCTTTTTTTACTTCTTCTCTCTTTCTTCTCGCGTGTTTTCTCACTCAGCGTCCAGACGAGCCCAGTCCAAGACTAGCAGCCCGCGCTGACGGGACTATACAGCCTATAAATAGATTTATAATCGGCATCCAGCGGCATGTCGCCAGCTTGTGTTCATCGGGTTTGAGTCAGTGTCCATTACATATCTGACATTGATTGGATCTCACATGATCAGTGGCTGGGCGCCACAGGAGAAATCCATCGCCTGCTGGAGACTGTCTCTATATCGCAATACAGCCTCCAATAGGTAGGCAGCGAAGTTGGATGTACCCCGGTATCAGCAAACTGTGGAGCATGCACATGCTAGCAGGGTCTTGCGTGCTCGTGTACTGAGAGAATTTGATCTCATATCCGTGCCTTTACCAACAATACATGCACCTACCTTGGTCAGGTAAACATGGCATCTGATCCCCAACCCAAAACTACTAAAGAAATGCTGCTGCCCTCTAATACTACTCTGGCCATCTACTTGTTCGGCGTATTTATTTACAATGAGGTAGCCTGTCCATAGTGACACATGGAGAGTACCGGAACGGGGGCTGGTCAAGGACTGGCGCGCACAAAAGGGCTTATCGCAATTTCACCGTGTCGATCTCTGCACGCCAAATTAGTGTTTTTGGCAATTTGCAGATGGAGGTTGTTCGTACAGGAACCTGTATATACAGTGCTGCCAACGATTGATACTGTTGATTTATACCGCGTTCTGAGGCCATACAGTGCAATCGGCACTGTGGATGCAAGTTCCCGCAGGTATTGTCTCGATACCCTTACAACCATCCAATTTCATTTCCGATGGGAATCTAATATACACGTGGGAAAGGGAACCCTGAGACGCATACACGGAGTAGAATGCGGCCATTCAAGGGTGCAATTAAGCTACCGAGGCTACTAGTAGTCGCGGAAACTCTTTAATTAACCAATATGAAGGGGAGAAACATTCCCCAGGCGAAGGCCGACGACATGAAACCAAGTCCCGACAGTCAACGGGGATCCAGAAGTAAACACTTCCGCGTGGTTAGCTCCCAGAGTCTTAACTGCAAAGTGGGTAAAGGGCAGAAGCACATGACTTTCAACGCAAACATGTCGATCATTCGAGCAGTCCAACGGTGTTGCGATGTTTGAGAAGTGTAACAAAGGACATACCCCAGAGCGGGCCAAACCTGACACTCGACATGAAGCACTTGAAACGAGAAGGGGTTGGAGGGGCTGCCGTCTTGCTGTAACCGATGGCAAAAAAATTTGCTCGGGGGGGATTAGATGTCAGGGTAAGGACAACAACATTTAAGGCGATTTAAAAGGAAGAAAAGAAGAAGAGCTTCGTGGTGAGGGTGTGTAGAGCTCTTTGGTTGACTAACCGTTGGCAGCTCAAGGGGACGCATAACGTACCGACGTCCGTCCATCATGCAGGCACGAAAGCTGCAATATAAAGCACAAAAGCGCTAAAACGCTGTCAAGCATCGCTTAGCTAGTGCGCAATGCCATGAAACAGAGCCATATTCTATATTTCCGAGCTTGTTGTGAAAATTTTCTCGCCGAGGATGTCCGACTTCTACCTCCTTACCCTCTATCGTCTCATCGTGCCACTTGGCAAGTCTCTCGTGATAGCTTCAAGCAAAAACACAAAACACAAAAGCAACCGGCCATGGCAATAATCAAATCAACTAAAGCGTGACGCCATGTGCGTTCGGTTAAAGTCTCCGCAAGGGGCCCCAATATCGTGTTTGATAAGAACCTTACCCCTGAAGGCAACCTGAAATGGCTAAGAACTCTACCTAGTCAGGGCCCAAACTGTCCCCATTCTTGCCCCGTGCCACAGTGTACTGCGATTGGATGAAGCATATAGAATGGCTTGAGGGCTTTTCGAGTGACAGTACGAAGCATATACTATATTCAGATGGAAAAATTGCTTCTACTACATCTATAGCAGCCTCTCTGACAGGAACAAGCTTCATAGTGAATTAGACAGTTCCCCATAACGCTCCGCTTCTGGGCTACGATTATCCACGGCTGACCTACAATCGCGTTGGCCCATAGTAAGAAGACTGAGAAGTCAAGCTAGATGGCACATTTGCGAACCCCCCCTAAAAGGATTACTCTGTTCGCGTCACAGATAAGGTAGAGAGCGCACAAGCGATCGGATCGGCCCAGGCTCGCATCGCAAAGAAGCAACTCTGCGTTGCAATCCTTTCCATGCAAACTTCCATTTTAGCCTGTCGCGGCGAGCAACAGACGAGCTAGAAAACTCTTTGATGGGTTCTCAGATTCGATAATCTCGTCTACAGCCGCTCCTCCCAATCTGGGATATGAGTACGGTTATCTCGGCGCATTCCACAGAATAGCAGCATCACCGATATAGCTTCCACTTCTGGGTACGAAGTAAAAATGTCTACCCCATGAGTGCAAATGAAAGATCGACGAGAGTAGCTTAGCCTGACAGAGAACCCTCGCAACGCCTGATTCAGAAACGAGCCGGTCTAGCTCTTCATATACCAGGTATCTAGGGCCAAGCTGTCAATTTCACAACAAGGCTGCTTTGTAAGATGCTTTTCCGGGAGTGAAGCCCAGTGCAATCTGCCTAATGGAGAAAAATCATATCCGCAAGCCCGTATCTCTGGTTTTGACGTTGCCGATAAGATGAGGCTATTTACCAACACATGGAGCTTGGAGCTCTTAGCTTCGACGTTGGAATTTCAATGTCCCAAAGAGGGGCTAGCGCTCTTCTCACTTGGGAACGACAGTCCACCGCAATAAAACGACCCCATGCAACTTTGCTGCAAAATTTGAGCGGCCGCCAGATAATTGTAGTTCTAATTATGTTTAGATATGTATGGCGAGTGAAATACCTGAGCTTTGGGAACCACAGACGTAGGTGGACGGTAGTTTAGAGAAGCACATGGAAGACCAACACAGACGCAGTATAAGACACGGGACAGACTAAAGCATAGCTGCCTCATGAGGAGAAGCATTTGGGCGAACTCACGCAACATTAGGCTCTGACAAGCGCCATTTATGAAGCAGCCGTGTGCCTCATATCTAGGTAATGTAACTAACATAAGTAAGCGAGCTTGAGCCTTGTTAGGTACTACGAGTAAGCCTTCAATGTTGGCACGCTGGTTATTAGTTGGGTAGATACGATTTGCGTGCTGTATGCCCATAGCATAGGCTGATCTGCCTCCCTAGGGCCAACGCGGCACGACGGAGCGCTAACTTGGGCCATCCCATCCAATATTATCCCGGCCGGCGATTGATTCGCGAACCACCCGCCATCCCGAACGCAAGCTCTTTGACCTGCCTCGCGCCTGGAGAGCGTTTAAGCCGTTGCAGGCGCCTACTGTAGGGTCTAAAGGGTGGGTGGATGGATGGATGGATGCAAATCTCACTCAGTGGCATGTTCCCATGATCACCGCCGTGGAACCAGATTTGCTGCGTCGGCAGACTCCATCCGCGTGCATATTGCCGGCCTTCTCGACGTCGTCTAAGAGGTCGGGATACTCACCAAAGCCAGCTCACCAAGACCTGCCCCACGGCCCTAACGACGCAGCCGAATCATTCAGCTCCCTTGACATGCATGGCAAGCTCCGTAGGCACTGCAAGGACTGTAGAGGATGGAGAAGGGCGACGGGAATCGCCTCCACCGCGAAAGGCTTCCATTGCATCATGTCGCGTTTGCCCGGGCCCAGAGCCGTTGGTTAGATCCGGATGCTCCAACGAACCGGTGTCTGCCTGGGGCCAGCGTCTCGCTCGCAGCCCATAGACTACATACTTGTACCGTACAGCAGTGATATCTGACTTCGTGTTGTTTGTATCTCGCTCGCCCTGCATCCGCACAACAGGCCATTTGCACTCCTCCAATGTCCAGCGCAGGGGACCGCCGATGCTTGTCTAGCCTGGTTTATGCTGCATGCTGTTCAACGTCCAGGGCCGTCTGCCCCCCTCGCGTTCCCCTCCCTTCAGGCGTTGCGCGCTGCTCACCGTGATTCCAACTCCAGTCTCCTGCTTGCATTTCGCCCAGCCAGAAAAGGCTCGACTCCCAGCTTGTCTTCTCCTTACTTCATACTTTCATACCCTCCTTCGAACCGGCTTGCGCTGTTGGCGGACGAGTCTGCCGCATATCGCTTCCGAACAGCCACTCTTACGCTCTGCTTCGCCTACAGGGCGCTTGCTCAGCTCGCTTCTTTTTTTGCTTTCTTGCTGTCTCGCTATTGAGACGGACCCCTGCCCAGCTGCCATGCTATGAAAGCAAGGGGCGTCTAGGTATTCCGAGTGCGCAAATTCAAACAGTCCTCAGCACCGTGGACACCCAAGCAGGCCCCCCCAAAGGACATCCCCAAATTTTCAAGCAATTCCCGCGACCAGGCGCTGGAAAGGAAGTCGAAGCTTGTCCGATAGATCTCGCAGATCCCACGCCCGAAACTTGAAACTCTCGAAATCTATCTGGCGCAGAGAGACTTGCCCTTGTCTCGGGCTTCTTTTCTCTTTTTTTTCTTGTTTTTTTTTTTTAGGCTTGCGCTGTGGCTGATGAGAGGGACGCGATCTCCCGCTGCCGCATGTACGAGTACACGCTGCTAGGACCACCTGTCGCTGCACTGCCCAGTACCGGTACACCGTACAGCTGCCCGGCGCGAACATGACAGAGACTGCTAGTTTCACTACGGCTCGCTACGGCCAGGCGGCTTCCACTGCCGCCAGCCTCCCAGGCAAATCACTCGCAGGTTCATCCGCAGCGAGCATCACCGGCCCCTCGTCGAACCTGCACTCGCACCGCCAGAGCCATAATTCCTCCAAGCTGCCGTCCTTCCGCTTTGCCGACATCAAGAACGGATCGGCCGCCTCGTCGCATTCGCAGCCCTTGTCGCCCGTCGCGAAATCGTCGCTGGGCCTCTCCTCTCGACAGCTCGCGCCCCCTGTGGCCTCCAGCGTCTCAGCCGCCTCGCAGTCAGACGTCGCCCCCAGAGACAGGCTGAAGACGCGATCGGATCCGGTTTCGACAAAGATTCTGGCCTCGTCCGCAACTGCGCGCAATCGCCAGGCGCCGCCCGCGTCCGAAAAGCTGGCATCACCGCCGCGTCCGAACCTACGTCCTCGAGCATCGTACCAAACCACCATCAAACCTCCGGCCGTCGAACAGATCCGCAGAGTCAGGCGCCCCTTGTCGTATCCCGATTCCCTGGCCAACGAGGCTGCGCAGTCTGCAAAAACAACCACGAGCGTCGCGCGCTCGTCTTCCCTGAGGCAGACTACTCGCCGACTGCCGGCATCATCTCGCAGCTCCAACGCCAACGGCGCAGTGACGCCTGAGGGTCCGCGCACTTCACTCAGCGCACGCTACCCAACCATCGACGAGGCCATCTCTCCCACTACGCGACCATCGGATCCCAAACCGACCACCAGGGAGCGAACGCAAACGCAGCGGGACCTGCCAGCCTCCAAGCCGCTGCCCTCCGCGGGTCTTTCAGATGAAAATCAAGACCAATCGCAGCAGCGTCCACCTGTTTCTTATAAGCCCCTGGTAAACAACGCCACTGCCGGACAGCCAACGCCTTCGATCGCTTCTCGGTTACCGCCCACTCGGGGCATCCGATCGTCGGGCTCTCGCAAGAGCTCCACCGACGACGACATGAGCTACAACTCTCGCGGCTACGATGCGGAAGATCGATACATCGACTCAACCGACGACCACACCCTTCGCGCCTCGGACGGGGATTTCTTTGAACAAAGGAGCCCTCCCGGTTCCAGACACGGCGCTAACGGCGGCGATGATACGGGCGATGTCTTTCTTAAGATTGCTTCGGAAGAGGCAGCCCGAAATTCAGAAGCCAACAACGCCAGCGACAGACCTATTACGGTAAGTAAAAGGAAAGACGAAGAAAATCAGCTCTTTAATCTTTTTTTTTTCCATATCCTACGATACCCAAGTGTAAATGTGTTTGATTTGTGCTATTCGTTTGATATTATGGCTATGGTTGTTAGAATTCAGGATATAAGCCCGCTGCTACCCGCTATGTTAACGTGAAATATGCATCATCTGCATCATCTTTTTATACACGGCTCAGACTCTAACAAATCGTTTTTCTACAGTACAAAATTAGCCGCACCTCAAGTCAGCGCCCACTTTCACATGCCGCCACCTCTTATTACCCGGTTTCCCCGCCCTCAGTGAATGTGAGCCGTAGGCTCTCTGATCAACAGGACCGGGAGCGTCGTCGATCTGTCAGATACGAAGATGAATTAACAAGCGAAGTGGCACGAAGCAGCGCTTATCGCAGCAGCCAGCTAAGAGATAAGGCCACATCTTCCCGCCCCTCTGAAGACAGCTCCTCTAGAGCCAGCAGTTCGGGCCTACGCCCCTCACTCATGACGCCCCGATCTGCAGGCTATCAAGATCAGGCCGCAGAGAACTCTTTATATAGTCGAAGAAAGTCTTCTGTCGTTGATTCTGCGTCTTCCAGCTCGGTGCGCTCACCGACACATAAAGCCACGGTGCTTGTTCAAAGCCACACCAAGGCCTATAACCCATCACCTTTAAACCGGTCTTTTGAGATGCAGGATGAGGATGATGAGCCCGATGCTGGTAATTTTGCTGACGGAACCGAGTCAACCACGTCGACTAACGCACCGTCTACAGTCTGGGACGAGCTGGACGATCTGAAATCGCGAATCCATCGTCTCGAATTGACTGGAAAGCTACCACCTACCTCTGCAGCCGCGCTGATCAAAGCTTCAGAAGATAGGCCGCCAACAGCTACGACGACGGTAACTACCATGTCGCTCTCTCCCAGAAAGTCGGCAGCTGGCCACCAGACAGATGCTGGCAGCTCTACTTCGTCGCATGGACGAGAGGCGCACTCGAATTTGCATTCGGCACTCGGTAAAATCAAGACAATTCTTAGTCCGGATGTGTACCGCGCGCTTGAAACAGCTGCGAACGATGCCCTTGCCTTATCCTCCATGATGGGTACGCCTGGTCAGCCTGGCCCCATATCAGGCTCCGCCAGCGTAGTCAGCGGCGGCGGCGGACCTGCAGTTACAGATCGTCAGCTTCGCCGCAGGACGGACAGTGTCTGTCGTAGCCTGACAGAGCTTTGCATCGCCCTGGGTGAGGATACAGCTCGACCTGCTGTGACTGTTCCGCAGGTAGTAACTACACAGCTGAGCTCAGCCCGGAGTCCCAGTTCACACCCGGAGCCCCCAAAGACTCCAACCATGATGAACAGCAAGACCTATTCGGTTTCTCGTCGCTCCAGCGTCGTGCCTGAACAAGCTACGCAAATCATCAGCAGCCCCAGAGCTACATCTAAATACGAAGAGCGGCGAAGCATGATGTTGAACGGGAACCCTCTGACTAGTCCTCGGGCCTCTGCGTCTACTCCTGCGACTCCCAACGATTCAATGTCGGCTGCTCGTAGGGCCTCTCTTGTCATATCGCGCGCCCGCCGAGCGGTGACAGAGGAAGTGGACGATGGCAGAAAATCGACTGCTCTCTTGCGGACCCGACGACTGGCGGGTGACGAATCTGATGAGGGGGGTCGAAGAACCTCTTTTCTCGTCCGTAACCGTCGGGGTACTGTTGGTGAGGAAGATGAAGGGGCTAGATTTAGAGCTCCATCCCGCGCTATCACCGAGGTGAATGGGATTCGAGGAAGCACCAGGGAATATCCCTATGTTTCCGATGCCCCAACTCCGCTGCCCGAGGTCAACACTCCGCAGGCCCCGTCAGCCCTTAGCCGACGACGATTATTGACTTCCGGCCTGCAGCCTTCTCGCTTAACTGTTCCGTCTAGTGCTACAACGCCGACTACCAGGAGATTCTTGGAGAGATCTCTGCCTGAAGGCGTCGAGAGTGGCCCTGAGAGGCCCAGTGAAAACCGTCTCTCACGGCACCTATCAGTACAACATGGTTCTTCTAACCATACCTCCACCTACCAGTCTTTGCAAAATCGAACCAGCAGCCTGCAAATTCGTCGAACGAATCGGGATAACCTGGCTATCCCGGCCTCCTCGACAACCGCCTCCAACGGCTTGAGATGACTGTCAACGACAACAAATCAACATGTTTAGATTTCATGATCTGTACCATACATAATCCATCTGCGAGCGTTTTCTCTTTCTGTCATTTCTTTGATCTCTCATTAACCTTTTCACTATGTCTGAGTCTAATACTGTTGTCGTATTTTGGCACACACACACACTCTCTCTCTCTCTGTCACACTCTCTCATCATTTTCTTTTGTCAATTCATAACATTACATGCCGCTTATTTTCCTTCTGAGAACCACTGGCTTGACGACCTAACGACGGACGGCCTACTTCGACTTCCTTCACGGAGCCAACTTCTCTTTGTTCTTCATTTCATTCTTGTTCATTTTGAATCTTTTTATCATTCATAAAGCGTGTATTATCTGGTTTTGCTTGTGAGCATTTAAAAAGCATTTTTCTTTTCCGAGACGGTTGGTGCGTTGTGGCCAAGACCACACATTCTTGTTTTGTTTCTTTCGGAGGCGAAGAGAGGAGTTTTGATTGTTTTCGTTATCTTAGAAGAGTTTAACTTTCTTTTTTTTTTCCCCTTAAAAAGAGTGGATTTTGGTTGAAAGGTAGGCTGTGAAGTCACATTGGGACGGGGGAACAGGGCGTAGAGATACGATACCTCTTTATTTTTACTTTTGGATTTTTCGGATTGGTGTTTCTTTTTTCCTTCTAATGGAGCGAAACAAGAGATAGCATTGATGCGCGTGTGTAATTTTTATAATAACAATTACCTTTCTTTCTTGACTTTGAGTATATGGATGGATGATGCTTTCTTTGATTTGTGCTGGTAACGTGAGGAAATGTGGCGTATGGGTTTATTGTGGTTGGCTTTTAGGTAGGCACAGCCATTGAGCCTGCTGAGTCAGGCCGATTTTATGAGCCATAGCTAGGACTTGCGAGGCATGCGCTGGCTAAGGCGGCTTCTTGTACCTAGAGTTAAAACTTGAACAGCGAATGAATTTCTTCTCCAGATATTTATCAAAAGAACGGGCCAGCGACTTCTACTTTATTCAGAAGCAATCCAAGCTCTCACTTCGTAGCTTCATCACCAAGGGCCATCGTCCAAGGCGGCAGAATTTTACGGCGCTGGCTTGCCGTCAACTCAGTTCTAGGGCGTTTCATCAAATAGCAACAAAGAGCAAGCTTTTCCAGTTTACGAGCGAAATGAGTGCTTTGGAAGAAGACGGGTCGAGCACCGCTGCTCATCTCGCGCTGGAAGAGAAATACTCGGGCGGGAAGAAGTCACGAGGCGGCGGCGGCGGAGGTCGTGGAGGCAGAGGAGGCGGCGGTGGCCAGAGCAGAGAAGTGCTTGTTTCAAAGGCGCTGTCGAAACTGCTGAGGCATCAGGCTGAGAATGCTGGCATCAAGCTCGATGCGGAGGGATTCGCGGCTCTCGACGAGGTGGTGAGTTTTGTTTCTTGATGATGTTTTAATTTAAGAGACGTTTTTTTTAACTAAACCTACGGTGGACATATACAGCTGAACTGGGGTCCAATCCGGTCTCTGAAAGTCACATTGGCTGAGATAAAAGAAGTCGTTGCCTCCAACGAAAAGCAGCGCTTCACAATGAAGCTGAAAACGACAATCGTCGCTGAGCCCTCGGAAGAGGCATCCACGCCTGCTCACTACGTCATCCGCGCCAACCAGGGACACTCTGTGAAGATTGAATCAGCCGCTCTCCTCGAAGCCATCACCCTCGAGGCAGGCAATGTGCCGCCTAGAGTCATCCACGGGACGTACTTTGCCTTCTGGCCGGCCATTGAAGAGTCTGGAGGGTTGAAAGTCATGGGGCGGAATCACATTCACTGCTCGACGGGGACGCCGGAGGAGGGCGTCATGAGTGGCATGAGAAAAGATGCGGAGCTTGTGATTGAGATTGACGTGGAGAAGAGTCTACAGGATGGCATTAAGTGGTGGAGGAGTGATAATGGGGTTTTGCTGACGGAGGGTGGGCAGGATGGAGTGTTGAGCACTGCATACTTTAAGAAGGTTACCGGGAGGAATATTGACGTTGGTGTGCTTTGGGAGGAGGGCGAGAGACTTTCGAGTCTTCCCGAAGGAATTAAAGGAAGAGTTCCTCCTGGAAAGGGACCTAGAGGGGGTGGGAGGGGAAGAGGAGGTAGGGGAAGAGGGCGATAGTGGATGTTCAAATATTATGACATGCTTTCAAGATTACAAGACATAACGAAGAATGCACTGCTATCATCAGGAAGCAACTGTAATATCTATTCCTTATGCTATTCAATGGTATGGTATCAAAGCCAATACTCGAGTCCAACTATCCAAAGGAGCATAACAGCCATAGCAGCACCTATCTAAACCGCCAAAACTACAGAACTCTACTCTCCTACGGCGCCATTGAAAGTACTCATTATGCCCTCCCTTCGTTTCCGCTCAGTTTTGCAATACTTAAGCACCTCCTCAGCCATGAGTTCCTTTACCAGGCCTCTTGTGAGAGCACCTTTGACAAGGCCCATGTCTGGCGGGATGCGGCCGTTGTTCTTAAAAACGGGTTTCCCGGCAAACGTTCCCGGGTTCTCGTCGTCATGCCAAAAGTCAAATTTGGGATAGCCGAGCTTCAAATATGCTGTTTCTTTTTCGACTTGGTCCAGAAGAGAGGGAAGTTTTTTGCTGTCGTAAAATTCTGTATCCTCGGCAGTCGTGAGGTCGCCGGTGCTTGATGATGGCGATGGCAGCATTGAGGACGGTGATGTAATAGGGACGCCGCCGCCAGAGGACGCCTGAGCTTTTGCAGACGAATTCAATTTGAAGCTGCCATTGCTGTTGCCATTGCTGTTGCTTGCCAAGCGGGCACCGCCATTGTTGGAATTGGAAGCTCCAATCTGAGCTTTCATATACTGATATGCGTATTTGGCTGCGTACTGTTTGGATAGCTGTGAGATTAAAACTACCATTAACCTCTTCGACTCATTTTATAAAGGGGGCCCTGTGGCCTACCTTTTTCGACTTGCACAGCGGAGGCTGTTGGTCGTCGTGAAGTCCGTAACCCGGGCACGGAAATTGCTTGTTGTGAGCAAAAGGAAGGTAGCAGACTGTTCTCCATCGTTGCGAGAGCACGCCATCAACGGGAACCTCTATGGGCGCCAAATCTTCAAACTTTGGAAGAGCAAGGTGTTTGGACTGGGTGAGCTCTGTATTACCTCTCAGAGGGATGAATTAGCTGCTGAGTTCTAGTGTTTCTTTGATTTCCGGCTTGCTCCCTTGATTCATTATTTTTTTCCCCTTCATTACTTCTTTTTATCTTTTTCTCTTTTGCTGGCTTTAGATGAAAGAGAAAGAAAGGGACGGATGTTACTCACGCACAAGCTCGGTCACATAGTCGCGTTTGCCGATAGTCTCGGCAGTAGGCTCCGGCCCGTCCAAGAAGTCGACAACCTGAGAGAGCGCCGCGATCTGTACCTTTGTTGGCGGATTGGGGTTGTAGCCGCTCCGCTCCGCCTGTTCTTGAGCTTCGATCCAGGCTTTGAGACGATCCCACGGTACTCGCATGACGTTGGCACCATCCTCGTTGTCCATTGCGGGGTCCGTGTCGTTTGTGCACTTTTGGATGAAAGAGGATGAAGTCGGATCCGAGAAAGATGACAATGGGGATAGCAAGCGAGGGCGATGGGATACAGATGGAAAGAATACGCAGTTATGTATGTGGGCGCGTATGCGGCTGGAACTTAGAGCTCTGTATTTGTTGACGCAGAGCCAGCCTGGTGTAGACGCAAACGGACGAACAGCAATATATATGAGAGAACAGGGCTGCCAGCACATGCCCAGCAACACAGCAAATTAGAAGCACCCTCGTTTATGCAAGACGGGATGAATGAAGCTCTCAAGCCGAGCTGCTCTCACAGCAATGAAGCCTTGCGTAAGTTTTGTTAGTTGGCTGGACTTAAGCTCTGGGTTCAGAACCACTTGATTGGCCCGATGCGCCGTTTGGGCACCTGCGAGCTGGTGGGGGGCGTTTTGGGCGGCCTACAACGTAGATGGGCAGCGATGCACGCATTGTCATTTCTACAAACAAGTCAAAAAGCAAGGGTTCCTCCTATGGGAGGCAAGGCGAGCCAGTGTGAAAAAGATAACGCTAAATGCTTGCATCTATCGAAGCGCGATACTGCGCCGTGCCAATTTCATCTGCGAAATGGCCACTACTAACTATTAAGAGGCGGCTAGGACAGACTGGCTTGAGTCTGCTCAGGCCCAATATGCGGGGGTATTCATCCATCTACTTCGCAGCCCAGGTGTGCATGGAGAGGCTCCTGCAGCTGCATGCCTTAGAGGCCCTCGAAAAAGCCGCCGTCTCCATTTTCGTCGTCCTCGTCATTGGTGGTCGCCGCGAGGGCCTCTCGCATTAGCTTTCTCCTCTCTCTGCGGTTAAGTTCCGGGTGTGATTCCTTGTCGCCATGGCTGGATGCTGGCTCCGGGGCCTTACCCGATCGCTGCGGCTGTTCTTGGTTCTTTCGAGAGGCGCCGTTGCTGGCCCGGGAGGCATTCTTGTGTCGTGGGGCGGAGGTGCTTGAAGGCGCCGCCTTGGGAGTAGCCCGCGGCCTGATGGGAGGCTGTGTATCATCAACCTCCCCATTATCGTCTGGCGACCGGCGGTCCCGCAGTTTCTCTAATGCAGGAATCCCGTCGGCCAAGGCCTTCTCAATCACCGACCACATTGGTGGTCTCTCTGCCTCCAGAGCTGCCTTTGCAGCCGCAGCTTTCCCTTCCTCAGTCTCCTCTTCGGCCGTTTTCTTGGCGTGAGAGCTGTATAGGCCGACATATGTTTCGAGATGGGGAAAGTAAAGAGTATATGCTTCGTCGACTTCAGCTATGTGAAGGTCGTGCCGTATCTTGTCCGCCTCGCTTGAGTCCGATTCCTGCTCAAGCTTTCGTTTCAGCTGCTTCACTAATCTTGAAGCCTTCTTTCGTTCTACCAAGACGTTAGTAGATGCGGTAGGACCATAAATATGACAGAAGGGGATCAATGCCAAGGACTTGACGCACCAAAAAATCGCACCATGTGGTATTTGGATATCATTGCGCTTCGCTTCCTCTTGTATTCCTGGTCGGCAACAATTTGCTTTTGCGACGCCAGTTCGCGCTCCAAATCAATTCGCACATTGGCCGGCATATCTTGGTTTCGTCTCAGACTTCTTTCAATCGCTCGAATTCGCTTCTTGGCTCCGGAATCCTCTTGCGCCTGGCGTTTTCGGCCGATGTAGGACTTGTGCCTCTTTCCAGACGCTCCATGGCTGCCATCTGCGCCTTGCGACTCGACCTCGTCGTACTCCCGCTTGGTTCCCATCGTGGATCGTTCTGCCGGTGCTGCTGAGACAGGTTATGTGTAAAAATTTTGCAAGTAGAGTAGATTCGTAGTTTAATTGGTTCGCTGGATGCGAGGATGATGATGTTCGTCTCGAATTTAGAAGCCTGCGATCACAACCAGCTTTTCACTGGCTTGCGCAGGAAGTAGAGGAAAACCAAACGAAAAGCATCGGCATGGAATACTTTTGCTTATCTTATCGGTGCGAAGACTTAATCAGGATTAGCGTCGTAGCGCTAGCTGCGGCCAATCAGATGACGCCCATTGCTCTCTGTCTCGTCGCCAGCTTCTTAAAGACGAATCTACCGAAGCTCATAAATCAACACGGCCGCTTCTCTTATCGCCTTCTCTTCTCTACATTATCTTAATACTAATTGAATCTACGAAAGCGCCATTTCGGAGCTTCTGCGTCTTGGCATGCAACTTCAAGGCAAGCTCGAGCTCGTCTCTTGCTATGGCTAGCAGCGGAACCTCGTCTCTGATATGCGCTTAGGTCAACCCGCAGCGCCACAACACATCACCGTATAGGGACTGCTTTGGCGGCTTGAGTGATTTGACTTTGATAGCCATCACCTATTCAACGTTTCTGTCCGAAAGGATTCAAGTCTTTCACCTTCCACAGCCGAGGCTTCATGAGGACAGCAGCATCGACCATCTCAACTTTGATGACCTAGTATTCCTATCGGCCCCGTATCCAAGATGGATCGCCCTGAGCCGGGGCTCGTCAAGTGGTCTCCCAAGGCCTCTGTAGACAGCTTCGTGCACATTAATCTGCAGCATCGGGTTGTCCAGCTCTACGAACCCACTGGCCACGCGCGCGGGGGAAGATTTGATTATGCCAAGGTCAGCAGGCACGATGATTTCCCTCCCCTCACCACGTATGACTGGTCTCCGGAGAACCCAAGTCTGCTAGCTGTTGGTACGCAGGCTGGTATAATAAATCTCTTGAGAATCGACGACAGCTCCAACGCCTACATCGAGCTCGGTCTTAAAACGTCACGCACTTGCCAAGCTGTCTCATTCAACACGACTGGGCTGCTGGCAGTAGGCTTGGATCGCGTTCGGTTGGACCAGAGTTTACAGGTATGGGATGTCAATCGCCTATCATCTGTGGTATCTCCCGGCAGCAAGGGATTTCCTAGTCATTGGGGCAGCCTTTCAGAACCCAAGAAAGCTGAGCCTAGCGTATCTGTTTCCAGCATCAAGTTCTTTGAGGATAGCCCCAATGTGCTAGTAGTTGGTATTAAGGGTCAAGGCGTCAGGATACATGACCTTCGTGGTAAGTTCAGATCCAATTCCCTCTCATGAAGATCAGTCTATGTACTATCCTGTGAAACAAGTTCTTACTTTTATCATCAAGATCCAAACGCTGCTCTCACTTTTCACACAAAATGCAATAATAATTTGGCAATTGACTATGCCGATCAAAATTATTTTGCATCATCAGCTCTTGATCATCCCGGAGTCATGATATGGGATCGAAGGGCAACCTCTCGGCCTGTCGCTTCTCATGTGTATGCACAGGCTGTTGAGGAGGATGAACTACCTTGGGGCGGAGCCTTGCGCCTTGATACAGTTGTTGATACAGACTCTGACTCAGCGGCTGAAGAGAAGCACTCACTCATTCGCTCTCTTCGTTACTGCCGAGACCGCCGCGGTCTACTAGCCGTGTTATCCCGTAACGGACAGCTCAAGGTCTTGGAAACGAACAAGGAACTTCCATCATCAGATACTGTGTCACATGAAGGCCCTGAACTTCTCAAGGTACAGAAATCGCACGAGATGGACGTCTCCTACCGCGATAACTCTAGAAAGAATGATCGGATTGTTTCATTCGACTGGGTGACGTTAGGCTCAACTGCTCTGCGACCTAGACTCCTGGTGCTACGCGCAAACGGCGGGTTTGATATCCTAGAACAGCCATCCAACACGGCTGATCATATCTTCAAACTTGTACCTTGGCAATCCCCTCATCGTGGCCTCGAAGGTGATTATTCACTGACTTCTGTGAACATTGAGTATTGATGCACTAACGCTGGGCTAGAGAACACTCCATATCAGGATTTGATGCACTTCGAAACTACGCAGGCTCCAAAAATGCTTGCTTCCATTGTTATTGAAGATAGCTTATCTGATGTTTCGGTCTTTGGGCCGGATAAAGTGAATATTGAAGCGAGCATCGAGAAAGCCCTCGATCCGAAAACGCCGATATCGGTTACCGTTGAAGTCATTGATGAGATCACTTCACCTTTGCCGGAATCTTTCCATAAGGCTGAGACGATCGCAGAGAAGCTTCGCATTTTACGCAACTATGTGCGCGAGGAAACTGCCGTTCCTGGCTCGCCTGACGAAGGCAGACCACATGCCAAAGACGTGAAACGGCTAATGATTAGCAAACCTAGCTCCGCCTCGATTAGTTCCAACGGCATTGGCTCTTGTAGCGAAATCCACGAGGCACTCCTTGGTACTCTTGCGTCCTCATCGGGGCTTCCAAGGGAGGCACAGTGTGTAGTCGACCATGTTAAGTTATTGCGCGCAAAAGAGAAGTATTTGTTCGACGCTGTCACCAACAGAAATGTGACATCCGATGATCCCTGGAAGCGATTTGTTTGGGATTGGATCGGTGGTGAGTTTTTTTCTTTTTTTTTTGGAACATTGGCATGATTTTTTTCTTGATTGCTCACTAGATTCCAGATGCGGAGCGAGCTGCGGATGATGGCGGCATGGTGTTCTCTCACATGGATCTAAGCTACCTGGGCGTGCATGCGATATGGACGAATAACTTGGGTGAGCACTTATGTCTGGCCTGCAAAAACGACCAATCTAATGACTCTATCTGAATAGGCCGAACGCCAAGCACTCGCCTGTCTGCTGGCGCCCCTGTTCCCGATGCGAATCAGTGGGAACGCTACATTGGCTCGTATTGTAAGAAGAACCAGCTACCCAGATTCGATGGTGTTGTGACAAAGAAGCCTCACCACCGCCAGCTATGCCTTGAGATATGCAGCTGGGGAGATTCCCAGAATCATGAGCCCGGCGGCTTGGATCGAGAAGCAGATCCGGAGTACCCAGCTGGCATTCATACAATGGCGGCATCCCGAGCTCTATTCAGAGGCGACACACAGCTAGCCGTTGACATTCTGAAAGAAGCCAGCCCGTCGCATCCAGAGTTGCTCTTTGTTTCACTAGCTTTGCAGCTCATAAGCCGAGAAGGCAATCAAGTTCCCAAAGAGAAGCTAGATATCGATGAAGCAGTTGCATCAAAAACAGACCCGTATCTCCGAGCGATATCGTCCCTGATAGCTACAGGGGATTGGACCATTATCGCTAATCAGGCCTCCCTCCCTCTCGCAGATAGAGCCTATGTTGCGTTCCGTAACTTTACAGACGACCAACTCACCTCATGGCTTCGCGAACAAGTCTCCCGCGCTGTGAAAGAGGGAGATATCGAAGCCATCTGCCTTACCGGCATCACAGATACCATGGTTGACATCTTTGCGCGCTATGTCGAAAAGTTCAACGACTTCCAGACTGCCACGCTGGTCATGTCCATCTGCGCTCCACGATACATTGACGATATCCGCTGCCGAGCCTGGCGCAATGCTTACCGCGCCTATCTCCAACGCCATCGCTTCTTCTTCCAGCGAACAAAGTTCGAGGTCGAGTCCACGAAGCGCTCCAAGCGCGATGGAATCCCCGCGCTGAAGCCCCCGTCTCGCCAGGTCGCCCTCCGCTGCGTCTACTGCGACGCCAGCACGTCTCTCGCCAACCATCACGGGGCGGCTCCCATGGTGCCCTCGTCTGCCATGGAGACTCGCAATCCCATGCTCGCAACGAGCATCAACTCCGGCGTGAGCTGTCCCAACTGCGGAAGACACCTTCCTCGGTGCATCCTCTGCTACGAGGTCGTTGGCGTGCCGCGTTCGGATCGGCCCGAAGAAAAGGAGGAGACTCGTATGGCGAGCCGGTTCCCTACGTTTTGCCTTCGGTGCGAGCATGTCCTGCATTTGGATCACGCGAGGGAGTGGTTTGCGAGGCACGTTGAGTGTCCTGTGCCAGAGTGTCGCTGCCGGTGCAATTTCCGGGCCAACCCAGAGCTGAATTATCATTAACAGGCTAATATAACTAAACTTTCTAAAGAAGAAGGCCCCTCGGTAAAGTACGAGGGGATAAAGAGAGGGGTGTTATTCCTAATGGGAAGGCGTTTTGTGTTTTACTTTTAGGGTCGTTTAGTTCAATATTTGTTTACTTGTTTGTTATAATTGTTTTATGACTCTCAATGCTAATAAAAAGAATTCGCGCTGGGTTTTAATGCCAAAGAACTTTGAAAACTGGCCACTTTTTCTTAACAAAAAATGAAGATGGAAGAAAATAAGACAAGAGTATGACAGAAGAAGAAGAAGAAAGGGGGAAGAGAATAACGGTGGAGTAAATCCCAAATCCTCTCCACGCTTCATAGATCGCTTTATAGAATTCCAACTCCCCCCCATCATGTAGCCGAGCCCCTCTGTATTCCAGCTAGAGACGTGAGTCTCTCTCTCGCCACCCTTTCCAGTATGTGTCCGTGATCAAAAGTGTGTGTGTAATCTTTTCGTCGTATATAACCATTCCAATGAGGAAACATGTTGTGTATTTTATTCGTCTCCGAATTCTCTCTCGCCCTCAATGGCCAATGCTTTCTTCCTTCCTTCCCTTATCCCTCTCACTCCGCAGTATATATGTATAATTTCACTTCATGGGTATCATGGCCAAAAAAAATTGCCGCCGTGCTTATCGTGACCTTCCAAAGGTCTATATTCACCTTTCTCATTCCGTCTTCTCCTTCCCAAAACAAGAAATTCCTTACTCCCTCTTCCCGCTTCATTGCCATTTCTATTTGGGTTGGTGTGCCTTGCACCAGGGGTGATCCAGCACCTGTTCTATTGCGTATCGTTGGCTGACATCTCGGTTCAACATAGAGCGGATCAAGTCGATGCTGTCCTCGCTAAGTATAAACGGGATGCGAAGGTCTCGATCCATAATCTCATCAATGCTGTAGAAGGGGTTCTCCTTGTAGACAATGGTGTATAGTAGAATGCCCAGAGCCCAAACATCTTGCTCTTTTCCACCATAAGGTTTTCCGGCCAAGACTTCGGGAGCAGCATAGTCTGGAAACTCGATTAGCATCTCATTGGGATTGATCATTGCGGATGGAAAAGACTTACCAATTGTGCCCACAAACACATCAAAGGGGCCGCTCTTGATGTATGCCGCACTGCCGAAATCGATGAGTTTGATATTTCCCTCGCCATCGAGGATGACGTTTTCGTCCTTGATGTCCCGATGGACAACCAAGGCTTTGGTGTGCAAGAAGTGGACAGCGTTGGCAACTTGGACAAAAATACTCCGGCACTCAGCCTCGTCCATGTTGGCGCGGAGTTCTATGTAATCGAACAGGTCCATGCCAGGAAGACCATGCGGAGCCATTTCAATGTAGTAGTTGATATCATCCTCGAAGAAACCCTCCATTTCCACAATGTTAGGGTGTCGAAATTCAGGATTTCGTAGGTAGTTCAAGACGTGGATTTCCAAGGGGACTGTTCCGAGCTTCCTGTCTCGGGTCCAGGTATCGACGAGAATACGACGCTTAGTCACATATTTCAGAACAACTTTATTGCCTGTCGTCTTGTGCCGAGCAAGTTTCACTTGGCCGTAGGCTCCCTGGCCCATATCTTCAAGGATGGTGTAATCGTCAATGGTAGTTTTGCGGTCAGACTCATCTGTCTTGGCTGGTTCTGGCTTTTCGGCTGCCTTTGGTGCCTCTGGCTTGGCGTGCCCAGTCAACTCAGTCAACCTCGCAGCGGCATCGAGTGCGGCCTCCTTGAGCTGTTTTGGGATTGCAGAGGCCATCGATAGTATTGGCTGCTGGACAACCTCGGTTCTGGCATCGTCGGAGTCGGGGAATATCTCCATCGGAGTATGAGCAGGAGTCTGGCCTGGTGAGGGCTGATGAGGAGGGGTCAAAACCAATGGATGGTCGGCAGATTCCATATTCAAATTCATAGGCGAAGTGTGGATATGTCGTGAGTATGTAATCCAAAGGGCAAAGACCATCTCTGATTGTGACACAGAGCCCACTCTACCGCTTGTTTCTGCCGTCTCTGATTCGCTTTCCTCGTTGCTCTCTTCGATAACATCGGTATGTTTTTCGCTTTCGACAACGCGCATCTGCACGTCAATTTTTAGCTCTGAGCCGTCTCGGTGTCTTGCTGGTATACCGTCAGGTTGAAGAAATGCTGCGGCGGCGTTGGGACGTTGTTCTTTCAGTGCGAAAAAGGCTGCTGCTCGGCGGAATCTGTGCTCGGGTACTACCATACCGTCCATGAGCTGGAGACCGTCTTCTTCGGTTAGTGTGGCAAGAATCTTGTCGAAGTCGGGTATGAGGGAATATATAGGCATTCCATCGGGCTTTTCGTAACCAAACAGTGCGCCAGAGAAGACAGAGTTTGAGCTTCGAATTTTTAATGTTTCTGGTTCCACCACAACGATACCCGCCATATGAGGGAAAGTTGATACGCGTAACTCTAGTTTGCCGCGAACTTGCTCAATGGCGCACGGAACATTCGACTTGTGTGAGTTTGGGCACGTAAAGTAGCGTCTCCGGGAGGTCTGAGCAAAGTCAATTTCGCCCTCGTTCGGGTCAATGCCTTGTCGTGGGATACGTGGAATAAGCTTCGCGACATCAAAGCCCGGTTTTATTGACTTGGAGCCCCAGATTGGCTCGGTTGCTCCCGTAACGGACTGCACGATACCCTCTTCATCCAACACAATATTGGCCACGTCCTCGTGGATCTCCTCGAGTACCCAGATCAGCCCCACTCGCTTTTCCTTGACCCAAAGGCTCGCCGATCCAGTGGCGCCATTGCGTTTCTGAATTGGAACCACGTCACCGCACAGTAAGACACCACGTGAGAGGTTGTTGCGATGGTGACCGCTGGTACGCGTAGCGGGAGGGTTTGGGTCTCCGCTGTGAACTGTCTGAGCGCGTCTCGAGGATTGCGGCGGCTGTGATCTCGAGCTGGGCTTACTGAGGAGCTGGGCAGTAATTCCCGATCTGCCCCCCAGCAACGCAGAGGCAGCAGAGGCAGCCGGAGTGGATTTGTGGCCCCCGTCGCCGTCCTCATCCATATCTGCATCGTTCAACTGCAAAAGCCTCTTCTCGAGCCATGCCCTTCTCTCTTCTTGAACCACTTCCAGAATGCCCATCTTTCGCACTTCTGCTTTTGTAACTCCAAAAACCAGACAAGCCAGGTCATTGGCCGCCAAGATGGTCCATGGTGGCTTAGCCTCTGTTGTGAAAATGGCTTGCGCGGCCGGCACCCATCTGTTTGTATGGCCGTGCACTGCCGGGCCGACGGCGGCAGGGAAGCTCATTTTGAGTGGCATGGTTGGCTGGGTTGACACCGGAGAAGAAAGAGGCTCTTCATAAAGCGGCTCGCCAGGAAGAAAAGGTTGAGACATTGTATCCATCAACTTATCTTGTAAAGCCATGCCTAGGGTATCGGTCATTGTTCGTTTCAAGCTCGTGGGCCTTGTCGCAGACGATGACGTCTTCAAAGTGAGTCCGCTGTCGTCAGTTCTACTTGAATGTTCCAACTTCGGTCTTGCTTCAACGGCTGCACTCTTGTCGGCGGGTGCCAAGTCATCGTCGCGAGTAGGCACTCTTTGTAAACTTGCATGTGCGAGATCAGATGCTACCGATTCCGATATAGACGCCCTCGGGCTAAATTGTTTCTCAAACACATTCACAGCAGGTAGGTCGGCCGGGCCAGTCAGTGGCGGAGCAGCGATGGCTGAAGGATTGGGATTCGGTAGATTACCAGCGCCTATGACTTGGGCTCGCGCGAGTAGTTCCAGCATATGCTGCGCATCGACGTCGCCCGAAACTCTGGCCTGGGCGCTAGCGAGGCCGGCTTGCGTCGAGGTCATGGACAGACCCATGCGGTCTTTCATAAACTCCAGGGAACGTTTCAGGACATTCTGGCGGTTGTGTAGAAAGTCTTCCGATTGATGCGCGAAGGAGAAGGAGTGCAAAGACTCGGAGGGAAACCGCGACAAGTCTTCGGAAAAGCTGGGAGACGTGGGCGGTCCCGAAAAGGCTGTAGTACTGTAGCTGCTCAACATGGCGGTCATGGAGGTAGACCGGGTAAGCGTGACGACTGAAGGGCTGCGTGAAGAGGCATTTGAGCTGGGCAGGGTCGGCGCTCGAGATGGAGGGTGCTGCTGTCGTATGCGGCGCAGGCCAGAGAGTCCCAGGCCGTGCTCGTGGTCGGTAATAGGAGATGGTCTGATCAGAGCGCGGTCAGCAAACAAAAGCGAGCTACTGTGGCACAAGTCTTGGGCCAAAACACGCCGCCGTAGAGGGACGAACCTGGTGATTGGGTCGTGGTCCATGATGCCGGCCGACGAAGCCTCAAACGACATTCGGTATCGACTGCGGTCAGGCGGGTCAGCCGATAGATGCAGGTTTCCGGTGCTGCGGTTCTTGGGCAACGACAGAGTGTGCATGGCTCTGTCATGTCCTCGATCATCGTCTCGCGTGCTGCTATCGGTGCCTGGAAAATCGGACGGGCATCAGTCATGACGTCTGCAGATTGGCATCACGCTCCAAACATACGGTTGTCTTGGGGGCCGCCATGTGTCTGAAGCATACTTGTAGACCTCTGTTCGCGCGCCTCTCTAGTGGAGTGGTGTACAACGCAAGCAGGGCCCAGGTATGGGGGAGCGGCGAGGCGACGCGAGTTGAGCCTTGCTCTTACAAAGGATTGACCGGCTCAGCCTGGCTTGCCGACGTTGAGGTCGTCTGCAGGCTGATTGACGGAGCAACACAACAGGCTATACAATAGAGCTGGGGGACCCTTGCGGAGAATCGCTGTTTTCGGTGCGGGAGCGCGGATGGCGTGGGAAGCGCAGGATATTCACGGGCGGCTGCGGCGGGCAGTCGGAGGCAGCTCAGAGGACAAAGTCCGGGCGTTCTGGGCTGGGGCAGAGGATTTGCTCGGGTCTGGGATCCAGAGAGAGAACGAGGTCGGTTTGGAGAGTTGGCAGATCTGTGGTTGGGCGCCTTGTTTGGGGCGAGGGGTTCCAGAGGCGCGAGAGGGGTGAAGGCGCTGGAGGAGCCACTGCTGCCCACAAATCAAAATATCTGCAAAGAAAGCATGAAATGCCAATCGCATGCATGCAGACCCGAAGCTACGACCTCTCGTGCTGGTATCTCAGGCACTGTTGCTTTTACTGGGAGCGGGTTTTCTTTTCCGTGCTGGCTATATGAGTCTGCACGTCAAACTCTCCAGGCTCCTTTTTTTTTTTCTTTTACAGGTAGCGCATCGGCAGCGTGACGGCAATTACCACTTCCCATTGATGGCTACAACAAATAAGGTTAGGTACGAACTAGGGATCCTACGAAGAATTCTCTTCCTCTCAGCTGCTTTACAACACGGACATTTCTGCGATCCAGCACACAGGCTATTTCCTGCCTCTTCATTATCGGCCTTGTACTTGTTTGATAATACGAGACATTGGAAATTGCGGTGCTGGCTCTTTCATACACCATCGAGCTCTTAGCAGGCCGTAGCGCTAACCTTGTGTCGAGCTCCGCATCGACAGTAAGCGGTTTGTCCTGCAAGGAGCACCGTACTTGTACGTCAGACGCAGAAATCGATTGGATCTGAACCTTGCCCTACCGGCAATACGTAACAATTGCTGGGGCTGGCTGGGGCCAGCTCGAGCGGAAGAGCACCGAAGCCACATCCGAGCCTCGCGGTCTTCCAGACAGCTGCAATGGACGCCAATTGAGCCGACATGTGAATGCTGCTATAGCTGCTAGTCCCCAGCTAACTTGCTACTATGAAGTGGTAAAACAGCCACACGCCTCCATCTGCGGGCAAATCCGTATCTACTGTATGTACAACTGCCTAGATTGCGAGCATACAGTACATACGCGCATACCGAGACGCTGAAGAATCATCTGCTGGATCCGACCGCCATTCCTATTCCAGCGAGATGCCGCCGCTGCCTTTTTGCGTAGAGTGAGCCGTTAGAGAAGCGCGAACGTTCCGTATACTTTCAGCTGGTATGAATTAACTCTGAAAAATCAAGAAAGAAGACCATGATTCGAATGAGGGGTGGTGTCTTCATGATCAGCTGCTAAGCAGAGACATGGTATGCGGACAATTTCAACCGTTTTGCATATTTTTTGAGATGCCCATTCATTGCAGTGGCCCGAGACATGGCTCTTGGTCAGCCGACATATGGCCATCCTACACGCATGGCTAAATTGGCTTGCCGATCTTGAGCCATCTGGAACATCTTAGATACGTGTACGGAGGACGGGAGCAGCGAGTTAGGGCCAAAAAGGAATGGGAGTTGCTCTCAAACGGCTTCCTACCCTGTGATCTCCAACCAATCTAGCTTCGTTGATTCTACGATCTAGTTACGGCTGCCCTACTCTGGAGAGGTAGGTAGGTAATAGCATGAAGAATAGTGCTGCCCCGGAATCAGCCCAACGAGCCCAACGTCACGGCATGACATGGATTTATCCTCAGCACATTCGATTTATTCATGCCCAATATTTTGCATCGCAAGTCGCGCCATGGATGGTGCCCAAAGTCCTCCCCATTAGCCATGCTGCTTGGTGTACTTGGCGTTGGCGGGGACATGCGATATTTATTTAACTGGTGCTTTTGGGTTGACGTTGATCACTGCGTCGAAAACGGCGAGTACATGGAAGTCTCGCACCTCGCGAATACAGAGCGAGGCTCATGGCTTATCTGCCTTATATAACCCCCCCAACATGAATCACTGTAGGCGTATATCCCTTCCATGTTAGAGTGGCTTTTCCTACGGCCCGAAAAGCTATCTGACCACTGACCCAGCGCCCCTTATTTTGCCACTCTGCATCTGCCGCCCTAACAAGTCATTCCGTATGAAGGGCCCCTCACTCCAAAAATGCCATGACAAAAGATGAGCGATATATGAATTACACAAGGGATCTCCGAATGCAACAACGATCGTCACATGGCAGAACTAGCAGCTGGAGGTATCTAGATGGCACAGCAAAGGTGCATGCCGGCACCGCCAGCCAGAATCACGGCATGGTAGAGCCAAAGTATTCTCAGATTCTCGCCGCGCGGGAGCGGTACTCTGGCAATACCTGACTAGACGGTTTTTGGCGGGGTCGCGCTGCCGCAGGGTCCTCCTGCAGCGCTAGCGACCGCTTTGTGCTAGCGCTGGCGCGGATGCTCCGTATCTTATCGATATACCCCAGTTTGTCGGCCTGTAGAAGCGCTAAACAGGCCTGTTCGATCGCCCGGTTTGGCTCCCCAGGCCCAGGCCCAGGTGTCAGCAAGCACGCGCTGCAAGGCACTCTGCTTCAGGCAGCCCGCACCGCGAGTAATGTATAACGTGCACGGCAGCAAACGGCGTTCGCACGAGTCGAGCGGCGCAGAGCCACAGCGCTGGATTGGCTGGCTGGTGACGGGCCTGCTTGGCCAGTGGCTGGCGACCGAGGTGGGGGGACCCTCGACCGAAAACAAACCAACCCGGGCTGGGCCTCTTTGTGGAAGCGTCCTCCAACACGCCACCGGCCTGATTTAAGCTTTTCCTCTCTCCTCGCCGCCGCCGGAATTCTTCTCGACCTCGCATCGTGGCTCCTGTGATCATCAGCCCGCCGTGCCTGGGTGTCATGGGCCCTGCAGCCGTCCAAATTGTCCTCAGCCGCTGTCCGTTATCTTGACTGCCAAAGCGTGGTGCGGTCACGCTGACCACCCCGCGGCCACTTTTAGTAGCCGGCTGACCTCTGGTCGAGCTCGCCTCGTGCCCTCGTCGACAGCATCGAACAAGCTTTTATTTGGGCCCCGAGCCTAGCTTCAACTGCCGCATCGACTCGTCCGAAAAGGCGGCCTTCTACGAAGAGACGAAAGAGCTGTACACACGCTGCGAGACTCTGATTGTGATGCGCTGATAGGGATCCCAGCGGCCTTTAAACTCTCTCCTCGGCGGATCCAGGCCCCGCAACTTCGCCATTCTGTTTTCCATCGTCAAAGCTTAACAATCCCGTTCGAAATAGACTTGCGAAAGACTTGACTCTTTTCTCTTGCAAACATTGGAGTCTCCTGACCCAAGACGACTGATCTGATCCGGGGTAATCTGGAGAGAGAGCGCGCGATAGCGCATACGAACCACCCCCTACGGAAGCATCCGAACCGATTCCGACTTGCAACGATGGCCGAACTACTCGATCTCACAGTAGAAGCTCCGGCGTCTCCAGAAACGGGCACTGCCCCGACTCCACCTGACGTGCCTTTCAAAGGCAGAAATCGCCAGCGACTTCTGCGTGGCATACAGCGCATTTCCTCATCACCGTCCCTTCCTGGCCTTGGACGGCCCAGAGCTGCCAGCAACCCCTATAGTATCCGTCGTGGCTCTATGTCCTGCGTCAGCCTGTCCACCGCTGGACCTTCACAGACATCGACCAGCGCCAGATCTGCCACGCCGCAGCTATCAAATCTGAATCTGAAGGGTGTCACCGGCCTAGATTCTCCAGCTGGCAAAAGAGAGGCGACTTTTCAAGTAACGGAACTTGATGACACAGAAGAATGTTTGGCCATCCGGAAAATCCAGCATGGCTCTTCCAACATCTCGTCCGCCACAGCATCTTTGCCGTCTGAACTCAAGGGACGAACTAGACCCGTAGAAAAGAAGGACTTCTACTTTTGGGATAACATGCCCCATGAAGTCCGAATCCACATCTTTTCCTTTTTCCGACCCAAGGAGCTGGTTCGATTATCGAGAGTAAGCAAATCGTTTTACGGGTTTTGCTTTGACGGCCAACTATGGACGTCGATCGACGCATCGGAATTTTATCAGGATATTCCTGCAGCGTCCTTGGCGCGCATCATCGCTGCCGCTGGTCCTTTTATCAAGGATTTGAACTTGAGAGGATGCGTTCAGGTTGAGCATTACAAACGGACCGAAATTATCGTCAAGTCCTGCAAGAACCTCATGAACGCGACGCTCGAAGGCTGCCGGAATTTTCAGAAGAATACACTCCATAGTCTTCTAAGGAGTAACGAGAAGCTAGTCAATCTGAATTTGACGGGGCTTTCAGCAGTGACAAACACATCATGCAGCATAATTGCCGAGTCATGTCCTCAATTAGAAAGCTTCAATGTCTCCTGGTGTCAAAAAGTTGACGCTCGCGGGATCAAAACGATCATCGATGCGTGCGCAAGGCTGAAAGATCTCCGCGCCGGCGAAGTCAAGGGGTTTGACAATGTTGCAACGGCCGAGTCTATCTTCCACACAAATAATCTAGAGCGGCTAGTTCTCAGCGGATGCTCCGAGCTAAATGACGAAGCGTTGAAGATTATGATGCACGGGGTAGATCCCGAAATCGACATTCTGACGGGCATCCCCGAAGTTCCACCCCGTCGGCTTCGCCATCTTGACCTGAGCCGCTGTATAAGACTCACTAGCACGGGCGTGAAAGCGATTGGCCACTTGGTTCCGGAACTGGAAGGATTGCAGCTATCAGGGTGCAAATCTTTGACCGATGCAGCACTCGAGCCTATCCTGGCGTCAACACCGAGACTCACCCATCTCGAGTTGGAAGATCTAGAGGAGATTACCAACACTCTTCTCTCTGAACATCTTGCCAAGGCGCCGTGCATCAGCATCTTGGAGCACTTGGCTCTGAGCTATTGTGAAAATGTTGGCGATCTCGGGATGCTTCCCGTCATGCAGAAGTGTGTGCGACTGAAGAGTGCTGAACTTGATAATACGAGAATCAGCGACTTGGTGCTTGCAGAAGCCGCTTCAATGGTAGTCAAGCGCTCCAAGCCATCCCCCGGAGCGAACACTCGGCCCAAGGTAACGCTGCGGCTGGCAGTATACGACTGCCAAAACGTAACTTGGACCGGTATCCGGGAAGTCTTGTTCAGAAACGCTCAAATTAGGCACGCGGTGGGGCAGCCGATGGGGATTACGTACCCGACTGAGAGCATTGGCTTGAAATGCTTCTACGGCTTTCAGATGACCGTGGACGAGCACCAGAAGAGAGTCCTCCGGGGCGATCTCGTTTCTGCCGGGCGGCTGGAGAGGAAGTGGGCAGACTACATGCAGGCGAATGAAGAGGCTGGCGCAGGGGGAGCGGGATACCGAAGGCGCCGACGTCGGGCAAGACATGCGCAAGCCCTCCACGCGGATGAAGAGGACGGCGGCGTGGTCGGCCGCCGCAGAGCAAGGACATTGGGTTCCTGCTCTGTAATGTGAATTTGCAACACCCTCCCTCAGCGGTGAAGGCTGCAAAAGGAAGAGCGGTATGTCTGGACTGCATTTTCACAAGACGCGAATGTACACAATTACCACATTCAGCTCGTTTACGTGAGGAAGAAGAAAGAAAAAGGTGGATATTGGGCTCTCATTTTTCTATTTGGCTTTAATTTCCGACTTGGTACACACATTTTTTTGTTGATTGCATATGGCAAAGGCGTTTTTCTGAAAGCCATATGGCACGGTAGTAGAAACAGGGAGGGAGTTGATCTGGCCTTCGTTTTTTTATTTTCTTCTTCTTCTTTGAACACCTCACTTAACTGCCGGTAAAGATCAAAGATCAGGCGCCTTCGGAAGCAAGATGCTGGGCATTTTGGGCCTGACCAACTTTTTACTATTGCCTGACCTGGGGACGCAAGCAATGAAATGCTCCGGGTGTGGTTATTTTTGTCTCAGAGACGGTTGTGAAATTCTGGAACTGCTTAGCGCCCAGTCTGTGACTGTCCTGCTGCAAGCTTACTCTCTAGTTTGATGCAAATAGAATGATTTCCTCTCATGCATGCCTACTTGTCCTCTTGATATCTTGCCATGTGTCATTTCGCCTCTGGATGTCTATACAGACACTCCTGGTGGGCAGCTACCCGTAGTTATTGTCAGGATAAGGGGATGCAGGGAGAGAGGCAGGAAAGGGAAAAGGGGGTATGGGGAGAAGGGGGCTTCGTCTAGAGAAGCATGAAAGCGAGGCCTGGATTATGCAGGCCCGGCAGAAGATGAAAATTCGGTGTGGCCTGCTTTTCTCAGCAGGCGATGAGCGTTGTGCTTGGTGGCTTTGTATGTGTTGAGGAGGAAAGAGGGATACATGCCGGTGTTGTATCTTGGTATCTGCGCAGCTTGACCGCAACTCTTCTGTTCGTGTACTACCATGTGTCAATGGTACAAGGCGAATCCTTTTCGATACATGTGCTTCATTCAAGGGGACTTTACTCCCTGTGCGTGGAAGGTACTACTTTGGGTGTAAGTGGTGTCGTCTTGTCGTGGTACGGCCTCCATCCCTGCAGAGAGGCCATTGGTGTGGGTGAGTGCAGTTTAGAGCAACGGCGTAGTTGCTGGATCATAGATTACCAGATGAATAACAAGCTAGCTATTCGGCCTCTCCAGCGTTGAATATTCACTAGTAGACCTAAATCCACGTGGAAAGAGAAGTCTGGCTCAAAGACCGGTTTCGATTTAGTGAGACTTGCCGCTGAAGGAGGCTTGCGCTGTCGAATTCAAAGGGGGGGCAAACTAAACTTCTCTAGTATCTTTGATGTTGGGCCGCTCACATTCAGTTTGCCAAATGAAGGCTTTGTTCGACCATTCAAGCCTACAGTACCTTAATAGTTAGTTTGCCAGTAGTTGGCCGCTATGGTGGCTCTGGATACAAAATATCGACCAAAAAGATACAAAGGGGAGAGAGGGTCGCACTGTACGACGAATCTCTGTCTACAAAGGATGGGATGTGTGGAGTAGCCATCAAACAAGAGTGATATGGTGTTGTTGGGTTGGGTCGAAAAACACACATTCGCCACGAGTTGAATGTCATCGGAGATTGTGCTAGCAATTGATGAGGAGTCGGCGTCTTGTTGGGCGGCGTTTCATGGCTCTCGGGCTTTGCAAGTCGAAACGCACCTCGCGTAAACACCTTGGAGGCCTTCGAGCATAACAATGCAGGTAAATTGGCTGCATTGCTTTGCTGTCCCTGCCCAGGACCAGCATCGTATGTAGCGACCAGCAAGCAAGTAGCAGGCTAGGCAGGTCAAGCAGCAGGTTAAACGGGCATGTATCGGTACTCACAGCTACGCCCTCACCGGCGTGGAGACCCCCAGGCTCGCATTGTATGCATGTGGTAGCTTAATGTATGTACCAAGTGCGCAGCGCAGACGCAAGCATGGTTGGACCTTGTTAGGGCACGCCAATGATGGGGTGCAACAGCGCGACTAGGCACGTGTGTGCGACGAAAGAACGCAGATGCAGATGCAGATTGCTTCTGGTTCGTATTTCGTTGTATGTCATTGACAGCTCTTCCGGGTAGGTGATTCGATGGGCGCCGAAGATTATCTCGGCGGCGTGCCTCGCATTGCAGGTCGCCGTGCATGTGTGGCGCGCAATCCCTGCGACCGGTGAAGTAAGCGAGCCATTGTTTGCTCGTTTGCGGCCATGGGTTCATCCTACCGACTTTTCGATTTTAATTCATCTCTTTGGTCCTTGAGTTTTCGCGTTGAAGCATCAGCCAGATGTTACCATTTCCCGACTTGGCCTGCGGGGGGACCGCGCACATGGAGCAACGCATAGAGCACGCACAGAGTCCAGGACACTAGCCATAAGTCACTGGGTAGAGGCCCATGTATTTTACCCACAGTTATCATTGAGCAGCTCTGGTTGCAATAATTGCCAGCAAAAACATCCTACAATTCCCAAGATGTCTGGTGTTTGATCCCGTTCGGGCATCATGACAAGTCCTGCCTTATACCTGAGACGATGGCGTAGAACAGCCACTGCGCTTGCTGCTATTTGGCTCGGCTAACCCTGCCAGAAGCGGAAATTTCTGGCCCGCAGCTGAAGATGTGCTGCTTAGCGCTGCTCCGTCTATAATGGCCAGCATCGCTGTGTTGGTGAGAACAACAGGCCCTGTTAGTTCCCCCGTGCTTCCGCGGAGGAAGAGAGCCTGTTTTCGTTTTCTCCATCGTTTCTGAACAGAGGGTGTGCCCTTTGTTTCACAGAGAACGACTTGCGTAAGAGATGAACAGCCCAGTACATCGAGTGTAGTTGAAATGCCTGGCGCAAGCCAATGATTTGCCTGTAATGGTCATATATTGTGTTAGTGCTTGCGTATTTTGCACGGTAGAGACAGGACACAGAAATGACCCGGAGCTAACCAATGCTGGCCTGCCTTTTAATCCGTCGTCCAATCTGGTCTTGCTGGTTACGCAAATTTGGCACCTGGCACAACGAAGCGCTGCCTCTTTGCTTGCAAGATTCCCTTTCCAGCGGGCCTGCATAAAGACGCTAACATCGGCTGAAGCCCTTTCAGAGAAGCACAGGTTCGATTCCGGCTGTCCCACCAGCCACGGTAGCCACTGCCCCACGGACCTCTGGCTGGCCGTAGGTAAATATCCCGAGGTACGGCAGGGGCTGGCTCTGCGTCCAGGAAAGCAAAGATATAGAGAGAAAAGGGCCGTGTGTTTGTGCTCTGATCAGAACCTGTACCATACCTCACCATACATGCTCACATATAGAGGCTAATTGTCTTGTCTGGCTTGAGCGACCCCGGATCCGAGATTAGATTCCGCCTTGGGTTGCATCGCAGCGCATTCCTGGTTCGAGCGTCCTTGGTCCCTGATCCTTGGCCAGCTGCTTCGTTTTCACACTCTCTTCAACCCTGACTGGCTTACTCAGGAGTCAGAGTCATGCCTCTCGAGACGATATACGTCGTTCGCCATGGGGTAAAGTTTGCCCTTGATCCCCTCACCCCCCTTGCACCGCACGTAGTGGCGTCACGAGGCTGAATGCTCTTGTATTGACCTTTGTTATTGTCAACGCCAGTTCCGGTCTAGTTGGTCTGTCGACCACACCACGGGAGTGTACTCAGCTTCCATCCCATCACCAACAGGAATTCCAGTGGACCCGGCCCTCACCGCTCACGGGGTTGATCAGTCAAGAGAGCTTGGGCGTCACCTCTCGACGCTGGATCCTCCCGTAGAGGCTGTATATTCGAGCCCGTACTATCGGTGCCTTCAGACCATTACCCCGTTTGTTGAGCTTGAGCAGCAGAAACAGGCCAATGGCGACGTTGTAGGCAGCGATGCCCCCTCTGCCACCGCGATAATACGTCCTGAGCACGGACTCTGCGAGTGGTTCGGGTCGGCTCCTTTCGAGCATCCCGGCCCAGCCTCGCCCGCGGTCTTGAAATCCTTGTTCCCTGCCTTTGACGAGAGCTACGTGTCGGCTCAGCATCCTCCAAGGAGGGGCGAGACGCTGGCTCAGCTGCAGGCCCGGCTTACGGCCACGATGCAGAGCATCATTGATCGCTGCGACGCTGAAGATAGGCGAGCCGTTGTTCTGTGTACTCACGCGGCCGTGGTCATTACGTTGGGCCGTATACTCACCGGATGCTTCCCTGAAACAGTCGACACGGACGATTTCCGTGCCTTTACGTGCGGAGTGAGCGTCTACCGTCGGAAACCTGTCAATCAGGATGGCCATGGGCCGCAAGCAACAAGGAATTCGACTGAGAAAGATGCCGGCCCCAATGGTGTTGTTGGAGGTTGGACGTGCGAGGCTAACAGCGACTGCAGCTTCCTGACAGGTGGCGAAGAACGAGGCTGGTATGTGCTGTCCCCGAAGCAAAGCAAAGACCGTTTGAGACCTGCACTGACAATGTAATCCCCGGCATCAGGAAGTTTGTGGGAGATGAGGAGTTTCCGGACACAGGCTCCATGTCCAATGATGCATCTGAGCCCAAGCTATAAATGGCACGATATCTTTGGGGCGCCTAGACCTACCAGTAGGGTAGATGGGGGATGATGTAACTGCGTTTGCGAGGCAAGCAACACCATGTACACTAGGTAGAGCACGAATAGACCAATACACAAGATAGAGTAGACCAACGGCGAAATGCAGCTGTCGACAACGTATAATTAGCTTTCGTCATCAGCAACTCGCGTGGCAAGCTGCTCCAAAGACAAGCAGCGTGACCGCATGATCATCAAGTTGACCGTGCTTGGTGTCACCCGCGGCTTCCCCTTCTCGATTGCCCTGTTGGGCCATACCGGCGTTGGACTTGATCTGCTTTTGGACGTCTGAGCAAATAGTTGCTTCCCAATTCTAAACAGTGGTTTCCTTTCCCATCGGATCGTAGCCGAGTCGGGTAGACGTTTTGCTGGTTACCTACAGTTACCTGTATCCAAGTAAAAGAAAAAGGACGCTCTACTACTAGTCCCTGCACGGCGGGTTGACAACGCAGATGTCTCTAGTACCTTACTTCAATGTACACCGGAACCTAAGTCTCAGTCTCTTTACAGATAAGGTACGATTCTGTAAGCAGGCATTTACTCAGGCACGACACTGTTCCCAACCAGCTACTGTTAATCAGCTATTTTAATTCAAGTTGTTTCAGAACATGTATCTTGCTGCGGTGGGTTTGAAAAGGGCTATTGGCAAGCCATCTCTTTGCTTTTGGTGGCCGATATTTTTTCCTCTCCGCAGCGTGGAGTAGGGAGGTGCAAAGCGGCGGCGCCACGAAATGATATCTGATCTTGGACTTTGTGTGGCATTAACGAGATCAATAAGCAGATAGACAAGAGCCCAAGTAGTGCAAAATCTTACAATTCTTACAATTGCACTTACATTTACAAATCCAAGACTGGGTTACTCCAAGTACAATCATTCTTCCTGTAGTCTGCTTCATACCTTGGTAGAGAGTCGAGATAATGGCCACTTACACCAATGTGCCTGGCATTCATCGCGGGGCACCAAGTTCCGCACATGTAAGGGCAGCTATGGCGAGACATCACTCTTGGGAACCGGGACGTTGTCCCTTGCGTCTAAAGCACTAATAGCGCTGTTAGCAGCTGTTTTAGGTCCTTTGGTTGAGCATCTACGGCTACAACGGCCCAGAAAATAAAGTGATGTCTCTGGTATTTTTACAGATTTGCCATCGTGCAATGGCCACTTTACCCGCGCTCCCGTTACCAGAGATCCAGCACCGATAAGCGCGCCAGAAGGACGGGCTTCATCTAAGATTGACCAATGCGCTGATTGCGTATCACCGCCGGGATCTATTGCATGAAGGATGATGTTTCCGGAGTACTGAGGCCAAGGAAGCACGCACCTTCACCGTAGCTGCGTCCGTATGGAGAGAGCTTTGACAGGGTAATAGCAGATTGCACTCCACAAGAAGCGGCTGTCTTGTGTTCCGCTGAAGCGCATCGCCGCGGAAATTATGAAAATCTTCATTTTTAGCGGGAAAAAAAGAAAAAAGAAAGTTGTATGAGATTTGATAAAAGTTCCCTTGGCAAGGAGACATCTTCATGTAAGGCGCACCAAGTTACGAGCTGAGCTTTCCAGACACTTGGCTGGTCCCTGTCAGCGCGCAGAGCTGTGGCTGAGATCTGTCTCCGCTAGTCACCTCCATAGCTTCGCCACCGGTGCTCATTTCTTTTCTTTTTTTCCTACTCCATCCAATATCGCTCCCTACTGCGGCCCAAAAGGAACCTGTCATTTTTCTCCTTCTTCTTCATCTGGCTCCTCCCTCTGTAAAATCTTTTTATTGACTCCTAGTCAGGGAGAAAGACGCCACGCCGCCAACTCACATATCACTATTGGCAAAAGGGCAGCCATAGCTCTGCCAAGGACAGCGCATGCTGCGAACAAGCATGATCAAGGCACATCAATTCAGCCATAGTGTGATCCGGGTTCCCTAAGAAACAGACAAACAAACTCGGGGTTTGGCAACTGTTCCAATCATGCAGTGTCTCGGCTCCGGTGGGCTACCAACACATGCATACCAAAAGAAGACGTCTATGCGTCCATGACACGACAACGACGAAGCAGAAGAGGCAGTTCGTCAGTTTGTTTGCGCTATTCTTGTCGAATCGATTGGCATGTGCCTTGCAACGACGAGGTGCCTGGTCCTACTGTTGCACGACATGCTGGATGTGAACTATCAGATAGTCGTTGACTTGCTTGCCTACCGGTAGTGCGTCGGAGGAGGAGAAGTTGGTATTAGTACTACCGAGTTCTGAAGTGGCATGTAAGTGGCAGCGCTACTTTGCTGCCGGCACATAGCCAAGTAAACATTGAGCTGATAAATCGACACCCCGGGCTTTTTGGGCCGGGTAAGTACCTTAAATCTCTTCTAGCATGTCGGGGAAGGTTACCGTATAGGTGCGAATTAAAAGAGACAACAAGCAGAAGGGAGACAAGAAGTGGATAACCATCTGGAGGATAAGCCTGCTCCGGCTAGCGATCAGGCCCCTTTGCTCGGGACAGCGACTCGTCGCAAACGAGTTCCAGCATGTAATGGGTGCTACCAGCAAGACGAGGAGGCCTTGGACGGATTGCATTAGCGCAATGTACGAGGAACGCCTCAGCAGCAGCTCAAACCCTGCTGCAGCACAAGCGGAGCCCATCTCCCATGCAGCGCGGCCCCGATAGGCCTGAAGAGGGCGATTGCATGTTCACCGGTCGACGCAGTGTGCTGAGACATTGGCGGCAATCCGGGACAGAGACCGGGTGGCCAAGAGTTGTCAAGGCACTCTCGCATGGAGTAATGATGGTTTGCACAGGATGGGATGGACCGACCCGCCAGCTGTCGTTGCTGTCGCTGCTGCTGCTTCGAATGTTGCCAATACTGTTACCTGGATCCTGGGTTCGAGCGAGCTGCCTAGCATCGGTTTCTGTGCATCATGCGCCCGCGGATGCGGGCCACAGATTGAGAGCTGAGAAAAAGTAAAGAGAAAAAGAAACGAAAGATGACGATTGGATTGAGGTGAGATACTTGGCTGCACGATGTTAGCGGGCTGGCTCTTGGTACCTGGTCATTAGCAGGTTTTGGAACCCGTAGGCTTGTAGGTGCTACCCATGCCCCAAGAGGTATACAGTACGCGCTTCTACCACCGTTCCCTCACCCGCGCGATGATTTTCAGCAGGCCCTCCCCTCCCCCCCGAGGACCCCACGCGGCACCGTAGCGGATCTGCTGGCCTTCATTTTCGCATCAATCTGCCGGGTCGCTGCAGCCCACCCAATCAGATCTTAGCGAGGCTCGATGCCGCATCCAGCCTAGCGCCCACAGCTGATCTGATTGGCTGCTTTTCCTCCCTTGCGCTAACCGGCTCTAACGCAACCTCCTCCTCTCGTCAACAAGCTGCGACGGCGTCCGAGAAAAAGAAACGTTTTCTGCGCCATCAAAAGGTCTCGCGGCGGTTGGAGCTGCGCCACTAACAATTTTTCTTTACTGATGCTAATGCTAGCTTTCCTTTCTTTTCATTATCCTCTTTTCCGCGGATGTGTTTAGCGCCTGCAAAAGAGGGGAGCACAGTGCCCATCATGGCCTGTGGAAGTGACGGCGGCCTGACAATGTCACCACTTTTTGTCCACAGCGACTGGCACTAACGCTGCTGCCACGTCTCGGCCCAACGCAGCCGATGATGATTCTGATGATCCTGATGACTTTGATGAGGATGGGATAAGAGTGAAAACTGATAGTTCCGCTTAGCACTAGCATTGGCGAATCTTACCGGCATGGCGAGGGCTGGACGCCATCTCGAGGGGCACGTCTTGGATGAGAGCTTGGTCCAAGTGCTTCGCGGAGCCCACCCGGCACTGCACGGCGGGCTCAGCCGCGAGGCAAGGAGTTCGCTCTGCTCTTTGTTGTCTAGGACTTGCCCTACGACTGCTTCATTGCTCCCAGACACACAGGAGCCGGCCGTCGCATCGTCCTGCAGCAAAAAGAAACGACACCAGACGCCTCTGTACGCTAATCTGGACGGGCAAAACAACCTAGCACCCCCGGGCTGGGCGAGATAAGTGCGCAGATTGGCTCAGCTGCCAATCTACCCTACCGCTGACCCGGCTCGACAAGCCGGCAGCTCAGTAGGCAGCGGTTACTCAGATCTTGGTCCCTTCTCTGCCGGCCTCATGCGAGCCACGTATAGTCCAAGCTATTCCCATTGCTCTCGCACCCATCACCCAAGCACTTATGCAAGCCCAACGTTCGGCAGCCGCAAGTCACCTCTCGCGAGACTCGGTCAGCCTTGGCCCAATGAGATTTGCTCACACAAGGGCCTCGAATCTGCTTATTTCCATGGTGAGCTGGCCGCTACCGTCTAGACTGGTCTCTGGACCGCAATTTTCATGCAGGTAGCTACATCCGCGCATGCAATGTACCATCACAGAACGCAGCTTAGTGTGTCTGTGGATGGAAGTGGTCTCATCGCCGTCGATAAAATGCCCGTTGCGGCCACACACTATATGGCTTCTCCAACTTCCCGGGATCAGTTCCTTGGAGAGTGAGCTCGACACACTTTGTGCATGCCGCTGCATGAAGTGACGCATCAATTGAGGTAAAACATGTAAGCCGTGAACACTTCAGCCTCCCGGCACTGTGTGAACATGTGGACATGACCAAGAGTCTAACGCAGAGGACGACTGCTGTCAATGATGCGAGTCCCCCGGTTTGGTAGCAGCCCCCCGGTATCTAGATGCAGCCTTCCTGAATGAGATGATAGCCGCTTGTACAAGTCGAGGTACTGGTACGGCGCGCAAGGCCTCGTGTACAAATCCCAGGTCTACGAGTACTGCCTCTTACGATGCCTCCCCGTCGTCCTACTATTAGTACTTATTGTGTGCTCAATGGTGGCACACGCCTTTTGCGGGCGGCGCCTCGTGGCAAGGGTCCGCCTCGGAGCTAAGTGTGATTGACGATGGATGCTAACACGCAAATGCCCACCTAACCAACGCAGCGTTGCCATTTAGGAGATCTCTTCAATGCTACCGGGCTCCTCGCCGACCCCCAGCCATCTCCACTATCTGCCCAGTTAGTCCTGGTCTGATGAGAACAAGCAAGAAAAAAAAACATGTCGTCTTCATCGAAATTGGGCGGCTTACACGCCTCAGCTGATGACATATGCCTGTCGCCGATCAGATGCTTGCACTTCTTCCAGACTGTTGGCCTGCATAGGTGTTCTATTTTAAACGCTCAAATTGGTCAATTGCTGTCTCGCAATCTTGCTGTTATACGCCGTTTGTCTGCTCTTCTGCAGCCCATTGTCACCACTGCTCCGGCCGCCGTCCCCAGTTCAGCCCTTTGGCACTAGCTCTACCTCCAAGATGCATTGGTTCATGTTGCCACGCCGGATCTGTCTTAACCAGTGAATTCTACCCGTCTTTTATGGCCTTGCAAAAAGCGGCTCGCCCTGCAGAGCAAAGGCGGGGACTAAACAGTATCTGATGGAGACCCCCCCGGTGGTGCCAATTTCATCCCTGTCCTCCAAGACAGCCGCAGGTACCGTTTCTATCGATTCTACGGTGATCCACAAGACACCCCGGGGGGCACTCTCATGGGCGTCCCATGTATGTCTGTTGGGCCTTGTCTCGCGGTGCAGGGTTGCTTGAGCGAGGGCGGGCACACAGACCCTCCCCTCCCAGAATCGAGACAGCTGTGGTAGCTGGCACCGCCCTCTGTCGAGCCTATCATGGCGGATCTGGCTATTGGCCATGGCAGAAGCAGAGTTGTGCGTTAGCACGAGCAGGCCGTTGCCCAAGCCCAAGCCCGCAGGGTCTCGATGGTCACTCCACGCCGGAGAGCGACAAGTACAAGAAGACCGTGCCCCTCGTGTTGACTCTCACTCACCTAGATTTAATCCTCAAACCTATCCACTCTCTTTCCCTTCAAACGCAAGTCTCTTGTTCGTCGACCCTTTTGTCACAGCTTATATCCCTCGTTACTACCGCCGTCTGCCAGTGTGCTTCTCCCTCTCCTCGGGCCTGGGCCAGTGTGTCTTAACTGCAGTCTCTATCGATTCAGCCATTGTTTTCAACCTTCGAGCCTCGACTGTTCACGGGGTCACAACTGCGTGTTCTGTCATATACACACTTTTGCCAAAAGCCAGCGCAAGTCGCTCTGGATCATGTTCTCCGCACAAGAGCCTCACGAAATCCGTGGCTCTTCTCCGTCTAAGCCCAACATGCTGGGCGTCGGTGCCGTCATGAGCAGAGAAACTTTCATCCCTAGGAAGGCGTCCACTGAATTCCTATCTTCGATTCCACGATCTCTGCTCCACCCACAAACCCCTCCTGACTCAACCTCGGGCAGTCCAGTTGTCAAACATGAGGGTATGTATCTTTCTCAGCTACAGATTCTCGTGAAAAATAGGTTAAATAATTACTCGAGACGGCTAACTCTTCTGGTAGGATCCTTCTCATCTGCTTCAAGTACTGTCTCTCGAGAGTGCTCTCCGATCCCTCGTTTGACTCGCCTCAACTCATACACCAACCCCTCCGTCAAACTGCCCAGCCTCGAGGAGTTCGATCAAGGTGTAGAAGCCATCGCACGATCATATGGATCAACGCGATCTTGGACCCCTCCTTCTCCTCTCCCCACACTCCGACGTGGCTCTATTCTGCCTCAACCTCTGCCTTCAATGCTAGCCTTTTCCATTCACGAGCCCGCGTATCCAAACTATGCCATCAGCAGCGAGTTCTGCCCTTCGCGAATGGACGGTTACCCCAGCCCGCCCCCGGACAATGAGGGGAGGCATATTAATCAAAAATACACCACAGAAGAGGGGGATTTCATCATTTACGCTTGGCACGACAGGAAACTCAAGTGGCAGCGTATCAAGCAAGATTTTGCGAGCATGTTTGGCCGCACGCCTGAAAGGACCGTCCAAGGTCTTCAGGCGTGGTACTACCGCATGAACCAGCGTATCCCCCTTTGGGATGAGGATGGCTGGCTGATCTTTGACAATGACGAAGACATGGAGCCGAAACACATTAGCATCAAGTGTCGAGAGAGAGACACGCAGGATCGGCCAATGGAGCCCTTGGGTCTTGCTCAACGCTACCCTGAGCGAGCCATCCACTATTCTTGGGTTGATCCCGAAACAAAACGCAAGTGTCGAGACTGGGGTGAGTTTAATTCAGAATTGGTACACCCTTTACTATTAAAAACTGCCCGAGGCGCTAACCATTCTCCCTCCTTTGTAGCTGCCAAACGCGCTCTGCAATTCCGTGAACGCAGAGAGCGACGGAAGAGAAAGGAGCAGAGACGCCTAAAGATGTAAATCGGCCGCTCCTTTCGACCATGCTGCAATACCACAAACAAGAAAACAAGAATTACGACACACACACGCATAAAAAAAAAAACCACGTTCAATAGACGGGGAGAGAGCAGATATTGCCCTTCCAAAGCCCTCTTGAGCATGCATAGTACGAGCTATGTACTACTAATTTATACCACTTTCTTAAAGTGGAAGACTGCTACTATTCATAATCTCTTTTTTCATCTGGGTCGGGCCAGAACATATTCACGATACCAAAAGCATAGCCCTCGAGGTCAAAAGATGTACATGGAATCAAACGAGATAACAGGATCAAGCGTCAAGCGAAGCATTAGGAGGAAGAGCGATTTTGGACACTTTGCACAGTTACATTTTCATTTGTTTTGTTTTCTTTTTTCCTTTTGGTCACAAGGCATCTCATGTACTAGTACGATTGCTGACGCGATTGTGTTTTTTGCTGCTGTTTTTCTTTTTCTCTTCTTTTTCTTTTTGGGTGGCCGGAGGCGAGGAGCCTCCCGCCTTTTTCCTGCATATATTAGGGCTTTAATGAGGAGGGCATGAAGGTTACGGTTGGGAAGATATGGCTAAAAGGTAATAAGTAGCTTAGCTACAGGATGGAAAACAGCGTCTACAAAAGAATTGGGCAATACAGTCTCTATGATTATCATAAATCTATCACCATCATTGTCATTGGCATCATTATTCACCTCCTCTTCTCCTCTCCTCTCCTTCTCCTTCTCCTTGGTGCTTCTCCTCTGTTTCTCCTCCTGCTCCCTTCTCTTCGGGGCTCTCCCTCCCTACCCACCATCTGGGCCTTTCGGGTCGCCCTGCATCGGTAGTGTGTCGTGGTACCCCTAGAAGTAGGCATCTTCGAGCCCATCCCCTTGCGTCTCACGGCATCTTGGGCCTCTGGTGACTGCTAATCTTACGTTCCCAGTTTTCCTCTTCTTTCTCTTGAACGTTGCAAATGTGCCAACGGGTGATACAATGCCACAGTCCTTAGAATAGAGATCAGCATGTGACTTCTCCCCGCTGGTTTCCTTCTTCTCCCGCTCCTCGGCAAGCCACCTCCCCCCCGCTGCCCCTCTGCGGCACGAAGCAGTAAGAAACTCGTAGACGGGACAGCTCAATTGTTTGCCCAGCTGTAGTCAAGTGACCCCCTCTGCCAGGTGGCAAAAGGCCAACTCAGTGGGTGAGATGTGGGCAGTGGTAAAGATAGGAATTTGTTTATTATTATCCAGCGTTGGAAAAAAAGAGGGCCAAAGCGAGACCCTAGCGCCTGCATCTCCAACACAAACACCAAGTACCTTTGCTTGGGAGGCGAAAGCGGTGAGGCATCGGCCTTGTCGAAGTGTCTTAGGGGGGTGAGGGGGGTGGTGGAAGGAATGCATCGCCCAACACATACATACATGTATACGTACATGTGTTGATACGTATCTAGATAGTAGGTGTACGTGTACAACAACAATGTCAGTTTGGTGTGTGCGTTGTGTGCGTATATGCGTGTTTATGTTGCATGAAATGCCTGTGAAAGACAAACAGACATGGAGATGGGCTGTAAAAATAGCCGCCACGTGGGGAGGTGGGAGAGTCTGGGACAGACAGGTCCATTGTTGCACGGCTGTGCTTGTGTGAATCTTAGACAAGAGGGGCCATTGTCGGATGTAGCAAACTGTAGATGAAACTGGTGATATCAGGCAGATACCGTATCACTGTCTTGGCTGAATTGGGGTGGGTGAGATGGGGAAGCTAAGTGGCATGTATGCGTCAAGCTCCCTGTAATTTGCCAAACACACACAGAGCAAGACGATCAACTCTGTCGACCCTATCGAAAGCCGGCGTTGCGTTTCATGAATTCTCGGATGCGGTCCATTCTTGCGTCATCGTCATCGTTATCTTGGCCCTCCATGACAAGCTCATCGCTGTCATATTCGTTGTCATCAAACTCTTCCTCATCCGAGGCATTGGCATTGCGGTACATGTAAGCGTGACGATCGTATTCGTCCTCGGTATCGACTTCATCCTCTGGATAGTCTGCAGTGTAGTAGTTTTCCGCTGCGTACAGAAAAGAAGGTAAGGTTTTGTTTCATGTGAATCAATGTCTTGCATGATGGAGGCTTACCATTCTCATCTTCATCGTCCTCGTCATTTTCTTCGTCCTCATCTTCTAAGGATCCATAGAACAGCTGGCTCTCTTGTTCTCCGTTCAAGACCAAGATGCCGACATCGGACGGAAGCACGTCGAGGCCCATAGAATGAGCTGGGACGCGAACATACTCCTCGATAACCCAGTCTTCATCGTCTCCTTCTTCTTCGCTTGCATCTGCCATGGGAGTATCTACTGTATCTTCAACAGGGGCTGGCCGTGGTACCTCAGTCTCAGGGTGGCGCTCTTGGTATCTCTTTTCAGGGGCTTTAGGCCTAAACTTTGGCTTCTCAGCTTGTTTCTTTTCCACCTCCATGGCATGCAGGTTTGCGCCAATCTCGTTTAGCACCCATTGATTCATATCGGCAGTTATCTTATCCATATCTTCGGTATGACGATGAGTTAGGGACTGTGGAAGAGGGGCACGAGCCGGGGGCTCTTGGGAAGGGTCCCGCCGCTTGGCAACACCAGGCTTCTTCAGATGTCTCTGTTCAACGGGCTGGCCGTGGCTCATCAGAGTATCTTGTTCGAGGTCCTGTGTGATAATAGATTGATCGTCCTTTGTGACTAGGCTCTGGCGCGAAGATTTGGGTATGATTTTCTTGCGCCCAGTACGCTCGACAAAGATGGTTGGTCCAAACCGCACCTGCTTTGAGTATCCAGGGCTGGCCGGGCCAGGAGTGGCAGAAGCTTGCGCCAGCATCGCTCGAGACACATGAAACTTTCGCTGCTCTGTAGACTGCCCATCGGCATGCCGCTTCGTAGGTCTTTGTTCATCGCTGCGTGTCCTGGCCAGAGAGGTGCCGTCCTCTGGCCGCGAGACGTGAATCACCGGCTCGCCATCACTGCGGCTCACAGCAGGGCCTGTTGCCGTGGCCTTTGATTCTCGTCGCTGATACACCCAGTTTGCCTCGCTGCGGTGCCGCTTGGCCCCTTCATCGAGCTCTACGTCGTGTTAGAAAAGCGCTGATGCCGCGACATAATCGCCAACGAGCAGACTAACGAAGGAAAGTGACGGGGGCATCATCGTCCCGTTTGCGTTTGACCCGGATCAGCTGCGGCGGGATCGACATGACTGAGGAATTGCCAGGCCACGTGCTTCTCGCGATGGATGGGCGCCGGCTGAGTTATCGTACGCCGGAAGAAGAAGCTGGACGTTGGCTGGTTGAAGCGAAGACAATCTGATAGACTTGCTGCGACGCGGAAAAAAAAGTTTAGGGTGTTTTTCGGAGCTGCCATCTCGCAGCGACTAACATCAAGTACAGCTACGAGCTAATAGGCGTAGTGCCCCATACATGAGTAGGTACCCGTGAGCGCCGCATGACAAATGACGTCGCATCCCGTTGCACAGAGGCCGGGTCCCCTGGCTAAAGGATTGTGTCTGCTATTGACACCTGACATTCGAGTATACAAGCATTTAGCCTTGTGAATCCCGAAGACCCTGAAAAGCTGCGCAATTCGCAGAAAGCACCGCAGAGACCGGGTAGAGCAATGCGCTCCGGAGTATTTCACGGCCCAGCCCAAGTACATGTACGGTGAGGCGCCGGCTGGCCGCCGTTGCAGAGGCTCCATTGCGGGCGGTACCCTCGACCGTGGGAACTAGCCCGGTACCAGTTTCTCCGCACTGCAACTTGCGCTACGCATCCGTTGAAGATGTAATGTGATTGGCCTGGCGCCTCCAAATCCCCAAGTTCATGATATCACGACCTAGGCCCTACTGGGCAGTCCCTTGTCTGCGTCTGCATCGCGGCGAGGTCCCCGTAACCTTGGGCCGTGGCTCAATTGCCCGCGTCGCGGCAGACGAGCGCGTGTTGCTGCAGTACCGGAGACCTTGCAGACGTTGCATCGACCTCCATTCTTCGCCAGGCCTAGCCGAGCTTGTTACCTCACAGAAAAGCAGCATCTGCGGCGCTGCTTCGCTGGCCGGCTAATCATGACCGTATCAGTAAATGCCTCCCCAATGCTCCTTTTCCCAGGAATCTCCCCTTTTCCCGTCGTCGACATTGACAGCTCGAGACTGCCTTGGGCCTTACGCGACTCCCACGTCACCCCGAGGGGCCACTCGCCAGCCATGACGACTCAATGAGCCCTCCGGAATCAAAAGCCACCCTCCAGCACCGTCGCATCTAGCAGGGAATTAGCCTTTGGCACCAGCCAGCATCATCACGGCCCGGATCTTGGCCCATCTCAGAGCTTAGTTGCACTGGCGCAGAACCCCGCAGGAGGACGCCCACGCCTTGGCCGTTGGGGATCAGCCCACCAGCGCTTGTTTTGCCATATGCACAGGCGTTCATTGACTCTGGCGGCGCCGTGCCTTATTTATCATCTCGCACCCCCTGTTCACCTTCACCTGGACTCCGAAGCAGCATCTCTGCAGATCCCATTGTGAGTCGTTCTGCAGCTTGCTTCAACATCCATCATGGCGTCCACCGTTCCCTATACCGTGACATATCGCCGTCCGGGGACAGAACCCCCTCTGTTCCTGGCCGGAACTTTTACAACTGTACAGTGGGGCCTCCAGGAGATGGGTTGCTCTCGCGATGAAGGTGGCGAATATGTCTTTGAGTCTCGAGTGTTCGTCGAGCCTGGGAGAGAATACCAGTTCAAATTCAAAGCCGGACATGATGGCCCCTGGATCTTGGATGAAGATAAGACTATGGGTGAGTTGACTCTAATGGATGTCTTATCAACCTATCAACAGCTTCTCTCCTATCGTTCTCTTGGCTTATATTCTTGACTAACGAATGCCTCATCTAGCCACGGACGAAGCAGGCAATCGCAACAACATTTTAAAGGTTCCCAAGAGCTACGTATCCAAGATCAAAGATGAAGGAAGAAGGACATCAACTCCTGTTGGACAGGTTGCGTCTGTCGCTGCCGAAGTCGCGGATGTAGCTGCAAAGCTTGACGAGGTAAGACTAAGTGTCGGGAGGCTTGGTGTCCTTTCACCGCGATAAATCACCGCGATAACACTCTAACAGGCTGAATAGGATGACTCGTCGTCGCCTCAAATCAGCGGCTCTGGTGGCGAGAGCGAGATTGACGAAGACCTCAAAACTCCGTTGTTTGCTCATGAGTGCTTTGGTGCCTATGAGTTTGTCGACGATGCTCTGGACCATGACGCTCTTGATGAGGCTAAGCTGAGGCGTGCTTCGAAGCCAAAGCTTGATGAATACGCGATAGAGGACGCGGACATTAACGATCCGACGATCGAACAATTTCCTTGCGATAAGACAGAGATATTCAGCACACTACGCAAAATCCAATCCAGTTTAGGTGAAGATCAAGTTAGTCTTGATGATTCACAACACTCACCTCGTCTTGACGGAAGAAGAACCAGCGTCGACTCGGACGATAGTCTGTTGTCGGCCGGATCTCTCAGCCCAGTCACAGCTAGAAAACGAGAAAATCGCATGTCGACGAGCAGCGGCCGCAATAGATCACTGGTATCACTTGGCTCTATCGCAGAAGAGCCAAAGACGCCAGGCCCAACAGAACCCTCTCATCCTTTGTCTGTGGCCGGCTACCCGAAGAAAGACAAACAACTCAATCGTGTCAACAGCCCCACAATCGAACAGGGTGAACACCTCATGATGAGACAATCTGGGCATTAATGAAACTATGAAATTCTTTGGTTAACGCATGGGGTCGCGTCGATTCAAGCGGCATAGGTACACGGCATAGCATGACGTCAATCTTTATGTATAGCTCTGTCAAGGTTTCACGAAATCATGGTTTTCTTTGGTTGTGTTTTGATATGGCAGCTACTTTCTTAGGATTTAGTTCTGCTATTTTTGCTTCTCATATCTCAAATATCAGGTTGATGTTGCGTTTGTAAGACCTTGATTTCCATGTGAAGTTAACGGGTGTCCTAACTGCTCTCCTCCGCTGTTAGTAAATAAATGCAAGCCTAGAGAGAATCACCTGCACAAGCTGGTGGGACACTCGGAGAATAGACTCCGTGTAGAGATTACGAGAACCATCTGTGCGGCCAGAAGAGGATGGATGCGTTTCAATTGATCTGTTACATCATGGCTGATGCCGGCTATAAAAAATGGGGGCCGGGAGCCCACCCCCAGAGCCGGAGCTAGCGAGCGACGGCGCATGTGCTCCGTACATCAAGATAAGGAAAAAAAAGTTGCGAGACCTCTAGTATCGCATCTTCATCCCACCAACCCACCAGCAAAGGGAATTTCATAATGCGCCGCGCTGCTGCAAGCTCGGCTTGCCTGAGCTGCACCCGCACAATCAGCAGCCGTCCACTCATACAATCCTCCATACAGCAGCCATGCCTGAGCCAGCGCTTCTTATCGCAGCGAGCCAAGCCGAGGCCCTCGCGCATGGTTCTAGCTGAGCAAGTCCACCGAGCACCACGCCTGTCTCGAGATGACCGCAAACCCAGCCGCGAGAGGGTTGCAGGCCCCTTTACTGGCATGAACCGGAGAGTAGCCAACTTAGATCCCAGCCGTTCGCCACCACGAGCTCGTTCTGCGCAGCCTAGCGATCGGAAATCGGCTCCAGGCGAGGATAGACGACGATCGCAGGATGATAGAAAGGCGCTCAAGATGCAGCGTGCCTTGACGTCGGTGTCATACAACAAACGAATGTCGGTCAAGGAGCGACTTCAGAGATACGAGTCATTCGATCAGTTTGATCTTTCTTCCGCGCTAAAGACAGCCGTTGCCGACGAAGTATTTGCCGGCATGGTTGACATTCGGCCGACACCAGTGCAGCGACTGGCTATCCCTGCGTTGCTGGGACAGAGAGAGCCCGGAGAGCAAAAGATGCAATCCAAAGAGCAGTCTTCGTTCCTGTTGGCGGCAGAGACCGGATCGGGCAAAACTCTTGCGTATCTGCTGCCAGCCATCGATGCGTTGAAGACGGCGGAGGCAGAGGACACGGAGATTCAAGCCTATAAAGAGCGAGCAGAAATAGAGAAGCAGCGCCAAATGACTTCAGATTTTAAAGGAAAGCCTTTTGAAGAGCCTCACCCCACCATGGCGAGGCCCAAAGTCGTTATTTTGGTTCCTACAGCGGAGCTTGCGCACCAAGTCGGCCTCGTTGCGAAAAAGTTGTCGCACGTTGTCAAGTTCAAGACAGAAGTGCTGTCGTCAAATCTGAAACCTCAGCAGATTCAGCGCAACCTATACGGGCCAAAGGGCCTCGATGTTGTCATCTCAACGCCGCATCTCCTGGCCTCAATCGCAGAGTCTGATCCCAACATCCTCTCACGTGTATCGCATTTGATTATCGACGAGGCGGATTCACTGTTTGATAGAAGCTTCTCTTCCGTCACATCTAGCATTGTCGAGCGTTCATCCCCTTCTATGAAACAGCTTGTATGCTGTTCGGCAACAATTCCAAGAAAGCTAAACAACTACTTGGCTACCAATTACCCAAAAATGGTTCGATTGACCACGCCCAACCTACATGCCATACCTCGACGTGTTCAGCTAGGCGTCATCGATGTTTCCAAAGAGCCGTACCGCAATAACAAAGATCTTGCGTGTGCCGATGTCATCTATACGATTGGAAGGGAGGCTTCGCAGCATGAGAATCTGAACAAAGATGAGATTGACGTTCGCCGGGTCATGGTCTTTGTCAACGAGCGAGAGAAAACCGACGAAGTCGCCAAGTATCTGCGTTCAAAGGGCATTGATGCCGAAGCACTGCACAGAGACACTCCCGAGAAGCGCCACGGAGAAGTATTAGAAACCTTTACAACATCTGAACCGCTACGAACCGTTGTTTCTCCCTCTCCATCACGCCATCGAGCTTTGACAAACGTCAAGGCTTTGGTTGTGACAGATCTGGCCTCAAGAGGCATTGACACGCTTGCTGTTCGGCACGTCATCTTATATGATGTACCTCATACCACGATTGATTTTATCCACCGCTTAGGCCGAGCTGGCAGGATGGGACGACGTGGACGAGGCATTGTCCTTGTTGGAAACGATGACAGGAGGGATGTCGTTGCGGAAGTGAAGAACAGCATGTTCATGGGCCAGGCGCTCATCTAATCAATAATGACGAATTACATACGATCAATCTCTTTCTACGTTCTACGTTAAGCATTTTATTACTACGACAACGGAGGGAATCAAGTGTTTGTGGGTGGAAAAATTATGTACGATTAGCAATATTGACGAAGCTGGGATGAGTGCTTGAAAAGTCTTTGGCATATATGAGTTGGCAATGTATAGATAATCTCCAACATATAAAGAGAGCGATAGAACAAGAAATTAGAAGAAAAGACATTACGTGTATTTATACTAGTGACCATTCTATGCCATTCATCTGACCTAGGCAAAGTGTTTGTATTCAGGTAGATTATTGGAACAAGCTGATTCATGCCTGTCACAAGGCTCGTATACCGCCACCAAGGTACCGCCAGTCTAGGCAGTAAGCTTTATTTTTCTTTAAGTGGCCCCGCCTAAAAGTGACAGCCTCGCGATTCCTCCACTTCCACTCGCGTCGGAACGCGTCAACATTTCAAGCTAAATTAACGCTCACGATCGTTTTGTGTCCAGCCCACTTCATGGCACTGCTGCAGTAACGCTGGTCCAGGGATTTTGTTTTGTGTCCTCTGAATTGGATTCACGAGAAACGCGCATATTTTATTCTTTCCCCTGCTTAGGCGCTGCTCGTTAATCCTCATCTGCACTTCCCTGCTAGCTACAATGCCGCGGCCCAAGAGAGGACGACCTCCCGGACCTCGCGCGGGCAAGGATGCTGTCGTGATACCAGCGACCCAAGAGCCAGCCAGCAGTTCTAGTGTCGTCGCCGAAAACACGACAGAAGGCACACGCCGCCCTCGAGGCCGCCCCAGGAAAATCCAATCTGTCGCGCATCTCAACATTAACGATGACGCTTCCATCGAGACGGCGAATCAGACTCGTGACACGGCGCTCAACGGACTCGCCAACGACGATGCGACTAAAACAAACGAAAGGAGAGCAACCCGTGCAAGCTCAAGAAGCTCAGTAGAGCTTGGCCGATTCACGGCGTCGACGCCTAATTACAATGAGCGTGATAACAGCGGATTGGATCTTGGCGACAGTGTCTTTGGCGATTTGGATGACAGCTTTGCGGATGGCCCTGGCTCAGCGCGCTCGGCAGACATTTCAAATATGTCATATAGCGCTCTTCGGACTCAGTCACGCAGGTCTAGTTTCATAGGACGAAACGATCCCCCGATTCGACCAAGCAGCCGGAGTGGCACTACCCCCAGAGTCGGATCCTCATTCAACATTGGCCTTTTCAAGCGGCGTGCAAGAGAGCCCAGTATTTTGGGAACTAGTCGGGAGCCTCTTGAAGAACCTCCGACTACCGGCCAGGATTCTGTGGTCGACAGTGAAGACGATTTTGAGCCCGAAGCTGAATCCACCCCATTGAAAAACCGACGCCGAACACGTGGAAACGATGAGATTATGGAACCCGAGTCACCAGAGGAAGCAGAGTCCTCAAATCCACGAAAGCGAAAGAGTTTGGATACGCAGCAAGATCACACACGCCCAGAGAAAGTGTCACGCACAGCACCCAGCTCATCCAGACAGCTTCGAGAGAGGCATTCGTCGGAACTGCCAGATGCCCCTCCATTCCTTGATCAGGATCAGATAGATGAGACGAGCGAATCAGAAATGTCAGATGTGTCTTCACCTCGGGGGCCTCCATCTAGACTCCCTCCACGTCCAGTTACGCCAGTCAACCAAGCGGAAATCGCAGCTCCACCTGCGAGTAGTGGATCGGAAGCATCTGACGTGTGGCCGGATATTCGATCGCTGGCAAAGAAACGTCGCAGACCTTCCGCCGTTACCACTCCCGCACGCCTCGATAATCTATCTGATATATCTTCACCTCCTTCTTTAACACATTCGCCAAACTACGATGCAGCCAAGACTGGCAAAACACGTGGTCGGCCGCCGCGGAGCCAGCAAGCTTCGCCTAAGATGACTACGGCGGATCTTACAAGCCTGCTCCCCAAACGGCGGTACAAGAAGCAGCGCGACCCCCTCGGCCTGGAAAGTGATGAAGAGCTCGATACCTCGGGATTGGGCAATGGAGATGATGAGCTGTCATATCTGGACACTGAAGCTGCCCGCAGGCGAAAAAGGGGCCGGCCACCTACCAGGGCTGCTGGCTCCCGCTCTGCTTCTCGAGTCGGTAGAGCAGGTGGTTCATCGAAACAAATTAGGTCTGCATCACGCCGGCATTCATCAGACAAGGAAAATGCAGGAGATAGGAGCAGAGGCAGTGATAATGATGAGGATGAAGATGAACAAGGAGAGGAAGACGTGAGCCGATTTATTCCTCTGGCGGACAATACTTTTGATGGTGCCGCAGAAGAGGCAGACGCTGCTCTTGCAGACGCAGCAGAACTGAAAGAGGCAAGCAAAAAGTTCAAGGAGGTGGACAGATGGGAGCTGGAATTTGAGGAGGTGGCCGAGCCGTCTTCACCACAAGATGGAAGATGATGGTTTTCTCGTAAACGGTGGCGATAAGGCCTGGATATCTTGTGTTTTACGTCGATTGGAGCCTATTGATATTTCTCTTTATGGTTGTTATTGCTTCCACACGTTATGGGTGTCTAATGAAGGAATCTGGAAAGAAAAGGCGCTGGTCTGGATAGGTTTGGTTAGATTTGTATTTTCATTGTTGATATCCATGGTTCTGTATCATGTTGCTTCCTCCCCTGTTTCCCTTTTGATGTGAGAGTTTCTGACAGAGCTTTATAAATGCTCTGGGCTTTACTTCAAAAATACAATATTGCAACAAAAAGATCCCTAAAGTTTATTACCATTTCCATAAACGCCTTTTCATGAATACAATGCTGCTCACATGCCCTTCTAAATACCCGAGATTTTCACATGTATTTCTTCTTTCACTTTTTTTCTTTCTCAATTATTGCTCTGACGCTGCTAGTGACACAGCCTCTACCCGATGCTCGACAACTTCCAGCAAGGGATCCAAGGCCGTAGGATCTCGCAATGCGATTGTGACATCATCGGGTAGCCTTCCTGTTCTCCGCAGAGCCTATAATGTTGACAAGTTCATATCAGCCAAGTGTCTCTCCAAGTTGTGGGAAAGGTAAAATCTGCATCCTCTGATATTTCGCTTACATTCTTGACATCTTCAAATTTGGACTCCTTCGCCGTGTATTCACGCAGCACCTCGTCCGTCTCAAAGTCCACATAGACTCTCGTGTCTCTCAGCCGCACCAGAACATTATCCAGCCGCATAAACAGCCTCACTAGCAACAACATGCGCTTCTCATGAACCCTCAGCTTTGCGCTGCACAATGAAATGCCATTATCGTCCAGCTCGCTCTCATACAAGACGACCTCATCGAAGAAGAGCATCGGGTCGCGCCGCTTCAGCAGCTCAATGGGAATCTGCTTCTCCGTCGGCTTAAACCTCTTCAGCTCGTCGCCATCATTCCTCGTCGTGCCGCAGTACGTCGTCGAGTAGCTCCAGTCGTACGGCTTGACCACCTCTTTGATGCTCTGCGTGGTGCCCTCGCGCGTGCTCTCCCAGTCGCGCGCATAGGCCACGCGCAGCATGTTCTTGTCGGTCTTGTCGACGGCGTCGAGCGCATCGGCGGTGTTGAACTCGAGCGTCCAGTTGGTGGGGACGTGCGTGATGGAGACGAGGTTGTCGCCAAAGATCATCTCCGGCACGGGGATGCCGAGCTTCTTCTCGAGGGCATCGATGGCGGTGGATTTGGAGATGGGCAGCTTGCGGGTCGAGATGCGGAAGCGGTTCTGCGTGTGGGAGGTTGTGGCGGCGGCGAGGGAGTCGGGGCTGGGGAAGGGTTCGTCGAGGGCGGTGATGTGGTTTGTCATTTTCGCTACGGTGGAAGCTGGCGGCCAGCTGAGAAGGGGTAAAATGGGAGAGAAGTTGAAGCTGTGCGAGAGAGAGAGAGCTACCACTCTGTCTATGGTGGGGTGGGCGTGGATTGAGGTAGCGGGGTGGTTGAGAAGCCAAAAAGCCATTCACGCCTACTCCGCTGTACTTTCACATTGGGTTCTTTTAGGGGCATCTTTTAAGAATCAAGTGTTTGTAAACGATCAATATTGTAGAACAAAATTTGATTTAGTGTGAAGCCTTGTGCAAAGCTGTGATCGGAAGCTGATATATGAAATCGTAAATACCAAGGTAGAGGCTTGTAAGTGCTCTGTTGCCCAATAAAAATCAGCGAAGCTCAAGTGTAAGTGCTAGCTGACGCTGTGCATTGCTTTGAGAATGCCATAAACAAGGTGAGATTCTTTCGTCGTATTGTACTAAGATACAATTATTATGTTACACTAGCACTGCTTACAACAGAGCGATTGAAAATTATATTAATGATGCATATTCGACGTTGCATATCACCCACAGCTACTAGCATTAAAGACCCGACCACTAGAAAGATCATCAGCTAAGCCTTTCAGCCATAGCGCTGCCAACTTGGGCCATGTTACGGGAGCGACCAATTTTGCTTGCACTTCAAGGTGCTTTACTAAACCTTAGAAAACGACAGCTGAGTTTTTATTTGGATTGGATTTGACAATTTCGGTCCAATCTTCCCCTTTTTTCTTCCGAAATACAAAACTGGAGAAACAATTAGTGTATGCATCTTCACACATGCCGCTCCCTGTCAGACACTTGTTGGAGCTTACTAAGTCAGGCAAAGAATTGCATGCACGTGCGGTTGCCGTGACAACATTAGACCGCAACAACGGCAGCTGAAGTGCCCCGTTGCTGCCAAAGCCCCCATCCAACAAACTCTCATCTCTGACCTCAGGAATAACTCAACGTCGACCAAGGTCGTCTGCTTGATTGTTTACCACAAAGCCGGATCACCTCGACATGGCGAACAAAACGTCTACGCGCGTGCTTGAGTCACGGTTCGAGCACATGACCGTTCAAGACGAGAACGATGTCGGTGAAAGTTCAAAGCTCTATACAAAGACCAAGGTACGATGACCATCTCGTCACTGCTTGGCTTGCAGTGAGACTAACATGATTCTAGATTGCGACGGCTTCAAGCACTAATCGAACAAACCTCTACAAAGTAGCGCTCCAGTCACAAAGTAACAATGCTGTTGCATCCGCCCTCCCTTCGCAGGTCCCGAGAAAGCCTATGAATCCCGCTTCACCACCCCCAGTCAGAAAGCCTCTTTCATCGCGACTGAGAGAGGAAAGAGAGAGGGAAAGGGAAAGGGAAAGGGAAAGGGAAAGGGAAAGAGAAAGAGAGCCTGAAAAAGAAAAAGAAAAAGCAAAGGTTACCGTCACCGTTACCGAGAAGGAGGTTGACGAAACTAAAGTCGCTCTTACTGAGCAGCCGAGTATGCCCAAGCAGTTCCACCTAGGCATGTTTGAGATTGGAAAACCACTGGGCAAGGGCAAGTTTGGTCGAGTATACCTCGCCAGAGAGCGGACTACTGGATTTATTTGCGCGTTGAAGGTGTTGCACAAAAGTGAGCTGCAGGCTGGCGGCGGCGTCGAGAAGCAAGTTAGGCGAGAAATCGAGATCCAGAGCAATCTGCGCCATCCAAATATCTTGCAGCTCTACGGCCATTTCCACGACAGCAAACGAGTCTTTTTGATTCTGGAGTTTGCTGGTAAGGGAGAGTTGTACAAGCACTTGCGGAAAGAGACCAAATTCCCGGAGTGGAAAGCGGCTCAGTATGTCGCCCAAATGGCCTCTGCACTGAGATATCTTCACAGAAAGCACGTTATTCACCGCGACATTAAGCCTGAGAACATCCTTGTCGGCATCCATGGAGAAATCAAGATTTCGGACTTTGGCTGGAGTGTGCATGCTCCTAACAATAGACGCAAAACCCTGTGTGGTACGCTCGACTATCTCCCCCCGGAGATGATTAAGCCTGGGTCTTCGGATAACTACTACAATGAAAAGGTTGACTTGTGGAGTTTGGGCGTGTTGACGTATGAATTCCTTGTCGGCGAGGCTCCTTTTGAGGACACTCCTGTTATGACGCAACGAAGGATTGCTCGCGCGGACATGCAAATTCCCAAATTTGTTAGCGCCGAAGCTGCTGATCTTATCAAGAGAGTAAGTGATCAGGTTCCGATATAAAGCAAGAGTAACAAATCAGCTAACAAGCCAATCAAAGCTCTTGGTTCTCGACCCTGAGAAGAGAATTCCCCTTGACGAGGTGCAAAACCACCCTTGGATCATTAAGCATTGCGTAAAGGGTGAAAGAGCCGCCAATCGCGAGAGGAGCTCCTGATCTTTCAGCGGATACGACGTATGCAATCTTTTGTCGCCTTTTTGCCAACAACCTTGTTGTCCTTGTTGTCTTATCTTGTAATTTTTGAACTGGTATGTTGTCTTGCATAGAGAGGAGTCAGGGCGTTTTCATTCTTGTCATTTTCATTTTTTTTTTATTCGGACGGTTACACGGGAACAGTTTAGCGACTCAGCCAGTTGTTTTGTTTTGGGGGTATCTTTTAATAGTATTGAGAGTTAAGTTGAGTGTCATGAGCGGAACTGCGCTAGAACTAGACGGTATCGTACATCATAAAGTCTATATTTACAAGGCATTCGAATTTTACCTATATACCTCATCAAAAGGCCTGGTGTCTGAGAAACATGAGTCCCAGACTTCATTGACCACTTTGGTCGCTTGCACATCGTCTTTACATCTCGGCCGAGCCATGACGGACCTGATGGCTCTTGCGCGAACGCAGTTCTGGAATTGTTGGGTCAAAGACCAGTTGCCTCGGGTTAAGGCCTCTCTTGTCCAACGACATTCTCCGCTAAGCATTGATGCACGAATCTGTGGATTTTGACAAACGTTAGCCATAGGCCAATTAACCGACCACAACTCTCCTCGAGCCGCATTTTGCGTTCAATGGTACTAACCTCTGTGCACGCAGCATGCTTCAAATCCTTATCTCCCATCCAGTCCACTTTCCACCGCAAATGGTCCCACGCATGCACCATTTCGTGCGCCAGCGTATCTTCGAGGTGTTTGCGATCGCGAATCTCATTTGCGCAGATCAGGATGCCGTGGTTCGGGCTGAAACCTCCAGACTGTCGATGCACCTGGCCATCCTCTTCCAGCCGCGCGGGGCATCGGCGACACAGCACATTTGAGGCATCCAGATTGCCATTCAAATCTTTAATCTTGCCGGACAGGAAGCGGACGACGGGCGAGTATGTGAATAGCCAATCGCGATATTCGTCGCATCGCTTGCAGTCTCGCTCCTCGTGGACTTTGTATCGCCATTCGCGGTAGTGGAAGAGGCCTTCGGGTGTCATTTGGCCAGAGAGAATACGAAAGTAATTCATCCACCATTTCATCTGCGGGTCGAAGCCAGTTCGGGCTGGGTCGTTGACGACTTCTTTGGGGGGATTCGGTGGTGCGGACTCAGCAGCCGGAGCTGATGGGGTTGGCGCTGCGCCTGGTGCCATGTTTGTGAAGTGTGTCTATGCAGCGTGACTTGAAATTGCGTCTTTATTGATTTTCGTATACGTAGCCGAAAGGATTGGATGATAATGTTGAATGTTGAGTGAGATGATGGAAGTGTCTGGCTTCGTACAAGCTCTCGTCGATTGTAGTGCTGCTAGTACACAATTCTGCCGCATCGAATCGACAACATGCAGGGCGGTGAGAGCGATTTTTCTCACTAAGACAGCTATCCCGCCCCGCTGATGGCCTAGCTTATCTTATCGTAAGCTGTAAGAGGGAAAACTCCAAATTTGGATCTTGGACTGCTCCGAAAAGCGGGACGGAGCATGACTGCAAGGGAACTATCTGGATTGGAACAACTACATGTACTGAGAAGGGTGCGCCTTTTTGCGATTGACAGACGATCCCTTCTTCATATGCGCCTTTCATCCCACCGGCTATCCCAATTCGCAATTCAATGAACTGACTGGGAAGCTTGTTGAGGCCAATCAGCTTCGTCGAATAGAGCATAAGTCGTGACAGGGGAGCTGGCAAAGATGTCTGGCGATATTACTCCGAGTAAGCCAAATGACGAATTTTGAATCTCATTGATTTGACAGCGGCGGGTGTCTAAGACACCCGGGCGCGTATTGTATTTACTTTTCAAATTGCTTGCTTGCCCTTCTTTCCCCCCTAATCTGCAGACTCATACACTTTTCTACCGTCTTCGCTTTTTAATGCTCGATTTTCTGTGACGCTTCGATTGGCTAACGTCTGCTTCTTCTCATTCTCACAAGACGAGAACCTGTTGGCTATGAGGAAGTCAAAGCCACTGACTGTTGTTATCAAGCTGGGTGAGTGCATATAATGAAACTGTACCCTGGCCATTGTAATGAAGAAGAAGAAAAAGGACATTTCTCTCTAACATCCTCGTGAATGAAAGGCACAAGCTCAATTGTCGACGAAACAACTCATGAACCTTTGCTGCCAATCCTGACCCTGATTGTAGACACGGCCGTCAAGCTACGAAAAGATGGCCATAGAGTGGTCATTGTCTCCTCAGGAGCTATTGGTGTCGGTCTCCGACGGATGGACGTAGCTAAGCGTCCCAAGCATTTGGCTCAGTTACAGGCAAGACCACTTCAATATTTACCTAAATCAAGCTCTATATACTAACTTGTCATACGATGTCAATAGGCATTGGCGGCAATTGGTCAGTGCCGGCTGATTAGCCTATGGGACAGCCTGTTTGCCCACCTGTCGCAACCTGTGGCCCAAATCCTGCTCACAAGAAACGACATTGCTGATGTATGATACATGACATCTTAGCCAGATTGATATTGTTAAACTAACCATGGGCAATGCTCTTTTCCTCTGATTTAGCGAACACGATACCTCAATGCTCAGAGCACATTCAACGAATTATTAGACATGGGGGTCATCCCTATTGTAAACGAAAACGACACCCTGGCAGTTTCCGAAATCAAATTTGGCGATAATGATACCCTTTCAGCGATTACAGCGGCCATGATACACGCAGACCTCTTATTCCTCATGACGGATGTGGATTGTTTGTACGATAAGAATCCGAGAAGCCATCCCGATGCCAAGCCCATTGAAATCGTGGAAGACATCTCAGCCCTTGAGGCAGATGGTATGTTGGGCTTCTATAATTCGCAAAATGTGTCTTGCCAAGTCTAATAATAAAATACAGTCTCAAGTGCTGGGTCGGCACTAGGCACGGGTGGTATGAGTACAAAGATCATCGCCGCACGACTCGGAACGTCGGCAGGTGTGACAACCATCATCACCAGGTCCTCGAATCCCGGCAATGTTTTGAACATTGTCCGTTACCTCCAGCCATCGAGATCGGTGTCATCCATGTCGTTGAGCCAATTAGCTACGTCGGAGAATAAAGAAACCAAGCCAGCTCCGCCATTGCACACGAGATTTTTGGCTTCAACCGACCCAATCCGGGACCGCCACTTCTGGCTCCTCCACACTCCGAATCCCCACGGCACGCTGTACATTGACGAAGGCGCCCACAAGGCTCTTCTCACCAAGGCCGGTTTGTTGCCTGTTGGTGTGGTCGATGTTGAGGGCAACTTTGCTCAGCAAGAAGTCGTCCGACTTGTCGTAGTCACCCGAAAACATAACCCGGGCCCAGACGGAAAGCGCTGGGAGGGCGTGAGGCAAGAAATTGGGCGGGCTCTTGTCAACTATGCCGCTCCCGAAATCTCAAGAATCTTGGGCCATCAAAGCACAGAGATTCGAGGCATTCTGGGTTATGCGGATAGTGAGTATGTGGCCCATCGTTCGCATATTAGCATTTTTAGGGCAGAGAGCAGATCTGCGACTCCAACAAGAGAGCTGCGCTGAGCTAGAGTTGATAAAAAGGAGTTATGATGAGAGGTATATGAGTTTGTTAAATGATATAAAAGATATTTAGATAGTGGCTTCAAATGTCAGAAATCAGGGACAAGTTTATGGATGAATAGCACTTGATGTTTCGAGGCTCTTACACTTAACAAGGGGCATGACAAAATGTGGTTATGAAATACATGGGATTGCATTTCTTGTTATTTCTGAATAATTATAATTATTCGTTTTATTTATCTTTCTTATCACATTTCAATACCAGCAAGCCCTACGCAGCGCCTAGCCTTTCATTTCTACACACTTGAATGCAAGGCAGATGCCTCAGTCGCATGCATCGATTACACGCAAGGCTGCACAGAGTCAACGGCTTGCCCCGCCACAGCACAGGGCCTCGGCCGCTATAGGCTGTCGTGCAGGGCCCTGAGGGGCGGCCGAAGCCGGGCGCTGTAGAGTCAATCGGCCACTACAGATCCCTGGTGGGGTTGGCCGGCTGTAGTCACAGGCGGCGCACACAACTTTGTCTAGATGATTCTCCAAGTTCTTTTCTGCCCAACCCCACCATAGCCAGAGGAAACCAGTGCGGCCTGAGTTTTTGTGACTCGACTCGCGCCCTCATCCTCGATCAAGTTAAAAACCCTGGTGGATGAAGCCAATTCGTCTGCCCCTCCCCTCTCCAGCAACTCTCGCCCGCCTCACATTTGCCCCGCGTGTGACCCGGCCTGCTGCCGCCATCAGTCGTCGCAACCTGTCTGTTTCGCGAAAGCTTTGCGCATTTCAGCCTCTCAAGCCGCAGAATCCTCCCAAGACCGGCGCCATGTCTTCATCCGCGACGACCCTCAAGGGCCAGCCCCTCGACAAGGTGGTCCTCGACGCCATGCTGCGACGGCGCATGTTCTACACCCCCTCCTTCGAGATCTACGGAGGTGTTGGTGGTCTCTACGATTACGGCCCGCCAGGCTGCGCTCTCCAGGCCAACATTATCGATCTGTGGCGGAAACACTTTGTCCTGGAAGAGGACATGCTGGAGGTCGACTGCACTGCGCTGACTCCCCACGACGTCCTCAAGACTAGTGGCCACGTCGACAAGTTTGCCGACTGGATGTGCAAGGACCCCAAGAACGGCGAGATCCTGCGAGCCGATCACTTTGTCGAGGCCATCCTCGAGGCCCGCCTCAAGGGCGACAAGGAGGCCCGCGGCCAGAAGATCGAGGAGAAGGAGGTCGACCCCAAGAAGAAGAAGAAGGCCAAGACCGCTGCTGCTATCAAGCTTGACGACGCCGTTGTCCAGGAATACGAGGAGGTGCTTGCCAAGATCGACAACTATGACGGCCCTGAACTCGGCGAGCTCATCAAGAAGTACGACCTCAAGAACCCCGAGACCGGTGTCCTTCCATCAGACCCTGTGGCCTTCAACCTGATGTTCCAGACATCCATTGGACCCAGCAGCAACCTTGCTGGCTACCTCCGCCCCGAGACTGCCCAGGGACAGTTCCTCAACTTTGCTAAGCTCCTCGAATTCAACCAGTCCCAGATGCCCTTTGCCTCGGCCTCTATCGGCAAGTCATACCGAAACGAGATTTCGCCCCGCGCTGGTCTCTTGCGTGTGCGAGAGTTCCTGATGGCTGAGATTGAGCACTTTGTCGACCCCGAGGGTGGCAAGAAGCACAGCCGCTTCCACGAGGTTGAGAACGTCGAGATGGTTCTGCTGGATCGCCACGTCCAGCTTTCTGGAAAGACCGTGACCCAGAAGATGACCATTGGCCAGGCGGTCAAGGACGGTGTTGTCGACAACGAGACTCTCGGATACTTCCTTGCCCGTATCCACCTTTTCCTGGAGAAGATTGGTGTTGATTTATCCAAGATGCGTTTCCGACAGCACATGGCCAACGAAATGGCCCACTATGCTACTGACTGCTGGGACGCTGAGCTGTTGACTTCAACTGGCTGGGTGGAATGCGTTGGCTGTGCGGATCGTAGCGCATACGACTTGTCAGTCCATGCCAAGAAGACTGGCGCTCCTCTCGTCGTCCGTGAGCGACTCGATGAGCCCAAGGTCATTGAGGAGTGGCAGGTCGAGATCCAGAAGAAGAAGTTTGGACCTCTGTTCAAGAAGGATGCCAAGACCGTGGAGACTGCCCTGGAGGCTACTTCACAGGAGCAGCGCGAGAAGCTGGCCAAGGAGCTGACCGAGACCGGCAAGATTGTCCTGGACGTTGAGGGAATTGCCGGTGGCAAGGCTACCATTGACAAGGACTCTGTCGTCATCGAGTTCCGCAAGAGAGTGGAGAACACCCGTGAATACACTCCCAATGTCATCGAGCCATCTTTCGGTATCGGCCGTATTCTCTACTCTCTCATTGAGCACAACTTCTGGACCCGTGGCAGCGACGGTGGTGATGAGGCTCGTGGTGTAAGTCTTCCTCTTCTTACTGCGATTACGTGAAACATTACTACTTGGTGCAAATGCTAACTAAAATGATTTCACCTTGGCAGGTCCTGTCTTTCCCTCCCACTGTGGCCCCGACAAAGGTTCTCCTGGTCCCTCTGTCCTCCAACCCGCAGTTCAAGCCTACCGTTAAGAAGCTGTCTCAGAAGCTGCGCAGCCTCGGCGTCTCCAGCCGCGTAGACGACTCATCTGCCAGTATCGGAAAGCGATACAGCCGAAACGACGAGCTCGGAACGCCGCTCGGCATCACTGTTGACTTCCAGACTCTCCAGGACGGCACCATTACGCTGAGAGATCGTGATTCGACCACTCAGGTCCGAGCTGAGGAGGACAAGATCCTGGAGGCCATCCAGTCGCTGGTCAATGGCAGCAAGACGTGGGCGCAGATCGAGTCTGAGCTTCCCAAATTCCAGGGACAGGAGGTTGATGTTCCCGTTCGATAGATGGTAGAAAAAAACTTGAGCCTAGAACCTGTGTTTTAGAAAAGAAGAGACAAAGAGTAAAAACATTGGATAGCCGTTTGATGGCAAGTAGTGGAAAACACATGAAGCAAAGGGCAGGTTATACATGTATATACGATGATCTATTATAACCTTTCAAAAATTGAAAAGACAAAGAAAAAAAGAAAGTCAAGGGTTTAGCAAAATCAACTGTTTACGGTACGCTACGACAATGCAAACAATTGATTTCCAATGTCCCCAGCACCTTATACAAGTGGTACAAGACAACTGCGAAAAGTGAAAAGCCAAAATCGTATCGAGACAGAGACAAGCTAAGTTCAAGCAGTAGGCACTAGAGCCGCATAGCTTGACGTCGAATCCTTGTCGCTCCATTTCGTCAAGTCAATGAACCCTGCATGCGCAGGATTGGCTTGACATGCATTAAAGTAACTTAAGTAGGTATATTTAGATTCTTCATATCTAGGAGGCCCGTTTTCGCGCGCGGGCTATTGTGCTTTGTACGCTTGTTGGGAAATGGTGTAAAACTCGTCCTGCTGGTCTGTTTTTGTTTTTATTTTCCTCTTCTTGGCAGCCTCATGAGCCTTCTTTCTGACAAGCCAGGATTTCCGCTCTTGTCGTACCAATAGCCTATCGCGTGGAGTCGAATGTCATCAAGCGGCGTGGAAAAGGACTGCCCCTAGCGGATTAGCCTTGCGTTTTATCGGCCGCCTTGGCTGGGAAAAGGGTTGGATCCAATATCAAGTCAACAGGCTGACTCGCTGCGTCGGTTCTTCCTCCCCCCTTTTTTCCGCCCTTGGGTTGAGCAGTGACACTTTTTCTTGATGTGATCATCGGCGGTCATAGCACGGGAAAGTACCTGAGGTACAAGTGGGGGAAGAATGAAGATGAAGGAGGTTTTGCGCTCCTCGCGTCACGACAAGAAGCTCCCGCTATTTGCCTAAGCTACCCAGCCTTGTTCATGGCAATACACGTGTATTTGTCAAAAAGCTTATTTATCCGGCTTCAAGGAGGTTTGCGGGACGCATGAAACATCTGGGGATGAGGGTGAGGTTTGCCGCGGCTGACAGGTGAGTTTGCTGCTACTCGAACTACACTCCATCTGTCCATGCTGTTAGCCTCAGGCGTGTTATCTCCGTTCCGAAGAAAACAAATTTTCCCAATGGAGCTTGCTCTTCTATGACACGGGGTTCGGGATCTGTACGCTGCACTGAAATCGTTTCTGGTGGCCTCTGTCCCCGCGTTGGTTGCGGATTTCTCTCTCTCTGGGCTCGTGACTGTGAAACACGTCGTGATTTGGAAGGCCCAAGCACAAGCCATCCGAGGAGAGGAGGGGGGGGATTATTTGTGCGAAGTATCTGTAGTGTTTCCATTTGCGACGCTCCTGAAGATCAAGGCAATCTGCTCCATTTGCTGCCCCTCCAGTCGACAGCTCTATACATGTGAGAGGGGGAGCGAATGAGCAAGCAGCACGGCCGGCGCACTGCTTGAATGGACGACGGGCTGGACGCAGCAACCTATCAGTCCGCATGGCGAGATTGCTGCCGACGGCTTGCAAGCATATCGACGCCCAGCTGCCGCGATGGATTCATCGACGATAAATTGCTGGTCCTTGTGTCCCGCTCCGGCTGTCTGTCTGTAACACTGATTTCAGGTGAGCACCGGACGACTGAGCCATGTTAGGGCCTAGTGCTTGCAGCCAACCACTAGCAGCCCCTGGAGCCTCCTCGAAATCCCCTAATGGGCACATGTATGTAGCATCCTCAGGGGTTCGCCTGGCGGCGGCAAATCCACCTGCAGCGCTGCTGGGCCCCCCCACCTCGCCCACCTTTTGGGCTCGACCTCTGCTGGCCAGTAGCGGGTGTGGCCTTCCGCGCTGGGCCTCGTCGCGGCCTTCCCCACACAGCTGTTTCTCCATGGCTCCGCGACCGCGAGGTACGGCCACAAGGCGTCTGCAGCGAGGACGCGCTACCTCACGGACCATAGTGCGCCTGGTGGCCCAGCGCGTACCCCGTCGTCGCCCCAGTGGTACTGCCAGGTACCGCCGCCCAGCGCCTTGACCCCCTATGCATGATGCAGACTCGAGGCTCCAGCAGCTGCCGTAACGTTAGCACAGCAGCCGCAGCCGCCCGCGGCATCACCTAGAGCCAGTTGAGAGCTAGCGATGGGAGCTTGTGCAGGCAGCGCAGCGCTGTAGCGTCGCAGCGGCGGCAGTTACCTGCACCAGCGGCCTCGTTCCTGAGTGGTCGAGCTGGGCGCTGTTCCAGTCAAGGCGCGGCCCCAGCTGTTCGTGTCGCCTCAAATCTCCTTCCTGCCACCCATCCTCGCTTCTCTCGCCGTGCGGCCTCGCTTCTTTTTTTTTTTTTTTTTTTCCTTTTTATTTTCGTTTTTGAAGCAGCCTTGCGGCGTCTCAGATCACTCCTCGTCTGCGTTAGCTGGGCTATTCGCGCCGCTCCTCGTCCCAGGACTGCCAATTGACTTTGCCTCACCTGCACCTCCGCATTCCTTCCGGGTGCTCTGAGCTGGACCACGCCCTGACCGACGAGACAAGCCTTCAGCTGCATCTGCACGCGCGTGAGAATCCCCACCTCTGCCCACCGGCCTGCTTGGATTTGACCAACGTTGGCGCATTGGGCGTTTCTCCTGTGCTCGATCGACTGTCGCTCTCTCTGCTGTCTGGTTCCATCACTCTCTCTTCGCGCGCTCTTCCATCTCACCAGTTGCGGTGCTTGGGTGGTTCGCCTTCGCTGTCGAGAGAAAGAGGCGGCCTAATTGCTCGCCAATCTTCGATCATTTTCTCTGCTCTATCGACAGGGTAGAGGCTCGTTCCGTTTTCATATTTTAATACTTTACGTACTGCTTTGTATTGAGGCACAGAAAGATACTAGAGGACACCTTAAAACACGATACCCAGGCAATCCCCGCAGCCGAATCCCCCCTTCTCCTTTCATAATTCAGCATGGCTCAGCAGCATAGGTACGTTGTCAACTAAGCATACCTATCACTTCCGTATCGTCATGGGCGAGACGTCTCCATAAGCGCGCTGGGACAGCCTGGGGCTGGCCAACGAGATGGGAGTTGGCAAAAAGGCATCCACCCCCTCTTGGACGACCCAATTACTGGGATTGGCGGCAGATTGTCCATACCGCCAAGTGCTTATGTATGGGTAGGCTTCTTGAGTGGCGGTATCACCCTGGAGAGGGCCCTGTCACTCAAGTTAAAACACCCCCCTTCATAAGTATAATATACAATTTGACCCTTTTCCCATTGACCCTATCCGCTCTCCTCGTCAACCTTCAGTGGTGCTGCCACCACCACTCAATGTCAACGCCTCTCGTCGACCACGGACTTTATGCTGATCCATACATGCGCTTAGTATTTACTCGGCCAACCAGTTTATGAATCCTGGCCCTGCACCCCAGCCTCCCGACAACAGACCGCGTCTCAACCTGACTCCTAACCCGAATCTCCCAGGCAGCATGGCGAACATGGCAATCTCCCCAATTCGCAGCACCGCGACCTCTACATACACCGGCTCTACGATATCTCTGCCCATTGCTCGCCAGCAGACCAACATGACAGACGGTATGGGCGGCGTCGCCGTCAGAAAGGAGGGATGGGCTTCAATCAAGGAAAACAAGAACCTATTCCAGCCTTGGAAAAACAAGTACTTGATCCTCCGCAAGGAGGCCATCGACTTTCACAAGGCAGAGGGCGGCAAGGTGGCGTATAGCCTCCATCTGAAAGACGTCGTCAACGTCGGCAGAGTCGAAGCGGCAGGCACCATCTTCGAGATCAAGCGGAGGGCAGACGGAACATCCAATAGCCCTGGTGACGATGATGGCCAAAACAACAAGGCGCTTCACATCAAGGTCAAGTCTGAAGACGACTTGTACGAATGGATCGACTTCATATACGGCGCTTGCCCTGGCATGGGCGGCGTGAGCAACCCGACCAACTTCGCGCACGCCGTCCACGTCGGATTTGACCCGCAGACTGGAGAGTTTGTTGGCTTACCGCCGGAATGGTCCAAGCTGCTCAACTCTTCGGCCATTACCAAGGAAGACTATGAACGTAACCCTCAGGCCGTTTTCGAAGTCTTGGACTTTTATACTACTGATCTTGCCAAGAAGTCTGATGACCCGTTTGCCAATGCGCCGCCGGGAGCCATGCAGAACAAGCCGATGGGCATGGGCGGCGGCGGCAATGGCGTTGCACCTCCTCGCCCGCCTCCTCCTGGCAGCAGCAACTCCCAGTACAGCCCCAATGGCCAGAGACGCCCCGGCCCCGGCCAGCAGATGCAAAACTCATCGCCAACTTACACGTCAGCATCCGATGCCGCAAGAGACGAGCAGAGAAGACGGCAGCGCGAGCAGGAGGAGCGAGAGCGACGAGAGATGGAGGAATACAACGCATCTCTTCCCAAGACCAAGGTTCCCATGGCCCAGCAAGAGATTGGTGGCGGTGGTGGTTATGGCGGTGCCGATCGATTCAATCCGTCTAGAGCAGCTCCGCCAGCGCCCAAGCCTCCTCAGCAGATAGGTGCTCTGAAGGCTCAACGGCCGGCACCTTCACCACCGACTGCAGGTACCGGACGGCCTCCTGTCGTGCCGCAATCTGGCTCAGCTCCTCTGCCCAGAGGACCGGCACCGCAGCGCAACGAGAGCCCCAACTCGCGAGCTCCCGCCGCGGCAACCCAGCAGAGACAGCCTCAAGCTCAGCAGCCCCAAGCCGCTCGCATGCCTGCCCCTGTCAAGCCGCTTAATGTTTCCAAGGTCAACCAGAACCAGGCACCGAGCGAGCCCAAGCCGGCCGAGCCAGCACCGCCCAAGCAGACTCCTGCTGAGCGCAAGCAAGATGTGCGCATGTCAACCATGACGGAGAACGAAGTCATGGCCAAGTTGAAGGAAGCAGTTTCCAAGGAGGACCCCAACCTCTCCTACTCGAAACAGAAGAAGATCGGGCAGGGTGCCTCTGGCTCGGTATATGTTGCCAAGATCAAAGACACTGCTGTGGGAATCGCTCGCGACTTCCTTCGTCAACAAGGACCCAGGGCACAAGTTGCCATTAAGCAGATGGATCTCGCTCACCAGCCCAGAAAAGAGCTGATTGTAAACGAGATCATGGTCATGAAAGACAACCGTCACAAGAACATTGTCAACTTCCTCGATGCTTTCCTTCGAAACAACAACGCTGAGCTTTGGGTGGTTATGGAGTTTATGGAAGGAGGTGCTCTGACTGACGTTATTGATAACAACCCTTCAATAACAGAGGAGCAGATTTCCACCATCTGCCACGAGGTAAGTCTTTCTTTGTTTTTAGTCTTTTTGCAATCGGCGATGATATTGACCACGGACTTAGACCTGCCAAGGTTTACAACACCTTCACGCCCAGAGCATTATCCACCGAGACATCAAGAGCGACAATGTCTTGTTGGATGCCCGAGGAAACGTCAAGATTAGTAAGTCACTTTGTAACGTTTCAGCCACACAGAGAGGAATATTTTGGCTAACAATTGTGCAGCCGATTTCGGTTTCTGTGCCAAGTTGACTGAGGCCAAGTCCAAGAGAGCGACCATGGTGGGAACGCCCTACTGGATGGCACCAGAAGTTGTCAAGCAGAAGGAGTATGGCCCCAAGGTTGATATCTGGTCTTTGGGTATCATGGCGATTGAGATGATTGAGTCTGAGCCGCCATACCTGAACGAGGAGCCACTGAAGGCCCTGTATCTCATCGCTACCAACGGAACGCCGCGTCTCAAGAAGCCCGAGAAGCTCAGCAAAGAACTCAAGGCCTTCCTTTCAGTCTGCTTGTGTGTCGACGTCAAGAGCAGAGCCTCTGCAGATGAGCTGCTGGCTCATGACTTCTTGCAGCACGGCTCTCCCCTGTCAAGCTTGGCAGATCTCTTGGCATTCAAGAGGAATGCGAAATAAAAGCGATAATGTCTATTGAGCGAGCTTGGAGAACACAAACAAAAAGGAAGAGAGATGGGTGTTGTCCGAGTCTATATGTTGGTGGCCTCTGTATTTTCCCCCTTGCAGCGCCATTCTGGCAGAGCAGTGGCCTACTCCTCATGACCTTTGAATCATTTTTCTGGTGCTTTGGCGTTTTTTCCTTGGTTGACATTTACTCTACAATTTCTTGCTTTGTGCTTGCCTGCGTGCGCGCGAGTTAGCACAGCTCCTCCTTTTTTTTTAAAGATATCTGCATGATTTAATCAAGAGACGAGACCTACGGGGTTTCTTGGGACTTGGATAGAAAGACGAGTCTCGAGGAATAGTTACTTCCTGAACGAGTTTACACGATGGGGGGTGGCTACCACGGCTCCACGTTTTTTAGATGTAGATTTATACGATATAGAACGAATAAACCGTTGTTGTAATGAGATTCAAATTTGACTGTACTATCACACATGAATTACTTTGGCATATGGCCAAGTAGCGACATATAGTCGAACTCTAAGCAGCTGCTATCATTAGTTGCAGCTACCAGGAAAGAAGGTGCTTTTGTTCAACACTCTGATAGATCACCCCTCGGTGACAGCGTAGGATATTGTGATTGGCGAGATGGGCGGCAGAAGTGTTGACGAAGACGAGATGGGGTTACATGGAGAAACAGGAGATGTGGGAATCGAGGGAGAGTGTTGGCCAGTGATGGAGCCGTGAAAAAAGCGTTTTGTACCCCTTTCTGGCTTTTTAAGCAAGATCTAGCAGGGGACCAATACCAGTCATCCATCAACTGAATACAAGTTTATCAACATGATGATGGGGCTATGGGAGGTTGAGCAGAACTTGGGATACAAAGCAACAATCGGGGCACTTTTACGGCTCAATCGGGCTCCGGGCATGTATAGCCCGAATTAAATGGCAAAATAGCCCGTCTAGCTTTCAGGGTTTCCATTTTTTTTCTATTTCTTGGCGGGAGACTACCAGTTCCACGCCCAGGAGGGGTTGAGGGGCAAACAGACGGCAGAACACAGTGGAAAGAGAAAAAAGGTTAGAGAATATGAGAGGAGGAGAAGGATGGATGTTGTTGTCAACATGTTCCGTTGGCCTCCAAGGAACTTACGCTCTCCTGAAGTGATAGTTTTAGATATATGAGAGCAGATATTTATAGACTATCGTGTTAGTTGGGGTGCTGTCCCTTGCAGCCGGTGATTGCATGCAACTACATGTAAACTACTGGACGCCACTGCAGGGCAAAAGTAGCTGAACTGCAGCTGCTCGCCTGATGGCGATTATCAGTCAATCTGGCTTATTAAAAAGTCCCAGCTTTTTGAGGTATTATTCTATACCCGGTTCCAATTCCATTATTCAACGTGTGGCCCCTCGGCGGGCAGCGGCAGCGGCAGCCGAGTTAAGACGGCATATCGGTATATATGGAGTTCAGCGAGAGCGAATAAAATGGGAAAAGAGATGCCCTAAACTTGTGGCTGCTGGGACGGGAAGTGCGGATCGCATCACAGGCGTAGGAGACGGGACTGGAGGCGATTTTCATTACTCGCATCAACCTAGGTATTGGCGTGCGGGTATAGGTAGGTAATTGGCGCCATCAGCGTCAAAACGACTGAAGGGACATATCCCGGAGTCTGCGCTGCTGGGCTTAGGTAACCTCCATCCCGACGTCGTCTGTATGTAAAACATCCAAGCGCTGTGTGTTGGAAAGGATTGAGCTTAAAACAAGGCCGGGGAAGGCCTGTCAGACGCTGATCAGTGCGGAGTGAAGCGAGCGAGCCACGGAATCCGAGATGCGAGAGACCTGGGCCCCCTAGACCTGGAGGCAGTGGTGGTGCTAAAGCAGGCTAGCCTGGAAGTTCCGGGAGGAGGCACGAAAGTCCACGGACAAATAAGGAAGAAAGGAAGACAGACGACTGACAGTTGTGAATAGAAAACAACGAAAGCTGTGTAAAAAAGGGGGAAAGGCACAGCCATTGGTCTGTTTGGACTGCCCTCATCTGCTCCCTACGTGCATGGTGCATGGAGGGCTATGCCTACCCAAGCCCAGCGTTGCGTGCTGTGCCCATTAGCAGCGGCTCCTCCAGTGCTGGCTCCCGCGTTTCAAGATGGCGTTGGGAGTGGCGGCCTTTGGGCTGATCTCTTGTCGCAGCAGCAGCCCTTTTTGCCTTTGCAGCGCTGCCGCCGCGGACTAGACTTGATGCGGCAACATCTCAGGGGCACGGCACGCGCACACAAGACAAGAGGGCAGCTGCTTGGAGAATGTGTTAGCAGGTGTGTGCGAAGCAGTGCCTGTTGTAGCGGTAGTAGGCAGTGGTGGCTGTTGTAGCTGGTGTGGGATGGGCAGAACAATAACGGCTGATGTACGCCACAGAGACAAAACAAGCCCCAGCAGAACTTGCAAGGTGGTCTCTTTTTTTTTTCCAAGGTTCATGTTCCCATCGAATCTGCTCGCATAGGCAAATCTGCTCAGGCGGTGTATAGCTGATGTGACTATTGCCGGTATCCGCACCCTGGTTAGCGGGTAGTGCCGCACCAAACTCGCCAAATATTCACGTACTTGTACTGTATCTGACGGCGCCCCAGTCGTCCCAATACCACCCCGCAAAGTACCTGGCCACATCGCAGGGCAGCTGTGCGGCACAGGCAGTGACGAGGCCAGCAGGTACCGCCGGACCTCTCAACGGAGCGCAACCGCCAATCGCCCCGAGAGCAACCGCCGACGACGGTTTTTGGCAGCTTCTTGTTCTTGTTGCCAGGCCCCTTGGCTCAGCGTCTTTTCCCTCTTCCAACCGCGAATGCCAGTGCGAGGCCTGTATATTGATCGCGACTTCGTCCTCGCCATCCTCTCGTTCGAGCCCGCTCCCCAGCTCCATCCGGGCAACGCAGCTGCGGCGGCAATTCCTCGCTAAAGTCGTCATCCTGGGACGCCGACTTTCCGCACACGAGCCAGCGGAGTCCATGTCCAAATCCTCTGTGCCTGTGTGCGAGTGCCTCCACTCCCCGTTTCTCGACGCTCAACAGAGGTGTTAGTCCGGTTTTTCTCGCAACATCATCTTGTAATACAGGCTACTGGGTCTTCTTTTTCCTCTTCTTCTCTTGCCATTTGCCCGGCCTGCACTCCCTCTTTTTTCGTTATTCTACTTCTTCGTCCATCTTCTCTCTGCTTCCTGCATCGTCATTGCCCTTGACTCTTTTGCTCAGCGGAACCACCACGTCATCCTGGCCTCTATTTTCTTCCTTGACCGATTGGCTTTTTCTCCAGAGACCAAGCTTCGACGAGCGTCCATCCACCCCCATACTAGACGAGAGGCGTTTCACTCCCCCGAGAAAATAATATTTCCTAGTGCTTTCTAGAAAGGCGGACAGAATCAAAAGCGAAAAAAACAGAAATACAGAAAAAAAAAATTAATTTGTAGCGCCGTATTCCCATGCGGCCACCTGGATAATCGATAATGTCAGCTTCCAGATCCGACCATTTGGCACTCGGCTATTCCTCGCACTCTGCCAGCCAAAACCGCTCCAACTCTCCCTCCGCCACAAACTCTCCAATCGATCCCTTGTCGACCACCGCGAGGTCGGTCTTTGGGCTCCCCGGAAGTATGAATTCGAGCAGCATTATATCCAGCAACACGCGATCCGGGACTGGCTCTCCGTCGCACGAGATGGCGGGCTCCAGCCGGCTGTTTTCGAAAAGGTTCGTGGCACAACGATAGCTCCGCCTCTCCTCCACCCCCAAAACACGCCACGAGAAGCAACACAGAGCTTTTTTCTGTTCAAGCTCTCAAGGCAAATTTCCTCTGCAACTCTCCATCGCTCACCTGCTAACAATCATCATCAATGTTCAGGGCTCGCGAGATCCAGGCTCAAGAAGGCGTCCCTGGCTTGCCTCTCAATCCATGGGGCGGGCCACCGACAAGTGGGAATTCGACTCCTCTCCGAGAAAATATCCCCGAGTCGCCCACCGACGGCTTTCCAGCCTTTGCTCAGCTGCCCACGCCTGAGAGCATGCCTCCCACTAGGCGTGCTCGAGCCGGCACTGTGCCCTCTCGATTCCCCGGTGGCATTGGTAACGGTCTACTGGCCATACCTGGAGTTCCTGCCAATAAATCCGCTCGCGTTACGCCATCCCAGAGCCCGTTCAACAAATCGCCATCTCCCAGCATTGATCACCCGGACAACTCCAACAACGGTAGCAACAACGGTACATCAACCCTCCTTTCCAGGCTTCGTGCCGGGTCTATGCCACAGCGTAGCCCTTACGCCAACCTGCCAACTTCTGCCTCGCCATTTGGCCCCTCAATCTTCAGCAGCTGGAATCCGTCAGGTATGGGCCGCGAACGAGCTACCACTCTGGCTAGCATCGCAAGCGTCGGTTCCAACGGCCCCAGTTCACCGGCTCAGTCTCAGTTTTCTAGAGAAGGAGGCGGGGAGTCTGATGTCCATATGAGAACTTTGGACTACCTTGGACTTGCTGAAACTCCTCAGCCCCAAAGAGCTCAACTTGCTACTCCTACCTACATATCCAGCTTTGACATGACTCGACACGCCAGTCGCTTCCGTTCCTACTCTGTCAACAACAAGGACAAGTACGCTGACGAGGAAGACGACTATGACGCCGAAATAGAACAGTATGCAGCGCTGCAGGATCAAATCGCTGCCACCCAGGCGGCTATCCACAACCATAACATGGCAGTCCGAGCCTACGCAAACCAGACCACGAGACCCCGTGCTCGTACCGCGGGAGTGCTGGACACGCCGGGAAGCCGCTTAGTGGGGTCTTACGGCAACAGCAATGCCTCTGGCTCCATCCCTCAAGCTGAGATTCGCCTGCAGGAAGAGAAAGAGTATGATGACATCTCCCAGGCAGTTGCTGGCATGAATCTGGGACGATCCAACAGCACCAATGCCGGCCATCTCAATCCCGAAGAACAGAATCTTGATGGCCCAACCAGTGCTCTTTGGCTTGGCGGCATTCCTACGTCCACCACTACCTCTACGCTCACGGAAATGTTCAAGTCACACGGACATATCCTCTCAGCTCGCGTCCTCACTCATAAGAACTGTGGGTTTGTCAATTTCGAGAGAGTGGAGAGTGCAGTTTCTGCCAAGGCCAGCATGAATGGTAAGGAAATCTTCCCGGGCGCCGGACCTATCCGAATCAACTTTGCCAAGCCTCCCTCTGCCTCCAACACTCCGGGCCATGATGGAGCATTCCCATCTCCCAGCCCTGATCCCTTTGGCAAATCTCAAGAGGCAAACAAGGGAGCTTCAGCCACCAGGCCTGGCGAAAGCTCGTCGGTTGCTGCTGGAGCCCTCAACAGCGCCACGCCAACGTTGCCACCCTTACGTGAAATGACTTCGGATATTCTCGACATCGTGGGAGAATTCGGCGCAAATGACGAAGACAAGGCTCGAATCTCCAAGAGTGTGCAGTCTGCAGTACAGTTCAGCGCCTTCTTGGAAGAGATCCCCCCCATTCGCGAACCCACTCACACAAGGGTTCACGATGCCCCCAAATTGAGGGACATCCGCAAGCGTATCGACAACCAGATGCTTTCCCAAGCGGAGATTGAAAGCATTGCTGTGGATATGCTCCCCGAGATTGCCGAGCTTGCATCTGATTATCTTGGCAATACCGTCGTCCAGAAGCTATTCGACCACTGCTCGGATCAGCTGAGAGATGCCATGCTTGCTGAGATTGCGCCGCATCTGGCTGAGATTGGCATTCACAAGAACGGAACTTGGGCCGCCCAAAAGATCATTGATGTGTGTAAGACACCTACTCAGTTGTCCCTGATTGTCGAGCACCTTCGGCCCTACACTGTCCCACTCTTCCTGGATCAGTACGGCAACTATGTCTTGCAAGGATGCCTCAAGTTTGGCGCTCCTTACAACGACTTCATCTTCGAGACGATGCTTAGCCAAATGTGGGAGATTGCTCAAGGCCGCTATGGTGCTCGAGCCATGAGGGCCTGCCTGGAGAGCCACCATTCGACAAAGGATCAGCAGCGAATGCTGGCTGCCGCCATTGCCCTGCACAGCGTTCAGCTTGCCACCAATGCAAACGGAGCGTTGCTGTTGACCTGGCTGTTGGATACCTGCACTTTCCCCAACCGCCGGCACGTTCTCTCGCCGCGGCTGATTCCCTACCTGGTGCCCCTGTGCACCCACAAAGTGGCCTATCTCACAGTGCTCAAAGTGATTAACCAGAAGAATGAGATTGAGGCCCGCGATAATATTTTAAAGCATCTCTTCATCTCTCCAAACGATCAGGTTCTGGAGGCTATCCTAAGCGACCAAGCTTGTGGCGCTACCTTCATCTTCAAGGTTCTTACGACGCCATTCTTTGAGGAAGGTATGCGACTTGAAGTTACGGAAAATGTCAAGAACGTCCTGGTCAGGATCAAGGCACAAGCCAACCAGGGTTATAAGCGACTCATGGATGAGGTCGGCCTCGCAACCCGAACGGCCGGACAAAACCGTGAGACCAGCACCCACGCAGAGCAACGACAGAGACCGACCTCACGACAGACCAACGGCCAGCATGCCCAGCAAGGCGGCCAGTCCAACAAGGCTTTCTACAACGCCAACTCTGGGTCTTCCAACTTTGAGAATCAGCAGAGGGGTGATAATACCGATGCTGGAGGTCCTCCCTTTCCTGCCTTCAACCCAGGCATGATGTACAATGGACAAAACGGCCCTATGCCTCCCGCGATGAATATGCCACAGATGCAGTATCAGCAGGGCATGATGAATCGAGGAAATCCGCAGATGAACTACCCATACCCTCCGATGCAGCCTGGATTTGGCGGCTACGGCAACGCTGGTCAACCGATGGATCAGTATCGCCAGCAGAATATGCCCAATGGCAGCCCGATGCAGCCTCCAGCCGGTGGCCATCCGCCTTATGCCCCGCCCCCGGGCTTTGGTATGGTTGGTGGATATGGCTACGGCGGAAACATGGGAGGTGTGCCCAACAGTATGGGCTATATGCCGCAAGAGCAAGCCAACGGTAGACGCGGTCGCGTACGTCCCTCATCTTCCAGCAACCGACAAGGCCGTAATAATTACTAACATTCCTCACTTCCCAGAGAAAGTAAACTTTCTTTGACTGACAAACTCATGGCGGCGTTGTACGACTATAAATCTACAACCAATGTGCGTATGCCTTTGTTATTGCAGCTGGCCGGTCAGCTGAGGCAAGATTTCTTTTTTTTCATCTGCCGCGCGCGGAGTTTGGTAAAAATTTGAAATTTGATATAGAGGCCCTAGGCAATCAGTGCTCGCCTCCAGCGGGCTCTGGTCTTGGCAAAATACTGGCCAAGGATATCTGTTTCCCGAGGGTGCAGGGGCTAATGTTTCTACGTCGAGGATTTTCTCATTACAGCCACTATGAATCATTCCTCTGCTCAGACCTAATAGCAGCGTGTGCTGGGCTGGTCTCCCACATTCAAGCCGCAGCGTATAAAGAGACAGGCAGGGGCATATACATAATTGTGTTCTTTCTTTCAACAATCATGTTTGGACGGCCACGGTTATGAATCGACTATTTATGCTGGAAAAGAAGATATCGAAGTCAAAATTTGCGGAAAGCGTTGTCAAATTATTCGATTGTCTCCTGATGTCTTATGTGATTATATTGTTCGTTTCCTTGTCTCTTTTCTTTTCTGCCCCCCCTTTTTGCTTTTTTTCTTCGTGTCTTTCGGTGAAGGAATCACGCGACGGTTATGTCTTTTTACTTTAACTTTGACGAGATTCAACGAATAACCCTTCTCTTTCTTATTAAACCCCCTTTAAGACAAAAAAGCTGGAGGTTATTGTTCACTTCCGGACTTTATGCTTTTTATTTCCTTTTTTCTTTTCTAGCTTGATAGGACTTGTTTATAATGTCTTGTTCGAACAAGGTTGGATGAAGAGAGCGAAAAGCAAAAAAGCGGCGATAGATTGAGATAGCAAGAAGGAAAATTCTTTGAATGAAAGCCATCAATTCACTTGTATGTGAATGGAGAGGGATTTGAGGTTTCAAAATTGTGATTTGAGGGTTTGAGACAAGCAGCTTTTCTTCTTGTCCGTTTTTTCTCTCTCTCTCTGTCTTGTTTTTTCTTCTTCTTGCTACAGCGTATCTGCGGCTGCAGTGGCTAAAAGACGAGAAGGATTGTTTTTTTGACGGCTGAAATGAAGAGTAATTGTATATTATGACCAAACAATAAAAGGTGTTTTTTTTTCCTCCAATATAAACAAAATATATATTATAACATGGAAGTGAGAATCTAATTATGGAAAGTAAATTGACACGATTCATGAGCGTGCAAGGCGATCGCTAGCAGGATCCCCATTCACATCATCAACAAGTACGAGATTGCCGTACTGCGTCATCATCAAACAACTTGTGTCATTACAAATAGAAACGCAGTCAAGGCTCTGGTATATATACATATATATATACGATACAGCTTCAAATTCCGCTATTACTAGAAGTCTGCAGCTATTGCACATCTCTCTTTTATTCTTCTCCGCCTCTCTTCTCCCTCCCTGCTCCCTCTCACAAAAGCCCCATCGTACTTTTCAGTCTCCACCTCTCCTCTGATCTTCAGTCTCAGCCCATCCCCAGCTCGTATTTCCCTCACAGGGACACACACAAATTGCATGCTGCACCCTTTCTTTTGTGTTCTTGCTTTCCCTTCCAAGTCACACAGTAGATAGAAAATACCGAGAAGAGAAAAAAATTAGGGATGAAAAAAATTCACCTTTCCAGCTCGCCATGGATATATAAATCTTGCAGTCTCGGGTTCCATTTGTTTTTCCTTCCAGCTCTCGCATAAAATGCCAAAAGAATAGATAATGTCGCGTATAGAGAAAACGGCAAAAAGAGAAAACAAAAAACAAGTCCTAAAACCATACCAGTGTCGAAGCCGGATTTGCTGCAGACGGTTGGACGAAAGCAAAAGTCATATATTCTGCAAGAAAAAAAAAATTCAATTATATCCTCCCAACTCCTGAATTCATCTTGCTTCTCTCCAAAATAAGAGAGAGAAATAAACTAGAAAAAAAAATATGATATATAAGAACACTGTGTGAAAAGAGCTCCCTCCAATTGGAGCCGTGCGCAACGATCCATTGGGGCTGTCTGCAAGTCGAAAAAATTCCGAGTCTTCTATGGCAAAAGGAGATAAAAAAAAAAGGGCGATGGGATTGTGTCGTAGTCAAGCAGTCGTAACAGTCTATCGATGCCGCAATTCGGCTACCCTCTCTGAAAGCAAAATCTGCATGGATAAATAAATGGGAAACGGGAAAGGAAGCATCGCCATCGTTTCTTTCGAAAATCAATCGAGCTCCATGTTAACCTCTCCGTGGTCCACGGTGGAGGGTGGAGTGGGTTCGGTAACGGGGGCCAATGGCTCCGTCTTTTCTGGAAATGTGTCCACGTCGGAAGTGTCGGTGACAGGTGAACCTCTGTCGTTGGTCCTGTGCGTTACTGAGGTGGGCGGCGGGGCTTCATCGCCTAATAAATGGCGAATCCTATCGCCCATAGCGTTCATTTGTGCCAGCATAGCACGAAGACCCATCTTGTCTTCTTGAACGAGATGACCAGATGATATGTTGTCCGCATTGGCCTTCGCCATAAGAGCCAGCACATTATCATCGGCAGTGAGCTGCACAGAGTTAGTGACATATAATCATGATAGGCAGACAAAAGTGTAGGTCTGTGCGGTAGGGCTCTGTGGAGGTAGGTACTCACCAAAAGTGCAGCTGTAAGCTGATCGATGTTCTCGGACCGACTCTGCTTGAGACCCAAGAGATTCAGAGACGCTTGCATCTCGTTTACTTTGCGGTCATAAGCAGAGCCAGCAAGCACACCGCCTGGGTCGCTCGTAGGCAGGCCTGCGTACGGCATCCATCGCGCCTCGTCGTGGCGAGGGCCATATCCGGCACCGCGGTGTCTTAATCTTAAAGAGAATCAGAGTGTTAGCAAGGCAAAATTAAGTTACATAGAGTGACAAGCGAGCTGATACTTACTGCTCGATAAAGTCAAGGACAACCCCCTTGGCTTGTAACCTGTACGTCTTGCCAAAGGAGCCAGGGTCGCGCCAGCCTGATTTTTCAGGTTCCTCGGGCTCATCACCCCAATCAAGTTCGATGTGGCCGTTGTTGTTGTTGCCGCGGCTGAAGACAGGCGAAATGACCTGACCGCCTTTGAGTTTGCGGAAGCGATGCGCTGGCGCCAGAGGAGGCACATCTCCCAACACATCATCAACGTGCGCTGGGCACCGCCAAGTCTTCAAGACGGGTGGCATAGCCAATGGTGGATCGAGACAGTCAATGTGCCAATGAAAGGGACAGGTGTTGCAAGGGATTATTGCTCGAATCTCAGTGGCTGGCTTCTGGCACGCGTGGCAGATTACCGCCTCGCCATCTTCCCTTTGCTTGAAAAAGTCTGGCAGCTCATCGTAACCAGCACGCTTCCTAAGAGGAGAAATGATGTCAGTCGTCCATATGGCAAAATATAAAGAGGCTGCGACTTCAAGTCGCACCATCCAGCCAAGAGATCAAGTGAAGTCAAGGCCAGGTAGCGAGCTAGAGCGAAAAGTCTTACTTTGTTCTGTTAGTCGTCACTTCTTCGTAGTCGCCATCGGCCCCAGCCTTGACACCCTCGAAACGAGTCTGTGTCTTTTTAGGGAGGCTAAAGGCCCGGGGAATGCTCTTCTCCAAAGCGATTAGAGCGCTCGCGAAGACGCCTTTATAGACGGGCACGCGAGAGGGATAGCGCCGGAAGCTGCATTCATTGCAATACCATTCGTCTGGAAGATGGTCAGACTGCACCATGTCTACGCACTCAAAGTGGAACGAGCGCGGGCAGCCATCACAGCAGACGACATCGCCGGTGTTACCACATGCAGAGCAGTATTCATCGTTGTCGGAGCCCTAGGATGCCCACACTTGTCAGCACAGTTTCCCGCCATTGTCGTATTACACGTTGCATCATCCCCCAAATCTAGGCAGCGTGCGCGGACCAAAACCGCAGCCACTAAAATTTGCCGTGGTTGGGGATCCTTGCCTCCCCTCCTTGCTGTGGCACCCAGGTCAAGATAACCATACAGCGGCCTTTGATCCGAAACAAGGGAAGGAATGACAGTGCGAGAAAAACTAGCATGCGTGCAGCAGGCAAAAGTAGACGAAAACCCATGCCTCTTTTCAGACTGTTTGACTCTCATGGCCAAGGTTGAGCACAAGAGCGTAGATTTGCATCACCTTGTGATGGCTCTTCCTGTCCACAAAAACACAAAATGATAGAAAAAATCAAGCCACGTACCTGATCCCTTGGTGCACCATTGCTGGCTGTTGCTGATGGTGTCTCGCCAGTTGAGCGAGGAACGCCGGCAGCAGTACCGCCCTTCTTTTTCATTGGCCTATGATGAAATTTTTTTTAGTAAAGGCGATTTGGAAGTAGTGAGTTTGGAAAGGTTTCAAAGGTAGAAAAATGATGATGAGGGCGATGGAGAGTCGTTCTTTGTCATGAAAACATGATGGCTGAAGGAGCGAGAAGTGAGAAGTGATTTGCCATTCATGCAGGCTGGATAAGCTCTCATAACATGAATGACGCGCATGTATGGCTTCACAACAGACAGCATTACTCAATGCATCCCGCCTTCTCTTCATACTCTCTCGATAATTGGGAGACAGAAAAGATTGGGAATATATATCTTGAAGCAAAGATTGACAGGAACAAAAGAGAAAAGAGAAAGTGGCGTTTGGGAAACAAGAGTGAAACTCACGATAATTTGATGCGAAGACCTGTTCTCGGCTTCTTTGACGGCCGCAGCGCAGTTGGCGTAACAGCACGCGATCCAACAGTTGAACTACCTTCATTGAATGAAAAAGCCAAAGGTGATGAAGCGGCGATATCGACGTCGTCGCCGACATTGTTGCTGCTTGGCCTCTTGCTGGCTGATCGCGTGGCTCGCGTGCTAACGGGAGCCACCAAAGACTGCCGCGGTCTTCTTGTCCTCCTCGCAGGAGTCACCTCGCGCTCCTCATCATCGCCATTCCGTACTGAACTTTCCCGTGCAGTATATGCGTTGGTTGCCTTTTGAGCATCGCGACGCCGAGTCCAAAACAAGTCGTCGTCATCTGCAGGCATTTGAGCCTTGGCAGCGAGGCCGCCGTCCTTGAGACAAGCCGACTTGCTGTTGTTGCCTGTGGACTTGCTGAGCAACAACTCTGAACCGGAGACCCTGCCAGGCATACTGGCATCGGTCGCGGATGCGTGGGTGCGGCTCGGATGTGTGGGAGAAGTTGACTCCGAAGAGTTGGACACGGGCTGCTTGTCGGAGGCGAGAGATTTGCGGCGGGCGCTGGTGATTGGCCGAGATTTTGGCGCATCATGGGACGACTGGGACCGGTCCCCCGTAGTCGACGCAGCAGCAATCACAGTGTCAGCGACCGTGGCACCACCACCGCTGTCTCGGCCACCACTGGCAGGCTGATCGTGCGCAGATTTGTTTGATTTGGCTGCCTTTGCAGCGGTGTGCTGGACGCTGGGGCTGAGGCTGTGGACGCTTGCTTCTGGCGACGAAAGGCTCATGGCTGAGGACAGGGATGACTCGCTAGAGCCCGAGTCCCGTCGATTACGCCTACGCGACGGCGTTCGCACGCTGTCGCCGTGCGACTTGCTCCCGTTGGCCATCTTCTTGCTGCGCGGAGTGTCGTTGGCATGAGAAGTCTTGCTTCGCTTGGCCGCTCGCATCTCACCGCTGTCGTCGTCGGCGTGATGAAGCAGGAGCCGGGCATATGGAGCAGCCTTGGGCTTGTGCGGAGTGAATCTGCTGTTCGTAGAAGGAGGCACGAAGTAGTAACAGCCTTGATCATCTTTTTTTCCTTCGCGCTTCTTGACCTCAATCAGCCGAGCAAATTCATCCATCGTATCGGCATCAGCTCTCTGCTTGAATACATCCTCAATCATGGCCACGAACTCAGAGTCGCCGCTTCGTTCATCGTAGAGTGATCGTAGAGCCCAAGCTGTAGGATAACGGTAGTGCATGAGCGCTTCGTCAACGGCCGCCTCGACGACCCTGTCTGCAAACTCTGCGTCGTCAGGCTCCCGCCGGTGCACGCGCTTCGGAGTAGTCGCCACTGGCTTGGGCTTTGGCGGAGAAATCACAACAGTCGTAACATTCTTGCCCTCGCTGGCGCTGGCGCTGGCGTTCTGCCGTGCCTGCTTGGCAGGTAGCGACACGCGCCGCGCTGGTCGCCGACGCGCAGCTCCCTTGGGGTCGTATTCCTCGTCTTCAGTATCCTTGGCGGCCTGTCCCCTCCTGTGCGATGGCGCTGATGCGGGAGGCGGCGGCGTGGAGGGACGAGGGGGGGGCGACGCCCTCGGTTTGGTCTTATGCGTCGCCTGGTCGTCCTGGTGATTTGCGGCATGCGATGATCCAGATGGCCTGAGGATGATTTTCCGGACTGGCTGATGTCCCGGCCCAGCCTCGCCGCCCGTCTTCTTGGGCTTGGGCAGCGTTCCCAGCGGCGCCATGGTCTCAAGGACGCCGTATCTCATCAATCCCGCCTCCTCGAAGCTTGCCTTGCTCTGGACGGACGGCTCCAGCCATCGTTGCATGAACGTTTTGGATGCATCATTGGCGGCAGAGCTCTTGGCCTCCAGCGACCGCGATGGGCTGGAGAAGCGCGACCGCGACGCCCTCGTGTTGGAGGAAATCATGATGTTGGGCCTGGCGAGTCGAGTTGCTGGTTGCCCCCAGCCCTGGCCGCGGGACGGGCAACGCTCCTCTCGAGAAGTCTAGGGGAACAGCAACGGGTCAGCCGCGGGATCTGGCAAGCTATGGGATGCGAAAAGTGCGCGGGAATCAAAACTGTACTTCTCACTGCAGCAGTAGCGGCATCAACTATCCAGGCTCGATGCTCGCTTTTTCTCTCTTTTCCGCCGTCTGGACGCGCGTGGCTTGGGATGAGGCAAGGGCTGGCTGTGGGTGCAGGTTCTGGATGAGTTTCGGAGGAGGCGGCCAGGCTTTGGACAAGGGGGGCGACCCAGTGGCACGTCCAAGGTTCAACACTTTCCCTCCACCACGGATTCAGAGTTCCGCCGTAAGGCCAGCAGGCAAACTCGAGTAAAAAAATTTATCGCTTCGCAGTTGAGATGCCTGCACGCATTGGATGGATTTGCAGTGAGGCAGAGGCGGTCTGGGCTGCCTCGGCACTCCGTATGGTTTTTGATGCTTGTAACTGCCTCCTTTCAGCTTTTCCAGGTAGACTCATACTCGGCTGATACTACCAACAACGTCTCTTTAGCCTCGTCATTCTATCCTATTCTCGTATCTTCTACAGCTCCCTCTCTCATCTATATCTTTTCGCCATCTATTTTTTCCGTCCTCTGCTTGTCCTCTCCATTTCACCCTCCGCTCCTATTACCCATGTTAAGGCTCCCTAGACCACTCAGATACACCATCGTGAGTCACGGGTCCAGGTCTGAGCCTGGGCAAGCCTGCATTAGTTACATGAGGGCATCTGCTACGTGTGAGCCTTTATTGCAATATTTCCCCCCTGCTTACTAGGTAGGCACCCACTGCCGCCAGCCTCGCCTGCCGCCTCTGTGTGGCGAGTAAAGACAGCCTGGTTTGCTTCCTTGGCGTTCGAGTGTTGCTATGGCCATTGTCCCCGCTCGGCTCTCGAACGAGGATGAGCAACAATCATGCCCAATCATATCGCTTCATATCAAGGCGAGCATATGGGGAAACCATACTCTGCGCTGCCTTCGTAATTAAAATCAATGTTGCCCCTTTGCTTGCTTCCTTTGTCTCATCTTTTTTTCTCCTCAATTCTTCCTCGTCTTCTGGGGAAGATAACGTCATTCCCTGTTACACTGCCTTCATCTCTATGCAACTGCCGTCATCGTCCTTCCGCATTTCTCTGTGGTCAAGTTGAAGTACACATTACAAACCAGGTGGCAGCAAAAGTTTGCCTCGAAATGAGTTTGTCTGATGCTTGGTTATTCTGCCTCGCTTCACTAGATTTGTAAGCTCTCTCAATCACGATATATCTCATCACTAGACAGATTGCACTTGCAGAAAACCGGCGCCTTGGCTTTCACAGATCGCGAAGCCGACATTGTGTTTCTCTTCTTTTTTGCTTTTTTCTTGTCGAGTGGATTTTCTGCCTATATATCAACTAGGCTGAATCCCACTTCCGGGTGGCCCTTTACATAAAAATCTTTGTTTCCGACACTTTACTCGGCGTCAGCCTCCTCGGCAGTTCCATCAGCCTTCTTCTTCTTGTTCTTAGGCTTCTTCTTTCCGGTATTCCTGGCCAGGGGCTGCTCGAGGATTTTCAGAATCTCCTCATCGGTGATCTTCTTGTCAGTCTGGTACTTGCTCAGGTCGAGCTCAGGGGGGCCGCCCAGCTTGGTGATGCCGTTCTTGGTGATGGCTGGCGTTTTCACAGGTTAGCTCATCTGCATCCGGAGACTCGCGTGTTTTTCTACAGCGACAACAAAACTTACCAAAGGTTGTAAGGAGTCTGGCAACAGGGGAGTTGTCCTTGTCACCAACCATCTCGTACTGGCGGAAAACGTTGTTTCGCACACACTCGACAACACCAGACTTGGCATCACGCTCGTCTTCCAACTGTCTCAAGCTGAAGGGGAAGGTGCCGAACTTCTTGACAACTTCGGAAAGAATCTTTCGGGAGGTGGGGCGCTTCAGCTGGTAAGTCTGGGTGGTTCGGCGGTGGAGAGTTGCACGGTGGTCCAAGGTCTTGACCTTTCCAGAGCCCAAGCTCACACCGACCTCAACGCCCCAAACCTCGCCAACTTCGGGGATGCCGTCGCCCTTGGTTCCCTCGGCGGGGGCAAGAACGATCTTCTTGCTTCCTTCAATCTCGTTGCGGTCAAAAAGCCAAGAAGTGGTGCTCTCGACCAGCTTGGTGTCATAGGCTTCGCACACCTTCTCCAACAGGCTGCTGATCTTGGACTGGGTAGGGGCCTTCTGGGAGGCGGCCTTGGCCTTCTCTTCGTCGGTACCCTGGGCGAGGAGACCCGGGGGGATCATCAAGCGGAGGAGAAGCTCATTAGCATAGTGGGTGGCGAGAATCAGGTCAGCTTCGCGTCCGGTAACAGGCTCAGCAGCCTTGTCCTTGGAGGTGGCGAGGACAGTGTTGCAGACAATGGAACCAAATCCGTCAATCTGAGCTCCGAGCTGGATCTTGATGGCCTCTCCCTCCTTGATCTCGATTGAGGCCTCGCTCTCATCAGTGGTGAGGGGAGTGTAGGGGGTCACGTAAGACGAAGGGGAAACGGTGGTCGGGTGAGAGAAACCTTTTATACGTCATCAGCCATCTTGGACTAAGCTGAGAATACGCATGACACTCACCCTTGACAATCTTCTTTCCACGGTAGACCTTGCCAAGCTCCTCTTCGAGCAGCTTGTCACCCTGCTGGCAGATATCGACAATCTTTGCGCCGGGCACGCAGAGCTCAGACACAGCGGCCAGGACCTTTTCGGAGATCTGGGCCGCGGTCTTGTACTTGGTGAGAGTATCCGGGTTGTTGAGGGTGTAGTCTATGCCACATCGTTAGTCTCGATTCCCCGTGTAGGCCGTGATAGGGCTTGGGGGCCATGGTCGTGTGCGACAGCTATGATGATGGCATAAGAGGCGAGTGAGAGCTTGCTGCTCGGCTTGGCGGGGTACCCAAAAAGAGGGCGGGGAGCTTAATTGCAAGGCACAGCACATAAATACAGTGCGCACAATGGGTGGCAGAGAACATACCGACTTCCTTTGACTCCGACATGGTGGGCAATTGATGGAGCTCGAAAGCGATTCTTGGGGTGTTTTTGGCTGGTGCAGATGTCAGAGCAAGCTTGAGACTCGCTCCGTCGCAGAAAAATGGCAGGGAAAGAGAGCAAGCGAAAGCTGTGGTGTGCGCAAAATTGGGACCTGCCGATGGGGGCTTTGCTTTTGGAGGGGTTTATCCGGCTGTTGACGGGGCCACTACGGGGCTTTGCGTGCCAGTGCAGTCATACGGACCCGGCCATGAGCTGTGCTCTGGGTTCAGCTGTTATTCAGGCCAATACGAAGGGCCAGGGCGACTATCCGGGCTGCCAGGGCGCTACTTTGCTGCTGCCGAGCTCGACGATTGGGCGAGCCGTGTGCCGGGAGTGGGTTCAATCGCTTTTGTTTTGGCTTTACGGTGGTTCTGACGCACATGATTTATGCGCCAGCAGCCGACCCAGCATGACCGCAAGCAGACAGCAACTTCTTATCTAATCGTGCACCTCACCTCTTCTATAAACGTCAAAGTCGAGATTCCTATGGCTAGACACTTGTAGCTTAAAATATTTACCTGTATACAGCAATACAGCATTACAGCAATGTTGAACAGACGGAGCTGGGGTGTGAACGTGCGCTGCATCACTTGACGGCCCATGTTAGGGCATAAGATGTACGTCACCTGTTCCTCATGGCGCTATGCGTATGCAGAAGACAGCGGCTACCCAAAATAACAAAAGGCCTGGTCCTTGTCGTGTTACTCTTTGCATCTATACGTAAGCAAACAGGTATTCATGCCTTATGAATAATATTCGGTTTTGTACCCCGCAGTCTTTGAATCTTGCGCAAACTGAGCATTGTGTCTTATTGGCCGCCTGTCGAGATGATTGCAGGGTATGCCCACCATCAGCTACAGTATAAAGTCTATATACAGCTGCTAAATCTTTGCGGCTCATCTACAACCTGCGTGCTGCTGCTAGTAGTCTCTGCCTTGATAACGCAATATGCGGTAGGAAATCAATATTGTTTCTCAATTGAATGGTGCCTGTAAATCCTACGTATCGTATCACTGCCTCTGGTATCATGTGAAAGCAAAGAGTGTTGAGTGCTATCGGTTGATCTTCGGGAAAAGCGCTTTGTTGACGGCAGCTTGCTCGTCCTTTGCGGCTCGCTCTGGGATTTTGAAGCAACAGGTGCCTCTTGCTCTTAATAATCGATCTGGCCACATGGGATTGGTCAACTGAGTTAGTAAGGAATCTACGTATTCTTATTTCGAGAGCGCCTTAGTCTCTAGTAGCGCCTAGGCCTCTAGTACCAGATAGGTAGTTCTTCCCACTAGCATTAATTCTCAGGAACTGCACTCATTCGCGCTGCTGCGATTAGAATCTTGTCCTCAAACCTCCCCAAATCCACGTCTCCCCCTCGACTTATAGCGCAACTCTGCAACAACCGCCGCCACTGCTGCCACGACACATCTCGGGGAGAAAACAATCTCCAGCCCAAAGCACCCGAGCGTCGATCCATCTGCCGCACCGCTGCGGCGACTCGGCAGCGCCAGCGCTCGCGACGAGATCAGGACCACTCCACCATGGCCGCGGTTCAGCCATCAATGCCGGCGCCCGCCACAGGCTCGGTGTCGACCGCGACGTCGGTCTCGGCGTCTGACGATACAAAAGATGCCGTGACCAAGCCGGGGGCCGCTGAGATCCCCGTGCGCACCAAGGAGTCCTTCGACCGGTTGATGGTTGAGCGCTACACGATGCGCGACTCCATAGCCGCGTCGGCCCTCAGCCAGCAACTCAACCAGACCATGAAATCGTCCCACGAAATGCGTGAGATGATCAACGAGTACCGAAACGTGCGAAACGGTTATCAACAATGGTTCCCTCCCAGCAGATTATATGGCGAAGGCTACAATGGATATGCCAATGGATATACAGAGAGCCACGGCCCCTCACGAGTCGTGTATCCGTCACAGAAGCCTCGCCCCGGTCACCGAACAACCCCGCCCTTGAAATATAGCCGCAAGGATATGCTCAAGCAGGCAGAGCAGCATGAAGACTTGGTGCCGCTGAGACTGGATGTGGAGTGGGACAGGGTCAAACTACGCGATACCTTCACATGGAATCTTCACGAGCGTCTCTTGGCTGTCGAGCTGTTCGCTGCGCAGCTGGTCGAAGACATGGGCTTGAAACCTCCTGCCTCACAGCCTGTCTATGAGCAAGTCGTGCAGCAGATGCGAGAGCAGCTCAATGACTTTTACCCTTTCGCCTACTCCGAAGAAGACTCGTTGGACCCAGAGCTCCCATATTCCGCCTATAAAAACGATGAGATGCGCATTCTGGTCAAGCTAAACATCACCATTGGACAGCACACCCTGGTTGATCAGTTCGAATGGGAAATCAACAACCCGAATAACTCGCCGGAAGAATTTGCTGCCAGCATGACCCGAGATCTTTCCCTCTCTGGAGAATTTACGACGGCGATTGCCCATTGTATCCGCGAGCAGTCGCAGCTCTTCACAAAGAGTCTCTACAGCATTGGCCACCCCTTCGATGGCAGGCCGGTCGAAGATTCAGATCTGGTAGCTGCCTTCCTGCAGACACCCTTGCCAACTGTTTTCCGCCCGCAACAACAAGCCAAGGAATACGCCCCGTATCTGTACGAAATGAGCGAAGTCGATTTAGAGAGGAACGAAACCGTCTTTTCTCGTGATCAGCGTCGTCAGAAGCGTTCGATTAACCGAAGAGGTGGACCGCAACTTCCTGACCTTAAAGATAGGCAACGCACCATCCGAACTCTCATCGTCTCATCTGTACTCCCTGGTGCTGCCGCAAATATCGAAGAGAGCAGGCTGTACAAGAAGGTGGCGGGACCCAGGAAGCGACCCGCCCGCGATGGTGAGATATCAGAGTCCGACGAAAGCGAGGATTCAGCACCCGAGTCTCCTGCGCCCTCAAATATGGCTGGTACAGCGCGTACGAGGAATATGCGCGGCGCTGCAACTGCCGCCCAGCAAAGAATGGCCAATCTGGGTCGCTCAGAGACTCCAGATATCTCTAGTCACCACCATGAGACCAGGACATCGCGTCGCGTCCGCGAGGAAACGGAAGATCGTATGAGCTTATGGGTGACGCTGAGAATTAACAATAGGGATAAGCTGAGGAGAGTCATGGGTGGTGATTATCGTGACTTGGCGACCCCCTCAGTACCGCCCGATACCCCTGGCTCAACATCCAATACGAGAACACCGACCTTCACAGCTCCGCCAAGGCCCAGTGCAAACACGCCTGCACCAGCTCCTACTTCATCTTCTTCAGCCCCTGCACCCCAGTCAACAGGCGCTTCAGGGGCTGTTCCTCCCGGCCAGATAGGTCGCCTGCCTGCGCCGCCGCATATTCCCGGCCAATCTCCTCCCCCAGCAGTAAGTTTCATCAAACAGCCCAATATCCTCTGACAGAAAAGCATCAGCTCACATCGCGCCCTATCAATAGCCCCCTCCACCTGAATGGCTCGTACAGTCATTAAGAGAGCTCGAAAGTCACTACCCCAACGGGGATAGGTTCGAGGCTATAATGAAATATTCACATCTCGACCCGGTAACGGAGTTGCCCATTCAAACGCAGCCAATGCCGGAAGGCGTCAAATATGCTTGGCTTCCTCGCATCCGCTGTCTGGACTGCACAACAAAACTTTATACCCCTGGCCCAGACATGACAGCGCAAAAGTTTGAGGCCCATCTCAAGTTCTCTGGGCACCGTGAAAGAGTAAGAGCCAGACTAGCAGCTCAGGGCAATGCTGGGGGATCCTCATCGGCGTCATAACCAAATTTAATGAGAACGAGGGCATATTGGAGGCTGAAGAAAAAGATTTGACAGATGAGCGCACCAGAAGGGGGCGTGGATCTTGAACAACGCGCTACATGACAGTCGTGACGACCTTTTTGGCGCCAGTAGATATATATGAGGCGAGGAGGAAAGGGGAGGTAAAAAAACAGTATGCTATTGTATTACACAAGTCTTGTTTTGGTGTAAAGAAACGGCTTTTTTATTCTTTTTTTTTTCTTTTTTTTGGAAAGACTTTTGTCAAATTAGGAATTAAGACGGCGGAGCAGAGAATATGACTTTCGAAGGCCGATGGTGCCGTGAGGCAAACTCATTATTGAAGGTGATTAAATCTTGGATATTACCACAAAAGAAAGAGCTTTCACGGTTTTTAATTGTCTATGCTTAAAAAGACGGAGAAAACTATTGGGATATATAACTTTGCAAACGGGCTTACGTCAAGTCCTGATCCCCTCATCTCATCATGTATCAATCTCTTTGCCTTTTCTCTCATTATTCATCATATAAGACGGTAGATCGGCTTGTAACAAAAACTATATGGGAGTAACAAGAGGCAATGTCAGCAGTAAAGAAGAAACTCCTCCGGCCCTAGAGCTTAAATCAAGTCCTCAAAAGTATGGAGAGGATAAGAGACAAATTGAAACAAAAAAAGGCGAAATCATACCGTTGAGCACAAAAACAAGAAACGGATAAATCAGAAGAGAGGGGCCAATATAAACAATTTCTGCCTTCTTCAAAAAAAGAATACAATCTCCATCTCGAAAAAAATAAAATCTCAAAGAGGGAATAAAAAAAAAGACATCATTCTCGTCTCCAAGTAGAAAAAACAACAAAATTCAAATTCCTAACATACACGTGTTTTATTTTCACTCGTCATCATCATCATCCACATCCATATCCGATGCCCCTCTGGCTGTTCGTCCACGAGTAGAGCGCGTGCTTGCCCTAGCTGAGGCCAAGGCGCTGGCCTTGACGGCTGGTGCTGCTTTTCCTCTGCTTCCCCCTCTGGGAGCGGCGATTTTCCTTCCGTTGCTCTTTGGCTGCTCTGGCTCTGGCTCAGATGCCTCGTTCTCTTCTTCTTCGGCGGCATCCTCTGCTTCGTCATTTTCTGGTTTAGAAGCATCAGAGTTGTCTTCGTCGCCGCCTTCTTCCTGCTCAGATGCGCCTTCGCTGTCATCGTCATCGTCATCGCCATAATCCCATTCCGCAACACCTTCCAACATTTCTTCTTCGTCCTCCTCGTCACCACGCTCTGCGTAAGTCGAGATGTTGTGAGAGCGGCCACTGCGCCGTCGCTCGCTCTCAGGGATATTGGACTCTGATCTCTTAACCTTGGCAGCCGCTTTGGGCTTTGTGGGCTTCTTGCCAGGGGTTTTAGCCGACTTGGGCTTTGAGCCGGGCTTTCCTCTGATGACAGTCTTCATCTGAGTCTTGGGTTTCTTGGCTGGATGGTCTGCTGATTCATGTATTGACTTGCGTTTCTAGAGAATCATGTTAGCATTGTTTAATCGTTAATGAGGTAAGGGACAGCGCCATGGCCATACCTTCTTTCGGTCCATCACCCGAATCAGGTCATCCAACTTTTCGTCCAGTTCCTCCGGAATATATTGCTTCTGCGCAATATGCTGAGCAACTTCGCTAGACGGAAGAGCTGTATACAACCCCGTAGGCAGACCAACTTTGCCTGGCCAAGCCTGGAAGCTCCAGTTTTTCCTCTCCTGGTATTTACGGACTAATGTCTGGGCTAGATCGCTCAACACGTAAAGATTTTCGCTCTTCTCCGGGTCAACGCCGTCACGCGTTTGCTTCACCCTTTCGGCGTACTTGTAGATTAAAGAAATATTGCCCTCGGTAGCAACTGCACCCAAATAGAAAAGGAAATAGCTTGCAAAATCAACCAAATCGGCTTCGTCTGGACTGTAATCTGGATGGTGAGCCAATAATGGGATAAGTCTTCCCATAAGGGCTTCCATGATCTGCTGCTCATTCTGGGCGTAGTATCGAGCTCGTGATCGAAGCCAGGTTTCTACACGATTCTTGAGTTCTGGGAAGGGTTCGAATGCGGTTAGGAAGAGGATGGTATGGAAACGCGCGCGCAACTTCCCTCGAGTGAGGTAGTTTTGTAGCTTGTCCATAAAACGACGGCGTACCTGGAGCTCGGAATCTTGGACGAGCTCTGCAAGCTTGTTAAAGCCTGCATGGTCAAACTGGTCGTCGTATTTTTTCACAGTGCAGAGCTTCAGGATCATGAGACCTGCCAGAAGCCTAAGACGCTTTTTGTGGTGTTTTGGGGTGTCCTTTACTTTAGACAGCTCGCCTTCCGCGGCAACATAGGTTTTAAGGAGTTTGAAGATTGGCTTGATTCGCGTCTCTGCATCAGCATCTGTGGAGGTAGCAAGAGCTCGATTTACTAGAATTCTTATGGCAAGACTCTTCGCTTGGAGCTCCTCGTCCATGTCGGCATCATCGACCCACGATGGATCTTTGTCCCCGGCCTCAGTTCGAACTTCGTGCAGAATCTTCTTGATGGTGATATCGTTAATTGCATCGTCTGAATCCACGGTAACAGTTGGTGCCAAACGCTCCAGTTGGCTAATAGTAGCCAGCTTATTGAGAAAATGAGGGGCTCCATACTTCAGGTTCGCCATCACCTTACGCAAAAGAGTTGTGGCCGTCACTTTGCTCTTGTCGTCGTTCTTCGCCAAGAGGACGTTGATAGCGTATTTAGGTGTCTTGATAGGAACGCCGTAAAGAGCGTAGTTCATGAGAGTCTGGGTGAAGGTCTTGTCATATTTGACATCCTCGGGATACCTCTTGGCATAAGACGAGTAGGCCTTGAGAATGTCGCTAACAGAGGCATCCTGAGACTTGGTAGTTTCTGTTGGAGCTTTCTGGATAAGTTCTTTCCGCAATTCTTCGGCATGAGCTTTGAAAATATCGGGATTTCGCTGAGAAATGTCGTTGAGCACCTGATGCGCCACGGCAGCGAAGCCATTCTTGTCGCTCTTTGAATAATCCATGATAGTGGCCAAGTGGCTTCGGTTGAACATGAGACAGCTTGATCTATATAACAAGGGAATCAACGTGTCCAGACAACTAGCACCGGAGCTTGCCGAGATTTTCGTAATCAGTTCGGCGATTGCGCGCCTCACAGTCTTGAAGTCACTTTCAGACTCAATTGCGTACTTGACGAGCTGGTAGCTACGCCGTTCGTTGAGCTTTACAAACTTTTGAAGATCGCTACGGACCTTGAGCGGATCGGGGAAGTAGGCACCAAACCATTGCATGGTTTTAGCGAGGCCAGCCTTGACTTTGTCTTCGTTAGATTCAATAATGCCGCCGTTGTATGCCTCGCACTGCTGGATGAAGATCTCCACGCCCTTGGCAAATTGAGGCTGGCGCGCCTGCATGGCAAAGAATGCCTTCTGAGCTGGAGTATCGAGAGACTTGAGCATCAGCAAGATTCTCTCGGCGCGAATCTTGTCCTGGTCTGCTTGGCCAGCCGCAGCTTTCCCTTGTGAGGATGCAGCTGCGGTTTTGGCCCCCTTGCCCTTTATGAGGGGATACTTCAAGGGTATCAGACATTCGAACATGACGCGGTCGAGAAGAACATTGAGATCAGGATCGTTGGCATAAAAAGCATTGATAATGCGAGATGGAACACCCGAGAGGCAGGCAGTAACGGCTTCCTGCCCGTCTGCGATCTCCCCGGAACCGACTGCCCAGAGTTTGCCGAGCAGAATCATGGCCTCGACGCGCACAGCCGGTTTTCTGTCTCGGCATCGGTCTGCGAGACTTGCAAAGACTGAGCCCTCCTTCTCTACGCCGCCAATGATGCCCAGCTTTAGGACAATGTCTCGGAATTCGAAGAGCTCAATCGCTTTGACAGCCGCTAAACGCACTTTTTCTTCGCTATCATTTAGTTTGTCGACCAGTGCTCTTACTAGCTCACTCTCCTCCTGGCTGCTAAGTCCAATTCCTCCGGCAGAAGTAGAAAGAATGTAACCAACGGCGGTTACCCAGGCGGTGCGTATAGTTCCCGTCTTGTCGTTTTTCCGGCCCACAAAGTTGCGATAGGTCGCGTGATGTGTCTGGGCGAAGGATTGAGGAGAGTATGGTTTGGTGAGAACATTGGCCTCGGCTACAACTGTTGGAGTATCGTCCATCAGTCTGATCGGGGGATATGCGGCCGGGTCGAGTACAGGGGGCTGCGGTGGGCCTGCAGCTCCAATGCCAGAGATCATATCACCAAAGGTCTCTGTAGCTATAAGACGCAGGTGAACGTTATCGGCTGACAGCTCAGCATCTAGCTGAGGAATAACGTTTTGGAGGACGGCAGGTGCTGCTCGCCACAGCTCTCGAATCAGGAGATGAGCCTGGCGAAGACTCTTAAGATCAGCCTCGGAAGGCCCTGCATGGCTATCTTCCTCATCCGAGTCGTCTCCATGGCGATTGGCATTTCCTGCGGTTGCGAATCCAGAGGCATTGAGAATCACATCGCTGAAATACTGGCTCACGTAACGCGCCATCTTGTCTGCGCATCCATTACAAATGGCTTTGGCCATGACATAGGCTGCTGGTTCCGTTTTGTGGAGGAGCGTCGATTGTTTGCCGTTCTGCTCCTTGCTTCGGCCACCGCCAGGGGGTGCTGCTCGCAAGAATTGGCTGATGATGGCGTCAATGACGCTCGCTGGGACACTGCCGGGAGACTCGTCAATCAGCTGAATCAGCATCTCTGTTAGGTGAATTTCAACATCCTTTGCAACTTGCTCTTCAGCTGGTGCTTTGGCATTTGCAGACACTCCATCAAAAGTCGAATTGAACAGGCGCAACAAGAGGTCGTCGGCTCCATGGATTTCCGAGATGAGCAGAATACTCTTGACATCAGTTAGAGACATGAGAACGTATTTGTGCTGGCTATTATATGGGTTCGTAGGGTCTTGGAGGCTCGGTAGAATATCTTTTACGAATAAGCCAAACATCATCTATGCGGGATGAGATTAGCAAGCTTGGCCAGTAAAGTTCGGAGGCTTGGCGAGCCTACCTTGAGCTGATCATCCGTAAACGGGGCATCTGGGACGAACAGGCGCAGAATGTCAACCAAACAGCAGGCGGTGTATGCCTTGACACCTCTATCCTTGTGCTGCAGCAGATTGCGATGCGCCAGCTGGGCGGAGACATCCTTGAGCGAGCTCAGGTCGACTTCGCCTTGTTCGAAGTCGGCCAGCTCTTTTGACAACTTCTCCAGACGAGTCAGAAGGGTGCCGCTGGGAATTGGCTTCGCAGGCCGCCACGACAGCTCCTCGTTGAATTTGAGACTCTGGTGCTCTCCCTCATAATCGCCCTCAGCAGCTCGCGGTTCCGCCTCGGGCTCTGCTTCTGACTCGGCCTCACCACCAGATTCCGGGTTCGACTCGTGGAGCTCTGCCGGCGCGGGAGACTCCTCCTCCACTGGCGCCGGCGCCGACCGTCTCCTTGCGGATTGGCGAGAGCGCATGTTTGCGCAGGTACAAAGATGGCGACGTGTCGCTGTCGAAAGGCGGCGAACAAGCTGTCCCGAGGTCCGCTTAATTGGCTGGTCGCGAAGTCGTTCGTCTGCTGCGGCGCGCGGGTCACAGCATCGCACAGTTAGAAGTCGTTTGTTGACAGAGAGAGGAGCAGGTGCCTAGCTCGAGGACGCGACGACGGTTCTCGGCAATTTTTTTCTCTCTTGGGTATTATTACAGCTTTTTTCCCCTCGCTCCGGCGTTGGGCGTAAGAGAGTGATGCACAAAGATTACGATTTGCGGGAGGGCACATGGACCAGAAGTTTAGAGGGGAGCTCCAGCGCTGAGTTACGCGACGCGATGGGAGATGTTCCGGAGTGGCCCCGCGTTTATTGCTAGCCAGGCACTGCGCTGCTGCTAATCGTTGCCACTGCGAGACGGTAAGCCCGAAGGCGACGACAGACACCAGGCATTGATTGTTTACTTCGTAGCAGACACTATATTAGCCTGTCAATGCACGTTGCACCATGATATTCGTCGTCGCTAGACCCTTATTTGGGCAATGCATTCGGGCAATCTTTGTTGTCACCGAGTGATATCGGCTCTACTCTAGACTTTGACGGCTGTTGATATTGTTTATCCAATTATTGTAGCACCCAACTTTTGGTCGGGAATTTGAGAATCAATGTGAAAGTGTCATGTTACTGAGAGCCCCCTATTTTTTCACCGCCGCCTCCGCCGCGAATAAGTTGTCAATTTACCTGATGCAGCATCACCAGTCTTGTGCGACATCTGTCGACGTTGTACCATTTTTCGATCTTGTTTTACGTCCTTTATTCAGCATGGGATCTGCTTGTAAAGCCAATGCACATATTTAGGTCCTTACCCGGTTGCTTGAGCGAACACGCATGCTGACAAGCGATGCTGGCGATGCTGGCGATGCCCAGATGAAATTGGCATCTTTCTACACCTCTACACCTTTCAATTAACAACGTCAAAAGGCTTGATCTACTAACAATGTCAGAAAACCGCAATTGTGGCAGCTGTACGCATGGCACGGTTATGAATAATGTCAGCTTGCCAAAATAGACATTGAGCCGCATCGGGCCGTCTTAATGCTATATACACATCTGATCCTGCGCTGCAAGCAAGCCTAGACGGATAACCAACCGCATCTGTTTCACAGCTCGGGTATCTACTCACAGCCGGAGTTCCATGACTGTACGCGTGAGTCCTAGCAGTGATTGTTGTGCAAAGAGCCCTGAGTGTCACTGCCAATTACCACATCCTGGAGGCACGGTTCCATACAATGCCGACTGGCATAATGATGATAGTCGTAATGAAAATCTACAATGGTAGTGACATAATGCTAATCATGGATCTGAGAGGCCGTCTTCTATATTGCATCATTGAACGCATAGGATCATTTACATAGATGGAGACAGTTATTGTCTCTACAGCCCTTCTAATACATCAGCAGAGAAAGCTTGCTATTATCACTCCAGACCTCACATCTCCGTCACCACAACTCGTTCAGGAGACTGCTGCAAGACTTGTTTTCCATCTAGCTATATAATAAAAAGAAAATCACCGCACTTGTAGGCATTGAAAAGGCAAACAGCTGTAAGTGCCAAGTCGCCAGTTTGCCGGCCCGGCAAGGCACCCTCTCAACATCCATTCACTAGATAAACAAACGGAATATATGTGACGCGTGCCTCGTTTTCTTCTCTGTGTATTTCAGAGAATTGAGCCAATGAAAAAATAGGGGAAGGAAAAAAAAAAGCTCGCACATTTTCATCACCTATCTTTTCCTTTCTTCCGCACAACTTTGTTCCCTCCCCTGCATGCAACACACTCGTTCATTATCAACTGCAACAGCATTTCGACTTTCTCACACTCTCTCAATTTCAAACGTTTCTGTTCTCTTCATTTCTTCTGAAGCCTTCTTAAACCAGGTATGAAACTTGTCCTGCTTTCTCCCTTCTGTTGTGTCATTGTCACTCCTGTATCACCTTGAGCTGCTCTTCCCGAACAAACTCTTCCCGCAACTCCCATCGACAGCCCGTTGCAGAGCAGATCCTCGCTAATATCGTATTTCTTCCAGTCTTATTACTATACTTAAGTACTCAGCAAGACCATTCCAAGTATGCCTCCTCTCTTCCTGGCATTTATGCAGGCAAAAGATTAACCCACCCTCCACAGTGGCGAGCATGAAAGACTCTGAGGCTGGCGCCGTCCCCCAGCGCAAAATGGGCAAGTTTCGAAACGCCAAGAAGCATCTTCTCGAGGCCAGGTTCCTCATGGGTGCGGCCGTTGGTGTCTCCCTGCTCACTGCAGTTCTCGTGATTAGCCTCCTGGCAGCTCACTGCGGTATGATGCCCTCCCGGCTGAATCAGAAGATGCCATGATTACTGACCAAATGCAGCTGGCCTTGAAAAGCTACTGGCTGCTCACAGAGGTTTCGCTTTCGCGAGCCAGCAGGCATTCCCAATGGCTAACCACAAGCTCGGTCGCCGTGATGTTGACTGCGACGAAACTGACTCGACCATGTCTGGCTCTGCTGATGAAGTCGTTTCACTGGTTCTTGATACTGGTTCTATCGCTGCCGCAACGCAGACTCTTGCAGCCAAAGCCGTGGTTTCTGTCACCAGTATCCCCATCTCGTAAGTAAAATGTCCATCTTCAATAGAAATCCTTCTGCTCACACCTTGACACAGTACTCAAACGGCCACGTTGACCATCTACAGCATCATCACCCCATCTCGGCCGGCGATCGTGACCAAGACAAAGACCATGACGACTTCAGTCCTCCCTCCTCCAGAGACATCCGTGTGCTCGGCCTTTAGCACTACGGTTACTGTCACCGTGACCGTCGTGCCTACCCCTAGCCCTTGGGCCTCTAGCTCTGTCCTCGGCGACGTCACTGTGACTGCTGGCGCATCAACCATCACCAATGCCAACACGGACGTTTCTTATACCAGTGGGCTGCCGGATGCCACCATCTCAGGAAATCCGTCGACGGTCACTGACGTTGATGTTTTCATGACTGGCTTGCCGGACGTGACCATCTCTGGAAATCCATCCACAATAACCAACGTCCTCACCGATGTATCTCTCACCAGTGGTCTTCCAGATGCAACTGTCTCCGGCAATCCGTCGACTGTTACTGCAATCCAGACCAGCCTCTCTCTCACTCCAGAGCCAGTCACTTCGTTTGTCACCGTAGTCATCTCTGACCTCTTTGGTCCATCAACCAGTTCTTCCATCCCCGATCTGGTGACAGTCACCGCCATATCTACCATTAGGACAACCGTCACCACCATCGACGCCGCTCCATCTCCCATAATTGTCACCGTTACAAGCGCCTACCCTGAGCCTGCGATGAGTACCTCGACGGTTTCCTCTGACAGCTCTAAAGCCGGCGCTCAGACGTTCCGTCCAAGCGCCCTCACCCAGACCATCACCGCGACCAGTGGTCAGCTCGCCACGATCACTACGACTGTCCTCATTCCATCGGTGTTCTCTGGCACCAATGGCACTGCGAGCGGGTATCCATCTGGTACCGCAACGAGCATCATTATGCCCTCTGTCCCAGTCATTGTCTCTGGCAGCAGCAAGGGCATGGAGCCGATGAGCAATGCTCTCTGCCTTATCATGGCGGCTGCAGCCGTCATGTCTATGCTTTAACAGAATCCTTTAGTCGGTACTCTTGGAGATACCATTGGGAAGATGATTTACTGTATGTAGGGGGCACATGAAAGAACTATTTCGGCTGATTTACTTTTTAATTTTCTTCCTTTTCAAACTAAAGGCAACCAGGGGGAACTGGATTAACTATGGGTGGTGGACTGGCCATCGGATAAGGAATGGCCATGTTTAATATTTCAGAACATCTTATGCAGTTGGGAATCACAGGTTATGATATAATCGCAAAGTTTCTGATGGTCAGAAAAGTTTGAGTGATAAGAGAACAATTCATGACCCAGTAAACTGTATGATATCTTAAACTTAAAGTCATCTAATCCAAAACGCTTTATCCATCATTAGAACATGGATGGAAGAAACGAGAAACCTTTGTCCAAACGCCTCCATCTTGCCCCAAGTGGCTGCCCCTAGGACTCCAAATGCCATCATATCCAATTAGTACCTATAACAACGACTCAGGCATATATGCCCCTCGTCCTGAAACTAGAGAGTCTCTTCTTTTTCGCCCTCGTTCATTTCAAACGAGGCCGGATCAATAGAGTAAATCCGTCCTCAAAGACAAATAATAAAAGAGAGCACACTTCTTGAAATCACTCAAGTGAGCAATGTCCCGCTATCGTTGCCCACGCGCATTTTCTCGTGCTTGTCTGGCTTTCCAGCTGTCTCTGATCCGACCAGCAGCGCCGTAGAGGTCATTAACTGAAACGCGGTCATTGATACTCTCTAGGACGCTTGAAACTGTACTCGTGTGATTTGCCTCGTGTTTGTCGTCTCTGAAGCGGAGAATACGCCATCTCCGTTGATCATCCTGATTGCACTCCACGATGCGATCGTTCAATGGGTCGTTCAAGCCTTTCAACGTCTCCCACTCGTCTTCCGTAATGTAAAGGTCATCGAAGCGAGCATATTTTTCCGGGCCATCGCCTTTGAAAACGAACAGCTCTGCTTTTGGTACGCTATCATAATCGATAAAGGGCTCTGTAATACCCTCTTTGCGTTCCCATTCATCTGGCTCAACAAGCGGGAACGTAAGTCTCATCCGTAGATCAATGGTGTTTTCTTCCGGTGGTTTCCACTTAAGAATGTGCGGATCGGTGCCGTGCTTGTAGGGAGTATTCCGGCATGTGAAAATAAGGCCATCATTTCCATGCTTCAGTTCTGGCAAAATCTGTTTAAACATCATCTCGATACCGTAACCTAGTTGAAACGGCTTCATTTCCATGTAGAATGGCTGGTACTGTAGCTCGTCTGGATATTCCTTGAACATCTTTTTGTACGGCGTATACAACCGTTCTCTAAAATAAGCCAGCCGCTTATCAAGAGATCGATCCATGAGTTTATTGCCATCCATTACAAGACAGTCAAAAACGAGAAATCGAGGCTCCGTTCCTCCATCGGGTCGCTTGTCCCACACCAGTTCACCGTCAACAAGCGTTGCTGTGTGGAAAGCACTGACGTCCGTCTCGCGCGGGAAATGCAGACTCTTATTGGTGATGTACCAATAATCATTCTTGCGATCAATCAAATAGTGTGCCTCTCCCTGGTTCTCATCTTCGGTCAGGTAGAGAAGGTAGCGAATTCCGTCGGATTTCTCGCAAACGTAGTAGCTGGCACTTTGTTAGCCACCAAAGTTCAAGAGGGCTGGGTATTCGTCGATGAATGCCTTACTCTTGTTTCGTCAATTCGTCCAGATGTTGTCGGGCAAAGCTGACGGGCTGCGCACCCGGGAAACTAGTCTGTTGTCTGCCCAGCAGCTCTGCCACTTCTCGCCGCATGGTATGCAGGAGCTGGCCCTCCGCTTTGATGCCGGGCTCATCAATTGACCCTATGGGCCCGTCTGTCTTGTTGGGCTCCATTGTTCGTCGTGCTGGCCTTGGTCAAATCGGCGCGTCGCAGCTCGGCGATGCTGCAGGATCAAGATCGCCGAGAGAAGCAAAGAGCCAGTTGAGTCCCAGTCTCCAAGAGAACGATGTCTGTAAACGATTTGGTGCTACCTGATTGAGCAGCAAGCGCGCTCGAGGCTGGACACCTCGTGAGCGTGGAGCGTAGCGTAGTAGGAGTAAATTGGAGGCCGGAAGAGCTGCGATCAAGACGCTGTGACGTGCAGCACTACCAGCTCTGTTGCCGTGCGCTTATCGATAAGGCGCAACAGCCGGAGCGAATATGTAGGAAAGTCGGCTCGGAAATCTATGAATTTATATTCAAAGCATGCTGCGGGAAAAAACAGAGGAAAAGAGAAGAGAGAGAGAAATGTCTTTATTTGGACAATTTATGCTTTCTGTAAATTTTAGATTACCATCGTAAATGCCTCAGTCAAAGAAAGCAAGGCGAAAGCACCCAGCTGCCAGCGCCGTCGCTGGGCAACGTTGAACCTTAGGTAGGTAGGTACTACATAGAGATACAAAGATACGACTCCAACGCAAATCGACCGAAATTGAATAGAGATTAATTGCCATCTAATTATAGAGTATCGCATGATGATATCACCTATTTGGTATTCAGATAAGAAGCAAATTGCTCCCGAAACGGCGCCAAGAGCGGCCTGCCAAGAATATTAGATGTATCGAGGCGGTCGTTCTGAATGAAAAAAATCATCTTCTTGGCCTTTCCTTTCAAATTAGAAATTCATCATCATGTTAATCCATCCCAGTGGAAGCTCGCTAATTGTCGTCTATTTTGTCGACCTCCGCCCTGGCCTCTTCCCACTGCTGCTTGCTCTTGCGTGCCCACTCAACTTGACTTCTCGCGTATGCCAACTGCCGATACTATTAGCAACAAAATTTGAAGATGATTGGGTGGTGGCTTTTCGGCTGTTGTGGACTTACCATATATCGCCTCAAATCATCTTCCTTGTCCTTCTGGAACCGCTTCAAGTCGCTAAGCACACTGGCACTGGCATCCTTGACATCTCTTTCAGAAGCCACTTGCGCCTGTTCTAGCTGCCCTATAGACTCACGCGTCTTTCCGATAGTATCTCGGCGAGTTCGCTCAGGGTCTACGTCCACGACTCCCTGCACCGCATGGCGGATTGGACCAAATATCTTGTTTGTTATAGAGTTTGTACTGGGCATCTTTCGATGTGTAATGGTCGACGCACTTCTTTCGGGGACGCCTTGGTTAACAGACGGAGGATTCGACGGGAAATCGCCATGAGTCGGTGGGAAGTCGGAGTCTATGGATTCAGTATCCTCTTGGCTTCCATCGCGTCGATGCTGTGTCGGCGGCTCTCTAAGACTTGCCGACCGCTTAGGAGGGGGAGATATTTGCTGACTGCTCGAAAGGTACTGTTCAATGCGCCTCGCTTCTGCTTCACTGCGCTCAAGCTGGTCCAACAGGGCTCTCTTCTTGTTGAGCTCCTCAGTTGTCATATCTTGCTGCACACGCTTGAGGACTCTATACCGCAAGACGCTTCTGACAACACCTGCAAACTGGGCATTCTCTCTCATTGGCTCTGCAAAACTGGCGCCCAGAGTGCCAGAAAGTTCCTCAGTCGCAATATACGAAGCGTCGGCGGCTTGACCTATTCGTTCAATGGCTGGTCCCAGGGACGGGGCTTGCTCTGAAAGAGCAAAGGCGTTGTATCTTGATCCCAGTTCGCAAAGATCTGCTGCTAAAGATGATAGATGGCTGAGAGTTCGGCGATTGACCTTCTCCATGGGGCCTGTCAAAAGCTGTTCCAGCTCCTTAATCGACGCCTCATAAGAAATGAAATACGGGTCAAGCTCCTGCTCGCTGAGATTGGTTGCATCCGTTGGGAAGCGTTCGATCGCGTGCGCCGCACCTTGGATGACAGAAGCATTCAGATCGGCGCCCGTACCTGCTGAAGTCTTGAGCTTCGATGAGCTCGAAGGAACCGGAAGAAAGCTATGAGCAAGTGAAGGGTTCGCGGTGTCCAATGGCGGTGCTTTCAAGATGATCTTGGGTATGGAGGCAACTGGGTGAGCGTGCAAGACCTCGCTCTAATAGTACGTTAGCAAAATATAAGAAAAAAAAAACCTTAAAAGAGGAGAGGAAAGCCCATTACCCAGCTCGAATTTGGATCAAGAAACCTCCACCAAACTCCGTCTTCTCTTACGGCGTCCATCCGGCGACAGCGATTCAAAAATACCATTAGCATGCGCTTTCGTAAATCGATAATTTGCTGATCTTGCTTTGCACTTGTGGGATTCGCAGCGTAGTCGGCCATAGTATGCTTCTCCGGAATGGGAGGGATAACGAGAGTCGGGTGAAGACGGGTCAAGGCATCTCTGAGCGAGGCAAACTCAGAGTAACGACGACGAACCTCTAAATCCTAATTCCGAAGTTAGACGACGATAATACAGCACGACAGCTGAGTGCGACTCACTCCTGTTTTGATCGTGTACACGATAAACCTCCCTCCGCTTTCTACGCTTTTACCCGCATCCGTAATCATAATTGGCATGTTCGGATTCTCATAGAGGATTTGCTCGATACGGCTGTTGTATCCGCCTGGCCTCCGTCGCGGAGGAGTGTCCTCCCTCAGAACGTCATCATCGTCAACTTGGTCAATGCCATGGCTGAATGGCTGACGTGGTGACTGGCCAACGTCGCTCCCAGTAGAAGGGGTATGAGAGGCCTCAAAAACGCCATCTAGATTGTTCAACTGCCGTTAGTTTTGCCATGGTTCTCATCGGGATACACCAGCGACCCATTTTGGAGTAAGAGACCCGGAGGCGCTCCTGGGGACGAGGTGCAATGGACTTACAGTCTCTTGATGTCGGCGAGCTCGGAATTGCCGACGACGAGGTCTGTGAATCCCGGCGATCGAAGCTGGTTCCGTAAGGATTGTTGTCTTCGTCGTTCCACATGATGACAGCCCTTTTGTGCGGTTCTTTCTATATGCGAATATGGTCCTGGAATCGAAGCGCGGCTGTGGTCGTGGCCTTGGTTTGTCGAAATGGCCTGAATCTGCTCTAGCAGTGCCTGGACGACGATGAGCTCTGGGGCAACTGCGGCGGGGCGGAGTCGTTTAAGCCTCTGGGACGTGGGGTCAAGATCAGGGTATGCAAGTCGCTGTGAGCGCTGTCGCCATCATCCAGCAAACGCAAGGACAAGATGCTGCGGCCAGGTGAGAGAAATTCCAGATTTTAAACGACGATGGTAGGCAGAAGCGGAGAGCGAGCTGGCGGGTTGCGAAGCTTCGGGCGTTTCTGGCGCAGGGCGAAACAAGAACCTGCTAACGGTCTGATGACGATACAGCGCGCGCACGGGCCACCTGCATTTACGTGCATGTACCTTGCCTGCAAAAACACTGCGCCAGGCATGGCTGGGGCGCAGGTTCGCCGTAGGTACTTGGACTTTGACGGGTAAAAGTGAAGCGATTCTTAGTACGTTCGCAACAAGGCCTCTATGCCTTTTAAGTGCAGGTGGTTACCACCTATCAATGACGCTTTTACTCTCTTTGGGCTGTGCCTGTACATCATCTTGCATTGTTGCTTCACATCGGTCTGCGTTCGTCTCTCAGCTGCCGCTCCTGGGTTGATCAATTCAATGTTTGCATTTTCTCTTTTGCATTTTTATAACTCATCGTCCTGACTGCCTAGTACACACAAGCTCCCTTGATGCAAAACGCTGGACTAAGCTATCCTTCTCTATACATCCTCTTATGCATATTTGAGAGCCCGTGTCCATTTCTAGGTACACTGAAGAAACTATTGCGGATGCAAATCTCTCCATTATTTGCAGCCCTGTAGACAGTATGGATCGGTTACTGCGTAAATAAAGAAACGGTATATCGCCCAACTCGCCATGTCAATGTAACTAGCTTCGCAAATGCTCATCGGCGTCGAGGATTCTCTTCAAAATCGTCGCTACGGACCGTGGCAGCATCGCTCCGAATTGACTCCTTCGAGTCGTTAGAAGCGTCAAGATTGCATAGCATGGACGAGGTGTCATCCTGCTCAGTGGCTGTTGTTTCAACAGTGCCTTTATTTATTTGATCATCGAATCGCGGCGTAGTTGTTTCAAAGCGCATGTGTGCAGCTGAATGACTGTTTGCAGCTGAATGATCGATCCTGATGATTGCTCTCTGTTTAGGCTCTGGAGAGGGAGGGGGAGAGCTGGCAATAGTAGATGCCGCTCCAGCGGGTAGGTTGAATGCCCTATAGAAACGCTGCCACCATGTAGGATGACTTGATGGACAATCATCCGGAGCTCGGCTTGATTCTTTGCGAGAGTCTTCTGTTTTTGGTGGCTCAGGAGCTGTTACAACAGGATATGTAGGATGTTGTGTTCCCTGTGGCAGATATATTGGAGTCCTCGCGTGGATTTGAGCAGTATGAGCATTCATGACACCAAATGGCTGCACCGGTAACGTCTGGGGTGATTGCAAAAAATGAAGAGGGAAGTTTTGTGGCATTCCATTCCCGAAGGCGAGGTTTTGTGGCACTGAATGTGGTATTGATCTTGCTGTGTCCTTCCGGGTGAATTGGTAACGCCGTTCTCTTTGCACTATAGGCGCATGATTCGTTTTGGTTTCATTGCGAAAGATTCTCGCTCGACCCGCACAATACATCCAGACAAGTGACAGGATGATGAATGCAACAACAATGGAGAATATGATGCCAAACCGTGTCGCTGAGTTGAGACAGTGCCACCCGAGGCAAGTGTCGGAACGGCGAAGATAGTGGGCTTCTTTTTTGGCATCGAAGCTTGACATGGCCATAGCCAAACTTGGTGAGCAGAAGTGAGGCGATCAAAGACAGATTTGATAGTATCCCGTTGAATATCGCATAACGCAGAGTGTAGCACCCTAAATATGGGGTCCTTCACGAGGAAATTTAGCACGAGTGTCGTAATATACATACAATCAGATATTGCTGTTGATGTAAGAAGATAAGAGCCCATTCAAGAAGATAGATATCGGAGGACTGGCGAGAGTCTCCATCTGCATGGCAGCTGGCAGAGCGCATAGGACACTCCCCTAGAACAAGCTGCCAATGACTCATTGGCAAATAACATAGACACTATTTCTTGAACATCTCATCAATACATGTTGATAAATTGATGAAGTAAATAAGATTCAAAGTATGATCTAACATAAGTTTTTGTAAACATAGTATTTACACAAGTATTATATGCGTTTAGTGAAGAAAGAGAACTCTCAGCTAAGTAAGCCTGTGAGGGACACGCAGTTCTATCACACCTCTAAGAATATTTTGAATGGTACACAAAGCTTCGTAGAGATCTTAGAAATGCTATCTTGTATTCAGTTATTGTAATGTAACTACTAGAAATTCATCAACTGCATAGGATTGCCTAGAGTCTGGAGCTGGGCAGAGAGCGGCCTTGGTCTGGCTCAGGGGCATCAAAATATTTGGCGTTGTCACTTCAAGAAAAAGGCCAGAGAGAACAAACTGTAAGAGAAATTGTAATGAAACTTTATTTAAATATGTTTTCCAAGAATTTTGATTCAAAGTGGCCATGACATTGATGTTCTTTGTCAGTATAAAGCGAGGCTCCTTACAGATCCGCAGCCGCTAAGGCAGCGTCGCGGAGCGCACGGGCCACCTGCACTTGGCTGAGCTACTCTTCATGGAATTTCTGGTTCGCCTCTTCGAATGTTCCCAAGACTTGTGATATCAACCCTTCCGGCAGCCAATTCTCAGCTCACGGCGCCAATTTCATCCGCGTTTGGCTCGCGGCGTTTGCCATGATCTAGTACAAAACTGATGAACACCATTGGCTGTTACCTTCGAGGCGCTACATTGGCTTGACGCGTTCTTGCGATTTCGCCCGACTTTACGCACCCCCCGATTTCCTCACAGGCATTGAGCCAGATCCTCAGGCATGGCGGCCCTTCAGAACGGCGCCGCGAACGGTGCGGCAAATGGAGACGTTTTAAAAGCCCCAAAGAGTGCCCGATTCTCCGACATCCCCTCTGCCATCGATATCCCCGTCCAGGGCGACCAGGAAGACGAAGCGGTCGAAATCGATCTCGAAGTCCTTGTCGATGATCCGACGGAACTGTGTACCCTATTCGAAAACGAGCACGCGGCCAAAACTTATTGGATGACGGTCGCGCTGGCGTATGCGAAGCAGCGGAAAATCGACCACGCCATCGAAATGTTGATCCGAGGCGGCAACGCCATACAGAGCGGCGGCAACCCACGCGATAAGGTTAGCATGATATGCTGCCTCTGTTGGATGTATTTGTGGAAGAGCCGAGAGGCTCCTCGCGTTGCGCCTGACGATTCCAGTGCGTCGGAGGCCAAAACGAAAGAGTACTATCTGCAGCTCGCAACATCATCCTTGAACGACGCCGCACGTCTCAACCCGTCTTTCTCGCCCATCTTTCTCGCTCGTGGAGTTTTGCTACTACTCAGAGCCTCACTACAAGGACCATCGAAAACCGCGGGAAGCCTAGGGACAGAAAAGGGGGAGCTCCTGAAGAACGCCGCCAAGGCATTCGATGATGCACTCCGGGTCTCTCAGGGCAAAAACGTGCTGGCTTTGATGGGGAAAGCTCGCACTCTGTTCTCCATGCACAAGTATCCCGAAGCTCTGGCTGCATATCAAGATGTGCTGCAGAAAAGACCCGATCTAGTCGACCCCGACCCTCGCATTGGAATAGGCTGCTGCTTCTGGCAACTTGGGTTTAAAGAAGATGCCAAAGTAGCGTGGGAGAGATGTTTGGAAATCAACCCCGATTCCAAGGTTCCCAAGAGTCTTCTCGGCCTTTACTATCTTGATGCTAGCGGTCATGTTCCGGTTAACAGCCCAGAATTTCCCAAGCTTTACAAGCGGGCCATGATCGACTACATTCAGGATTCTTTTAAACTTGATAAAGATGTTCCTATCACCTGCTCTACCTTTGCGAGCTACTTCTTGTCTCGAAAGATGTGGGACAAGGCAGATAAGCTAGCTCACAAGGCCATTCAATATACCGATGTCAACGCCGTTGCGAGTGACGGATGGTATTTGCTAGCGAGAAAAGCTCACTACAACGGCGATTTAGAGCGTGCCAGTGACTACTATCGCCGCGCTGACGATGCTCGTGGAGGTACTGAGACCGGCTATCTTCCTGCCAAGTTTGGTGTTGCGCAGCTATCTGTCATGAAGAACGATCTTGGAGAGGCGAAGCTGAGGCTAGAGAAGATCATCCAGCAAACCAAGAACCACGAGGCCATGATTCTTTTGGGAACCATCTACGCCGAAGAAATCTTTGCCAACCAGAGCAGTGATATCAAGGAGGATAGATCCGCAGAAATGAAAAAAGCAATTGCTCTGCTGGAGGGCGTTAGGAATTCTTGGAAAGATCCTAAGAAGGCTCTGTCTCCGGACCCTTCCGTCCTTCTGAACCTAGCCCGACTATATGAAACAGACAGCCCTGACAAAGCACTTCAGTGTTTACAACAAGTTGAGCAGCTTGAGATCGAACAGATTCCCGAATCAGAGCACCCAGCAGACGTTCCCGCTTCCGAACTTCAGGCAGCTCTCCGCAAGTTCCTCTCGCCTCAGCTTCTAAACAACATTGGCTGCTTCCATTCTCAGGCGGAGAAACATGATCTGGCCAGTGAGCTATTTGAGGCTGCGCTAAGTGCTTGCATGAGAGCTGGTGAGAAGGATCCCACAATGGACACCGACGCCTTGGTAACTACTATCAGCTTCAACCTTGGCCGAAGCTATGAGGCTCGGGGAATGATAGACAAGGCGGTGGAAGTATATGAGGGCCTCCTTAACCGTCACGACGATTATACTGACGCCCGCACACGGCTTGCGTATATCAAGCTAAGAAAAAATCCCAACAAGGAGGGTCCTGATGCTGTGGCAAAGCTCTACCAAGAGAATACCGCGGACTTGGAGGTTCGAGCACTCTATGGATGGTATCTTGGAAAAGTCCACTCCAGAAAGCGCCCGGCAAACATTCAAGAAGACCACGAGTTCCGTCACTACAAGCACACGCTACAAAACTATGATAAGCACGACAGGTATGCCCTGGTCGGAATGGGCAACCTGTACCTTCTGCAGGCAAGAGAAATGCGTCGTGAAACAGAACCAGAGAAGCAGAAGAGAAGCGCGATTTACTGCAAGGCTGTTGAGTTCTTTGAGAAAGCTTTGTCACTGGACCCAAAGAACGCCTATGCCGCACAAGGCATTGCCATTGCTCTGGTGGAAGACAGGAAAGATCTCAAGACGGCTCTCACCATTTTCAACAAAGTTCGAGATACTGTCAAAGACTCTCATTTGTATGTGAACTTGGGGCATATTTATGCTGAACTGAAGCAATTCACCAAGGCCATCGAACACTATGAGATGGCTCTGGCGAAAGACGGCAAATCAAATGATCCAGTCATTCTCTCATGCCTTGGCCGGACGTGGTTAAACAGAGGCAGGGCAGATCGAGATGTCGATTCATACAACAAAGCCCTCGAATGTGCTAAAAAGGTAAGCATACAGCTGACATGCGGGGTATACTGTGATTTACTAACCGCGACTTGCAGGCGCTTGAGGTGGCTCCGGACCAAATACATTACAAGTTCAACGTTGCCTTTGTTCAGATTCAGCTTGTGACAACGATCCAAACTCTGTCAGAAAGCAAACGGACAGCTGAGCAGCTGGAGGAGGCGTCACAGGGTCTCGAAGCCGCAATTGAATCGCTGGATGCGATTGCTGCCCATCCTCAAACGCCTTATCCCAAGCATGACGTTGAGCAGCGTGCCAATATGGCTCGTAACACACTTCGCAAACAGCTTGAGAGAGCTCTAGGAAAGCAGAAGGAGTGGGAGGAGAAGAACAAGGAAAAGATTGTGGCTGCCAAAGAACAACGAGAGGCCGAGATTAAGAAGCGCGAAGAAGAGCGACAAGCCGTTCTAGATAAGGAACGAGAACGACAAGAGAAGATTCGGAAAGAACGTGAGGCCATTGCCGCCCGCGATAGGGCACAAGCAGAGCAACGAGCTGAAGAGGAGCGCGCGCGTCAAGAGGCAGAGATGACTACTGATGAGGAGACGGGAGAAAAGATCAAGAGAAAGCGCAAACCAGCGGCGCCACGCGCTGCAGCCGGCGAGGGCAAGCCCAAGAGATTATCCAAGAAGAAGAAGGCTGATGCGGACGATGACGAGGGCTCTGAAGAAGAGAACCACACCAAGAAGAGAAGACGCCTCACCAAGAGGGAGAATTCCAAATTCAAGTCTGCCGAAATTGTTGTCGACTCTGATGAAGAAGAAGCCAATGACGATGACGACGATGCTTTGGACCGTGCTGAAAGAAACTTGGAGAGAGATGAGACACCTCTTTCCGAGGCTGACGAAGACGCTGGCCGCATGGACGTGGATGAAAAGGAAGGTCGCGATGAAAGAAACGACGACGAGGACGAGGATGAAGACATTGGTGCTCCTCGTTCTCAAGCCAAGAGGACGCGCAGAGGCCGAGCAATCGCAGAGAGCGATGAAGAGGACGAAGATGCGGAGCCCAGCGGCGCTGCGGCGGCAGATGAGGACAATGAATAATAATTGCTAGTATCTCTTTTTCATCATGCATATTTGTTTTCTGTTTAAGGGAAAAGGATTTCATAGTCCAGAGCTTGCACAATGTATATTAGCTTCCTCTTTATCAATTAAGGGAAACAACGAGAAGAAAAAAAATCAAGTAAAAATAAGCGAATTTGTTTTAGATGGAGATGGGGAGGTTTTACAGAGACATTAGCATAATTGACATTATAGATTATTCTATCCAAGTTATCCTATATCCGGCGTTTTGTTTTTTCTACCCACACTGGCCAATCCGTGAATTTGCTCTCTTTTTTGTAAACAGAAAGAGGTGATATCACTCTCTAGTCAATGAACCTATTACAACTTTTTAGAGCAAAGTAGTCTATGAAGCCACTCTCCTATTTTGGTTTAAAAGAGAAAAAAAATTGTCGCACACCGCCTTGGGGCAAAAAAAAAATGCATTTGCTGCCAACAGATGTACCGGCGCCGCACATGAATATCCCTATTCTTTGTTTTAAAAAGCGAAAACCTGGTCCTCGAGCTTGCTGACGTGACGAGCCTTGGCAAAGCCGAGACCCTCGGTAGCCTTCTTCAGGCCGTTAATCATGGGAGGGGGGCCACATAGGAGGATCTTGACATCGCTGGCGGGCTTGGGGAGGTATTGCTAGTGCACGTGTTAGTATCAGCCGAAACAATGTTCAACGAGGAAGAAGACGTACAGTAATCATATCGGCAGTGACGAAACCAACGCCACCGGTCCAGCCTTCCGGAGGCTTGTCCAGCACGTAGTGAACGCGGAAGCCACTGTCCTCCTTGGCCAGGGAGTCGAGGTCCTCCTTGAGAAGAATATCCTGGGCAGTGACGTTGGCGAAGATCAGATCCACCTCGGTCTTGTCGCCGGTAGCACGTCCACGGATGATGGCGCGAATGACCTGGAGCATGGGGGTGATGCCAGTGCCTCCAGCAATCATACCAAAGTGGCGAACCATGTTGGGAGTGTAGACGAAAGCGCCCTTGGGGCCACGAATGCGAATTGTCTGGCCGACCACGAGAGAGGCCATATGCTTGGAGATGTTGCCCTGAGGATAAGACTTGATCAAGAGGTCGACGAATCCAGGCTGGTGGTCGCCAGAAATAGGGGTATACGATCGGACGATTTCCTGGACAGTTCCATCAGGCTGAGGAAGGTGAGCGCCAATAGAGATGTGCTGGCCGATGGGAAGACCAAGGATGTGCTGTTGCGAGGGGAGCTTGAATCGGTAGCTGCGAGTTTTTGTTGTTAGATCTGGCGAAGCTTTGCGATTTGAGGAGGGGAAAATTTGGTTGTGCACTTACATGGCCACATTGTGAGAAATGACAGTCTTCTCCTGAAGAGGGAACTCCTGGAAGACGTCCGGCTTCAGCACCTTCTTGATCTCTATAGAAGGGGGCAATTAGTCTCGATACAGCGTATAAAGCGCAGAAGCCACTCACGGAAGCTGAAGTAGTTCCAGGTGCCGAGCACAACGGCCAGCACAGCAGCATACGGCGTCCAGTCAATCTTGACAATCATGGTGCCGACGATGAGAAGACCGGCCGGGATGTAGATGTAGTCTCGGAACCGACGCTCAAACGCGTCTTGATCAATCTTTGTGGCCATGGCGACGACGTCGAGAAGAGCAGCGAGGTCTTTCCGTCCAGAATAAGTCGCCGATGCAGGTTCTCGTTTGCGTTCCGATATTTATCGAACCTACTCGGAGGTGGGACAAAGCGGGACAAGTTAGCCACAGAGGGGGCCGCAAGCTTCGGGCTTCGCGGGCTCAAAAGGCTAGTTGGTCGGCAATTGAAGACGGCCTGCAGCAGCGAGTGCCTTGACAGGAGACGCGACGATGAGGCTGGCGCCGAATTGGAGAAAGAAAATGCTCCAGCGCTTGTCGCGAGTTTTGTCGCCGTCTTCCCTGGACGCTGAAAAGACCACGCTGGATTAGGAAATTTTGGCGGTGACGATTGCAGGGCGAGGGTTCTGCCGTTGAGCTGGGCCCACCCTCAACGAAAAGGCGGCCAAGCAGTGGCTGGCAGGCATCGGTAGAACGAATGATCCGGGTCGCTCAGTCGCGCAGCCATCGTTATCGTCTAGTATCGGCCTGGGTGCTCTGCTGCACTTGTGGAAGCTCAATACCAAGACTAGTTGGTTTAACAGACCTTCTCCCGGCAGAGCGATCGCGGATGGTGCTTCTGGATGGATGAGGAGATGCGGATGACAAGCTGCGACGGCAGACGGATGCTGATGGATACGTCATGCCACCACCAGGCACAGCGTGACGGAGCATTGCGCGCTTACAGAAAAGTCACAAAGGCCTTATCCGTCGCTGTGCTTGCACTAAGGCTCGTATATTGCTGCTGCATAAGTTGTGTTGCGATACGAAGTGCAGACTCTCCCTAATCAGGGAGGTTATGCGCCGTGAAGAGGCACCCATTCGGCAGCTGACGTCCGGCCATACGAGATGCACGGCGCAACAGACAGCACCGACATGGACTTGAATACTACAGTGCTGTGCTAGAGAGATCCCGTAATCGTATTCGACGGCCCTAATGACCAAAGAAGCTTCCAAGGCTGTCATACCCCAGCCCATGCGCCGCTCCCAGCTGGAGATGTGCTCAACGATTTCCAGACCGTTGAAACGTGCGGCTGGAGGCGCAGATTGCCCACGGAGCCAGCCAGGAGCATGGAAGATTTGACACTTTGCTAGATTGACCACATATTGCTGACCTGGCGCTGGGCACGCTAGGAAGATCAGAAATTGGAGGGACAGCGGTGATCATTGCGTGGACGTGGACAGGAGGCCAGCAAACGTTGAAGCCCCTGGCCCAACTTGCCACCCCCCTGGTCGACGAGGCGCTACGGCTCCGCCGTGGATGCACACAATGCGCATGCTGCTGTCTGCAATGAGATAGGGTAGGTGTAACAGTGATGAAAGAGCTCCCAGAGGGATATACAGCTCATGCATGAGTGTAGGCTAGATCGGGCACTGATCAGAGGTGGGCGGGCGATCAATAGAGAATTGCTGCAAGTATGTCATCAGAGGCGATAAAAATCAAGAGAGGAGAGATTGAGACTGAGATGCCTCTCCAGACAAACTGGACGTGCCACCACATGCAAAACGGCGACTGCTGCTTCGAGCAGGGCCTCGAGTCGCAATGCAGCGAAACGTGATGCTAAAATGGCATGGCATGACGAAGCTCCAGGCGGAATACGGGGTCCTGCAGTTCTAGCCGCAGCGCGAATCTAAATCCGCACGCCGCGCCATCTCACGATTGGTCGAGGCGACAGGGGAGGCACCTCGAGCTGCCAACGACGAGCGCTGCAGTGGCCGGAGTCGAATTGACTTTGCGCGCCGAGATCGAGATGTCCACCGCAATGACGCTGCGTGGTGAATCCCCAAAACATGCCTGTTGCGGACTGACGGGTGCCCCGTCCAGCATCCCGGATGGCTCCAAATACGCGGTTTCAAGCCCAGAGGGGCCTTTCTGTTCCTCTTTTCCTGGCCCCGTGAGGCGAATGCTTGGCTGTCTTTTTCGAATTGGGTCTCGTCCCGTCTCGTCTCATCCTGAACGCCGTGCCCAAACCCGCCAGTGAATGCGAGGAGCTCGACGAAATATCACACGTTCCGTCTCCCTGTGCGGCACACCTTCGTATTCTCTCCCTCTTCTCTATTTTGCCTTTTGCTATTTCCTGTTTTAGCTTTTGTGCGGCCCTCCTGCCTTTTGTTTACTGGTTATTATTATTACTCTTCTTCTTCTCCATACCCATTCTTCTCATTCTTCTCCTTTTCTCTTCTCTTTTCCTCCTTAAACAGCGGGCCAGACCGCTGGACGGGACAGTAGCCACGCCAGTAAGCAGAGCGATTCGCTTCGCCATCTGCTCGCACCGGGCCGGACGCGGCGAACGACAACGATCGAATTATTCAGCTTCTGACAACTTGCTCGTCTGCATTTGGATATAAACCTGCTTGCCGACTATTCGTCTGCGAATTTCTATTGCGCGCGTTTACGTGGCGAGCTGCCGGATTTGAGGTGGCAGGTGAAGCGCGGAAAAAAAAAAATAAACGCTTGCGGATTTCGGTACCTCATGTCGATCTCACCTCCCCAGATGCTCCCGTAACCAAAAGGCCTGTCAACCCCGAGTATCCCCTGCACCAGCTGCTTTCCCGGCGCGCAACGTCCTCGAATTCCATCGCATCTACTCGACAACACTCGAAATTAGTCGCCAAAGCCCGGCGCCTCTTCCTTTGAGAAACCCCCCGACGACATCCCCCCTGTGCCCCAGGCAGGCTTTCCCTCCGCTACAGCCCAGCGATATTACGACTCGCGTCTCCATAGCGCATTCCCACCGCTTTGTTCGTGCCTTGTTCCTTTGAAGAGGTGAAGTGCATCCCGCGCTGTCCTCTGAAAGATACCGAGCGCTGCTTTGTGACCCAAACCCGCTTTGAATTTGGTCCATTCACACCAAAGGAGTCTTTCACGGCTCTCATCTGCTTGAACGCGTTTCTGGAGTGACAAAGAAATCCCCAAAAGGCCCATGTCATTTGTCTTACCGGCTCACCCATTCATACTGCCATCTATTATCACAAGCGGGCTGAGACATTGGTCCACTGTTGGACAGTTGCAGCGCACCGTTAATACCTAGGTCATCGAATTCGCCAAGGCCCGCGGCACAGTATTCCAGATCTTCATAAATACCAGCATCTGATCCCATCTGCCCCATTATTTCCTCCGTGGTCGGCATGATTGGCTGAGACCTCGTGATAATCAGCTCATCAGCTTTCTGTTGAGGACCTCAGTCCAGCCGGCATAATGAAGTCTACGAAACACACTGAAAAGTGGAAATGGAGGTCGTCCACTGCCAGCACGGCGGGATCTCTATCCCCATACCAATATGCCACTGAATCTTCGGAGCCTGTCGTTGAAAGCAAAAAATCTCGTTCGCTGTCCAAGGCCTTTCGCTCGATGAGTAGCTCCTCCCTAGATTCGATGTCTAGTGGACCCTCTAGGTCTGGATCTTCGGCACGAAAGCTGCACAAGACGCCGTCGGGCTCAGGATCGATGATTGAAAGATTTCAGAGGAGGGTTTCTAGAGATTCTTCTATCAGCACGGCGCCTTCGGAACTTCCTGGCGGTCCCTTGGAGCCCAGTTATACGGCGATGGAAATGATTCGATATGGGTGGCTCAAGACAGACTCTTCTCTACTCAAGGCTCGCTCTGAATACCTCGTCTTGACAGATCACTCTTTGGTGAAATTTGGAAGTGCGGAAGCCGCTAGGAGTGTCTTTCCGCAGTTAACTCAAACTGGAAGCCAGGGGAAAGGCGCCCAGTCCCATTATCTACATTCTTTGACCAGCAAGTCTGTATTTGCGGAGATTCGATATGATATTCCTCTCCGCTCCATCATTGCTGTCTATATCGAAGAGACCTCAAGCTCCCGATGTGGTATCGAGGTGTGGTGGTCCTCGAGATCGCCCAAGATTGCGTCTTGTAAGGCACACTTCCACTTCGCTCTACCAAAGGAAAGAGACGACTGGTTGGCGGACATTCAGCAGGCATACAAGGCCAGGATGAGAAAAAACCCGATCCATGCGACTGTTCCAGAGAATGTCAAGATTCGTATCAACCATGTTATGCAGCCCGCAGACACATCCGATGATAGCGCCCCCCAGAGCTTGATCTTTCCAGTGGCCAAGCGTTTTGCGCCAGCAGCTCAGAAAGGGGCAGCCGCGGATGAGTCTCAAGACATTGTAGATGCTGCGACCTACTATCTTGCAATTGGCCCCTACGTGTGTTATCTCATTGAGATCCTCAAGGCGGATTATTCGACTTTGCCACGCGACTTGCTCATGAAGACTACAGATTGGGGGACGGTATCTTTGACTCGTTTCCAAGCATCAGTGGCATCTCACGAGCAAAGATTTTTGATGAGTTTTCGGTATGTGACTATGCTGCCACTTTCAATTCATCCCTTTAACTTTGTTTATCTAACGAAACGATTGTGTGTTCACAGCAAACCATTCGAACGTGAGTCTCGCCTTGAACTGGCGAGCACCTATTATCGCCGGATCATTGAAGCTTTGACAAAGATTGATCGTGTCTTGAAACCCATGTGGCCCCAGAATCTCCAACACGCTATTTTTGACATCAAGGGTCTTCCGTCACCTCTCCAGTTGACATCAGGCAATGATTTGGGCGGCCTTGAGATGAGCCTCCAGGCATACTGCGTCGCGTTTAATGTGCAAATCCCCGCCTGGACAATTGAGTGGCTGACCCCGTCAGAGCCGACCTTCCGACTGCTCGCCTCTGATGAATGGGAATACACGCCCCTTCAACTACTTGCGGTTTTCCGGGCCCTGAGATACAATAGCTTCTTCAAAGCCCTCTCTTTTCGTGATGTATCGCTTACATCGCTTGCTAACAAAAGTGACTATTCACAATATGGAGATACTGTGGTAGACACGTCTTTGAGCGGTATTTACAAACTCCCGGTCCTGATCATTCGCGGCAAATTTACTGATAGCACACTATCTAGGCGTAAAATTACCAGAGGATTACTACCAACTTCTCTCTCAAGCCACAGTATTAGAACAAGAGATTCATGCCTTGTTGTTTTCATCTGAATCCATACGACACGTTGATTTCGCGAATACTGCCGGCTTCAAACGCCAGACAAGACCACAGACAGGCAGGGGATCGGTCGACCACACTACCATGCGTAAAATGAGCTCCGAGATCATCCGACCATTGTCGATGCTACTTAAAACACAGTTGAGCCACTGTCACAGTATTACCATGTCTGGCAATCCCATTGGCTCAAGCGACGTAGCTGAACTAGGTATGTGACTCCAAATGAGAACGAGACATGAAAATCAATTTTTTTTTTTTTTTTTTTTTTTTTTTGGCTGCGCAGCCGCTGATTGCTGTCTTAGCCAATGTCTTTGCATTGGATGATGTGCATCTGAGAAAAGTCGATCTATCAAACTGTGGACTTGGCGACATTGATCTCAACAAACTTTGGTCTGGCCTTGCAGGCCAAGCTGAGACTATCGAATACATCGATACATCAGGTAACAGCGGGACTGTGGGCTTTGATACCCTCACTTATACGCTTCGGCAACTTCGCAACATCAAAAAGCTCAACATATCAGGCAATACTAGGCTCGTCTCGGAAGAACCCCTCTTCGCTGAGGGTGCGCTGCAAAGCTGGGCTCTCCAAGAGCTGGATCTATCCGGTATTGTGGTAAGTGGACCAGAATCAAATTTTTTATTATATTATTCTGATGGCTAATCGACACCTGCAGCTCAACGATACTACCGTGGTTTCTCTTGCAAGATATGTGGAATCGCCAATGTCACAAGGGCTACAAGTATTGCGCCTCAACAACTGCGGCCTTACTGGAAGCCAAGTTGCCCAACTGTTTTTCAGCATGGGTAAGGCTCGGCATATGACGGTTCATATAAATGCAAACCGGCTAGATGATGGTATTGGAAGTCTCTGCGATGCACTTGCTTCCGGCTACGGGCCTTGGAGTCTGTTCATGCAGATGATTGAATTCAACTACGAGGACAGCTTTGTCAAGCTAATGCGGGCATTGACCATCAACAAGACGATCGAATGCCTCAGCTTAGCTGGCTGCGCTACACCAGACGCTGTTAGTAGCGTGGCGTGCCAAGCTGCCTCGGATCTCTTCGCTAAGAACGACACTATCCGCTTCTTGGATATATCTGGATACGACTCTAAGCTTGACGAAGGCCGGCTGGGCAGAGAATTCTCGAGATCATTGAGCGGCATGAAATACAACAAGCGAATTGAGCACCTTCGAGTCAGAAGCCAGATGCTGAATATCAATATCGGAGATCTTGCAGAGGCTATTTCAGGCAATCAAACGCTGCATACTCTAGACTGCGAAGGCAACGATTTCAATCTTTCCAATTTCTGGCATCTAGTGAAGCGTATTGAGGGCAATACGACGATCCGGCACTTCTCCGCCTTCTCAGAAGCTGAACTTTCCAGGACAATCCAAAAATCTGCCGACGTCGACGTGCCGGTCGTTGCTCCGCGTCGCTCCTCGGGCATATTCAACAAGCTAAAGCATGAAAGGGCTCCGGTGATTGTGGAGAAGCCACTTGTTCAGCGACTGAGTGACGAGTGGGATGCCGCGATCAGCGCGCTGAACCGTGTTATTGAGAGAAATCAAAAGATCTACCATGACGAGCAGAGCCCCGCAAAGATGGCCGACCAGGGAATTGAAAATTGCGAGATAGAAGAAGGCACATTTTCGGTCGACTTTGGAGGCCTTGCCAATAAAGAATTGGAGGCCCAAAATGGCGCGGTCACCTCTCTTCGACGTGGACCCTCTACTACGAACCACGGCTCGGAAACGTTGAAAGTCATCGTATCAGCGCCATACTCAAGCGAAGATACCAGTGACGTAGTCATCAGGCCCTATTCCATTATCTCAAGTGACGGGGCTAGTAGTCCAACCTCACAGGCGAGCTCCAATAGTGAAACGGGCATGCCAACACCTTCAGAGATGGAAAGCCCCCCGGACAAAGAGCTGGGGTGGACCGACGCTCCGGTTGCGGGAGTGACTAACAACGCGACACTTGACGAGAGCTCTTTGCCTTCCGAGGGTTACGATGCTGAGATAAGCTTACTGATGGGGAGGTATCAAAGTCTTCTTGGTGATCCGACAGATCCCATTGAGGAGGAGGCAAGGTAATAAGAGGGGGAGAGAAGGGAGAGCGAAGAAAGGAAAGAAAAGGGGGCCACCCCAGCATTAGTATAAATTACAAGATATACATCTTATTGAGATGGTACAGGGGACATGGCCAGGGTGGAAAGAAGAGTTGTGGAGAGGTAGACAGCAGCGTGCTCAAACCCGGCGTTTTTTGGGATGTTATTTGGATTGCTGGCTGGCTTGCTCGCTTTGCATCGCCGGATGGATTGGTTGATTGACTGACTGATTGATTGATTGATACCCCTTGCATTTTGTCATTTTTAATCCCATGCAGACTTGGAGGTATGGGGCCGGGAAGAGAGCGCGGAGTATTCTTAATCATGGTTAATGCATTACATAGATTGGCTCATAGTAATACCCCAAGAGACTGCAACGATGATAATTGTATACTGATATGTTTTCCTCTTTCTCTTTCCGTAGCAATCAAGATTGCATCCAGGGAAGCATCTATTTATATACTTGCGCACTTACAAGGAGCTTCGTGCCCGGCTTATACGGTACAAAATTGGGTACGTACTGGCGTGAGGGGCAATTTCTTCGGCCTAGCCACGCAATTTCTCCAGCCCCAGCCTCAGCCCCAGCCCCGGCTTTCCAGCGGACTCGTCTCTCTGCAGCTCGCTCGCTGTACCTCGACAATCACGTACCACTAGCAACGTTAGCATCACTGCGGGAGTTGGCGCGAGCTTCGTCATCACCACTCTTTGAGTCTTTTAGCCATTCTTCTTCCTTTTGTCCTTGTTGAACGCCTGCTTTCTTGCCTTGGAGCTCATTCCGTTCGTTCTGTCGCCGCTCGCTCTCCTTTGTCTGCGTCTCGTTCGAGCTGCGGAGCTCCCGCGCTCCTCCTTACTTCGTTTGGACCTCCTGAGGATATAGCAAGACCCGACATCCGAGCGTCCGGCTCGAGACGCCCTCCAGCAGCAGCCTCACGATGTATTCCAACTCGAATGCCTTTTTGAACAGCGGCAACAGTCCTCGCCCGGGGACCCAGCCGCAGCAGCAGTATGGCGGCGGCTTTGGCAATCTCGCGCCTGGCCAGCAGCCGGGCCAGCAGCAGCCAAGCCCCTTTGCGCCGCAGCCCACGGGCTTCGGACAGCAGCCATTGCAGCAGCAATACACGGGCTATCCGTTGCAGGCCCAGCCGACGGGCTACCAGCAGTCGCCGCAGCCGCTGCAGCAGCAGTATACCGGCTTCCCGGGACAGGGCCAGCCGCAGCAGCAGTTCCAGACGTCGAGCGCCCCGCCGATGCCGCCGATGCCTCCTCAGTTCCAGCAGCAGTACCAGCAGCAGCAGGTGCCTCAGCCGACTGGATATCCAGCTCAGCAGCAGCCTCAACTACAGCAGCAGGTGCCTCAGCCAACTGGGTTCCCGGCTCCGCAGCAACAACAGCAGCAGCCGCCCCAGCAGCAGCCCCAGCCAACGAGCTCGACCATCTCTCCTCCTCCAATTAAGCCGCAGCCAACTGGATTCGCGGAAGTGGCCGCGTCTTTCCAGACTGGGGGCACGGCCAAGCCCAAGGGACGAAGAGCATCCAAGTCACAGACCAAGATTCCCAACATTAGACTGTCTTTTATCACGGCCGCCGACCAAGCAAAGTTCGAGACGCTCTTCAAGTCCGCTGTGGGAGATGGCTCGGCGACAATGTCTGGAGAAAAGGCCAGAGACCTTTTGCTGCGGTCCAAGTTGGATGGCGACGCGCTGTCACATATTTGGTAAGAGATATATGACTTTTGTTTCTTCCCATAAGCTATCAAATATACCATCATTGCTAGCAGACGACTAACAAGGGGCAATCTTAGGACATTGGCTGATACTACGCGAGCGGGACAACTCTACTTTCCTGAATTCGCCCTTGCCATGTACCTTTGCAATCTGAAGCTTACCGGCAAGACACTGCCACCTACTCTACCTGAGCACGTAAAGAACGAGGTTTCCAGCATGGTTGATATTATTAGCTTTGCTGTTCCGGACGAAGGCCCCGCGACGAGCCACGCAAACGTGCCGACCATCGAGCAACCGAAGCCGCAGCCACCTCCACCATCAAACGCCCAGCTTCTCCAAGCGCAGATGACAGGCTTTCCTGGAGCGCAGCAGCAGCAAGGCTTTGGAGGCCAATCGCAAGGCCTTCAGCCACAGCCAACGGGCTTCGCTAACTTGCAGAACCCTCAACCGACAGGATACGGCGGCCCTCTCCCGCCATTGCCTCCCATGCCCACTGGATTCGGTGGACCTGGAGGCATGGCAGCACCGCTGAATGCTCAACCCACGGGACGGCCCGGCCAATGGGGTCTTGTCAATGCCCCTGCGACTGGACTGCCTAACATTGACGCGCTGCAGGCTCGTATGATGCCCCAGGCCGGCCGCGAAGCGGGCTCTTACACAACCGCTGGTCTTCAGGGCAATGCTGTTATTCCATGGGCTATTACCAAAGAGGAGAAGACTAGATATGACGCCCTGTTCAAGGCCTGGGACGGACTCAATAAGGGCTATATTGGCGGTGACCAAGCTATTGAGATCTTTGGCCAGAGTGGTCTTGAGAAGCCTGACCTGGAAAGAGTTTGGACACTGGCCGACCACGGTAACAAGGGCCGACTGAATCTGGACGAATTCGCTGTTGCTATGCATTTGATCTACAGGAAGTTGAACGGATACCCCATGCCCAACGTTTTGCCCGCGGAACTTGTCCCTCCTTCTACTCGCAACTTTAGCCAGTCCATTGGCACTCTGAAATCGCTGCTGCACGAAGAATCGGACCACCGTAAGAACTCTGGTGCTGCGCTACTACCGCAAAAGACTGGCGTCAGCTATATGAAGAACCGTTCATTCAGAGGTAGCCCTGCCCCTGCTGCAGGCGGACGTAAGGATGCCACAGTATTTAGGAACGATGACGAGGACTTTGGCTACAGGTCCAGTGCTCGCCGAAGGCTCGGAGGGGCTAACTCACCCCGACCTGAATCTCCAGGCACGTCTTCTGTTGGATCCAACGATGACCTGACTCTCGATGAGCTGAGGAAGAAGGTTAAGGAGAAGCAAATCTTGCTCGACGCTATGGATTTTGCCGATGAGAAGAACAATGAAGAGGACGACATTCTAGACCGACGCGATCGGCGTGAGGCGGAGGAACTCTACCGCCGCATTCGACGCATCCAGGACGATATTGACTCGCATCCAGATGCCGCACTGGCTGTTGGTAACTCTGACGCTGAGACGAGAGCTCTGAAGCGCCAGCTCCAGAAGCTCACAGACAGAGTCCCTGAGCTTGCTTCGCAGGTGCGAAAGGCGGAGAAAGCCATTATGGATGCTAGACTCGAGCTCTTCCGTCTCAAGGATGCCAAGGCTCACCCTGGCAGTGCGTTGGCCATCGTGGGAACTGGTCCTGGTGGCTCAGTGACAGAATCAGACCGACTCAAGGCTCGTGCAAAGGCCATGATGCAACAGAGAACTGCTGCCTTGACAGGTAAGAAGATTGAGACTGCTGCCGAAGACCTGGATGGTCCCAAGAGGCTCGAGGAAGAAAGCATCAAGGTCAGGAATGAGAAGGAGAGCAATGAGCGCATGGTCCATGATGTCGAGGACAGCGTCCGTGATTTCTCGCGCAGCATTGAGGACAGCCTCAACGATACTGGAAAGGACAACAGCAGCGAGCATGAGAGACGTCGCTGGGAGGATGCCCTCGGTGTCGAAGACGAGGTTCGAGACTTCATCTTTGATCTCCAGCGCGAGAGCCGTGCTGCTCGCATCCGAGCTCAGGACAAGCGCAATGCACGACCTTCAGCAGTGGACGAGGCTCCTCGAGAACGAGAACGAGCTGCTCTGTCCCCTCAGCCCGCGGAGAGCCCTGCTCCCACCTCGCGCACCGCCACTCCTTCTTCCACTGCTGGTGGTGGCTCATACTCTTCGTACAAGACCCCAGAAGAACGCGCTGCCTTTATCAAGCAGCAAGCCGAACAGCGCATGGCTGAGCGCCTTGCGGCACTGGGTATCAAGGCTCCAACCAAGCCTGGAGAGACTGCTGCTCAGCGCATAGAACGTGAAAGGTCTGAACGAGCTGCCAAGTTGCGCCAGGCCGAGGAAGATGACGCCCGCAGAGAGGCCGAGCGACAGGCTCGACTGAACGAGGAACAGGGCATTCCTCCTCCCGCTGTGGAAGAGCCACAGTCGGCTGCGAAGAAGCCTCCACCACCTCCCACAAGGAAGGGAGGAAAGGGTGATGGTGGTGAGGCAGCTGCGGCGAAGAAGGCGGAGGAAGATGCTGCCAAGGCCGCTGAGGAGCAACGCCTTACTCGTGAGCATGAGCAGCAACAGCGGGAAAACGAACAGATGCAGTATGTCTTTACTCTCTTATTTGTACTATACTATTTTGGCGAAATGGGTGCTAACAATTGTCTTTTAGGCAACAAGTCCGAGAGGAAGAGGACGAGTTCGCAGCAGAGCAGCGTGCGGCTGATGAACGCCTCAAGGCTCTGGAGGAACAGGTTCGACAGGGTAAATTGCGAAAGGAGGAAGAAAAGAAGAAGAAGAAGGCGGCGTTGGCGGAGGCCAAGGAGAAGGAGGCCAAGCTCGCTGCTCGCCGAGCAGAGATGGAGGCTGCCAAGCAGCGTGAACTTGAACTACAGCGCCAACTCGAAGCTATCGATGACGACAGCTCGTCTTCTGACGAAGAGGAGAGCCGCGAGCAGGCCACACCGCCGGCGTCAACACCTACCCATGGAGGCAGCCAAATCAGCAACCCAGAGCCTGAGAGAGTAAGCTCGCCGCCGGCTGCTGCTGCACCAGTCGCAGCCCCAGTTTCAGCAGCCTCACCTCCACCCGTTCCCACGGTGGTAACCTCTCCACCAGCCGAGCCTGAGAGCAAGAACCCCTATTTCAAGATGATGTCGCAGTCATCAGAAGCTTCTTCACCAGCTGTGCCAAAGGAGGCTACCACGCCGGCCGCCGACGTTTCCACCAATCCTTTCCACCGCATGACGCAAGATATTAAGGCAGCTCCTGTGCCAACTGCTGCACCCACTCAGGCTTGGTCTCGCAAGCGAGCTGATTCTGATGACTGGGGCTCAGGCAGCGGGTCGTCTGATGATGAAGATTCTGACGATGACCGGCCTGGCGCCGGCAATGCTGCCCAACTGGCGTCTATCCTATTTGGCACCATGGCACCGCCCAGGCCGCTGTCTGCTGCTGGCAGAGATTCATCTCCATCCACGCCTGCTCCGGCCAACGATGCGGTAGCCTCTCCTCCGCCTCTGCCAAGCGGAACTCCTGTTGGTGCTCCTCCACCTCCACCACCCCCGATGCCCGATGCTGGATCACCGCCGCCTCCACCGCCGATGGCTCCCATGGGAGGTCCTCCTCCTCCTCCGGCTTTGCCTGGTGGAATCCCCCCCCCTCCTCCCCCTCCTCCTGGTGATGCTCCATCACTGCCGGCAGCAGGCGGTCGCCCTGCTGGCTTTTTGGGAGAGATTCAGGCTGGAAGATCTCTCAAGAAGACGACGACCAAGGACAAGAGCGCAGCTAGCGTCGCTGGTCGGGTTTTGGATTGAGATTGGTAACTGGGATTGAGAAGGAGAGAAGTTGATGGAAATTTGATGTTCGGTTATCTCTTTTTATTTGGAAGTTTGATATTAGATATCACAGCAGAAGAAAAGGGGGAGGTGAGAGGAGAGAGAGAAGGTTGGGACAGCGTGTACGTTTAGCACGAAAATGAACACATTGCTCTCATGTTTGCTTGTTTGAATTCGTATGAGATTTTTAGTCATCTGTATTTTTTATTGCTGTTTAATTAAAGCTGATAGTACTATCATCAATGTCATTGTTATTGATTGGTTATGTGGTTCTCTGCTTTTCTCTTTCTTTCTCTTTTCCTGCCTATAACATTTCTCTCTTTTCCACTTCTCTCCTCTCTTCTCTTTTATCTTGTTCTTATATCTGTCGTTAATTTTAAAGATGCTACACCCCGCGCAAGATAGAACAATGAACTCTGTCTTTACAGTCAAGAGCGCATGTACCTTTCTCTAGTATATGAACTTCTCCATGTTGGGTTACCAGCTTGTCCATCCTTCTCCTAGTAACTGATTGCAGGGTGAGCAGTTTAACAAATCTAGAGGATAAGGCAGTGGTGAGATGTTTCAGAGTTTTGTGTTCCAATTGCACAGGCCACGGCAGTTGCATATACGATGGAATGATGGCAGCACTAACAGTGTATACCACTTACATGCGGTGATAACTGTGTGATGGACCGGGCAACGTAACATCTGATACAGCATGGAGTCGCACAGAGGTTGCAAGGTTAATGGCAGTGACATGTTCTGAAATGAAATTCAGGGCCTAAGCTCAGGTGCACTGTTGAAAGTCTCGATCATCCAAGACAGACTCGGCCCTTTTTTTGGTGGTGAAATGGGGCCATGTACTTTCTCCTTTTTTTTTTTCTCTCTCACCTCTTCCTAACTAGTAAGTAACCAATATAGAATGATACGGAGAGCGCGAAAGGAGATATGCAAGATTAGCTGATTTTGCCATTTATTGCTGAGGCGAGCAGTATTCTAGAATAGGTGCTATCTTGATGTTCCGGGGTGAGTTGATGAACTCATCGTGGGGCCGCTGCAAAGGGGGACCCTGATGGCAGCTAACCCCCAGATAGGATGGGAATAGTACGAGGAGGTCATGGAACAGAGAGAAACGTTGAACGTGCGTACAAGGATTGTGATGATGAGAATTAATTAAAGGTGCATGCACGCAATAGGATTTGTAGGGCTTGTTTGCTCTAATAGTTCATGGGCCAATTGTCCCAAAATAGCTAGAAAAGAAAAGCATCCTTGATGGCATGTATGTATTACTATTCTTCTCTTCCTTCCATTTCCCTCTGCAGAAATAGAAACAAGGGTCTCGGGGTAAGAAAATATATTGGGGATTTTGACAAGCTACCGGGCATATGTATGTACTTGGATGTATATGCATGTGTGAAGACGCAGGGATTGGCGAATAAGCACGAGGATTGAAATTAAAGATATTCGGTGAACCGAGCAAGAGGATGCGCGGGTTCGGAGAACTAACCTTATTCTTACATAACTTTCAAAGCCTCATGCAGGAAGAAAGGGAAGAAGAAAAGGGCTGACAGTAATATACAAGTAGCACTTTAATCTCTTTGGGGCTGTATGAAACTACACGGGCAAGCCAAATCCTACGTGTATGTGGTCTATAATACCTTTTACTGGAAGTGGCAAATGCTGCCAGACACTGCTGGTGGTGTCGATGCTTGATGTGATTGTAGACAAGGCACTTTACAGCTTCTTGGTTGGTTGTCAGGTATGTACACGTGTAAGCTGCATACAAGCTGCTGCCCGTCCTCTTACAGCAAGTGGCAAGCAAGGATGACAATGAATGCCCTGCATGGGTTCGTGCTCTGACAAGGGGCACTGCCGGCAGAGGATTCTACAGTATCTTTTGTCCCTTTTCCCTTGTCTTTCTCCTGCTGATCAGAATCACGAGCACATAGGAATGAGAAAGCCAAGAAAATCGCCGCTTCAATGGCGTCAGGAGACAAAGAGGGAGAGACACAGAGAGGCTCGGTCTGAGACCGCTCTCAGGGACAAACACATGTCTGATGTTTCAAACGTGAGCAAAGAGACTAGTAGAAACTCCATTCCCCTCTCCTCGTGCTTCTTCTCGATGAACGGGATCGGGATCGTCGGAAGGGTGCCAGCTGGTGGCACGGCGTCTCTGCTCAGGCAATCATGGAGTCTAAAAAAGGGAGCAGAGAGTCCGTGGAATGGAGGGGCCGCTAAAAGGCCAGGGCCAGGATTCGCGCTCAGACCAGCAGCTGACGCGTAGAGTGGTCAATTAGAGGCTTGAAATTCTCTTCTACTTGCGCTTCTTTCTTCGTTTCCAGCTTCTTCCTTTATCGATTGCGTAAAGAGTTTGCTCCGTCCAGCGCCAAGCGTCAATGCGAGAGGCTGCTACGGAGGATTAGTCGATGGCTAGACACAAATAGCAGAGCCAGTAGTAGGCAATAGCTGGCGATAGCCCATCATGCTTCGCCTAGCGTGTTTGAAGTAAATTGCTGCCAGCTCAGCACGACACTAGGAGCCTCATTGTGGTACGATCTTGAGGGTTGTGCAAAGGCGAAACTCGGGAACAGACGAGAGATCGAGCAACTGGAGGCATCGGGACGGGGCTCTGGGCTCGAAGGAACGCTCTCTGCTAGTGTCGACATCAGTCAACTAGGGGAAATTAGCTGTGACGCCTGGGCTGCGTCATGGAAAACCAGATCGCCAGCGTCCATTGCCCCAACCGGGTGGCCTCCTCGAAGCGCTTCCTCCTCAGCTTCAGCCTTCTAGCTGCCGCTTCGGTCTTAATCATGGGCCAGTGCTATCGCGATAGAGACGCTCTGGATGCGAGCTCTCGGGGGCTAAAGAGCAGCGGGCGCCACTAGTGGTCAATTGGCGAGCTGTGATTGGACAGACACGCGACAAGAGTAAACAGGGGGGCAAGACGCGTCTTGAGTTCGGTATGACGCGTTTTTTTAAGCGACTATCCCACTTCACTTGGACTTATAAGCCCGAGTAAGACTCACCACAGCTGAGCGAACAGTGAGTGAGAGAATGCAGAGTGAGCGAGAGAGTTGAGGGCAGCGGCCCAAGATGTCATACATTCTCGTTGGGCTGCAGTGGGACCGCCATGTCTTGACGATTCCCTGCCGCGCCCAATCAGCGTCGCGTCTGAGCCGGCTCACCCCTCGTCTGCATCCCTCTCCATGGCCGTTTTGTGCTCAGACAGTGCCCTTCACATGCCTTTGCTGGCCGGGGTGGTCCCAGGCAGGCGAATCAGGGACAGGGTCGCGACCGAATTCGCGGAGAGCCTATCGCTGCGTATCACCGGGCCCCATTTGCGGTCTCCGTGCTGGCCCGCCCGGGCTGCCTGAGCGGGTGCTGTGGATGGACTCAAGAGCCAATTGCCCTTGAGAGCGGCAATCAGCTGAGAGGGCTACGCGTTGTTGTACTCCATAATTCCAGTCGCGTAGGCTGTCAGATGGTGGTCATCTGAGTTTCTGAACATCCGTATAACACGGACAAGAAGCAGCAGAAACAACATTGACGTGGCATGGGCTGAAGCTGTTTATAGAAACAACCAGGTTGAAGACGAGATAAAAATGGAGAGAGTGTAAGCCATGCGTGGGGGAGACCTTTCGTGAAGACGGCGATGGAGGGGAGCAGGGGATATAGAGGGGGAGAGGGCGATAGAACCAAGTGCGGCGGAGGGGTCGCTGGAGGGGAAGAGAGAAGAGGAGAGGGAAGAGAGTCAAAAGGGCGGCAGAAACATGAGGAGAAAGGCCAGGGCAGGATAGAGTTTGCGTTTGAAACGCAGCACAATCGACAACGGCCGGCCGTACCTGCTTCTCGGCAAACTCTCTTTAAGCTCGCCGCTGTGGCTTGGACGAGCGCGAGACATCTGACGGATTCCATTGACGACGGCACTAGAGGCATGGTGAAGAAAACTCTGTCTCGAGCGTTGTACGTAAATGGGTCATCTGGGCTGATGTTTTAGCCATGGCCATAGGTGATGACGGATGGTTGACGGGTTAGGAAGAGGCTAAGTACTTAGTTGAAGAAAGACGAGGAACGACGGACAAACTATGATTAGCATGTTCGGGATGCCCGCTCCTCGTTCTTCCGGACCTGGCATTGAGAAAGCATATAGGTTATAGGTACCTTTTCCATCAGCTATTATAGTGGCACAGTAGTTCGTCTTGTGCTACTTGATCGCCATGCGGTAGTGGTCGGTATTGGTTATTGGATTTATTGGAGCAGCCAGTTAGTACTATTCTGGTAAGTGTTTGGATAGTCTAAAACGCCACTCTGATATTCATCTCCGTTGACACTTGAGGTAGCACCAACTTCCGCTGTATATTCTTTCCAGCTCTGAATTGGCTACTGGTGAGTGTGGTGGGATTGTCGTAAACCCCATATGCCGTTTTCTGATAGATTCGGTATTTACATCGTATATATGCTCCATACTGCTGCTGTCTCGCCCAACACGTCCATGCATGTCCAACTTCGGCCGCGGGTGGGAAATCAATGCAGTAGTGCTCCTAAAACTGGACCAGACAGCTTGATGCTCGCCAATTGCTGCGCCCATCGCCCGCGCATGCTTGCATGCATCATGCAGGCCAGTGCCCAGTAGAATGGCTCCGTCTCTTGTTTATCGATGCAGGTGGGATTCGTGATGCGATGATGGGCTCGAGCAGGTCGCATGGCAACCGTAATGGTGTTGTCGCGATGGCGATGGCCACGGCCATGGCGAATAGCAGCAAGCTCTGGAGACGTACATCATTCAAAAGGGACGTATCTCTCACCTTGCGTCCCGTCTCTTGCATCCCATCCCATCTTCGAGTTCATCTTCGGGTCTGCGCACGCAGTGCCACTATACGTACTTTGCTACTAGACAAGACGAGACAAGTCGCTCACACCCTCACGCTCGCATATCTTGGACCTTGCCTACTAGTAGCCATCCATCCATCCACTCAGCTCACCCATCCACCTGCACATACCATAGACGATCATCTTTAGCACCACTACATACATAGCACAAACCATACTAGCACATCAATGTACGTATTACTGCTGCTGCCGCTACCTACCACTACTACTTGCTGCGGCCTTGCTCTGCATGCCTGGCATCCTATACCCGGCCTGACGATGCTGGTTTGCATCACCCGAGTCTACCGGCACTTTACTTACATGCTTCTGGCGCATGTAATGCAGTTTGCACTTACAGGCTCCCTGCTCCGCTCTGGCACAGCCCTAGTCGATTCGAGACAGCGCCCATCGATCGATCGTCGAGCACGCAGAAAGGCGCCGCTGCACGCAAAAAGGCACATTGGACCTTGGACCCAGGCATCGAAAAGCGCCGTCCGTTGCATTTCTGCATTGCATTCCCCAAGACACGCCCCCCTTTGCCTCGCCTTTTCGCACAATCGGAGAATCCCTTTTGCGACAAAGAGAAGAAAAGCTTCCCTTGGCCTTTTGCCGAGACGCGCGACACGCCCTCCTCCAGAGCCCAGCCCGTTCCGTGTGAAGGAGGGGCTCTTCACTCTCTCTTCAACCACTAAGACGGCGCCCACTGCCACCCTCACGTTTGTGCTTTAGACCTGCGCCGGTACCTGTCTTGTACAGTACCTGCCCTTGCAGCATTGCTCAGTGTCTCCCGCTGCGAGACTTGCGCCTCCCTGCAATTCTTATCAACCGATCGCTACTGCGAGGTACTGCAGACTACCCAAGGCGCCGCCCACTGCAGCTCATCGCATCCCCTAACCGCAGACCTTCATCGACATCTTCCTCATCCACATCCGCCAACTCGACCTCCACCATCGCCAGAATCCAATCCCAGCGCCAGACGCCCCGGGTACAAGCTGCCGCTGGCCACTCCGGGCTTGGTGCGCTCTGCTAGTTACGGGCTGGAGAAGCAAGATTTCTGCACTGCAGACCCCCTGCCCCGGTCGCTCGTGTCAGCCCAGACGGCGCTGCAGCCAATCCGCTGCGCGGCGCATCCCTGACGCGCTGCCAGGGATCCCCCTTGGTCGACGATCCACTCGCTGTTCCAAGGCTCCCAGAGTTTGTGCTGTGCTGGCTGCCCTTGGGCTTGTGCTTGTCTTTGTTCTCCCTTCCGGCGATACTGGTGAGTGCATGCATTCCCTATTACAGCGCCCGTCTCCCCTCATCCTCATCCCGATCGTCCTTCCTTTCCATCTCTTCCATCCCACCTCTAATTGCGCCTCTGTGACAGCTGCTCGCTCTTGTTACCACCATAGCCTTTCCCCGCGCGCCACAGGAATAGACTGTTTACTTCGACCCCGATCCAGCGCGACTCTCATCCGGACTGCTCACTCTCACTCTTTGCAACTCACCCGCCGTTTCTTCCGATCTGAAGAACCGAAAATCTCTAGAATTTTCATAAATTTCGTCTGCGGGTCCGAATCGGCTCTCCCGTCAAGCATCCCATTGACAGCCGAAGAGGCACGAAAAAGGCACCAGTAAAAGCCCCCGTCAGGGCCGTGACTCCCCCAAGCCCAAGCCTGCCTTGTATCTGCCGCCCCACCGCGCCTGCGAGTGACGGTGACCTCAGCGAGGTGAGCACAAAATCTCCCATGGTTGAATCTCTCCTCTTCCCATTTCCTTCTTGGGTTTCTTTAATTACCCTTCAGCTCTCCCGGGGCTTTGCGATGCTGTCATGCCCTTCCCGCAAACGGCGTCGCGTCCTTTTTTCCCTTGCAACCTCGGCTGACTAGCGCGCCTAGACGCTTCATCGCGATTCACGCACAACTTACTCCACAGCTAAAGAGCCTCACGTCGAGGCACTTGCACCGGCCGCAATGGCCCAGCCGACGCGTTTTTACGCCTCTTCCAGGCCACTGGACATTTTCAATGACGATGCATTTTTCGAAAACGAAGCTCCCATGACTAGCCACGCACCCATGCCTAATCCCTCCAAGCCCATGCGCCGTCCCTTGGGCACCTCAACTCCCAACGTCGTTCTTGAACCGGCGGTCTCCCACAGCTCCAAATTTTCACCAAACAAGGCCAAGACTCCAAGGGCGCCGTTGAAGCCGTCCCACGGCCTCAACAAATTCAACGGCATCTCCATGGCTCCTCCCACAGACAAGACGCCAGTGACCGATTCACTACAGAAGAAGCCGCAGCTGTCCAACTTCAAGACAGGCTTACAAAAGCCCCAGTTCACCGACCCTGATGCATTCTTCGAGAAGGAAAACGTCCATCCTCAGAGCTTCCCGGGACCGTCTACTATCGACCTCTCTGTAGGGCAGTACTTTCAGAATCCTCCCGTGAAAAAGGGACTCATGGAGGCCGCCCCCATCAAGGAATCTCGAGTCAGCAAGAAGCCCAAGGCCGACGAGCAATCACTACCACCTCACGACTCATTCCCGCCCATCACCGACGATGGCACGAAACCACCTCACAGCTACGCTCAGCTCATTGGAATGGCCATTCTCCGATCTTCAAAACGCCGCCTCACGCTTGCTCAGATCTACAAGTGGATTAGCGACAACTATTCGTTTTACAACCCCAATGACGCTGGATGGCAGAATAGCATTCGACATAACCTGAGCCTCCACAAGAACTTTATCAAGATCGAACGACCAAAGGACGACCCTGGCAAGGGAAACTACTGGGGCATTGAACCCGGCACCGAATTCCAGTTCCTCAAGGAAAAGCCGACTCGGAAATCTGTCCCGACTGGAGAGAACCTCCCTGTCATGTCCACCCGCCTCGAACCATCTCGACCAACGCCAGCACTAATGCCCGAGCCTTCGCTTCCACCTCCGGCCCCAATGCATCGCCAGCACCATCACCAGCACGCCAACAGTCTTCCCCCTCTTCCGACGTCTCAAGCAACCCTGTCAATGCCTCTGGAGCCGTCATCAGATGCCACGATTCTCGTATCGGACAATGCGCCTGCTGATGACCTGGCCGACAAGGGCCCCGACAACGAACTACTACTGGAATCATCCTTCTTCTCACCCCTACCTGCTGCTTTGCATTCCACCCCACCCATGCCCCGGGCTGAGCGACGGAATGGCACACCGCCTCCCATGAACGGCAATCCCGCCTCATCAGCTACTCGAACTCATAAGCGCAAGTTTGCTTCCATGGATGACAGCGGCTACATCTCCTCCCTAGAATCTTCCGCCATGCGACCAAATGCGGCCAGGTCAGCTTTCTTTACGTCTGAACCTGATCGGCGCCGCATCAAGCGTGGTCGCGCTGAAGAGGAGATTGCGCGACTGAGAGGATCATCACCTTTCAGCCCGTCAAAGAGCCGGCCATTCTCTAGCTATGGAGTCAACTCGTCGTCACCTTTCCGACCATCGTCTAGCGATAACCAGATGCCCCCTCCTCTGACCCCTGTCGTGAAAAAGGTCAAGGCTATCATCCAAGCACCACCGTCAGTTTCTCCCAACACCAACCTACGCATTCACCGCGCCAAAGTTAGCCACATGCTGCAGTCCCCTCTGCGAAGAGTCGCCAACCTTGCCAACGACGATAGTTTGCCTTGGAGTCCCGCTTTCCGCCTGGACGACAACATCTTTAACTTTGATACGCCCAATGCCAGCAATCTGCCCGACTTTGACATCTTCCAAGATCTACCGGTGGATGATGAGAATGTGTTTGACAGCCTCCTCCCTGCAGAAACCGGTTCACCAGTCAAACGCTCTGTCAAGCGCGCTCGCCTTGATCGGTCTATTTCCTCGTCGGCCATTGGCGACCTGTCGGCTTCCAAGAAGCTTCTCGGACCCGCACCTCTGCTCAAAGCCCCTGATACGCCATCTCAATTTCTGGAAACGCCCAGCAAGGTCTTTGAGGGCCTAAGCTCTCCCTCCAAGCTCTTTCAACATTCACCTATCAAGGGTGCTTCACCAAGCAAGTTTGCTTCCTTGCTGGAGCTTCCAGGCGATGGCGACTGGCCATCTCTCCACATTGATACCAACGACTTTGCTACCGGCGCTGGGTCCGATGGCTCAGATTTTACTGGTCTCGATATTCTTCAAGGGTTCGAGCGAATTGGCTCAGGCTCACAGCAGTCATCAAAAGGCGTGAACAGGAATGGAAAGCCTGCCCTCGGTCGAAGCTATTCAACAGCATTCTAAAGCTAGAAGACCTTACAACATAAAACTGGCGGCATACACAGGAGAGAATGATTACGATACCTTTTTTTTTTTAATGACATAATGAGGACTGAAGAAGAAACGGCACAAAATAAAAGAACGAGCCAACAGTTCTTTGTCTTCTTACACGTCTAGCTTGTTTTTATCATGAGCGCAGCGCCCTTCACGCGTCTAAGACGATGACTACTGGTGGTCTGACGCAGAGCGAGGCTGAGTTTTAGAATACGATGGGGTTCGCAGTTCTGCGTGCAAAAACCCGCCCCCTTCCTTTGGGCTTCACGGCTTGCTTGTTACGGGTAACGATGATTCAGAGTACATAGTATACCATTTTCTTTCTTTTATTCTTGACCCTCCTTATTTTGCGGCATTGGAATACGATTACGGCTGATTTCAAAAAATGGAATCGCTTGGCTTAGCTGGAATGACTTGGACTTGGAACTTGGCTTATTGTAAAGGGATTTGAGGTTCTGTTTATTCTTTTCCTTTTTCTTCTTCTTCTTCTATTCCTTTTTATCGGCTCTATTTTTTCTGCGTGTTTTCTTTCTTTTGCTTTTACTGGACTATGGGTTGGAAGCATGGAGTCTGGATTTCACAAAACATGTCGCGTACGCGCGTATGTAACCTAAGGGAAACTTGGTATCAAAGGGAGGCTTTTTGTGAGAGACCTTGACTAGCTCATGTTTGTATCTTTTTTTTTTTTTGTTGCGTTTTTTTAGCTTGTTCTATCTTATTTATTTTATCTTATTCTCTTACGGATCAGGATTGGGGTCGCATTATCAACTTTGGGGATTTCTTCCGCCTCTACATGATAGGCTATGTTTTTTTACTTGTTTAGCATGCCTTGATAGCTACTTTCAATTCAGCTATTTGCTTCACGTTTGATCATTCATTTGTATCAGTTTAGTGGTCTTGTGACGTGATTTGTAGAGCTACCTTGATAATTGCCCAGTGTTTGGTGATAATCACTTGTTGCAGACGTTGCTAAACGCTTCTAATCGAAAGCAAGGAAGCTTTGGTAGGTTTATTCTGCTTCCCTCGAATCCCATGGGCGTGTTTTATATCCGTGTGTGTTGTGTGTGCGAGCGCGTGTGATTAGGGGGGTATCTATTACCTTTGACCATGCAAAAAATTAATAAATTCAAAAATCCATTTCGCCTCCCATCCAGGCGTTACCAAAAACGCCCATACAGAAACGCCCATGTACAGTTACCCAATCGGGCGCACACATCAAAAATCCCCTTCCTCCAAGTCTATTTTGGTTGTATTGGGTTGAGCCTTTATTTGTCATTTGTCATCGTGGTTGTTGTGTTTTGAATTGAGATATTGCAGAATGTTGTGGTAAGAGTAAATCGAAGTCGTACGAATCGCGGTGTTTGTGTTTTACGGATAAAAAGATGAATATCGAGAATGAGAGGAGGGAGATGTGACTCCAGTTCGGATTGTGGTGTAAAGAAAAGAAACCGAGAGTTTCAGTGGTACATTCGTATACGAGATAGCCAGCCGGTTTCCTTGGACTCGACGTTGATCTTGTAGGGGAATGGGTTGCCGCCTTGGGTGGTGATGGGCGGGATGTGGTCTCTGTGGGTGTTGACGAAAGTGACGATTTTCATGGCGGTGGTGAAGAGGGTCTGTTCCATGGCTCTGCGAACCTTTGCTCGTTCTGTTTTCAGTAATTAGTATCAGTCGATATCTTAAGATTCATCGTCTGTAATTCATACCGTTTTCAGTCCTCGGTTCGGCAACAGTCACTTTGATCGTCCAAGTCTCCCAGCAGACCTCCTCCACTCCGAGTGACGGCCACGGCTTGCGTCGTTTCTGGTCGAAGAACTGGACGGTGATTTGGCCTCGTCCTCCGCTACCGGCGCCATTTATTCTGTCCCGGTTTGTAGGCGCGCCCGAGTTGGACAATCGTTCCGCATCGAGCTGGCGATCGAGCGCGGAGACGCGCTGCTCAATCATGGTCTGGAGCTCATCGTCGTTGACGTAGGGGAGAGTGACATCCAGCACTTCGTGCGTTTGCGGGGTCAGAGAGGGGAAGAATCGGTTGAAAAAGATTGTATGCAGTATGCCTGTAATTTTTGCGCAACTTCTTGTCAGCCCCAGGAGAGGATGCAGTTTGCGACGCCTTGTAGGAAATGAATTAGCTGACCTTTGACAACGTCGCGGACCGATCGCGGATCTGTAAAGACGTCCAGGATGAATTCCGGGGGCTTTTGTGAATCCATTTCTTCTTTTTCCCAGAGGAAGGCAAGGGCAGCCGTTTGCTGGGTGATGTTGTCGCTTGGTTGAGAGGAAAAAATAGAGAAAGGCCGAAAAGGGAAAGTAGATAGTAAAATTTTTCCCTGTCTCTCGATCTCGGTTTCGCTCAGCTTGCGCTCTTCTCTTTTTTTTTCGGAATGCTCAATTATATGTCACCACCGGTAGAAAGCGTCGATGAAGAAGAAATGGATTGGCCAGCGTTATCTAGTCTGTTCTGCGAAGAGGCGCATTGCTGATGTTTTAAGCCACGGTCTCGGGGTCTCTTTTGGTAGAGTCAAAAAAACAAGGTTACAAGACTCGTCAGCAGGAGCGAGAGTCACCAGACCAGATCTCGAGGGCTTTAGCGACAAGGAGGCGGTGCTTCTTTTCTTCTTTCTCTGTTGGAGATCCTGATGGGGGACGGTAGCGCCTAGGAGCGGATAGGCAAGGAGTGTCTTCTCGGTGTGCGCAGCTGGTGCAGGGAGCGGTGCGAAAAGGGAGGAGGCGAATAGTTGTCAGATGCAACAGGAGTTGAAGGTGAAATTGTGCCGAAGATATGCAGGCCTTGGATGCTGCAAGCGAATTGAAGCGAGGGGGTGGGGGATGGCTGGAGAGGGGCAAAAATACAGGCTGGATCGGCCAGTAACGTCACCGGCCTTGGGGGCTCAGGGATGCTTATTTACTGGGCTGCTGGTTGCGGCAACGATAAGCGATAAGAACTGTCTCTAGCAACATGAAGACAGTAACTCCCCTGTGCAGGCCTGTATAGCTTTCGGATATTTTTGAGGATGATACTGCCCTTCAGTAATCTCTACGAAGCTCTGAATTAAAGAGCAGCTTTTCTTTGATTTTCAAATGATTTTGAATCCTCCCAGCAGTGGCCACGGTCTGTTTGATCATATGACATCAAGCTGTCAGTCTACCGCATATGCGTACGAAGTAACACGTCAATACTGTATATGCTATTGATGGAAATCGATGCCTTCAAGTTATCAGAGATTACAGCGCCCAGCCATGTGCCACAGCTAGTAGGGCGCTACGGTGCATTAACGGTCTAGTGCGTGCATCCTGTACAGGCCACCAGCGGTCCCCCGGAAAGGGTGCTAGCAGCCGGAGGCTTATTAACCAGTACTCGCCCAATACCAACAAAGCTGCGCCTTCCATGGCGTGTGCAGCCGTACTTGCCGCGTACTCCCTCTCGTACCTACATCTCAGCCGAACAAAGGCCAATTAGCGGCCCTGCTCCTGCAACCGAGGCATCCCGAGGATCGCTGAGCTCCCAAGTTTCCATCTCGAAACATCCGCCATCGCGACTCAACCACCGATTGTGCCGTCTTACTTGCTTGCGAGCCTCGTGCGACGTGCCATTCCCTGCTGTGCCCGCCCCCAAGAGCCTGGCTTCTGCCTCCCTCTCTCTCTGCCCGGCATTCGACTGAACACATTTGCTTGCACTGCCAATCCATGACCTCCTAACACGACCCGACCTGTGCAGCGCTGCCCAACATGCTCTCTTCAGCTCGGCGCTGGGTGCATCGCAACCGGACACCAATTGCCATCGGCGTTGGTGTCCTTGGCGCCGGCTATGCCGTGACGCAGTACGTGATGGCCAAGATTAACGATGCGCGCGAGCGGATGAGCAGCGATCGCATCGCCAAGGAAAAGTAAGTCGGCTTTGCCTGTCCAGCGAGACAAATTGTCTAGCTCTGCGTTGCTAACGCGGCATTATCAACCATCCAGCCTTCGCCGCCGATTCGAACAGAACCAGGAAGACTGTACTTATACCGTCCTGGCTCTCCTGCCCACCGCCACGGGCAACGTCATTACGGCCTTGAATACGGAGCAGATTACGTACGAGATCCAGCAGATCAAGAGCTCGGCGAGGAGCCTCAAGGGCATCCAGACAACAAGCCCGCCCAGTATTGCCGATACCACTCTCACCGAAGATGATAGCAAGAGCACCATCAGCGTGCCGGTGGATGTCGGAATGCCCTTTACTTCAGATGGCACCTCGCAAGAGCTAGCTCCTCCCAGGCCGCGGAAGACCAAGAGACAACTCTGGGATGACTTGACTATTAGCGGTACGCTGCCTCCTTAATTTATAAACTACACATACGCGTGATAAGACGAAAGAGGAAACTAATAATGTTTTGGAAATGGCAGCCATCACGAGATCATTCACCCTCATCTACACGCTCGCCCTCCTCACCATGTTGACAAGAGTTCAACTGAACCTTCTTGGCCGACGCAGCTACTTATCTAGTGTCGTTGCTCTCGCCACTGGCAGCCAGCAGGCCACCATCAGCCTTGAGAACAATGACGACGACAGCCCCAATCCGCATGGCAGTGATTTCGACACAAATCGCAAGTACCTGACCTTCAGCTGGTGGTTGCTGAACAAGGGCTGGGTGGACGTCATGCACCGCGTAGAGAGCTCTGTGCGGACCGTCTTTGGCAGTCTCAGCCCTCGAGACCTGGTTACTTTTGATCGGGTCTCCCAACTAACCGCAGAGGTGAGAAAGCTGATTGAAGGATCCAATACAAACAACAATAAGGGCTCGGATTGGCTATCTTTCCTCCTGCCCCCAAAAGATAAGGAGGATGAGGTTCTCCGACAGTCTGGCGTTTTGGATGATGCCGGCCTGTCTCCTGAGGATGGTGCCCAGCCATCTCCTGCCGCTCTAAGACGCTTGCTCGACGAGACTGCTGATTTAATCGAATCACCAGCCTTTTCACACGTCCTGACACTGGTTCTCAACTCGGGCTTCTCACTGCTGGTGGACAGGAAGCTAGCCACTGAGGCTTTTGAGTTCTCTTTGGACGAAGCTCCTACTACTGTAGCGACAACAACCAGCCTCAAGCGCACCAGAGCTATCCTGTTACCCAAGATCTTGTCTGTCCTAACACGACAAGCCCATGCCATTGGCAGCGGCAACACTAATGAGTACCTCCAGGAGATGGAGGCGGTGCGCGATCTTGAGGCTTTCTCCGCTGTCGTATATTCAAGCAACTGGGAGAATGAGATGAAGGACGAGGGGCTTATGGAGAGTGCCGTCTACCTCAAGTCTGAAGATACCCAGTCTCAGTCAACTCAGGTCGATAGCAGTGTCATCATTGTCGAGCCCCAAGCTAGTACTAGCTTGGAGGGCGCATGGGAGCGAGCGACGGCGGGAGAGAAGAAGTCTTGAAGCAGAAGAAGCATGTATCCTCAATATGCATATTTGTATAGTAAAGAGTAAAGATCCGGTGCATTCTACAGGTTTTGTTTCACTTTTGTAAGGGAAGGATGGACTGGTATAAAGATTTAATGGCTTTCCTTTTTTTTTGTTTTTCTCTCTCTCTTTGTTCTTCGTTTCTCTCTCGCTCTCTTTTGGATACTACTATGATGTTGGCGGACTAGCAGACAGCATATAACGAGATATCCTATACTCTCCTCGGCGCTCCGAGGTTCATTTCAGCGCTTGATCTTCTCTAAACGTTGCCTCTCATGTGAACTTGTCTCAAATAACCCCATGACCTCAAAACAGGTCAAACCACCTTAATGTCGCAGCTCATAGCTTTAACATCCGAGATGCCAGCGGGGGTTTCTGGATGGCTCATCCCCGCAACTGCTTCGTCGTCTTGTTTCGCTTGTTTCTTGCCTCTCTTCCAAATCCAAGTAGCCAAAATCCATAGAGTCCTGGATAGAGAAACGGCTGTGGGACAAATCGGGGTTGTGAGAGCGTCCATCAGGGTCAGGCAGACGCCGTCATTGCTGTTGCCGATAGTATTTCCTTGTTTCCGCCCTTGATATATCACATTCCGAACTCGCAAAGTCGTCAAAGTGCCTTTAGTAAGTTCACATCATGCCCCTTATGAATTGATCCAACCCCCGCTCGAAGAGTTCGTTTCTGATGCCGGCGCCTCCCTTGTGTTCGACTGGTGCAAGCGGGTTCTTGACGACTATTTAATCATCCTATTAGCCACTCTGTCCTTGAACAACCTCGCTTTTTTATCTGGAGGACACATACCATATTCCACCCATAGGTTGATATAGATCTGATGCAGCACATTCCGCATGCTCGCCGACGCGGTATCGGTAATCATGACGAAGCGCAGGTTGGCGGGCGTCTCGTAAAAGTGCAGCTTGTACTGACCCGTCCGGTAGCTGATGAAGGCGTCGTCGTCGCCGCCGAGCTTGCGGGCCATGTTGCGAAGGGAGAAGACGGTTCCGAAGACGAGCTTGGCGTCATCCGAGCCGGTGGATAAGACGGGCGCCGGGGCTTCTTGGGTGGACGGTGCCCATGATTTGACGTAGACGCATTCGGCTGGAGGGGAAGAAGATCAGATCAGACAATTCGAATATGCTGTAAAGGAGAGAGGAGAGGAGATGTAAGCTATCATGCAAAAGAGGGAGTGACCTACTGTGGCGGTCGAAGATGTAGAACGTGTAGACGGCCATTGTGAATAGCTTTGCGCGTGCGGGCGGACACGAATCCCGGTTGAAATGAGCGACAGTGTCAAGATGCTGCACGCAGACAAGATCAACGAGAGCTGGGCTTGCAAAAGAGACGCTGTCGTCGTCGCAGGACGAGCGAGCTCCGTCAGGTACGGTTGGTTGCGAGGTGTGTGTTTTGGTCGATCAAGGGGCGCCTCGGTTATCTAATCCAGCGACAGGCTGACCTGGAGCTAGCAGGCGCCCCCGCCGCGGGTTGGCGGGGCATGAAGGCCTGTAGGAGCCCACTATAAGTGCTGCCAATAGTGGGCAGAGGGGAGCTTCATGCCATTAAGCAAACTGGTCCTCTGCAATACTTGTAGTTGGTCATTCAGTAGAAGAGACTGAGATCAATGTGAAAGTAAGAACTGAAACTAAATTTTGTTCAGGATGAAACCGTGTTTCTAGTCAGATATAGAGCATCACAACTGGGTCTTTGATGGAGCTCGGGATACGCTGACACTAGATCTAGAGTATTGATACCTACACAGGTATATCCAGTAATTGCATTTACAAACCGGCCGCAGAATTTGCAAGTAGAAACCGCTATTTCAATCTATCAGAATCTTGAATCTCCGGTATTCTGTATCAAATGCTATTTGTAGGAATAGCCATAGCCATGGCGGTCGAGGAACGTATCAGCATCAACAATTAAAGTGCAGGCGTTTCAGCGCCCGCTTGTCAGAGAAAAGCCTCCAGCTCCAGTGCCCCGCTTTATCGCAAGATGCCAATGCAACTATCGCTTATAACCCCTCCATTGGTTGGCTCAGAGCGCTCGTCCTGATTTCAGCCTCACGTCTCATTTAGCAGCCCTGGCGAATTTCTACCTGTGCAGCTTCAATCTAGAAAACTAAACGCGTTGCTGGCTCCTTCATCCACCTTGCCCAGACTTACTTTCGCTTGTTACCCTCTTAAAACGTCGTCCGGGAATCTCGTCCCGGTACGCGACACAGAATCTCATCGCTGCGCTTCCTCTCGAGCTTTAGCCGGGAGCTGCGTCTTCTGCCATCATGGAGACGCCTCCGCAATCACCTAGAGCCGCGAAGACAGATCCTCTCCCTGGGCTCCAGTCGCCTAGGCTCACTGTCAACGGTCGCGAAGACATCGCGGACGATATTCGACCATCTTTGGCGTCTGCTATGTAAGTGACAGTGCTGGAACCTGCTCTTCCAAGCGGAAGAGGGAAAGTAGAGACCCAGCCTCGTTTATCGAGCAGGCGCTAATCGATTTTTACTATTTCAGCTCTGAGCCTACTCGTCTGCAAGGCTTCGCAAGCCCGATCAGACAGCATAAGCGGACTCCAAGCGCTCATCGCGAGATCAAGGTCAGCTTGTCTCAGCCTGTAGCCTCCAACCAGACCAAGTGTGGGCTAATCTATAGCAGGAAACTTTGGACGCCCACGTCGAGTTCTCCAATGATGAAACGGATGGTCGAACTCACCACAGAATCAACCAGTATGTGATTAAAGATGAGATCGGCCGCGGGTCCTACGGCGCTGTCCATCTCGCAACAGATCAGTTCGGCAATGAGTTTGTATGCTTTCTTTACCAAGGCTTTTGCTTGCGCCCTCCTTCTAAGAGTATTTACTTACGGCGAGACCTACAGGCCATCAAAGAATTCTCAAAAGTTCGCCTACGAAGGCGCGCACAGTCCATCGCCATGCGCCAAGGCCCTGGGGGGCCACAAAGACGGATGCCTGGTAGAGGAGGCGCCATGTCTCCGCGTCTCAATGGGTTGCGGGACAGCGAGAGGAGCGATGCCTTATTCTACATCCGTGAAGAGATTGCCATCATGAAGAAACTCAATCACCCGAACTTGGCTCAACTTATTGAGGTGCTTGATGACCCAGATGAAGACTCCCTGTACATTGTAATGGAGATGTGTAAAAAGGGAGTCATCATGAAAGTCGGCCTGGGCGAGCAAGCAGATCCTTATCCTGAAGAGGAGTGTAGATTCTGGTTCCGAGATTTGATCTTGGGAATCGAATACTGTAAGTCAAACAGAGAATTGCATGATGACCGCACAGCTCTCTAACATGATAACAGTGCACGCTCAAGGAGTCATTCATCGCGATATCAAGCCAGACAACCTCCTATTATCCGAAGATGATGTCCTAAAAGTTGTAGACTTTGGCGTCTCAGAAATGTTTTCCAAGGGAAACAATATGAGGACGTCCAAATCCGCTGGTTCTCCAGCCTTTCTGCCCCCCGAACTATGCAGCAAGCATAACGAAGTTTCTGGAACGGCTGCAGACATCTGGTCCATGGGAATCACCCTCTACTGCCTGAAATACGGAAAGATACCGTTCAACAAAGAGGCCATATTAGAGATTTACGAGGCTATCAAAACGGAGGAGCCAGAGTATGCAAAAGATGAGAATCCGACATTTATCAGTCTGATGAGCCGATTGCTAGACAAGAACCCGGAAACCCGAATCACCATGGCTGAGCTTCGCGTATGTAGCAGCCAACTTTCACTCACAAATACGTTCGGCAGCTAATCTAGTACTACAGGAACATCCTTGGGTAACCAAAGAAGGTACTGACCCCTTACTGTCGGCAGAAGAAAACTGTTCAGACCCCATAGAACCACCAAATGAGCTGGAACTCAGCCGAGCATTTACGAGGAAGATGAACCACCTTCTTTGTGTGATGAAGGCAATTCACCGATTTCGGTGCTCTTTGGCTCGCAGCCGCAAAAAGGCTGCGGGTCAAACGAAAGAAGCGACAAAAGAAAACGAGACACCCAAATTACTAGATGCCAGCGCATCAGTAGAAGATATAGCGTCACTCATCGCACACCAAAAGACAATCTTACTTGCGCCAGAGCCCGAAGAAAAGACAAAGGGTCACGCTCACGATATCAGCGACCAAGAGCCGCTGTTCCTGGGCATTGGCACTGGATCGAGAGATGCTTTTATTGCTGATGAAAAGACTCCGGATGTTGTGTCCGACTCACCTACGGCAGTCGACTTCAACGTATACGACAGGGCCTACGAAGAGGCCGTAAACGAGCGAATGAAACAGAGTCAGTCAAGCAACCCTGTCATGTATTTGACGAAACATATCAAAGAAAAAGAGTACTTCAAAAAGCTGGAGAACATGGTCGACGAAGCTTCGGTCTCACTACCTCCCTTCAAGGCTGCCTTGGAGAATTCCACACGGCTTCTAGACCCTTTACCTTTACGTCCTGGCAATAAATTAGCCGATCTCGTGTCCAAAGTCAAAGAAGCGTCCGAGAATAGAAGCAAGACAACAAGCCAAAATTAGACCCGTGGTTGTCTCATCAGCGGCCCAGACATGGCGTATCCCTCTTTGGTCTTGTTCCGCCAGGTAATCTAAATGTGAACATCTACATGAATACATTCCAAGAAAATATTTCGGGATTACGAGATACCAGACTCGAGCATTGCTAACCCCTCTCCTGATGGGTGACCTCCTTTTCAATAAAGTACAACGAGTATACATGATGTATCCATAAAACGACGATTAAGGGGGCGTCCAACAGAAAGCCAGAAAAGAAACTCGTGTGCGGCTGCCTCCAATCAGACAAGATGCTTCCATGTTTCTACGCTACCCAAGATGCATTATCATGATGTATGATGAGATGAGATTGTCGCTGAGGCTATCAATTCCGTTAATTCTGTGGAGAAGGCAATCTCCGCTGCCAGTAGTGAAGGTGTGCTCACCGCTTCAAACTTGCATACCAAGGAGGCAGCAATTAATATTTCTGAGCTAAGGATGTAGGGGGGGATACCACGTTGGATATTTCTGATATGGTCGGTGAGACCGTTACTACAGCACAACGGCAGTGAAATTTACGGGCGATAGCGTTAAAGTAATGGATAGTGAAAGGGCCGACGAATGAGGCTTGACCCATGTCATTCGGTACGACGCACATGTACGGAAGGAGATTTAGGCAATCGGTTTAGGGAAGCACCACGCACGCGCAGCCTGAGCCTGAGCATGGAATGCTGGGAAGCAAACCCCAGTAATGGGAACTGCAAGCAGGTATTACTCCGTACTGTACACCAATCAATCCTTGAGACTCGGGTAGGCATTACATGCCAGGGAGCTGCTCTATCCAGAAGAGAAAAAAAATGTCTCACGGCGTGATATGAGATGCATACGAACAGCCAAGATGCTGGTTACAAGGCCTTCAAGGCGCGTTATCACCCACGCCGACCCCTGATACATACCCGCGTTCCCTGCCCGGGCTGGACGAGCTGAACATCGGGGAAGGGATAGACGGCGCAGGCCATGTGGCAGACGTACGAAAATGGATGGTTTTGCTGCGTACTGGATGCTGAGTATGCCCGAGATGCACAGGCTGAAGTCTGGCAGAGTCTAGAACCAAGGGATAAGGAGCCACGGGCGCATTGATGATGAAATCGCCATGTAACTTTTGGGACGGCGCTGCAAGTCTCGATAGCCGATGGCTACAGACGCGCCGTGCCGGCTATCAGAGCCAGAAATCGGGGTCTAGGTTTACATGCCGGGGGGTCTTTTCCAATCTACCTACTTACATACTTGCCCATACGGTGGATGGACAGTGATCCCATGGCGCCTATACTTGCGTCAAGACCCCTCCCATGCTTGCAACTCCCAACAGGAAAGAGTTTCCCGGGGAACCTTTGGTTCTGTGTTATCTGAGCTCAAGCTGCAGGCAATGACGGAAGAGCCACTGAAGAACCACTGAAAAGCGAGAGGCATGGCACGAGCCTCAACAGCCGGGCACGTCAAGAAAAGCAAAAACGCAGTCTGTGACGGAGGTTGTATCGGGGAAGCGGGAACGCGGGATTAGAAGGGGGAGGGATGAGGCATGGAGGGGGGGCCGAAAGACATCATGGCAATTATCTCTTTTGCTGCTTGATTCTGTCGTTTTTTCGATAGTCCTTTTTTTTCCTGTTTGCTTACATGTACTTTACATACTAGGTCTGTGACATCAGGAGAGGGCATTGGTAAAAAAAAAACGGGCAGCAGCCGCCCAGGAAGGAAAAACACGCAGATCGGCAATGGAGGAGCTGACAGCTCAGCATCGACTCATTTCAGCCGCTTAGATCCGCAGTTCCCAGTGAGTGAGTGAGTGGCGGGTTGCTCCCCTGGCGATGTAGTGGTCGGTTGGGTTATTGAATGAGAAATAGAGAGCAGGAAATGCTAAGCTCTTACTCGAAACAGATTTCATTAGGATTAACTTGAATGAGAATAGTTTGGTTTTTTGTTTCTACTTTTCAAGTCATCTTCTTTTACTGTGGAGTGGCCAAAAGGCGGCGTGGCAGGCTGTGCCATAAGCTGGGGGAGATGGTTGAGCCGGGGCGGTTTTTTATCTGGCCCTATGAGATCATATGGGGGGACGTTTCTGGCAGCTGTTCCTCTGGGTGAGGGGCGTGATGGGCCGTTTCAGGCTCTTTTTAGTGGTAGTATAACATGTACACTACTGGGTATCAACATCGTTTACGACTATATACAGCAGTGGACGACCACTAGAAATGTTTAATTCCCATGTATGCTTAGGGTCTTGGCATTGGGCTTGGCCCTCGGCACCTGGCGCCAGCTCGGGGAGCATGTGGTGGGAATGAAGCAGGACGAAAGGGCGGGAGAGGGAGCAATACGTGTAAAGACGGAGCAGCGATGACTTCATTGCAGAAACTAGCAGTGATATGAGAAGGAAAGGGAGGGACGGAGAAGGGGGGGCGAGAGAGATTCGAACTTTACAAATCATTCGTCGGGTCTTTTGCTCTGTCCGCCAAGCTGCTATTTGTCCCTTTTTTTCCTTCTTACAGTATGGGGAGAATGAGAGAGGCGTTGGAGGCCGCCTGAGGGACGCAGTTGAGGAGGGGGTAGCGGAGAAAGAGTTTAGGTGCAGGAATAGCGTGCTGCTGCTGCTCGCTGCGGACTTACATGGCCTTATTAGTGCTGTACTGTACGTACAGTACATGGCAGTGTCGATACTTTTGGTACAAGCTGACCTATCAGATGGGCGCGGTCGGGTATTTTATTTCTGTTCCTTTCCAATTGTAGAAGCCCAATGCAGCGGGTGGCAGGTATGGCCATCTACAAGGTATAGCTGCTGGGCATATTCAACGACGCAGACGAGAGGGGAAATCCTGCATCCTGCATGTAACAAGCCCATTGATAAAGAGAATGGGAGTCAATGGGAAAGGGAGTGCAGCATACAGGGGAGGGGTAAGCTCATGCGAGTAAGAATCAAGGTGAGCGAGAGAGAGAAGCGTGTTAGACTTTAGGTTGATAGAAAACACGAGTAAGTGTGATGAGAGAGTTTTTTTGGGCTGTAAAGTGAGGGGGGAATGAGATTCGCGTTTGGCTGCAAGGCGCAGGCGACTACGTACTATGCATATGATGGCTGATCAAGGGACCTATTTCCTTAGTAGGACCCTGTCGGTTGAATCGCGTATAGCCGGGATTGAGTGCCAAGAGCAAGTCATATATGCTAGATACGGAGAGCTGTGCATGCAGTTTTATTGTATTTGATGTAGCTGATGTAAAAGTACATGCATTTAATTTAATTTGGGAATAGATGAACGCGTATGTGTTCCGAAGAAGTTGAGGGTGGGACTTTTTAATATATGCCGCTTCGGCTCGAGATGAATTGATGCTTCAATGGATCCTCACTCATCAATATCTCGCCGCGGTAAACGGAGAGGTATGCTGCTACTGGTATTGATTGCTGCCACCAACAACTTTGGCTAAAAAAGACAAAACGCACATCGGCGGATCTGCTTACGGCGATTATAGCACCGCATGTTATAGATAAAACGGCCCAAATCATCCCAACGGCCTGCCATTGGTCCCTTTGGCTCGTCTCCTCCATGTCGGGGTGCAGCAAACTATGAGCGATCGATGGAGCCAAAGGGCCGACAGGAAAACCCCATTGGAATGGTCTGGGTAACATGTAATATCTGGCAACTGATCCATCAATGGTCCCTTTTGGCTGCAAGTTGGGTCGTACGAGCACATGCAGGCAACAAAAAAGGTCTTGCGGGGGAAATGATGCCTGGGTGTCCTTTTTCTGGCCATATTTTTCGCTTCAAGCTAGGCAATGCAGGCGAGCAAAAGTAAGGTATGCGTGCATGTACAAGTATGGATGTTGCGTGGGATGGCGGTCCATGACGGTGGCGCCTGAGGCGGTCCACGGGCCTGGAACCGGTACGTGCGACAGTGAAGCAGGTGCCCGTACATGTACATCTACATTACTTTTGCTGTGCCGCAGTTTTTGTGATAGAGATTCATCTTGGGGGGGGGAACGCCCAATTGAGGCTGAGACAAAAGCCCTCGATCGCTGTCTCAAAAGCCAAGCCATCTGTTTTTGAAACCCATGCTAACTGCTTGTATACTAAGAGATGAAGTAAAACCGTAGAGAGTAAAAATAGCATGAGATTCTTTTTGTTTCAAAGCACGTTTTTCTTGCCAAAAACAAATTTAACTGTAAATTGAAGTTAAAGTCTAAAATAAACACTGCCACGCTCCCGAGGTCTTGGCAGAGTAGTTTTCCGACTGCCGTCTTGGCAAATCTCGGCGCACGCCCGAAAAAGAGAAGAGACACAAGGCAAGAAAAAAATTTAAATCAAATCGTACCCGTTAGCAAATCTACGGGCCGTGTAAGAGCTGTCTCGTCTTGGCCTTTCTTGGCTTTGGATGGAGAATGGCAATTACGTACAAGATGGCTGTGCAGAGCTAGATACGGTAGTTGGTGGTATTGGTTGAGGAGCGGTTCCGACGCCGAAAGAGTCATTGACCGCCTCTGCTTTTATTTCTCTTTGATGTGTACGGAGGTGGTTTAGGGGAGGAATGGTCTTTTGACTTCAATGCATCCACGAAAGTAGCGTTCTGGAGTTGGTGGGATATGTATGTGCGTATGTGTGCGTGTGTGCGCATAGGGCTGTGAGGTCGACGCCTGTAGCCTCCAACTACTATTTCACCCAAAACACAGCCTTTTTAGCTACTCGACTCCCGCGTATATGGATCAAGGGGCGGTATGCAGCAGCAGCGTCTCGGGCTGTGAGCACCGAATGCTACATGGCTGGCGTGCCAAGGAGCAATCAAGTGCTGCTTGTGGGCATGGCCATGTCGTTTTACATGTACAGTAGCCATCATCATTCCGAGGGCCCTTGGCGTTTTGGGATTGTGGCTGTGAGGCATGTTGCACAAGCATCGTGTCTTCTTTCTCGTTCTTTCTTGCTGGTTATTATTAATGGATCGTATGAGCATCTCAGCGTATTCCAAATGGGTTGACGAGGGACCCATTCTCAGGGCTGACTTGGTACCGGTACTTTCCTAGGTAGTAATATGGAGAAGGGTGAGAAATGGCCCGAGGCCCTAGGTAAGGTTCTCGCTGTGTTCTGCAGCGGGCATGTCGCGATAATCATCTGAGGGAAACTCGAACTGCAGGGGTGGAATTGACCAGACAAGACAATCTCAAAGATACGGCAGTAGCAGAGAGATGCGAGGAAAGGATAAAAACTTCCGAATATATCTCCAGGTACTAGGCAATTAAACATCTAGATCGATCTAATTTCACACATGTAGGGTAGCACCCCCTTTGTGCTTGCTTGGCAAAAAAGGGTTCAGTGCTGTGCATGGTGCATGTACTGTACTTGCACTTTAGGAGACGCTGGAAAGCACATGACCCAGGTCTCCAGACTGCAAAGTGCCTGGAGCTATTAGCTATCATCTCATTGTGCCTCAATGCTATACGTATCCCCCACTACTGTACAGACTTCCCTTGCCTGTGGCTTTCTCTGCAGCTCCAAGCCGCGTCTCACGCTCCACCGGCGCAGCCGCTGAGCGATTTGATGGCCACCGCCGGATTCAGCGAGCCTGGACTGGCATCAGCATCAGCATAGGTGAGGGTATGTAAGCGGGATGGTGGTGAGGTGAGACGACGCGCTGCCAATTAGTAAGGAACAGTCAGTAGGACCAGACAGTATCGAAAGACCTTGGCGCCTGGTGCCTCGATACGGTGTAGGTGGCAGCGGCATCAAGGCCAATATACAGTATTGATGGTAGCGCTCGCACTACACAATAGCATCGATGCCCATGCACGCGCGCATGCAAGCGTGCCTTAGCTCTGGTAGCACCACCGCCGGGCACATGTCCAGCCTGTAATTGCGGCGCTGCCAATTGGGACAGAGCAGTGCATGTACCCACGTAACACGCCCCGTGGCCCTGCACCCTGGGCAGCAGCTTAGCGGCCGCCAGCCAGCCAGCGCCGCCAAGGCCGCCGAAAAGGGCAAGACCAGAGGACTCGATTTTCTTATTTTCTAATTTTCCTTTTTTTTTTCTCTGAGTTCTATCCTCAGGATTCAATGCTCTAGCGCGCCTCGGCATGTTTCTTCTGGACTTCCCTTTAGGTTGTTTCACACGCCCACACCGTCTCTTTATGAGTAGTTGACACCCTCAGTAATTAAGAGAACAGGCGAGAGAGGCGAGAAAGGAGGAAGAATACAAGTTGAGGAGGCAGAAATGCAGGACAGCAAGTATATGGCTCACTGTAGACAGCATGATGTGCTGCTGCACTTCTCTGCTGCAGCACCAACGCATCTGGCAGTGACATGCACGAAATATGTACGGGCATCGCTCCTCTCCTCGCGCGCACACACATAACCGCTTCACCTCAACCGGCTGCTCATGCCATGCATGCAGAGTTGGCCCCTTCCTCTCTTTTCCCCGGCTGCGAGCCGAAACTACACGTACTTCTTTTCTTCTTCTTTTTTCATCTCGTGCGAATAAATAGCTTCTTTCCGTTTAGCTTTGCGGAGCGGAGAGAGGAGAGGATTAGTCCCACAGTGGAGGAGGGGAAATTTTTTTTTTTTCCTCTTCAGAAAAGCCATCGTTTGTCCCTTTGGAGTGGTTTTGGCGCGCGCGCCACAAGCTGCTCGTTTGGTACATGACAGCCTGCCCACGTATTCTGGACTAGCCGTGGGCCACCAGACTATTCCCCTTTGCAGCCTGTGCTGTATACGAGCAGAGCGGCGGGATGCACGACTTGCACATGAGTTGCTGCTAGCACGCACCGCTGCAGCATGTCGGCATGTCGCTGCTGCAGGCCGCTGGAGCCGCAGGAGTTGCCCCAGCTCTTGATACTGTCCGCCACAGGACGCTCAGCTGGACGGGTTGACGCTGCCAATTACATAGAGGGCTTCAGGTCGATTGGCCTCATTCGCATCCCGCGGCCAGCCATTCGGGGTCAATGATTGTATTGATCTGCCAATATGGAGCCTCGCGCCGGCGCAAAAGGTACCGGCAGGCCCAATAACCCGCACGGCTAGCAGCAAGCGTTAGCAGCAAACGTAAACGTCTCAGCGTGCCCACCAACCAGAAATTTCTGATTGAATTGATCGATTCTCTGCTCTAGGCTATTCAAGGCTCTGTCGTGCTTTGTCACCCGCTGGAGCCAGTCCCCGGCGCCTTCATTTGCCCGCAGCGCAGTTTCCAGCACCAACCACAGGCCCCTACAGCGGCGGTCCTAGAAGCACCCTCCATACCGGAACTTGCCTGGCCTGCTCCCAGGTTTCTGTACCTACTCGGGCTCGTCTATGTGCCCGGCATGTACAGCTACCTGCCCGCACAGACACGCATGACAGACACCGCACCAGCCTGCCGCTGGATACCGCGCTGGGTACCGCTACAGGCGCGCAGCAGCGCCCCTTGCGCTCCGTAAAGCTCCGGCGCCAGTCCCGTACCGGTACCTGTACTTGCGCTACCGCGGCCGTCCCCATTGCAAACTTTGCCGTCTGGTACCTGCTGTGCCTGCACTGCAATACGGATCCCCCACCGCCGGGCCCTTCCAAGGTACAGTACATTTTTGCCTGTGTCTTTTGGCTTTTCCCTCACTAACATGGCAGCAATCATATCCTGCTTTTTCCTGTCCTCTTCCCTGGCCATTTATTCCCTCTTTGCCTCCTCCCCTGCCCCCTTTTGCCTCTGTCCCTTTTTGCTTTTCTGCTCGAGCTGACGGGCTTATTACCACGTCTCCTGCTGCTCTGCTTCCTCCGTCACTTCTGAATTGCCTCAGCGCCCACCCCCGCCTTGCCAAACGTCACGACCACAGCTAAAGCTGCGAGAGGGTCTCTCTATTTGCTTCCCTGGCCTCTCGTCTCCTCCATTGGGCGTGTGTGCGTGTGTTGTTGTGCTTGTGTGTCCATCTAGCTTATACCCAAGCTCCACCCCTCTGGCACTTACACTTAGACCACTGTGCACACCACCACTGCCACCACCGCTTTTACTGGGACGCTCAGCCCGGCCCTGCTCTGACGGCACTTTTTTTTTTAAACAGAAAATTCCAATTTTCTGCTTTGGCGGCAGCGCCCAAAAACCTGCCTCCACCCCCGGATATTTGCCAGGACCACGCAACTTCCCATCGTCCTCAGCACAAAACACACATATAAGGGCTGCGCACCGGAGATCGCCCCGTTTTGCAGGCCCTACGACCTTCATCCTCCCTGCTGGGCCTCTGCCGCCCGTCCGCGTTTCCAGGCGGTTCTCTTCTCTCTTCCAATCCTCTTCTACACAAGCACCACCCCCCAGGCGCAATTACGTCTGCTCTGTCGCCCGTGCGTTGTCCTGCGCCCAGCCTCGATCTGACGCTGCAAACGCCCCTCCTCGACTCCCCTACAAGCGCCGCCTGGCTTGGCTACGACCTGCTTTTAATTGCCATTTGATTTACTTTTCGAAACCCAGATCAAAAAGGCAACATCCGACTGCGGCGTTGCTGAGCTTGTTCATTGTTTCATTCTTAAACCTTTTTATACCTCTTTTATTTTATTTTATTTTTATTTTTACTTTTTTTCTTGTATCATTTTCATTTGCTCCCGCCCGCCTCGCATCCAGCTGCTGCCGCACAAGATCGCCGTCCTCACTGCAGGCTGCCCTCTTGATCAGCTCCGGAATCAGCTTCCGCCGCCGACGCAATCCCTCCATACACCGCTGGGCTCCGTGCAGCATCCCGGCCCTCGCCACCGGATCAGGCAATCTCAGTTGGCCTCTGTGTGCTCGCTCGCCTTTCAGCAGACGCCTGCGTGGCATTTTCGAACACACATCACCTCACATCCTCAACTTCAACTGTTTCCAACGACTAGGCGCCTGCCATCGTCAAGATGCCGTCCGCCGCCCTCGAGTCAAAACCGAGCTCTGCTCAAAGCTCAAAACCCTCGTCCATCAAGTCGTCGCACGAGGGAAAGAGATCGCCTACTCTGCACTCTCAGAATGGGTCGGACAAGCTCTCTCCATCCCCAAGTGAGACCCAGCTGAAGCCGCCCGCCGAGAAGACCTCAGTCAAGGATCGCCTTTCTCGCATGTTCTCAACAAAGGACGTCACCAAGATTCACACCAATGGCGATGTCACACCTCGATCTCGCGGCCCGTCAATCAGCGGCGCCTCTTCTCCCGCCCCGCGAAAAGAATCAATAGAGAAGCCCTCCGAAAAGCTCGCTGCCGCAAAACCCAAAGAAGCCACCAAAGCCAAAGACGGAGCCAAGCCCAAGGACTCAAATCGCTTTACTGTGATAGCCGATGTCCCAGGCGGACACGAGCATCTCCTGCGGTCCAGCCGCAGACAGGAGAAGCTGTCAGACATGTGGCGAAGCATCATCGGAAAGAAGCAAGAAGCCCCGCCTCAACACGATCTCTCCTTGGTGTCCAACTGGGTCGACTCGCTGCGCCAGGAGAAGGAAGAGGCTGCCGACAAAAAGGCCGGCCTCCACGCCAACTCAACTTTGGTCGAAAAGTACGGCAAGTGCCAAGAAGTCGTCGGCCGCGGCGCCTTTGGCATCGTCAGGATATCTCACAAAAAGGTTGGCAGCAGCGGTGAGAAGCTGTTCGCCGTCAAGGAGTTCCGCCGCCGCCCCGACGAGTCGGAGAAGAAGTACAGCAAGCGCCTTACCGCTGAGTTCTGCATCTCTTCCTCACTGCGCCACCCCAACGTTATCCACACCCTCGACCTGCTCAAGGATGCCAAGGGCGATTACTGCGAAGTCATGGAGTTTTGCTCTGGCGGTGACCTGTACACCCTTATCCTGTCCAGCGGTAAGCTCGAGGTACAGGAGGCAGACTGCTTCTTCAAGCAGATGATGCGCGGCGTCGAGTATCTCCACGAGATGGGAGTCGCCCACCGAGACCTCAAGCCCGAGAACCTGCTCCTCACTACCCGTGGCGCCCTGAAAATTACTGATTTCGGCAACGGCGAGTGTTTCCGCATGGCATGGGAGGCTGATGCCCACATGGTCTCTGGACTGTGCGGATCTGCTCCTTATATCGCTCCCGAAGAGTACACCGACAAGGAATTCGACGCCCGCGCTGTCGATGTGTGGGCTTGCGGTGTTATTTACATGGCCATGCGCACCGGAAGACACCTCTGGCGTCTGGCCAAGAAGGACGAGGACGAGTTTTACGCTCGTTACCTGGAGGGTCGCCGCGACGAGGAGGGCTATGGCCCCATCGAGTCATTACATAGGGTATGGTGACACTTGTTCTTTTCTTTCTCTCGAATTTGTATTAATCTATTCCACAGGCTCGTTGTCGAAATGTCATCTACTCCGTGTTGGATCCCCATCCCACACGTCGTCTTACAGCCGCTCAGGTTCTCAAATCTGAGTGGGTTCGTGAGATTAAACTTTGCAAGGCCGGCGAAGAAGGCCTCTAAATGGAAAAACAAGGTTACGACTAAATGTTATACGACAGAATGCTCTGCCTGCAGCGGTGGCATTTCGTGCACAGGGGCTTTTTCACCTTCTACGCCTTCCCCTGATGCCACACCCATCGCGTAATATCTCTTCCCTCTTGGCAAGCAGAGCGAAATCACATGGACGACGAAACATGATTAGACGAAAAGGAACAAAAAACCACTTTTAATGATTTCATGTGGCGAAGGCAACAAATACCCCTCGGAATTGGCAACTGGATAACTTTTTCTATTATCCATTCGTTCTACTTTTTATAATACTTCTATTCTGGCGAAAGCGTTGGCGCGGCGATCACGGCTTTTCAACTCAAACCGGCGTCTATTAGGTCAAAGATACAGCGGACGCCTAAAGAAGGCACGCTCGCTTTTTGCATTTTATTGATTTGACCAGTCTTTACATGGCGGGGACTTAATCACATCTTTTTGTATTCCATCATTTATTCTTGTACACACAACAGAGCATTGGCGTTTGGCGAATTGGCCGAGACTGCACAAATCACAGAAAAAAGAAACCAGACAGAATGGAGCTGCAGTTATACGACCCCTGCGTTATTGTTGGACGCTTTCTTGGCTATGGGCCAAGGGTTTTAGCAGCGGGCAAAAGACATGCCCCCGATTCTCACCATTTCATCATTTTTACTTTTATGTCTGGCGCGGGTTCACACACCCTGATACAACTTTTTTTTTATGATCACAACAAAGACTGGGTGGCGGCATTGGTGTAAAAGCTACACACGGAGCAGAGGCGCGTTTAAAGGGAAAATGCAAAAAAAAACATTGGATAGTCGGTTGGATAGGCGTCGGGGATTTGGGCAAGGGATAGTCTCTCTCGCTTCTTTTTGGCGGATTATGGTACGGGCTTCTACTGGTTTGATTTGGACATTTGTGCTTTTGAGAATCAAGAGGCAAAAGGAGTCTAACAGACAGAGAAATGCGTTGGGAGTTCTTTGTTCTTTTCTGAGTGGTTTGAAAGAGATGCTTTCTTTTGCGATACATGTTTGCGCAGCGCAGTTTAGGTGAAGATGCCAATCAATATCAAGCGTTTACAAATGTACAAGAAAAGCCCAACCGTATCTCAACATGTGCAAAGCAGTGACAAACAAAACGGTGATGATTTGTCACTTTGCTGGGAAACCAGGGGGGGCGAAGCAATGTGACGTGAGTGGCTTGGAGAGCTTGCACTGGCTGTCCGCGATGCCGGGATTTGCCATGAGACAGGCTGAACAACTTGCCCATGACTAAAGATTTTGGCTTCCCGTATCGACCGAATGGCTGGGAGCTGTGATTTTTAATGATTAGCATTTGGGATTCAGCACCATCGTTTTGTCTTGTTGTGGCGATCGGGGCTTAGATGCGGCGGATATGGGCACACACCCGTCCGTACCTCTACATCCTATACGTTTCGCATGGCATGTAAGTTGAGTTTCTATCTAATCACTTATTCGTGTCCGTTTTGTGATATTTCTTGATTTTGGGCATCAAGAAACGTTGTTATGTTTTAGGCTTGTTGCCCGAAAACAGAAGCGGGCGATCATATCCCTGTTGCGCAAGAGCAGGAATGATATCATAGTTGCCTGTTTCTCTCTTTCCTGTGGGATTTTCCGCGCGCGTTGGAATGGCTGTTTTTTATCACATGCACGTTGCGACTGTCCGCGATGGTCCGACGATGATGCAGTTTGGCTTCTGTGATTTTTTTTTTATAATACCCCTTGTGTATTCGTAGATGGAATGGCTTGCGGCTGTTTCCTCTCACTAGGAGTTTAAAAAACCGCGGTGACGTACCGATACCAACTGCTGTCTGCCCCTCCATATTGAAGGAGCTGAGATTCAGCCAGAATGACTAAGCTAAGTGCGGCTGACTGTTGCTTTCTACCGCAACAATACCTACACTGCGTTATCGGTTGCAAGAAGCTCAATTGAAAGAAAAGACGCAAGGGGGAAAAAAAGGCGCATTTTTACTAATTGAAGCAAAAACAGCAGCACAGGTCTCGTGATGATAACCAACATTCAGTATCAATTCTGCACTGCGCTGAGACAATTGCATCGCACGCCCGGACCCGTTTCCCTTCTCGGCCATAGTGGCACTAACTTTGTCCATCTCATCACCTCAACTCACTCATATAAACTTCACAACTCATATATACACACTCACACATATAAAAAACACTTACACATAAAACGCCACAGACATATAAACAAAAACACAGCAGCAAGCATGTCCTCCTCCGCAGACCTAATAAACTCCGCCAAGCGCGCCGCCTCCTTCCAGGCCGTCGACGAGCACCTCCTCCCCTCGCACCGCTTCGTCGGCATCGGCTCCGGCAGCACCGTCGTCTACGTCGTCGAGGCCATTGCCGCAAAGGGCCCGGCCTTTTACGGCGACATGACGTTCGTCCCCACGGGCAGCCAGTCCAAGGGCCTGCTCAAGGCGGCCGGGCTCAGGCTGTGCAATCTGGACGAGAGGCCTGTTGATGAGCACGGCGTGCCGGTTGCGCTGGACGTGGTGTTTGATGGCGCGGACGAGGTGGATGAGGAGTTGAATCTGATTAAGGGAGGTGGTGCGTGCTTGTTCCAGGAGAAGCTGGTTGCTGTGGCTGGGAGGAAGTTTGTCGCTGTTGCCGGTGAGTTTTTTTATATTTACAAAGCAACAACTATATATATGTCCATATATATATGTGTGTTTTTGAAAAAATACCTCTACTAACAATCAACAGACTCCCGCAAACAGTCCCCCCGCCTCTGCACAACCTGGAAAACCATCCCCATCGAGGTCCTCCCCCTCGCCGCCCCCTCCGTCCTCGCCCGCCTCCGCGCCATTGGCTCCCCCAACCCGACCGTCCGCTCCGGCCTGCCCAGCAAGGCCGGCGAGTGCGTCACCGACAACGGCATGTGGCTCATTGACGCGCCCTTTGCGCCGCTGCTGCTGGCCCGGGACTTGAAGGACGGCGTGGACGGCGCCGGCAAGGACGGCGTCTGGGAGGTGAGCAAGCTGGCCGAGGAGTTGGTCAAGTTGCCGGGCATTGTCGAGATTGGCCTGTTCACGGGCTTCAATGGCGTCGAGGCTGTGAGCCTGGGCAAGGAGTTTCAGGCGCAGAAGCCGATTGCGGCTTATTTTGGCACGCCGACGGGAGAGGTGCAGGTGCAGAGAGCGACATAGACAAAACTGCAAAGAGGGACGGGCACGTAATGATTTAATAAGTTGAGTCAATGATAACAAAAGTTGGATGAGTTGGAATGAGTAAAATTATTACTTTAGAAGACTATGAATTAAAATGAAGTACTGGATGAGATGGAATGGGCACAAGTTCAACTTGATAAGACTTGCAAATCAAGAGGACAGTAAAAAGTTTGCTGCTGTGGAATGAGCACCTCTTCACACATATTCCTTGACGAGACTCAATCAAAACGAACATCACTCCAGTTCAACACACATCCTTGTCTTTAACACGTTTGAATTAGAAGCATCCATTGTGCTTTGCTACGCTCTCTGGCAACACTAGCTTACTTCAAAACGCCCATTAATCCCCCAGCGCCTGTAGTACGCCGGCGATAAAAAACTTGGAAACAAACAAAAAAGAAAAATCAGGATAGCAAAGCAGGGGGATGACCGAATAGTCTCCCTCCTATATCCATTCATCCCTTCCTCCCAATGCAGAGTAATGGATCCCAAATAACCACGCATTCAACGCCAAATGAGAATAAACCATCTCCATCCCCTTTCCATATCCCGCGTTGCCTCTCCCGAGCCACACTGGTATTACGTTGTGGGCAATCGGATCCCTCCTTTTCCCTATCCGCCATTGCCAGTAGATATTTATCGTAGAAATAAGTATAACACAAAAATAGGAGTGGCTACTCTTCCAGTTTCCTTCTCCTTACATGGCTAGCCTTCATGGGAGGCTTGCCTAACTGGGCCAAATATGAAATGAAGATATATCGTGATATGAAAGTCTCGTGTTGCCAGCCCCAGCATATCTTGGAAGGAAAGCTAGGGAGAGAATGGTGATCCTCCCAACAAGAAGCTCCGATAGACAAAGGGAAATCGAACCCAAAAAGGGGCATCCATTAGGATGATGAAGAAGGCATGAAAATGAGAACCGCACACGGGTTCTTTCTGTAAATAAATAGTATCATGTCACCGTGATATGGACGGGCTCTTGTCCCGTTTCGCCCAACTTTACACTCTGTAGCTTCTATATTGCTTTAGGAGTGAAATAGGTCCCAAGCTCTGGCGCATAGCTGCATGAATTCTTCCTTCTTCGCTCGTTGTGTCTCAGGGCTGTCACGGCCGGCGCCAAAGGGGCCTCGTCGGGTAGGAGGAGGGCCATAGCCCAGTGGTGGGCTGCTGCCGTCTTCATACTCGGCACGTGTTCGCCTCCTGCTGGCGCCCTGGGCAGCCTCTGGGTTGCGGTTACCAGCACCAACGGGTGAAGGAGGAGTTGGGGGCTGGTGACCGCCGTAGTGGACAAGTCTTGGTAGAAGCTCTGCCCGTCCACCGGCCAATTCATTCTGAGCCTCCTCAGCAGACTTGTACTCTCTCATACGACCAGACATGGGGGCCTGGTGAGCTGGCGGGAGGCCAGGGGACAGCTGAGGCCGCGAAGCGGCGTGGCTGGGATAGAGGGCAGAGGTATGTGGCCCATTTTCGGGATGCGTTGAAAGATTCTGACCAAACACATCGCTAATGGGTGGCAGGCGGTTGGCAGTCTGGTTGGCATGCACGTGGTGGATGTGAGAAAGGTTGGAAGCCTGGTTATGTGCGTTTCTTGATGGGGGCATGTGTTGTCCGGTGAAGCTGCGGCCAAGAGGGGCAGATTGAATCACCCTTTCGTTTGCGAATTGCTGATGTGAAGGTGCCACGATGGAAAGCCCCGGGGGAGCCTTATTCCTGCGAGACATGCCTGGTGTTTTGGCGGCAAAGTTGGGTTCCTTGTCCTTGTCAGATGGCCCATCTCCCTTGGCCGACTGCTGCTGCTGTAATCTCGCCTCAATGAGAATTCGCTGCTGCTCCCGCACGCTCATACTTCGCTGAAGCTGTTCCTTCATTGCGGGATCTTGAGTCATAAATCCAGGAGAAAGGCATGCGATGCCGACCTCTTGGATGCCCAGCCCATCGCCGCGCGCGGTTAGCGGGTAGGCTGAGGAAGGGTTTGATCCAGCGAGTGTGTTCTTGGACAAGTCCAGTCGTCTGGGTCGGGGTCTTGAAGCGGGCAGACCGGGCGACACTGGCTCCTTCTTGACGATGATCTTGGGGTGTCCGGCATCATTTCGAGATCTATTGCAAAATGGCATTTGTCAGCAAAGTGCGCTCAAACACTGTAGACGGAAAAACCAGACAAGGCAGGCAATCGAAGACTTACGCGTTGGGTGAAGATTTGTTTGCGGCGGCATGGTCAGACTTGGGGCTGCCACGGTTGGGCGACTGGCTCGCGGCTGTTGCGCCGTGTTGACTCCTCGGCTGTGAGGGCACCGCGTTCCTCTGTGCCGGTGGCGATGTAGAGTGTGCTGCTGCTGTGGGTGCAGGGCGGTCGCTGGCAAATGAGCTCCTCTCGTGAGGAGCCGGCGAAGGGACCATGGCAACTGCGGTGCTCATGGTGACGATGCGCTTGGGAGTAGAGATTATACGGTAGAAAAAAGAAAAAGCAATGGGCTTTCGTGCTTCCAGAAATGAAGCTGGGCCGAATCAGTCGACGAACCACGCAGTCGCAGAAGCGTGCAAGTGTCGCTCGAACTATTACTGATTGTCTGGGTGACAAAATCGGGCGCAAGAATCGAGAACGGGAACCCAGATTATGCCGAAACTGACAGGGTCCAATACGCTCTCCTCCACCAAGTGGTACGCTTCGCGGGTGGTGTTTCTCGCTATTGCCGGTAAAAAGAAGAATAGAGATGATTCGATCGCGAATTTCCCAGCGTCGATGAATAGACTGAGAAAAACGAAAAGTCAAGGCTTGCCTTGCCTGCGTTGCAAGGAAACAAACGCCTTGTAAAGCTGGCGGGAAGAGGGAGAAAAAAAGGCCAACTGGGGGGAAAGGCCGAGTGCGTGGGATGCGTTTCAGGAGACTGGCGATTCGAGATTGTGGTTTGTCCGAATATATTGCGATCGGGGGACAAAGTATGGAGTACTTCGTATTTGGGCTCGCCGTAAGCTAAAGCACGGGCGGTTGGGGCTGAAATGGCTGCTGTGCCGTTGGTATTGAGTACTCGCACAAGCGCCCGTAGGTCCAGAACGTTAGTGCAGCTGCATACGCCCACGCACACCAGGGGTTGCCGAGGGCGGCTCCAGGGCTTGTGCTGGCGAATGAGATGGAGGCGTTCCAGCAGACGGCTGGGCCTGGAAGTGCCTGTTTGCTGCGCTTTTTGGCACGGGTCGCCTGGATGGATGGATGGATGGAGGGACGGCTGGATGCGGTGGTCGGCGAATTAGGCGGCGCTAGAAGAGCAGTCTTTTTGTCTTTATGCGAGTGTAAGTATGAGAGAGGAAGAGAGGGAGGGAGAGATGATTATAGTAGAGAGGATTTGAAGAAGCGACTTCGAAGAGGGCAGAAAGGGAAGAAAGCGGCAGAGGGCTGGAGGGGCAGGCGCCACTTGTTTTATTTCGTCGGCCGTGCCTCTGGCATGAATCGATGGAGCTCGCAGCAATCCGTCTGTCTGAATAGCCTCCCGCCAGGCCTGAATGAAAGGGGCCGGGTTCGTCACAGAGGGAGGGGGAAGCGGTGCCGTGACACGGAAGCCGGAGCAGATTTTCAGAGGGTGCTGGACGTTTCTGAAGCGATGGATGGGAGATGATGGATCGAAAACAGGCAAGGGGGGTGTATGGCAGGTTGCAGCTGAACTGGCATTGAGCGCTGTAGGCAGTCGCAGCGCCAGTCGGGCTCGCTGTCACAGGCTGCTGCAGCGGCCTCGAGGGGCGTGGCTCCAGCACAGCAGAACAATTCAAGCCCGCCGTTGCTGGTCTCTTTCTTCCCTTTGCCATTCCCACTCTCCATGCGGTGCATCGGGAACGAACCAGGGGCTCTCGCAAGCTGGCGGCCCTCTGCGGCCTCTCACTGGCTGCATCGCGATCCACCGCCCCTCCGCCTCACCTGCGCTGTGCGAGGCAGGCTCTGGCCTCATCCTTGGGCTGTCCACCCACCCGCCGGTAGAGTGTTTTACCTTGCTGCTAGCACTCTTCCCAGGCGACTTTAGGCTGCGAGCGAGCCCTGTAGGCCCTGCAAGTCCCTTGGCGCTTGTCTGACTTGCGCGAGAGGGACATTTCGGTGGTGCTGATCATCGGCCCCCAGCCTGGCATTGACATTTCATTTTCAGTGGTAATTTCGAGTCTGTATTTTTAGACGGCCGCAGACGACAGACGTCAGAGGCAATTAAAGAAAATATATGCATAATGGCGGTGCCATGCCCGCTCTGCAATTGCAATTCAAGAGCAATGGCCCCGTGATCCCGAACCCAGCTGCCGTCTCTCGATGGATATCCATCCAGCGCCGTCGCACGGGATCCGCTACACCGCAGCCCCGGCTGATGCCACTGCCGTTTCGTGAAAACCAGAACAGAGCGCAATTCAGGCTGCTGGCGTTTCCGCTATCAACGACTTGGGCTCTTGCGGCTATAGCCACAGCATGCTGGGACCGGGGGAGCCCCGCTCTGGCTCCCCTGATGCGGAGCGCGTATGTTCGACATTTTGCGTGGTGAGGATGTAGCGTTTCAATGGTGAGACGCCAGCCGATACCGACGTGCCTCAGACCAGACAAGCCCAAGACCTCGTAAAGGTGAGAAAGTGGGCAAAAATATTCCGACGCCAGCAGCCGCTACTGATCAGCCAGCATGTCCCTCGCGATCTCGTTGGGGGCGAGGACGATATGGGCCAGCTACCAGATGCTACCTTTTTTGCGTGAGCACAAGACTGGATGTACAAATACGGTAGTTGTGGCTCGCTCCGCTCAAGCGAGGGACGCAGCGCTGCATGCTCGGATTGGACAGCTTCGAGAAACTATTGGCATGGATTCAACCGTGCCTCGGCAGCTGCAATGGTGGACGGTCTTTGGTCACGACAGGGATTTAAAGTCGCATCAAGTTGCCTTGCGCTTGTTTCTTACCGAACCTCAAAGCTGAAAGACGATGGCTTCAAGTTCATCGCACATGTGGTATGACTTCATCTACTTGCTACGCGTATCAGGTATTCGCCAAGGGAAAATCTTCTTGCGGTGCCCATCACCACGCTTTAATCTACACATGGTAGTTTAACGACATCCCAGTCCCTTCCATGTGGTGGTTAAATTACCATCACGTCTCTCCACATGGCTACTCCAGACGCAAGATCTAGCTACAACTTTGCTCCCAATAGCCATCCTCTCCATCGGTGTTGTACTGCGTGCTAAGGCCCTAGTCAAATTAGTTGAGAGAAGCTAGCTATTTGGCCCTGTCGATCTCGCCGACTTCCCCATTATTGGCTGATGCTAGTCGTGCGGTGGTTGCCGGGCTTAACCCATCTGCTGGTACGAGTTGCCGGAGCAAAGTGGCCTCGAATATTGTTCTGGCTATGTGTACATATTGAGATATCTCTTGGTTTGCTTTGTCGCAACAATATTGCAGTGTGGGCATCTATGCGAGCAATTCGTGGTGTTGGCAGACCTTTCTCGCATAAGCCTCTTGCCTGAGCCAGACACACGTACTTACCAGAGCTAAATCGCTTCGTATTTCACAAACACATGTCATATCTCTCCTTTCTCTCCTTTCTTTCTATCTGTATATCTTTCGCCTCTCATTGATAAGCGCAATAGTCGCAAATCTGTGGCACCATGACTTCAGATGGCTCCTCATTACCACTCTACCGTACTCAACTTGGTGGTGGATGAGGCTTCTCTACAGCCACCCCTCCTTTCAGATCCTTGCACCCAAGTACCTACATGGGGTAGATTTTTTTCTCAAGCATCGTTCTGCTTGTTGCATGTTCCAGTGCCCGGCTGGTATCGTACGTTGTCCGCAATATAGCAAACATTAATTGCAACCTGATACCGCACTCTTATCACGTTGGTAGCAGTATTGCTAATAATTACTAATGTTTACCACTAGACACTTGCGACGAGTTGTACCTCAAATGGCTTGCTTCATTGGGACACGACAAGGGATTCGGAGAGCAGCAGCAAAATGTAACCCTTCTCAATCAGGCCTCGTATGGACAAGAATCAATAGTTCATGTAGGTTCACTTACAGTAAAGCCGACGTTGACGTTGTTTTAGCTGCGGCAATCAACCCGATCCCAATATGTGCACCCGTTCTCCCTGTAATTGCCCGTTGGGTGGCCCCCCTGCACCGAAACCTGCAGCGTTTGAGCATTTCGCCACACCCGCTGTCGTTGATCGGCTCATGGTACTGACAGCCAGTTGAGACTTTTGAAACTTCGTCGCCATCTACTCCATCGTGCTGGAACTGACCGCAACTGCCATCTCACCGCCATGGATCTCCTTTGTACGGCTCTTACTCGCCCTTTTCCCCTCCTTCTTTTCTGTGGCAAGTTTGATAATTCTCCTCTTCTCACTGCTCCATCGTCTCCTCTTCATAAGGAGAAAGCTCCCCTCTGTATCTTTTCATTGTCAGGGTCCAGCCCCACCGCGCCCAACGGTGTCCCACCTCGCCCGCCCACTGATTTTCGATACTCGAACGAGCTCGAGCCTCATCGTGGCTCAAGCGCACCATGTGACAGGCACAGATTCGTTGCCTTTTCCCACAGGGCCTTGAAGTAAGCTCATGGGGGCCAGCCAATGGATCTTGTTTCTTGCATGTATCTGTTTCGTGTCTGTGGCCGCAGCTTTCAATCTCTTGTTGGTGCGGTACTTGAGCGGCCCTGGCCGTCGTTGGTGACGGCAACTGCACTGGCCAACGCAAAATGTGATTTGGCTTCTTCTCCCGCTTCTTCTACTGATACTGTTGTTGTTTGCTAGAAATTTACGAGCGAAGCTATGCTGCTTTTTTGTTGAGGCGTGTTCCTGCTGTCTGCAGGCTTAGCAAACGCACTTGCGCATGCGCCGTACGTACATATACATGTACATACATTAGTATATTGACTGGACTTCAAAACTTGTCGCAGCCCTATTCGCGGACCCTCACAGGATTGATGCCCGTCCCATCCATGTCAGCCAGTGCTCACATCAGACGAGTTTTTGGGAGTGGATCGGAAAAAAGACGATAAAGTGCTGCAACTCGTGTAGCAGATTGAATGCCATGGACAAGCGACCAGTTTCCCCAAATGTGAAAGATTGAAATTATTGCTAAATGTAAGCAATGCCTGTAACTTCACGGCTTGGCATCTTGTTCATCTACCAGGTATTGAATGTTTTGTGCAACTTACAGCGTGCAGCATTCTGCTTGGATCTTCTGTCAATCGCACCTCGTGACAACGCACCAAGAAAAAAAAAAAAAGGCAAGACACGCCCGTCTCCGCTGGGAGCTGCTAATCGCTGCTTCACCTGAGACGACGACGTCTCAGGTCGGGTGGGACGCTCTGGCAAGGCTGCAGGGGTCGGCCCCTTGATGTTGTCCATCATTCGCTCAGCATCGCGCTTAGTTGGCTCGACTGCTAGCTTCGTTTCAACCCAACGCTGCGACCTTGTGAAGTCGGAATAGAGAGCATGGAACGTTTATCAGGCTTCTTCGTTGTTTCATTTGGTAAACGAAGAGGCAACGAGAGAAAAATTTTTTACAATCCCGTTACCTGGTCATCGCTGGGCGTTCTTGCGGCACTTGGTTCGCGCATCAGACCCCTGTAGAGTTGCATGCACTCTTTTTTTTCTTCCATCTCTTGGGACATCCGTGCACAGTGACGATCCAATGATTGTTCACCGTCATTACACGAAATTGCTTGTGACATTGACCTGCTGCCAGTTTCCCCGAGTGGCCACCGCTGCGAGTTGATGGCCTGTGGCAATATATTTCCTTCCTTCCACCCTGGCTGCCATAGAGCCTCTTCACATGTGCCTCGAGAAAGTAGGATTATGATGTGATGCATCTTGGGTGGGGGTTCCATGTGCTGCCTCTCGTCCGCTGCTCGTCTGAATCTTTGACTGTCTCAATTTACGTTTGGCGCTGTGACACAAGATACGACGAGCCTTGTCCCTGCTGTGCTTTGCGTCACCACCACCGTCCGTATTTTGATCTTAGGGTGGTCCGAACTTTGAGTGATACGTATTGCCGCATGCAAATTCCCAGATGCCGTGCTCTGCAGACAGCATGCGGCTCATACAAGGCAGCTTGATACGATGTAATAATGAAATGCCAGGCTCGAGCAACAAAAGAAAAAAAAGGGGAAAAAAAAAAATAAGTAAATCGATAGAATATCCAAGTCATGGGAACTATCTCTGGGTACTATGGTATTGCTTGAACCGTGCTTATTGAAGCAAAATTGGACAAAAAGAATTGTAGGCGAAGGCTGCCACCTACTAAGAAATATGCGCCCTAGGGGGGGGTCGAACCCCCAACCTTGCGGTTAAAAGCCGCACGCTCTAGCCAATTGAGCTACCAGGGCCCTCTTTTAGTGGTAGACTCCAGCAGCATTTCTATACTATATACTTTGGCGAGAAATAAACATTCTTGGGCTATGAAGCACCGGGCCGTGAACGAATTCGCTTGGCCTAAGGGATAATAAAATAATGTAAATAAAGCTGCTTGAGATAAAATCTCCTACTAGATCGAACATGAGTTTTACACTATGTTTTTATTATACCTAGTAGTGCAGGAAGAATGAAAGATGATCAAGCTAGGCCAAGGATCGTCTTTATTACTTAATAGCAGCTGAATATCTACTATTAAATGATTATCAAGATAAATTATTACTGTTGCAACCGATTATGGAATCTTTTTTATTTATTTATTATTTTTTATCTGTTTTTATTATATATTTCAAGATTGCTCCGTAATGACTAAGATAGCCTTCTTACTCTAATTCAATAGTACCAGGCGGTTTTGAAGATCTATTAGATATTAGCTGGTGCTCTAGATCAGGAGGGGAGAAGGGAACTTACAGATCATATGTGACACGAGAAACGCCATCTACCTCGTTGACAATTCTGCGGGCGATGGCCTTGAGTAGGGAGAAGGAAAACTCGTAAGGCTCGGCGCTCATAAAGTCACTGGTTGTTACAGCGCGAAGGATGATGATATACCCATAGACACGAGTGTCACCCATAACACCAACAGCCTTGCTTGTGTCCAACCCAGCGTAGGCTTGGGAAATCTCATTGTAGATTCCGGCTTCCTTGATCATGGAGATGAAGATATGATCGGCTTGCCTTGCGATTTCAATTCGTTCAGGTGTACACTCTCCAAGGATGCGTACTCCAATGCCGGGGCCTGGAAAAGGGAATCTATTGACGAGATCTTCGTGAATTTTTAAGCGTCTGCCAAGATTTCTGACCTCGTCCTTGAAGAGTTCGCGAAGCGGCTCGAGAAGCCGTAAGCCTTGGCCATCCATCATGCGCTGGGGCAGACCCCCAACGTTATGATGGGTTTTTATCGTTGCTGAAGGGCCTCGGAAGGAAAGGGATTCTATGACGTCAGGGTACAGCGTTCCCTGGAGGAACCAAGAAACCTTTCCTGCGTTGGGGGTATTCTCGGCTTCCTTCTCAATCCTGATGGCTTCTTTTTCAAAGAGATCGATAAAGGTTTCTCCAATAATCTTGCGCTTTTTCTCTGGTTCCGTAACGCCCTTGAGACGTTCAAGGAAAAGCTCGGTGCCATCAATCACTGTGAGGTTAATCCCGAGATGCTCTTGCAGCGCCTCCTTTACTTTCTTGGACTCGTTGAGACGCATCAATCCTAATATATGTTAGTGTCGGTCGATCTCATGTGAGAAGTTCAGGTCATACCATTGTCGATGTGCACTGCGTGAAAACGGTCACCTGAATACGCGTTAGCCTCAATACACATGCTTGACAGTCATTAGGATCGTACCAATTGCTTCCGTCATAAGCTTGGCTGCCACTGTGCTGTCCACGCCGCCAGAAACGGCACCTATGACTTGGGCTTTATCACCAACAAGCTTTCTAATTCGAGTAATTTCCTGCTCGACGAAGTCACTCATTACCCAGTTGGGCTGCGCTCCACAAATGTCGACGCTGAAGTTGCGCAAGAGCTCACTTCCACGGGGAGTCTATTAGACGTATTCGTTAGTCGGGTAACAAAGGGCGAGAAAGATAGGATCTGGCGGATATACATACGTGTTCAAGCTCGGGATGAAATTGCACACCTGTTAGTATTTCAAGTCAGTCGGTAGGTACAGAGTTAATGATCTTGGACCGCGGTAGGTATGCAAAGCAAAAGAGAAAGAAGATGGAGGCGGCGAAAGAAGGAGGTAGAAGGGCAAAAGAACATAAGATATAACGATCGGATAGGTGTGTACTTGAAGGATGGAGATGGGGAGGAACACTCACCGAAAATGGGCTTGGTCTGGTGGGCAATGCCAGCAAACTCAGAGTTGGCCGTCTTAGCTACGACCACAAAGCCTTCAGGCAGGCGGACGAGTTTGTCAAAGTGACTCATGTAGGCTGTCGGAGATTTAGTTTCCGGAAGATTGGGGTGTTATATATCGAACGGGAGCTAACTCACCATGCATGGTCTCGCCCAAGCCAGCGAAAAGACGGTCAGCATGGCTGTCGACTTTGTGAATGGTGACGTCGGCGTGGCCGTATTCTGCGCAAATATGTTGTTAGAAAAGGCGATATAGAGTCATGGATAATCCCATACCTCGAGCTGTTCCACGAGCAACGTTCTCAGAATTTGTCTGCCAAGCAATTTCCTGCACCAGGTCAGTCACAATAGTGGAATGGGATTAAAAAATGGCGAAACTCACCTGGCAACCATAGCTGGACGCATAGGATTAGCGCTACGCCTATGATGGGACTTGAATGGAGTCATACCAAATGCCTCTATAAATCTATGTCAGTCAAAGTACATTTCTCCAACTAAGAGCTTTGAAGGCACTCACAAAATGGGAACACCAAGCTCAAAGACAGCAGGATCAACATCTTTCATGAATAATCAGTAAGACTTGTAGGCCAGATGTGGAGGATAGGGCTCTTACGAGGCGAGCCTTCATCGTAAACAGACGAGGGACCTATCGAGATTGTTAGAGTAAAAAATGGAGTTGCATCCAGAAGGATTCCTACCTCCAGATAAGACGATGCCCTTGGGCTTCCAGGGTAGATCGGCGAGCTTGGCAGTGCAGGGCAGCATCTCAGCGTACACACTGAGAGCGCGTAAGCGTCGGAGGATGAGGTGCGAGGTTTGGCTGCCAAAATCCAACACCAAGATGGTCTGTAACGAATCGAATCAGTCCAGCACGTAGATAGCTAGAAGGAAGACGGAGATGTGTGCTGTTGGTGCTACCGGGGTAGGCCAAAAAGACTGGAATTGGAGAGTTTACACACGTCGAAATGATTGTGAGGCGCCTCGGCATCGGTATCGCTGGCCATCTTGTCGAATTGCTGCAGCCCAAGGATCGGATCTGGATTGATTGAACTGATTGAAGGCTAGAAAAAAATTTGGGTGACCCCTCCACCCTCCATAGTAGATGAATTTACTATCTTATCTTATCCTACCTTATCTCTGTAGAACCCACTCCCCACCCCCACCACCCCACTGTAAGTGTTATATTAAACAGCCAGCTGTTGGAGAGGGAGAACATTGGAAACATAGAATACATGTAATGTCCATGTGACAATGGTTTGCTTACTGATGAGTAGCGCCAATGCCCTGGAAAGAAACAACACAAAAGGCACTGGGAGTTGCTTCAGTAAGCGAGGCTGATATTTTGAAGGCGATCTCAGCCAAGCCATACGTCAGAGACTGTGACGATAAAAAGAGTAATATTAGGGTTCAAATGGCGTAAGTAATCTGGGATTGTAATTCTATGGCGCCGACACGAAGCTATAGTTGGTTTGTTTTTCTAATTAGAAGATAGCACCGAGTGGCAATCTCTTGAACGGACTCTGTAGATTCGTACCATTATATTTCCATCCCAACACTGACTAAGTCAGTGCCTAATGCCTAAGATTGATAAGACAAGCTGTGCTAAAGTAGCCAGCTACGTTCGCATACCGCCAGTTCACGTTGTTACATGTAAATAGTCGTTTCTGGCTTGGGGTGAATTGCAGATAAGTGCTTCCCCAACATCGCCATGGGCGCCTAACTTAGTCAAACACTCTGTAATGCTTCAAAACCAGCATCATGCTGATACCTGGAGCCATATAGTCTATATACAACCCGCACCGACTCCATCGCAAATCCATCCAGTCGCTGAACTGCTCACTTCGATTCTTACAGGCCAACTCACCTCGACTAGGCCTCTGAATCTTTCTCATCGGAAACCCCAGCTCGGACGACTCTGCGTAAAACGTCGCCCAACGACCATGTGGCGGAATTTCCTCCAAAATCCACTCGTCATAACGGTCTCGTACCTTTTTCAGCCACGTCGGATCAGCAGCAATGCGAGATTCGCACTCACGCAGGCTAATAACTCCCAGGTATTCCTGTATAAACATTTAGTATCTAATCTTTCATATTATACTGTATACGCAGCCGCATATTTTGGATGAGGAAAACTTACCCCTTGCCCTGAAGAGTCTCCCTCCTCGTCTGGCTTCAACTTGCATTTCTTGACCAGCTTCTCGATCCTTGCGAGATCCTTATCGCTGACTCTCTGGATGAGTGATGAAATATTTGCCACGATCAGCTGGGATTTGTTCCTAGCTTCCACATCCGGCGGGCGTGACGCCGCCCGCATCTGGTCAAGCTCCTTCATCGCCTTGAGACGACGGCCTTCTTCCGCCGCCTTGGGTGGCAGATAATGGTGCATGATGATGAAGGGGAGGACGTGATCGAGCTCGAAGCCCTCTTTGAGTTCGTGTATTATGAGATGCGCCCAACCGGCCTCGGCAAGATGCCAGAATGCGTCTCGTCGATTCTGTTTGCGCTGAACCAGAAAGTCCCAGAGCTTGTCCAGATCAACCCACTCGGCTGGGGTGCTCCGGTCTTTAGTGATATAGAGCTGATGCAGCCAGCTTCGCAGGTCATCGGCGGATTCAACAAGCGGCGATGGCGACTGCGGTGACGATCGAAAGCGACGCAGCCCGACCTCGCTGGCAAGGGCGAGGCCGTTGAGAATGTCTAGAACCGCCTTTTCGTCCTGCGGCACCTCGCGGCCGTGGGTCTTGTAGGTGATGTCGTGCTCGACTTCGGCCCAGGCGTGCATGATGACGGTGCCGATCTGGAATTCCACCACGACCCTTTCCCAAATCGCCGCCGCTTCTGGTGCCAGATCTCGCGGACGCAGCCGCTCGGGTACCTTCACAGCGAGGTGTATGGCACCGTAGCCTGAGAATTGTTGCTCCAAGCCTTCGAGGTCGAGATCATCGGTCGGAGTCTTAGACGCAGACGCATCCAGCCATTTCGCCTCGAGCTTCCGCAGCCTCCTGACATCCGCCATACCCCCCATCCGCTTGGGGTCTTTAACATTTTTGTAGCCTGCAGCCTCCACAAGCTTGAGCACATTCTTTGTGTCGCTGGGAAAGTAGAGCACGATCCGTGCGCCGAGCATGTCGTGAAACTCGCGCTGGAGCTCGTCCCGGTGTTTGAAATATCCGAGCTTGGTCTTGCTCATCTTATATCTCTCGAAATGCTGTTCCCAGTTCTCCTTGTGCTCTATCATCTTCTGTTGAATCGTTTGAGCGGCTAGTCGGTCTTTCTGTCGACGTTGCGCAGTACCCTGAATCGAGGTCCAGCTCTTGACTCGATGTGCTACGGGGAGGTGGCGGATAGCTTCCTGGGCAAGGACATGGTCCAAGTCTTCTGCGACGGCATCCAAGCATTTTTGGTACTCGCTGATCTCGTCATCGTAGACTCCCTTTAGTTCCTTCAGGAGCTCTTCCAGTTTATCCATTTTAGATTCCGCGTCACCCATATTGAGAGCTATTCTATTGCTTTGATATTTGATGTGTTCGTTGTTCGGTCTATGCCTTCAAACAGACTGCAGTCATATATACAGGGTATCAAAAGGCGGAGTAGGTTTCTTTAATAGAATTTGCTTACTTAGATAGGCAAAATATTCGACCTCCACGTTCTTATTTCAGCCTTGACTTGATTTGACCACTCCAGACTGTTCACGCAATATGCCTTGTGTTGAATCTGCAAGTATACAGCTGAATAAAACGGAGATCGCTCCGTGGCTGGGCCTTATTGGTGAGATGCAGGACACCCGGCTTAGCGTAGCTGTAACGAGGCTGACTGTCGCCCAATTAAGCCGATGCACGTCGCTGTCGATAATGATAAATGAGCATGAAATGCAAGTATTGGACAGGGATTGTCCATGGCTGGACCTCGTTGGTGAGATGCGCAACGCTCGGCACTGACCCATGTATAATGAGGCTTCTTATTGTTGTTTACCTAGGTAATTGGGCCGACATACATATATGTCATGTAAGTTGCTGAATATGTGAATACTGCAGGTAGAAATAAAAGGGGATCACTGATTCGTTCTTGTATTTACCTCCCTCTCCGAATGACGTACATCATCATACCAGAACTTTCAAGATGGGTTGCCTACACTTTTTTTCTCCTTCGCGTGCTTACAGCTACACTCCCTTGCCCGACAACAGGACAATTAGGGTGTTGACGCTATACGGCGGAAACCCCAAAGACCCGCTTCGGGGTCATCTTGACCCAGTTGCCGTTGACGCTGCGGGGGATTATGAGCCTCTATCATATGTCTGGGGCGACGATACGCTCACGCACGAGATATTTTTACCCACTGCGCGGCTCAAACTTACAGCCAGCCTCTACCATGCCTTGAGACGACTGAGACCGCGGGTCGGTTTCCGCCGCGTATGGGCCGACCAGATTTGCATTGATCAACGCAATGAAGAAGAAAGGTCGCAGCAGGTGCAGTTCATGAACATAATCTACCGAAATGGGACCCACGTCCAGGTCTGGCTTGGTCTCGACGATCAAGGTTTGGCGAAAGAAGCCTTCGCCTTTGTGCAAAAGCTAGCTAAAATTCTCGTTAACAGAGAAAAAGATACTGCCTTGACTACTATAAATAGCTTATCAGAACAGCCAGCCGAGTACTGGGTGCCTCTCAAACACATAACAGCTCTCCCATGGGTAGGTGAATTTAGAATCACACTGCGTAACTTTGGAATTGAGACTTTAATGCTGAAACTGACAATTATTAGTTCCGACGGGGCTGGATTGTCCAAGAAATTGGCACCAGGAGTTCTGCGACCCTGCTTTGGGGAGAAGAAGAGATAGTATGGGATATACTGCATGACGTGTGTGAAGAGCTTGCAGAATACCACCATATGAGAACAAAGCTCAAGGTGGCGACGTCGGAAATCAAGTACCTCTATCGCCGCTTTGTCGAGCCCGAGACACCCAGTCGGCACGACAATCGATTCAGCTTCATTTACGAGCTCCATCGAGCGGGACACATGAATGTAACGGACCCTCGAGACCGGGTATTTGCAATGCTGGGTCACTACTCCATCCGTAAAGGACTTAACCGCGAGCTGAAAGAGCTGGAAGCCGACTATAAGAAATCAGTTGAGGAAGTCTATGTCGATGTTGCTAAAAGAGCCCTGATCGGAGACAACGAATCTCTCATTACTCTGGCGGCTGTTCAGCACACTACGCTCCCCTCCTCAGCCGAAACTTCACGGAAGCGACAGGCAAATCTGCCATCGTGGGTACCGGACTGGAGAGCTCGCCACGGACATATAATGTCAGAACCCACTACTCCTCACCGCGCCAGCGGCTTGAAGAAACCAGATATGAGCATCAATCCATCAGCTCCAAAGGTGCTTAGCATTCATGGTATAAGAATCGACTCAATTGAGGATTGCTCTGATCCGCTAGAAAAGGGGGCGTTTCACGAGAGGAAAAGCGATGAGCAGAATAACACACGGCCCGCGGTTGAGACTCTTTGGGCTGACATCTGCGGAAACACAAACGGTTTTTGTCTCAGCGACAAATACGCCAGCGGAGAAGAAAGCAGTTTCTTAGCCTACGCCCAGACACTGAGCAACGGCTGCATGGCCATTTATTGGCAGAACCACGCCACCGAGCGCTACACTAATGTGCCTATTGAGACATGGCTTGCACATGCCGCTGCCTATCTCACTAGAACAGTGGATAGTGCTGCCATCTCTCCTGAGCTCTGCCGCTTGGCTGAAAAGGGAGACGCGCAGAAATGGAGTCGGGCGGCAACTGGCGCATCGACAAATCGAAGGTTTGCTCGGACAGCCAAGGGATACTATGTGATGGGACCGCAGGCCATGGAGAAGGGAGACATTGTCTGCGTGCTATTTGGAGGAAAGATGCCGTTTTGTCTCCGTCCCTGTTTAGACTCTCAGTCTTATTTGCTTGTTGGGGAGTGTTATATACACGGGTTCATGAACGGGGAGAGTGTAGATATGCTGGAAGGAGGAGGGTTTTGCGAGTCTGCCTTTGAAGTTATTTAATAGGGTAATACTACTAGCACCTACACACCTAGTAGGTGCATGTAGTAGCCTATGTACATAAATGTGTTCTTATGTTGTCAAGGCCACTAATTGATCTGCCGGTTCGGTATCGGGAGCTAATACCAGGCGGGCCGATGCGCTACCCGCCGCTATGCGCTCCATGACGTCTTGGTAATATCTTGAACGTGTTTGGTAGGGGTATTCTGTCCGAGAAGAACGTATGCCTACTGTTGCTATCGTCTGATAATAAGAAATATTTTAGCTGGAGATGAGAGTTTGGTTTCATGTAGCCGAGCTCGTTAAATACTGCATACTTTGACCACGGCTTTAACTTCCCTCAGTACGCCACTTCCGAACTTAGTGCCTCTGCTTTAACAGGAGCAGAGTGCATGTATATCTGTTTTCTCTAACTTTATGCGCATGCTAACGGAAGCCACCACAAATAACAACGCATATATATGGTCTATGACAACTCGAGATCTAACAGTGTCCAAACACATCATCACCAAAAGAAAAGAGAGCAGTACAAGCGGCAAACATGCTAGAAGATACAATTCGCCAACTTACCGTGCATAGTAACCTGTCACAACTCGAGAGAATCGGACAAGGATTTTGCGGCTCTGTTTGGGGGACAGCTAGAAGAAGACAGCCGGCCGAGCTCAGATCGACAATCGGTGATAAAACGAGAAGATGGCGGCCCGGGAAGATCAATCGCGAAAGAATATCGCATCCATGTACACGTATTGGAGTGTCTTAAATCTCTCGACATTACTCAGATCTCAGCAATCTTTGGCGTTTCTGGGATAACATTCAATATTCCCGAATCCGAAGCCTTCATCGGCAAAGAGGCCCCTGAGTGGGCAGATATCCTCCCCCGACTCCCTTCCGATTATACAACATGCAATGCCATCATCAGCGAGAAGATAATGCCTGTCGGTCTGCCATTCCGTCGAATGATCGCGGAAAATTTTATTCTAGGCGTGCATCCCGACGAGATACTGGACAACCAGGCAAACAAACACTGCTTAATCCGCCTCTACCTTGGCCTCCGCAGATTCCAGCCTGAGGGCGAAAGGGCTCGGCGCCTACGAGCGTACACCTTACGCAACTTTCCGCTCCATATGGACGATATGGAAAAGATCAGACTCAAAATACAGAACTATGCTATATCCATGGCTGATACACTTGCATTTTTTTACTGGGTAGCCAAGGTTGATGCAAACGATGTAGAGTTCGTCCTTGCTCAGTCTCGATCAAATGAACTGCCTGTTATGAGCTCTTCTAATCTGCTTCATTCGGACGTCTCGAGTCATCTTGCCATATGGATCTTAGATTTCGACTGTTGCAACGACATGGCTCTGAACGACAGTGGTATTGGAAAGGCATGCAGATGCTTTTGGCGTAATGACCCTTATTACCCGCGGCCAGGCAGCTCTCATCCCTCTGACCAGAAGCTATTGGAAAGTTTTCAAGATCGTTTTCTTACGACCAGCGAGAGAATATTGAAGGATGAATCATCGGCGATCAAACAGCTTCCAAGGCGCCTCATTGAGAGAATTATCCAGACGCGAGGTGTTTATTTAAGAGGCCAATGGTAGACTTAGTAGACTAGCTATACAAATTATACAAGACTTGACTGATGAACGGAAGATCCATATTGACCTTCGCGAGGAAGTTGAGCCTACGTAAATAAGATGAGCTGCGGGAATGAATGCGCGTACATTGTGGATAAGGAATTCTTCTTTCTATGCTGCTGCAATTGTAGATTGTTGTTTCCATAATCTGTGATATACCCCCCCCCCCCCCCCCCCTTTTTTTTTTCTCTGTCTCTCTCTCTCTCTTTCTCGCAGTGATCAATTGCTTAGGTGTTTTTAGCTGGAAGATCCAGCCTATTTTTGGCATCCATAGGTCTAAAAAAAAGAACGTCTATAACAGACCTTGCTATTTGCCCAACTTGAGTTAGAATATCAGGTGTACATATCGGTCTTCTATGCAGCCTCAACTTGCTTGATGAACACCTTGAAGTGAACACACATCTAGTGTGTGACAGGTTGTAAAGCCTTGCAGCAAAGCAGTTACATGTGTGTACATCGCGCATAAAATGGCAATATGAAAGATTTGGTGCGAGCTTCCCCAGATGTCAAATGTACCTGGCGACAAACGCTCTGGAATTCGAAACTATAGAGAATTTGTGAGCATAAACCATCATGTCTAAGAGGATGGAGACATAATTAGGTGAGTATGCCAGACATACCGCGTAGAGAGCGACTCCTGTACCATAGAAGGTAAGCTCGAGCAGATACCATTTCATACCCGAGTATTGGAGCATGTATGTAAGCCCATATCGCTGAACACCATGTAACAGTGGTATGAACGACGAAGAGCCAAAGACAACAAAGGCACCCGCCTTTACATTCCGCCACCGCGGCGTTTTAAGCAGCGGATGCGAGATGAGGACACCTGTAATAGTGCCCGTGGTCATGATCTGGAACTCTATGTTAGTGAATTAATCGGTGGAATTTGGGAATGAGGGATGGAGGCTTGAGAGACTGACAATAGACCAATGCAGCTTTTGCAAGTTTGCTTCGCAAAAGAACACATAGTAGATGCCGGAAGAGAATGTGCCCACTGTTACAATAACAATACCAAGTAGATCCATCCCATGCCAGAATAATTCTACAGGATGCGAATGGGGTTGCATCAAGTGATAGAGTGCGCTCAAAACCAGACAGGCCTCCGCACACCAGAAGTAGACGTTAAACATGGCATAGTCCATGGACGACACGTTGAAGAATCGAGGGTCTGCAAGGAATCGCAGGAAAATAGGCGAAACAAGAGGCAGAAGCAAAGCGCCGATTAGATGAGTGTATACGTTGCAAGTCTCGTTGTGTAGGAATGTCAGGCTAGTGAAGACTGCCAGATAGTCTGCCTTCTCTGGTCGGTATCCTCTGAGGATATACTTATTATCAAACTGCCATTCCGCAATCTCCTGCCACGTTACGGTTCGTATTTTGCTGGCTTTGGGCTGTATGTGACTCATGGGCTCGTTCGTTGCGTTCATGCTGATTTTCGACACCTGCCGTTTCTTGAGTTCTACTTGTGACATGACTTCCTCTCAAGATGTCTGAGCTGCGCAGACTGAGGGGTGGCACAGGCAGAGATGACGGCAACAGGCGAAGCGGATGATGTCGATTTCAGGGACTCAGTTGCTAATCGAAAAGCAGGGGAATGGGAAAGTGTCACAAAAGAGTATACACTGCGATGTAGTTGTGAGGGACAAACGCGCGAGCCTCGGTACAAAGGGACTGTCGACGTGTTTCAAGCGCAGCGAGAGAGCGCTTTTGACCATTTATTCCAGGCAGTAAAAGCCAATCAATATCGATGTACACAGTACCACCCTCACATCTGTGCTGCCTTTGACTGCACTGCACTGCCAACAAAGACCGTTGGGAGGCCAAGCACAGCGAGCAAGGGGTGTGAGAAGCCGGGCTGGAACTTCTAAACGATCAGCATACAGCTCTCGGCTTCGGATACTGTAATGACGCTATTATCCACTATTTCACTGGCAAAAGAGTGCCCATATTCTCAAATTATATGTGCATTTTCATGTTGCGACCCCTGTCTCTTTTTTCTCGCGCCATTTTCACAGGGGACTGGAGCTTATACATGTACGCGCCGGGATCACACGCGAGCTGAAAGCTACATGTACGGCCCCCACCTGTTGCCGCCTCAACTTTGAGATGGAGGGCTGGCTGCCTTGGGAGCTTGCCATCTACTACAATGGCGATTCGCTTGTTGGTTCGGTCCCCTGCAGTGCACTGCTTTGCAATTTACCTGTATTCATATCCACAATTCGCCTCTTACTACTTATAGTCGAACGACCGAGCAACCTGGTTTGTGGGAAGGCGTAGGCTGTATTCATGTAGCTATCCGGCGGCTGGAAGAGTCCTCGTACTGAGCCCACCCGGTTCTGGGTACATGTGTGTATTTTGCACCCAGTGCCAGGTTAGCACAGCCCGATGCTGGGGAAGGATTTCATCATTACGGTTACTCGACGAGCTTCCTCTGATTGACCAAGGCGCAGCAGCTGCAGCATGTCTCACAGCCTTACCCAGCACACCCGCTTTGTGTCTTGCTGAAGCCTTCAAATTCACCATTATCGAGTGTATAGTCATGGATGTGGATGAGTCTCAAGGCCTGTTAAAGACCTGGCTTGGATATTTCGTTGGAAGACGGCCGGAAAGGTCAGCGCAGCCCGCGTCGTTGGAAGCGCGGAAAAACGAAGCTTGGTTACGGACGGAGGCGTTCCTACAGCAGGATGCCGATGAATCTGACGAGCCGGACCCTGAGCGTACTGCCAGGACGCTGCGCGCATTTGAAGAGTATGTTGAATACAACTCTGATGGGGAATCGGATTCCGTAAGTGCTCTTGATATACGGCTAGCTCCAGCCTTTCGGCCTCTCGCCTCTCGCCTGCTGACATGAAGTAGGGCTTGCGCTACGATGTGCCATATCCCAAGCTTCAGGCCATGCGCAGCAAGATCGAGCGTCGACGTCATGGCTCGCATTCCAATCCAAGCACTGTCATTCGTGTTAGTAAACGGAAACGAACAAGCGAAGCCCTCATTGATGAACTTTCGCACTGGGATATGGAGGCAAAGAAGCGCCGAGTCATACACCGTGAAGAGCCAAGTGCTAGCGATAATCTCTACGACCCTGATGCCGACTTTGCCGTGTTGATGAGGAGGCATCTGGTGTCATTGGACAATGCGTTACGGAAGCAATGGGTGTGTGTTTGCCAGAAGTGCTCAGGCTTGAGTGTCAGACTTTCATTACCGCAACACAATAAGGATTTCAACGTTGAAACAAGCTTCGAAGTGTTCTTCGGCGTACGGTCTCCAGCTGAAACCACGTTGCAAGAAGCCAAAATAACGATCAAGTAAGCTTAGTGAAACTTTGTCCAATGCCTTTAACTGACTCATTTCGCGGTAGAGACGTACAGAATAACAGGATGAGAAGCGCATCTGAACCTGTAGTTAGCGCTACACCTGATTTTGCTCACATATGCCAAAGCATCACAGAGTCTCTGGGTCAGCGAAATTGCTTGCACCTGGCTCTTGAGGGTGGGACTTTTCAGAGGCTTCGACCGCAGCCGAAGACTTTTGGCGGTGATCAGATGTCTCGAACAGTATCGTTGACGGCTCTTTTCAAGCGCCAGCAAGAATTACGTGGTAGTTCATCTGCACTGCCACTCAAAGGGAAGCGAATTCTGGCTGTTATACTAGCTACTGCGCTTCTCCCATTCCTAGAGACACCATGGTTGCAGCCTTCCTTCAACCACTCAAATATTCTGTTTATTGAGCCGCTGCAAGAAGGAGAACTTCCCGACATCACGAAGCCTTTTCTGGCCATGGAACATATTCCAATTATTTCAGCCCGCAAGGCAGGCAACGGAGCCGATTCTGACAGTTCCAAGCACATGGTTCATCCCAATGCCACTGTGCTAGCGCTAGGCATACTCTTGTGCGAGCTTCACTATTGCACATCCGTGGAGCTGATGTCAAAAGACCCTCACGGGCCTAGAAATGTAAATTCTGATTACTACACCAGCCTTGATATGCTCAAGGCTCTAGAAGTTGACGCTGGCGTTGATTACTATCTCGCTACGAAGGCATGCCTCCAGTGGGAGTACTACCCACCTGGGCAGCAGGCTGACTTTGAATCCGTCGATGTTCAGCGACTTTTCTATCAAAATGTTATCAAGAGACTCGAGGCTGAGATATTCAAATCGTGGGGTCTTCGAATAGGCAACTTGGGTTCAATGGATCCTCGACAGAATGAGCTCTGCTGGGGCTCCATCGGCCAAGAAGTTGTCCGCCATCAAACAGGCAAGGTCGATCCCCCTGATACAAACAACGGAACACGGGCAATTCCATATCGTTCAATATCTGACGTCGCGCCCGTAAGTTACACATCCATCAAACCTTCGCCCGCAGCGCAACTCCGTGGACACCTCGTCGATACTTCAACGAAGAGCTTGTACTTTTTCGACGCAAGCCACCAAATGGGCTCCGAACAAGAGTAAGTATTTACTAACCTATCATAAGACTGCATTGTACTAATGATGTGCTAGGAGTCCACTTTCGAAACAATGGATGGACAATCTTCTGTCCTCAATTTATGACTATGTCGATCCCTTCGATGCTGTCGAAGCAGAGCGCGGAACGTTCAAACCAGTGCGGATTGCGATATTGGATTCCGGATTTGACCCTCAAAATCCATTTTTGAAGACTGTGGGCCAACGACTAGATCCCCGTATCAAAGCTGCGCAAAATTTTGTGCATGACGCTGCCCTACAGGACATTCAAGACGAGATTGGGCACGGCACTCATGCGCTTGGACTCTTGCTCAACATTGCCACATGCGCTGAGATCTATATTGCCAGAATTGCGCATCGAGAAACTCTGGATCGTAACACTTACGATGACATTGCAAAGGTGAGGCCAGCTCTACCAGAACACAATCGTTTTCTATCTTTGGGACTATGCTGAATAGTGGTATACTAGGCCATAAACTACGCGGTAAATGAATGGGAAGTGGACATCATATCGATGTCATTTGGAATTCGCGAATATAATGAGCCTATGAAGACCGCTATATCTAATGCACTACATAAAGAGACACTGTTATTCGCTGCAGCATCGAACGATGGAGCAAATTTGGGCAGAGCCTTTCCGGCTAAATACCCCAGTGTCTTTTGTATACATTCAACTGATGGAAATGGCAATCCCTCGGCATTTAACCCGACAGCAGACGACAAAGACGTCAACTTCAGTCTGCTCGGAGAGCAAGTCTCTTCTCACTGGCCGATTGGCAGAAATGGCCACAATGAACCTGTCAAAGCCATGTCGGGAACATCGGTTGCAACACCAATTGCCGCTGGGCTCGCCGCAGCCATTCTATCCTTTGTCCGGCAGCAAGAACAGCACATGCCTCCAGGGGGCGAGCCGCCGCTAGGGCCGTGGCTGAAAGACGTTCATTCAATGGATGAGGTTTTGAAGAGTATGGTCAAACAGAGGAGGGGGGCAGGATATGACTACATCACGCCTCATTCGCTCTTTGACAGGAAGTCGACAAGAGAGCAGGTTTACGAGAAGATCAAGAATATCAGAAGACACTTGTATGATTAGAAGCCTATATGTACCTAGTAATGATCTAATTAATTTCCAACGCTGTACGAGTAACTCAATAGGTTTTTGATTGTATTGTAAGGTTTGGTGTACTACCATTACCCAGTGCAATTAATACTGCCGCTTGGTCACTCTGAGAATGGCTTTCGCAGATCCATATTTCATTTGAGAAGAGAAGAAGGATACATGTAGCTGCGTTTGGCGTATTGCCGCCTCACGCGATATGTGTACAGCGCCAATTTTGCGCTACGCGGAGATCGCCACGCCTCTCCGCGTTTAGGGCCGGGCCGCTCAAGACGGTCTTAAATGGTCACGGTGTTTAAACATCCGTACTACATGTAGCTTTGGTCGTGGATAGCACTGACTAGATGCTTTTGTTTTTCAGCAACGGAAAGGACGTCCTTGTTGCAGTTATAGATACATGTAGTCATCGTCTAAGTAAACATGGAGGAAGACTTATACCCACTAAAGATGGTGGGTGCGAATTTTGCTTGACGCGCTTTTCGGTACTCCTGTACGGCTGGCGCTTAAGTAAACGTATTTATTTTTATCTCTTGTTCAACGTTGTATTAATTCATTAAATAGCGGCGCGTTCGTCATTTTTCCCAACTGCTTAATCCAATGCCCACACGTATTCAATAACTTCAAGACTAAGAGGCAATCTACTGGCGGCTCCCTAACTGCAGGAACTGTGCATAAACGCCCACACTAAAGTCTTGAGGGTCGCGCGGCCAAGATTTACGCTCTACAGTATCCGTTTCTAGACGATTACTGCGATTTTAGCGCGGAATAGATCCAAGTTATAGCGGACCCGCTGGCTGCGGAGAGTTGAAATCGTACGAATATAGGTACATGTATGCATACATTCCTTTAAGGTCACGGCTCCAAAGCTCAGGCTTAGATTTCTTTTCTTTCCCCTCAGAGTTTAAAGATGTCAATACCTATCTCTTGTATACTTGAAATTACAGCCCCTACACACCCGCCTTACTTAATGGGCATTGTTCACCGACCACATTGAACACAATGATTACAGGAGTATGGCAGCAGCGCGTGGAGTGGAAGGCTCGTGCAATATGTCTTCATGGACACTGCTTGGTGTGTAGCAAGTGCTCATGCAGCTATACGTAGTCATTAAGTACCCAGTAGGTGGATATCTTGCATTCGCGCCCTCCTCGGCCCCCAAAACTACGTGGAACGGAAATGCGCTTGTACATATTCACACTGCCTCCGAGCTCTAGGACCCTGTCACACGGACTTCCCCCTTGCTCGGCGCAAACTGCTACCACACCATGACGATCCTCTTATTGTTAGAGCCTCGCGACAAACGTGTCGGTTCGTGGATGACTGGACGCACGGGCAGGGGCTCTGCCCATCTGGTGCTTGGCTTTACTGTAAACTCTCGCGAAAGGATTTTGGGGTCAAGGCTGATGCCGACCATGAGCGGGGCAAGTGTTTCTGAACGACGATGGCGGCCAACGGGAGATTGCGCAAAGCTCGCAAGCCACTCTTGAATGGCCGCTGGCATGCTGGTTTCGTTTCGCCGAGTGCCATAACGACAAGGCTTTGAGCTGTCCAGCGGAGCCGCTCTTCGACTTACATGTGCGTGCGCTGTGTCAGTTGGCCGCGGTGCTGACTTGTATCTTTCACGTTTGTGCCGCTGCATCTACGCAGCCAATTGCCGCACAGCATACATTTTGCATGCTGCCGACAAAACTAGCTGAGGCTGAGCCTGAATCTGCAATTCAACAGAATACCAATCGCATGCATCGTCGCACTATCCGACACTACAAGAGGCTTATGCGACGTGTTTGGCCGCAATCTGCGTGCCCATGACCTTGAGGAGCCTCTTTCTACGCAGAAAGACGAAGATTGGCTGCCCAGGTCTTGGGCGCATTCGCAACGATTTACCGACCGGCTGGACCGCGACATCTCACCATGGCAAGTCTGGATCGTATGGAAGATGATTTGGTGGAAGATGTCTTCCTCCAAGAGGGGCTATGCCCGACCATTGCCGAACACGCAGCGCAGTGCAATTCTCTTTTCCGTAAATACATGATTCTGCCAGAAATCGTGCCAGATCCAACTATCATAGATGACCAACTGGCGCGTTTTACATTGTGGGCATCAAACATGGACGTCTACGGACCGCTCAATGTTTCGTTGGACTACAGACTCCGATTCAGCCCCACAGTTGTAGAAATCATACACCAACTCCTGGATGTCATCTGCGATACGTTGGCATCCTGTAAGTACTTGTCGCACTAAGCTTGGAGAGACTGAACGTCAAGAATTCTATACTAATGAGAATTTCGACAACAGTGAAGCCAATTAACGAGCCGCCAAAATCTCCTAGCAGGAAAAGGCAACGCATATCACAATACAGCAATTCAGAAGTTACAAGGAGGGACGACGACGACGAAAGCGACGAGGATAGCTACGAAGATCAAATAGAAGAGAATGTTTCCAAAGTCACCGATACAATCGGCGGAACAGTGTCACGGCTCTTTCGCCTATCTAATGCCGTTCGAAAGTCAGCAAAGGCTAACCGGGCTCGCAAAATCGAAAAATATGTAGACAATGAAGAGGCGAATACTGCTATAGACGAAATGCGTCTCTACACAGAATGTTACATTCGTTTTCGGTATCCGATGGCGCCGGATTCGCTTCGCACGGCATTGGTCGAAGCCAATGCACTCCGACTTCGACGACTGTATTATCAGCGATCCCATCGAAGGCACATTGAACTGAGTGTTCAGAACCCCCAAACTGGCCCACTGGTTGTTCAACTGCCCAAGATCAAAGAGAATGCTACGGCTATACGATTTGCCCCAAGCGTGCTATCAAAGCCTGCGACCACCAACAAAACGTCGGGACAAGTTGGTCCACCTCCGGTACCAGTAACGAACGCAACTACTGCTCGGCAAACTGCTGTTGGAGCCTTTTACGCCAAGTCCACAACTGAAGTTCCTCGAGCTAAATCTGCTTTGGTAAACAACAATTTGTCATTCCCTCCACTACCGCGAACGCAAGAATGCCCATACTGCGGCGTTATTATTGAATATAAGAATATAAAGTTATGGAAGTAAGCAAATGACTTATTTTTTTGATAATATCATGTCTAATCTGCCCTAGCAATCATGTTATCGGGGATCTGGAACCCTTTATTTGCGTTTTCTCAGCCTGCTTGGAAACGGGTCAACACGGGACCAGTCCCTTGACGTTTGAATCGTCAAAAGCGTGGATCAGCCACATGCAGAACGCTCATGGGCATACGTGGGAGTGCAGGGCCCCTTCTCACAGTCCAATCACCTTTGATCAGGAGATCATGTATCAGCAGCATTCCATCCAAGAGCATGGCGTGCCTGAAGCGCATGCTGGGGTTCTCAGCAATGCAGCACGGAGACCTAATTTCGATAAGATATTGGGGTGCCCCTTTGGCGACGATTTCCAGCCCCCAGAAGAAGTTGAACCTAATGCCGTCTTCTCGAGCGAAGCTCTGCAGTTACATGTAGCCGCTCATATTAAAGAGATTGCTTTGCTTACGCTGCAAAAACTACCTAGCGACGGGGACGAAATAGGTGAGAATGTCGACAGTGATCAGCCCTTAGAAGATGATGGCCCGTCAGTTGTAAACCGGCGTGATTCCATGTATAGTATACTGGACGATGGCGATCTAGATTTCCGGGACGACCCTGAGGCTGCAGACGACACTTGGGACCACCGCACAGAGGACATCAATGCATCGGTAACAGTACTCAACTTGGAGGACAAAGACGACTCGGGAATGACTAAGCTTCACCACGCGACGCAGGCCGGCGACTTGCGCCTGGTTGAGTCTTTGATCTCTGAAGGCGTGAATTTGGGCAGCAGAGACAATGCTGGCAGAACAGCGTTGCACTATGCTTCTATGGAACAGGTCCATGGTCCTGAAATATTGGATGTGTTCCTGAACGCCGGTGGTCAAGCTATCGTAAACCAGGGCGACGACAACGGCCAAACAGCGCTGCATTATGCTGCAGAGAGAGGCTTCACTAATAGCATAAAATTCTTGGTTGACAATGGTGCTGATATAAACACCAATGACGACTATGGATTCTCTCCGTTCCTCTGGGCTGTGGTTGCTGGGAATGAAAACGCTGCTATCATACTGCTAGACATGGGCGCCGATATTAATTCAACCAGTGCGGACGGAAAGTCTGCTCTGGCTTGGGCAGCCTGTCTGAGTAGATCTTCGATTGTCAAGTCGCTTATATCTCGCGGTGCCAGCATGTCTAGGGCCCAAAATACGCAGATGGTGCCGTTGGCAGAAGCGGCCGCTTCTGGCGACATGGGAGCTGCATTCATTCTCCTCCATCCTGGGAACGGCGAAGAATATCGTGCATTCGATCGTGCAAATCATCGTGATCGCGATGGTTGGTCTGCGATACACTGGGCAGCAGAAGAGGGCCATTACCAGATCGTGGGCATGTTGTTGGAGTGGGGGGTCGATGTTAATGCTGCCAGCTCTTATGGCACGTCGCCGTTGCACTGTGCTGCAAACGGAGGAAACACTGACATTGTGAGCTGGCTTCTTCAACGAGGAGCTGACCCGCTCAAGTCGACATGCCACGGCTGGACTGCACTGCATCACGCCGCCTTCATGGGGCATTCTCAAATTGTCCAACTACTTCTAAAGGACGACCGCGTAAGATCCAGCGCCTCTCAGCAGGATAACCATGGCTGGTCCGTTCTCCACCTGGCCGTCCATAGTCGAGACTTGGCTACTCTCGAGGTCCTAACTGAACACTCTATCATTGCAGAGTCTCGAGCCCTATTTGATGAGAGTGGCCTGACAGCGGAAGACTGGCTAGATCTCGGCTCAAGCAGCCATTCCTACAAAGCGACCAGTAACTTAGCTTTCAGCAAGTCGCGCTGTTGCAGGGCGGTCTCAGGCTTACGACAGGCTGTTATCTTAGGCAACGTTCCTATGATCAATCTCCTCATCAGAACGGGCGAGGACGTTAATGGCTCAAATTCTGGAAGAAGGACCGCACTCTACTACGCCGTGAAGAAGCGCATGCTTTCTATCATGGATCTACTTTTTGATAACGGTGCAAATCCCAATATCCTTCCAGTAGGACGCAAAAGCTGGGAAGAATTTGTATCGAATGACGAAGTCTTACAACGACTTTACCGAGCTGGCTATGAAAGGCGACGTCCTGACTCTGCGGCGGAGCGCAAGATCAGACTTACGATTAGAGGCCCAGGCCAATTCTCTGTTCCGCATCGATCGGTCTCGTTTGCCCCGGACGAGACCATTTCACCAATGTCGTGGCAACCGACCCCCTCTGTGCCAGACGATTCGTTATCATCTATCCCGACTTCGTCAGCGCCACATTTCCCAGATAACTCAGCTCCAGAAACTACAAACCAAGTAAATGACAAGCGTGCATTGCCAGATAATTCCGCTCTAGCACCTACACTCCAAACAAACGACAATAAACGAAAATTGGAGACAGTCCGGTCGCGCGCAACACGCTTTTGGAAACGACTGGTACGATAGTGGGAGAAGGTATTGTGAAAAGCACTTTGAGTTGTAATATTAGACAAGTAAAGTAGAATTCTACGCCGAAGGCCTCAGAATTTTTTCAAATAATTGCAGAAGACAAACTATGCTGACAATATAATATAATACATAAAATCCTTGGCTAGATTAAGTAGACCTTTGGAATTGGGGAAAAGGTATTATAAATGAAAGAAGGTGCTCAAAGGTGGTATTAATCTGCCCAAAGTACGCAGAGCTGGCTCTTTTACCAATGCCCAAACAACTCTTCATTACCCACTTAACTCTGGATTTGCTTTAAATTTTCTCGGGCAGGAAAGATGCACAGCATCAACTTAGAAACCCTCGATTCCCTTTATCATATTTTCGACTCCTGGCAATGATTGCAGATGCTGTTTCACTCTTTGGCCCAGTATCGCCGAAGGCGCAGCCAGACCATATTGCTTTCTAATGATCAGACACTCCACAAGAGATTTACACGCTCGTTTCTGAAGCGATCCAGAGGGCTGTTGTGATATCAAGGCAATGAATGCCTCTGGGATTGCCTCGCCAATCAACCATTGGTGGGCGAGCGCATTTTCCTGACAAAGAATCAAGCATGATGCAGGGAGTATGTTGAGAAAGCGGTCCTGTCCCTGATCCTGAGAATGCTGGGCGAATTGGAGGATACTGGTCAGGAAGAGAAGCAGCCTCTCGGAATCGTGGTTTTCGCTGATGACGACGAGCTCATTGGCGCATGCTTGGCTCACGTCACTGAACAATTCAACCTCAAGGCTGCCGCCAATGTATCCCTCGTAGAATTCTGCGATGACCCTAGAGAAGTATTCAATCGGCTTTGGTTCTTTGTTCTCAATCATGGCGAAGTGCGAAGTCAAGAGCACCACCGTCCGAGCCACGTTGTCTTCCCGGCTTTTGCCATTTCGAATACAGTCATCAAAATCATTGAGAAATTCTCGAACGCCATAGTGTAAGTACTCTTCCGCGTCTCTGTTGTAAGCGATGGCGGCCCAATGTGAGAATGCTCTGGCTGTGATGGTATCCCCTTCTCTCCATCCTTGACGCACAGCTGTGAGTTTAGTTTCCGAGCCGACGAGCACAGCGATTACCAGCAATGCTTGGAGATCTCCAGGAGCGACAGCCTGAAAAATCTGCGTTGGCAGGTCAGTCATGGCCATCAGCCTTCTCGGATTCCGGGCAAAGATCAGCTGGTTGAAGAACTCGCGATACTGTTCGGCCCATTCTCGTAGCTCGTCTGTTCTGTTCTCATCAACGAGCTCCTGAAGTACAGACATGTGCTCCCAGCGGTCGAACGCGATAAATTTTAGATATAGTGTCATCAGTCGAGGAATGATGGGAAAACGGAATGAAAGGCCCAAGGCCTTCATGACCATCTCGACCTTTTGCGAAGCCTGCTTATATCGTGCAAGGAAAATTGGTTCCTGGAGTTCTAGTAGCTCTTCCACCCGCTCTTCTATTGGCTCCGTAGGTCCTTTTAGGGAAGCAACCCCTGGAGGAGTGGGTAATTTATTTACACGCGCTCCTCGTTCAAGCAGTATCTGGATGATTTCCCTAGAATTCGCCTGAATGGCTCGAACCAGCGGCGTGTCGCCGTGCTCAGACTTAATCTCGAGACGGGCACCCCGATCGATCAGCACCGACACGATGTCTTTGTGCTGTCCAGTTACTGCTACGTGGAGTGCAGTCAAGGCGCTCCGATCTTTGACATTGATCCGAGCACCATGGTCAAGCAGGAATTCCACCATTTCTCGATGGCCTCGGTTGACGGCCCAGGAAAGCGGCGTCCGGCCGTAGTTGTCTTTTCGTGAAATAGCACGGGCGTGCTTGCTGATCAACAGCTCAGCCCAGGCTACATTGCCAAGGTACGCAGCGAGATGCAAGAGCGTGAATGAGGGCGGGTTTCCACCATTCTTCTCCTGCGCCCAGTAGAATTTCCACCATTCGTCCCGGATGTGAGAATTGACCTCGAAAAAAGGACGTGAGAACTCGGACGGCACATCAATCACATCCATAGCGTGTTGAAGATGGACCGGCCAGTACTGACTGGCATAAGTCAAGAGGGTATCGTGGTCAGAGCTCTCACCGATGCTCCTGGGTGTTCCGTATCCATGTTCGACATGTTCTAAACAGGTCCGCATAAGCGTCCTGTGAGTGTCGTGGCCCATACGGAACATGCTAATCCCTTTCATATTGACTTGATCGCTCTGAAAGAACTCTTTTGCCGATTCGTGGACCAGATTGACTACTCGTCCTTCAATCTTCACGAGTAGTCCGCAGAGTTTGAGCCGTCTTCTGGTCACTTCAGTTGCCGGGAGATCGCCAGATGCCTTGATCCCTGTGGCCACCGTCAATTCATCCAGGGTGAGGGGTCGGGCAGCGAGGACAACCCATTGAAGAATGGGGACCAGTGCTTCCTTGTCATCGATTTGCTGAAGAAGCCGCTGATAGACTCCACCAAGGCCTTTAGGAACACGATGGAGAATTTCATTCATTCTATCCCAGCTTCTGCCCTGAAGCTCATTGGCAACGAATCCAACCCACAAAAAAGTACCATCAGCGCCAGCCAATAGGGTCTTTCGGATTTGATCAACCCTTTCCTTTGAGAGGTTTTGTTCAGATGCTAGTTCGGCAACCTTGGCGAAGATGTATCTCTTGATATCGTCCGAAATCTCTGTACCAGAGGCGTCCAACTTGATCTGCTCATATTGGCCGAGAGCCTTCTCCAGAATAGCCGGCTGAGGTCGAGAGAGAAATATGAGCTTCAGTTGTGGCATTGCCTTCTCCTGAGAGCCCGACAGGTAATTACCAACGGCATCGAGAAGCTGCTTAAGTGATTCTTTTTCGCATTCATCTAGACCATCCAGCACACAGACTACTTGGGAAGATCCACTCTGCCGAAGTAGAGTTAAGAACACCCTCCACAAGGAGACAAAGCTAGAAACGGTATACTTGGTTGTTTCAGTCCCCTCAAAGGAGCTTTTGACGTATTGTGCTAGGTGTGGATGCCGGTTGATCCATTGATGTATGATGCCTCTCATTATAGTCAGCGCAGTGTTCCGGTTCTTATCGCGATTACTACAAAAGTAGTAAAGAAGAACATCTTCGTTGACATCAACATTTGACTGTAGCACCTCGGTAATGTAGATTGCCAGCATAGTTTTTCCCTTTCCGGGCCCGCCTGAGATCCAGAGGAGTGGTAGATTGGCATCTGTCAGCCACCTTTGATAGCTTGAGTGTTGTATGAGCCACTCGCATGTGCCGTCAACTCTGCGGCCTTTCAAGGCAATAAGAGACTTCCGATCAACTTCAGGTCTGGTTAAAAGCAAAGCGTCGAGGACTGGGGCGGCCTCAGCATAGGTGTTTATTGCCAGAGGTGTCGTCTTGGGAACCGTAGGTATGAATGAAAGGACCTCTTTTGCATATGCTGCAGCAGTTACTGCGGCGTAGGCGTGCCAGAGCTTAGAACTGTGCGAGTCTGCATAGTCGCAGATTCCTCGGATGACTAAATACTTGGCGGCGTCTTTCAAGTCGCTGGCCTCTGTCTCTAAACAAAGGGCACCCTGCTTGTGCGCCAACTTATCCCGAGTTGCTCCATTGCGTATCATAGAATTCCCAGAGACGATCAGACCATAGTGAACTATAGGATTTTGTGATTCCCGTGGCGGCCGGGGCCGGATCTTATCCGGATTGCAATGATTGCATCCCTCTTCTTCGGACTCAGTAGCTATGTGATCACAATCTACTTCAAAGAGGACGTCTTGCTCCGTACCTGGATGGGTAAAGGTGGCGGGGTCTTTCTTAATAATCTCAGAGGTGTATTTGGGCATCTGACTTTCATCGAAAATGGCAGCTGTCTCGGCCTTTCCTATAGCTGTGAGAAGTGATGATACCGGCTGGTGTAACGCTCTGCCGCGAACCAGTTGATCCTGGTCTTCTGCTTGTTCTCCATTCATATCGAATTGGACAATCCCCGGCCAGCCAGCATTCGATTTGCTTACAACAACATCGCCGAGGCGAATATCCTCCTTCGTGCTCGGAACTCCTCCCGCGATGCCAACTATCAGAGTGAACCGTATGGATCTGAAGCTCGCTTGCAACTGAGTGGCCACGCTCGCCACCGATGCTTCACCGTAGACGCCATCAATTGGATATGCGAGCACGACATTGTGGCCTTGAACACTACCTAGAATGTAGTTGTTGCTGCCGTCCAAGCTCTGATCCAGAGGTAGGCTCTCATGAACGCTATCAAGCGCCGCTTTGGCTGCCGCGACCTCTACCGGCAGTGCGCAAACCCACCCGACTGAGTAGTCGTTGCGGGACGCCATTCCAGCTCCACAGCGAGAGAATCGTAGAAATACAGTGCCGAGGTGTTGTCTTATTTGGAAGCTGTCTAGACTGTCTATTGCTCATGCAAGGGGGCAAGCGACGTCGATCTTCTTAAATATTGAATAGGTTGATGTGGACGAGAAAAATAGAGCAAAACAAAGCAATTAGTTACTTAAAAAATCAGTTAATCAGTCAAACAAGGAGCATGCAAGAGACAAGCACGCGAGGGACAGATGGACTTCGTGGTTTAATTACCTACACCCATTGAACCTACCTACCTAGGTACATGCAGCTTCAGCCTCGAGCCTCAGGTGGGAACCACGGAATGCCAGAGCGTTGGTTACCCCTAGTAAATCCCCCGCTTTAGGATGCCTACATGTAAGCATTCTACATGTACCTAAGGCAGTGCTACCAGGCCGGGGTGGTTTTCCGAAAAGAGATCCTGTCCTGGCTATAGGCGGCTGTGAGAGCTGAAGGGCGGTTAAATGCGCTGGTAGAACCACATATTGTGTGCACTCTTCGGCAAACCTGTAAATAGGGGGACCTGGAGAAGGATTTCTAAGATTTATTGCCCATCGAAAATACTACCTAATATCAAGAGCAGAGCACTGGCCACAACCAAGATGCATGTGCTGGCTGCAGCCGATGGACTTGCGTGCTAATGAGATGTGGTTTGATAATAAACCCCCAGCATGTACATGTAGAGTAACCTAGCGACTTAGACAGACGAGTTGATTCATTTCCTCTTACTCAAATCTTGAAAGACGCTGGTTTCTTTACTGCAATGTCTTTTCTTCTCCTTTTGGCGGCCAAAAGGATGTTTGCACTGCCTTGTGCACAAGAGAAACTATAGCTGCATGTCGCTACTGGCGGCAACTAACCGACCTGTGGCTGCCAGCCGCGGAAATTAATTTTAGCTATAAGAGCTAAACATTAGGCGCAGAAGTGTTTCATCGCCAATGAAATTTCCACCCATAAGCCGTCAATTTACACCCCCCTCCCTCAGTTCTCAATTCGCAGCCCCCAGTCGTCAACATAATAGCAGTCGTTACACAGAGCCGCAAACAATCCGCGGACAAGCAATCCGCGGGTTTCTTCTCTTTAGTTGCCTTGCATTGTGCTGACAACTATCTATACTACAGGCAACAGCTGCATTTTCGAGAATGAGGCATTTTTATCATTGGACGAACGCGCATGTGGTGAACCAGGGGAGAAAACAAGTCAGCCTTGTGACTGGACACTGTTTCCTATTTGCATACATGGTGTAGTCAAATGGCTTGCGTATTCGTACCAAGCGACGCGTGGTTGGTTGTGTCTGTAGACAAACAGCATAGGAAGGATTTTTAGTTGACACCGACGAAACGTATTTGCTTTTCCGCAATGTATCTGCTTTTCCGTGCTGATGTATTGTGTACATGTCCTGAGTCGACAACGGAGTTGCTTGATAGGCGGGCGGTTAGCAGCGCAACGTGGTTGGTCCAGAGGCACCCAGCACGCGTCGCAAATTTAGGGCTACAAGGACAAAGAAAGATGAGGGCGCAGTGCAGGAAGCAAGGCACTTGAAACCCTCCTTTCTGTTTTCCAGTCTCCCACCTCTCACTTCATCTATCGTCAGGCGCGGCGTGGCAGCCATGGCATCTGCTCGTCTTCGATTTTCCCCGCATCCATCAATGACACACACAGAACAGGGGGATAGTCCTATCTCTCCTGGCCCACGGGTTTTGAGCAGCACACCGAGCGCTGGTAAGGGACGCAAAGTGCTTCTCTCATTTGACCAGCTCCCGAGGTGGCATCAAGATAACGAGTTCATCCTTCATGGCTATCGCCCGATCTCAGGCTCAGCTCGGCTTTCGTTCCGTAGTTGGTCATACATTCACAATGAATCTGTCAACATATACTCCCACCTAATACCAGCAGTCATCTTTCTACTCGGCGAATGGTATATTCTACAGTACCTGACAAGTAGATACTCCAATGTTACTGGCGTTGATATATTCATCATTAGCTTCTTCCTTTTGACTGCCGTTGTCTGCCTAGGACTGTCAACAACATATCACACGCTGATGAACCACTCAGCTGAAGTTGAACAATTATGGCTACGGTTTGATCTAGTGGGCATAGTTGTCCTAACACTGGGGGACTTTATATCAGGAATATACATGGTCTTTTGGTGTGAACCTTTGGAGCGCAAGATCTACTGGTCTATGGTGAGTCAAGATTGCCACCCCTTCCTTTCTTCCAATGCTTACTTTGGTTGGCAGATTGGAGTTCTCGGGTCACTCACCATCTTCATCATGGTAAATCCCTATTTCCAAGGCAAGAAATTCCGTGTTTTTCGCGCGCTTGCGTTTGTAGGCACTGGCTTATCTGGCTTTGCACCTTTAATACATGGGATCACGATGTTCGGCTGGTCACAAATGATGAAGCAATCCGGAATGCCCTATTATCTGGCCGAAGCGGGATTCCTCTTGTCTGGGGCCTTAGTTTATGTTGTAAGCCTCCAGTTTTTTGAATCATATGATGGAAGTATTCTAATACTGTAATTCTGCAGACAAAATTTCCTGAGAGCCGGTTTCCAGGTAAATTCGACATATACGGCTCCTCTCACCAACTGTTTCACATTCTTGTGGTCTTTGCCACTGTGGCCCAATTGATTGGGATATTAGTTGCTTTTGACTATAACTACGCTAATCGAACATGCTCATCTCACTGAACCATGCACCAAAAGGTGCCGTCATTACATATAGAGGTTTCGTCTTGCTGGTGCTATTGAAGTGGCTGCACAGGACATGAGATATTATCGCAAGTGACTCGCAGATAATAGAGTAGATAAACTTATAGAGCTAGAATACATTGATATCAGCACTGTCTTATTTATTGACCGCTTTTGTCCATGAACAACGTACGTTTTAACAACGGCTACAAGAGAGGACACCATGAAAGCAAATGAGACTGCCTACCGTTGTAGGTCACAATCTCGGCCAGGTTGGCAACTGTAGTTATATTTAGCTGAAGACCACACCAAGACACTTTTCAAAATGATATGCAAGATGTATAATCGAGACAGTCGCCGATTACTACTGTCTTGGACTCATACAGAACAAATGCATCGCATTATGTTCTCTCTCTCTTTTTTTTTTTTTTTTTTTTTTCTTTATAATATACATATATTATTATTATTATTAAATGAAACCAAATTTTTCTACCGCTTGAAGCAAGAACAACATATGAATTGCAAAAAGACAAAAAGAAAATTAAATGCCCCCACACAGAATTGAACTATGGACCTTCGCATTACGAGTGCGACGCTCTACCGCTGAGCCATAGGGGCAATTTTTTCGTGTTTAGCTGCTTCAATTTTTGCATTATATTGCTGACATGTGCAAAGCCTCTCGAAAGCCCAGCACCTGAGTACATAAAATAAGACGCACGCTGGAGGAAGAGTGATAATTTATGGATATACTTTACCGCTAGGACGAGTGACTAGGAAAGCTAAACCAGGTGGTCGAACTGATGTATAAATGAGATTTGGCATTAATCACTAAATCTATCTAAAATCCAAATGCTGGCTGACATTTCCTGCGTAAGCTCCTTATGGCCGAACGAAGAGACCTAAGGTAGGATGAACGAAAGGCGCAAAACCTGTTTACATATTAGAGTTTGAATATGAAAGGACACAAATGTATAATACAGCAATCAGGTTTACCTCTAGATTATTGTGTGATTCCCCATAAAACTGATAGATTCACATACATATATTGACCTCAAGCTCTAATCGTCCTCGGGAGCTATCAAAACTTATCGCAATAGAACTAAAATATTACCTGGGGTTAAGGTCCTCCGCTGTGACACCAAAAGAACATTTTGGGAATATTTGAAGCATAAACAGACAAATTATGATAGACTACAGTCATTTGGCTGAAACAGTGAATGAGATGGAGTACTGGATCTGTTCTCGCCGCTGCCGCCGACACCGTCCATGATTACGACTATGATGTTTGTAACTTTTTCCAGTTTTCGTTCAATAGCAGGAACTTTTGTCGTGGTATTTTCCTTGAACCAGAAGGCAATATTTTCTAAGCATTTGGAATACATTCATCCTGATTCTGTTACATAACAGCTCTTGACACGTACGTGCTTTTTGGCCGACAGAATTTGGTCAAGTCCGAAGTCAAATGCCAAGATTATGAACGCCCGTCGGTCAGTTTAAAGGGTTAACAGAGATTCAGGGCTCGCTACGGCCTGAATTCTATTGTTGAAGCCACTGTAAAAGTACATGTACGAACCAGGTACCGATTAGAATGTTTTCATCGATATAGTACTTAAGATTACATAGGATAGGAGCTGTTGGCCTAGGAAAACTATGTGATTGACTAGAGCCAGTATTTTCCTAATACATTACTATTGCTGCTGATCATGTCCTGTGCCGTAATATGTATCCATCCCGTGGGTTCTTTTCACAGTAAAGTTTGTAAGCTTATAAGCACTAGTGTTCGCACATTAGGAAAAAGCCGAAGTCCAAACGTTAAAGACTCCAGCAGTGTTATTGGGAACTACACAGTTTTTGAAGTTGCAAGTAAGATTCCATTCAACAAACATGTCGTTTAATGACCTCTGTAAAATGTAAAATGCGAAAAGCTTCATGTTTAGATTCCCAAGGCTGCTCCAGAAATCAGTTCAGAATCGTAGTCATTTAGAAAGAGCAGCGTTAACGAAGTGTTGCCGGCATTTGTAACTGATGATGAGAAAGATAGTATTTACAGTCTGACTATATTGAATATGCCGATTTATCTATACGGCATCATTTCGTCAGACTAGACTATTCTTCGGAGAAAGCAACTATCTTATGAAATAGTTCCAATAATTCTAAGCGTTTGTTCCATCAAGCTCCTTGGCACGCATGAAGCCAAGACAGGCCTAGACAGGCCAAGGCGGAAGTGCGGCAGGTAAGAATCAACAAGCAATACCCAATCATCCAAGTATTGGAGAGGATATCCAATTTAGGAAAGACTTTTATATTCTTGTTAACCGGATATTACAGGATCTCACAACTCAGGATTGGTTTGTTTTTTTAATATAAATAGGGTCTTTGAATGGCCCATTCTTGAGCAGAAATATTCCATCATAACTCACTTTAACCTCTACGCCAACCATATCACTATACTTACACGTTTCCTTCCCGGTAAGCTTCTGGAACATTATATCCTATCTCTAAAGCAAAGTTTTGGCTCTCAGTGTGCTTACTCTCCGGTATCAGCAACCATGTTTGCCAAATCATCGTCAGCTCTTTTCCTCCTGTTGAGTGCCTCGAAGCTTGCTTCCGCCTCTTTAACCGTTCAAATTGGCTACTATGCTGGCCTTGTTCCCGGCCTTCCAGGGCCTGAGCCCAGTATCGGCTGTGGCCTTTGGGCGCAAGTAACGGATGGTTCAGATACAGCGACGGCCGACTTCGTTGGCACTGACAGCGAACCCTCGGACGGCTGTCCCGGAGCTGACGTAGTTCTTTTCTGCGGAAGATGGGGTTGTCCATATGACATGACATTTGCAGGAGTTTTGGCACTCACTGTCGACTCAGACAACTCGGATGACATGTCGATCACCGTCACAGCAACCGCCCTCAATGGCGGCACCACTACGGTCACTTGCCCCTGGACCGAAGACACTATTTATTCATCCGACTCTGGCTCCCTATATTCGACATGGTCGTGTGACGTCAGCTCAATCCAGGCTTGAAGAGGATTCAATGGCGCGAATTGATGGCACTCCCTCCAATAGGGCTATCCTGAAGTTCATGGTTTGTATACCCCCACATAGAGAGCGATCAATGATTGCTCATGCGGGCGAGCTATGCAGGAGCCATATTCGTGTATTTAATTGTACGAGATGTCTGGATATTCTTCGTGTACACGAGTGTTGTGAACACTGAGTGTTACCTTGATAGGCCATGGAATTGCTCTCAACAGCTTTTCACAATGTACCTTTCATATTAAATCAATTTTTATATTAGTTTTGCCATATCATCATCTGTCTCATGTGCAACGGACTTTTCTCGTGAGCTTTGGCTGCCCGCGTATAAGTATTCATCACAGGAGATGCTTGCAACAAGATCAGAGTATCGGTGGGCAAAAATACATTATCAAAACTTTAAAGTAGCTCAGTCATCTGCCAGCTTCATAAGCTTCCGTGGTATCTCAAACTATCCTGAAACGTCGAATAAGCTAGTAATCGCAGGGAACGCAGTAAACACTATCATTCTCGGTAGCATCTTGAACAGTCGTGGCATTTTCGAATTCAGAGCCATCCATGTCATCCACCAAAACAGGCTCTGTCTCTTTGCCATCTTCACCCTTTCCGATCGTCAAGAAAGCCCCTTTGTGGTATTCCTCAATTTTTACTTTCCGTGTAATTCTGAGCCTTTTGACGCGAAATGCGAAAACAAATTCCGAATCTCGATTAAATTCCGTCTCATCCTCATCGATACTACTCCAACTGCCTTTTGGGCCAGCAGTTAAGCCCCACGCTGGGACGTCAAGGCCGATATTTGCTTTGACTTCTGTATCTTCTGAAGTCGAGTACTTGATTTTCGCGCCTTTGACGATCTTCATGCCCGTGATGAGGTAGAGTGAGACAATAGGACTAAATCGCTGTCTCGGCTCGTTCAGCCAGTACTGCACAGTAGGCGCTTTCATGGCTTCGGCGACATACTCAGGCGTCGGCTGAAACGACACAGTCTTCACCTCGTCAAACGCAAATATGCTCGATCTTTTGCTAGAGCGTTCAAAGTCCACTTCGGGGCCTAAGCCTGAATTTTTCAGAAACTGTGCGTAAACACCCATTCCGACTTTATTTTCAGTTGAGACCGTCTTCTTCCAATCTGTCTCAATAACAGGCTGGTCTACATTCACCAAGGGAACGGTGGTGTCCTTATTGAACGAAGACTCCGGCACTGATGTCGAGGGAATTATGGAGCCAAGAAATAATGAACCATCCGGAGGTGGACGAATAAACTCTGATGTTGGGCATAGAAAATAAGTCTTCATGAACTTCGCCATGATTATCAGATTTCAGGTTCGGACTTGAGAACCTATCCGGCTTGTTAGCATTGCGATGGCAGTGGAATGCGGATTGACGAACGGTTCAAGCAACGGATATTGACGGAACTGCACAACAGTGAGATGTTGACCCTCTCCCTCGTAAGAACAACAGGAAGGGAAATTGAGATGTTGAGATACTTAAAGGAAACAGGGGTTTTTGGTTTATTACTGTAGACTGAATCAATTTCCACGAAGATAAGTGGTCTTATTTATGCATTCTTGGGGCTAGGGCTGGAAACGGTGTACTTTGAAGCTTCAATTCCTCCTGAGCCTACTCTAGCGCACATGTACTCAATACAAGTAAACGTACCTACCTATACCTAGTACTCTTCAGCGGCCCGCATGGCTCGTGTGGAGCGGCCCGTTTGAGCTCGTGGCTAGGACCTAGGCGCGCGCCAAGTGCCCCAGGATGGCTCTATTTATACGCCTCATCGCTGCTTCCATGTGCATTTCCATGTCTGGTGCTTTTCGCACTCTCTACCTACTTCTGGGTGGAACTAAAGACGCCCTTCCATGCAGCCGCACAAGCCAACGGTGAAAAAACTTCAACGCAGTCACCAACTGTCACCAACAGCATAATCTAACCCCCATGGTACTTCCGGCCCTCACGGAGGAAGTGTACGGGAAACAACTCTCTCTCGGACAAGTTCGCTTCCCCTCTTTTGTTGAACACACGAAGAATTGGCAAGTCGATAACATCACTGGCAGAGGGCTGTTCCCGATGGGAATCGAATTGAACCGGATTCCCAGCGTTCTTCGTGCTCTTACGACTACTAAGAATTGATTTCGTCCGAACGATCAGATTCGTGCTGCAGATGCACGTCTGCCTGCATCCAGGCCTCGTGCCGTTGTGACGAAGCGGGCGATGTTGACCTTTTCCGGTTGCTTTCAACTAACAAAGAACGAAGGATAATCTTAGTAGACGCTGCGACTTGTGGAGATCCATCACTGCACACCTAAGATTCGTGCATCTGAAGGATTCACGCAGTTTCAACTGAGTTTCGTTACATGAGGCTGAGACGCAGAAGTCTTGCAAATGGAACAACTATTCCGAAAGTCCATAGAGCATGTACAACAGCACAACAGAAGGAACTGCGAACCGCTATCAACGCTGCCGAGTTCTTGTACTATCTTTGTAGATCGCCGCTTCTCAGCGGTTACTCCGCTGGAACGGTGGCTATGCCCTCTCTCACCGATTGGCGCGGCGTTTCATTAAGCGCGGCTAACGGCTGGCGCCTCAGGGTCTCTGCGATCCACCACAGCCCCAGGGCTTCATAGTTATCACCAACGCACCGTAACATAGCACTTTAATTGTGGCTTTGTACTACTAATATTAGTAGTATTAATATTCGTCACCAACTAGAAGGATGCCGCGCGCGTACATTATAAGATGACACTCTCGTTGGGTAACCGTGGCCCACGAAGAATATGACAAGTCGCTCGATTTTGTCTAATGTTGCCTCATAGACAGGTTTACGTTTTAAAATTGGTCGTTACCTATCGACCATAGATCTCCGCAACGATATCTACTATCAAGCGACCACCCTATTAATAAGTGATAAGACATTCCCCGGTGACCATTTCTATAAGACGAATTGTAAGTTTGTCTCCTTTACTGTTATAAGCCTATCAAAGGTGTTGAAACTTACCAAAGACTTGATTAGATATCCACCATGAGCATCAGACTGCTTAATACCGACACCCTACAGATCGAGCAGTTTGGGTTCGGACCAATTCCGAAATATGCGATTTTGTCTCATAGATGGGGCGCATACGAACTCACCTTTCAAGATGTGAACAGCCGTATATGGACGAAGAAGGGATTCGAGAATGAGCTTCCCAAGTTTGAGGCGTACAAGAAGATAAGAGACTGCTGTGACAGAGCCAGATCCGACTCTTTCCAATACGCTTGGATCGACTCATGCTGCATTGATAAGACAAGCAGTTCAGAGCTTTCAGAGGCAATCAATTCTATGTATCTTTGGTACTATCAGTCCACCAAATGTTACGCATATCTCTCTGATGTGCAGTCCATTTCTACCTTCAAGAAAAGCGAGTGGTTCATGAGGGGGTGGACTTTGCAGGAGCTCGTCGCACCCTCCGAGGTGTATTTTGTCGACAAAGACTGGAAAGACTTGGGAACCAAGACAAGTCTACGCCAGTTAATCTCCGAGCAAACGCAAATACCGGACAATATATTAGCTGGGGACAGCTTAGAAACTGCCAGTGTTGCGCAAAGAATGTCCTGGGCTTCAAACAGAATAACTACACGGATTGAAGATCGCGCTTACTGTCTGATGGGCATATTTGGCATCAATATGCCATTGCTTTACGGAGAACGGGAACGAGCTTTCATTAGGTTACAAGAGGAAATTATGAATATTTCAGACGATCACAGTCTATTTGCCTGGAAGTCCTCAGATATTCGCGGCGGCCTTCTAGCTACATCTCCGGATGCATTTATCGACTCCGGCAACATCGTTCAATATAACCCCTTCGGAACCCCCAGCGGGCCAATGACTGTGAGCAGTAGAGGCATTCATTTGGAGTTACGATTCATTGGTAGAGGCCCTAGGGGATTAGGCATGGCGGTTCTTCATTGTAAAGAGAGAGGCAAGGAAGACAAGCCTCTCGTAGTCCTGGTGAGGGATACAATGTTAACGATGGAAATATTTGAAAGGGTATGGAGCGAAACCTTTGAATGTATCGACCTACGCAAATTCCGGGCACCGCAATATCCTATCAGAAAGATATGTATCCGAATTGGGCGCATGCCGATTACGAATAGAAGTGAAAATTCTGTGATACAGAGTGGCGTCATGGAAGAGGTTTACCGTGAGACAACACTTAATAACCTTATGGAGAATGGTACCAAAAATCTGTTCCGTGCAGCAAGAGCGGGTGACCAGGATCACATATGGCTTCTACTTACGAGAAGTGATATCAGGGCCAACGCGAAAGATGCGGAAGGACGGACCCCGCTATGCCATGCGATAATAAACCATCAAAAAGCGCTTGTCGAAATGCTACTATCTCGAAGAGACGTCAGCATAGAGGTTGAGGATACTGATAAATGCACCCCGTTATTGTTAGCAATTCTTTATGGCTGCGAAAGTATTGTTGAGCTGTTGGTTGAAAGGGGAGCTGATACAGAAATCGTAGACAGAGCCGACATACTACCGCTGTCACAGGCTACGAAGTATGGGCATAAGAGTATTATCAAGCTGCTTATTGAAAAGGGGGCCGTTACTCCCCATTGGTTGCTAAAATGGGCTGCAAAGCATAGTAACGAGCCTATTATTACGCTAATGGTTGAGCAAACGGCTGATATCGAAGCAAATTTTGCTGGCAGCCGCACAATGCTATTATGGGCTGTTAAATATGGCTATCTCACTATTGTCAAGTTGCTAATTAAGAAAGGCGCTGACATTGAGGCTAAAGAAGACGATGGCCGAACGCCGCTCTTTCAGGCTATGGTAGGCAGGAACCTTGCTATTGTTCAGCTATTGTTAGAAAATGGAGCTGAGATAGAGGTGAAAGATGACATGGGCCGAACGCCGCTATTTTGGGCAGTCGACGCAGAGAACGTGGCTTTTGCTAAACTCTTGGTTGAGAAAGGAGCTCAGATTGAAGTGAAGGATAACACTGGCCGAGCACTGTTAGCTTTTGCTGCCCGTTTTGTAGACCAGGCTTTATTTAAGCTTCTCACTGAAGAAAGAGTCAAAACTGAGGCTGCAGATATAAATAGCTAGATACCACAAAATAGCATATACGTTATATATTCCATCGAGCAGCAGGAACCGCATTAGAAGTTACTTGTATAAGAGAACTGCCTTAGTACTAAATCAGCCAAGGACGAGAACAGTATATTGTATAGCAAAGGCATTCGCGTATGTCGATACTTGTCATATTTCCTACCTTTTGGCTTATGATGATTATGAACCTGAAAGTTTGCTCTGAAGCCGTAGAGGCAAGTTTGTCATATCCACTCCGCAAATAAAGCACATCAATTAGAAAAACACCATTTGAAACTCTTCCTCTCCAGAGAATGCCCTCGAGACCAAAAGATTTAGTCATTATGAATGAAAACATAGATAGACCATTCTTGATTGCATGGTGATACTTTAAACTCAATTGTAAACTCCAATAATTACGGTAGTATTATTACTAGCAAACGTCATCTATGCTCTACTTTGACCTATTCGCGGAATCTGCGCACTACGAGCTTCACTTAGCACAGCGAAAAGGGGTAAAAATTGTAAATAAGATTGGGGCTTTGTGGGAGAAGCTATCGAAATGGAAGGTCTAGAAGCTATACAAACTTAAAAAGGAAAGAAAAAAAAGACATTTTGGCAGTCATTCTCGGTTATTGCACTCGCCAGCCAAGCAGTAAATAAGACAAAAAAAGATGCCCCCACACAGACTTGAACTATGGGCCTTTGCATTACAAGTGCAACGCTCTACCACTGAGCTATAGGGGCGATCTGATTGGCTGCCAAATATTTTGATTTATATGCTAAGCTTGCACTAAAGTCGAAAAACCGGGTCTTCCGCCATCTCAATGCCGTCAACGTCTTTGCTCAATATTGTCTGCTCGGTGTTTATTTCAACAAATTCTATATCAATATCTGCTTAGAATTTAAACTTATAATGATGCATTTGATACTAATAGATATTTGTTCGGTGTTATCACACAGATGTCTTCTTCTCACCCACTATTAAAAGTATCCTCTATACTCAAACATTTAGATGCAGAATGACACGAAGACTCTCTCTCAAGAAGCTATTCTCAAAAACTTAGAATGAGCAGATCGAGAGTGCACATGTCAATGAAGTAGCAGTGATCCTTTTCAAATTGTATATGATCATGAATAGGTTACTCTCTCACGGTTACTCATTTCTCTTCCATTTGAGACGAGTGACAGAAGGCATGAAAATAGTAGGAGGATGCCATGGGATAGATGCTGCTACATACACCCAATCAGGGTATACGATTGCAAGATTCTCATCGATAATTTAGAAACAAACTTTGATTAGCATGAGGAGCGTGGTGAAATTTGGCCAACCACTTTTGTGGATGATACCAATTTCTTCTACAACGATCTCGTAATTCAGGTAGTGTATTCACAGCTTCAATTTCACGGTACACACATATTAACTGCGAGATAGGCACTCATCACTAATCTGTCGTTTCTTAGTTTAGAAGATATCGATCCTTCTCTGCTCGACGTGTCTTCCATTCTCAGCAGAATGTCGCTCAGTTCTGATTGCGCCTGAAATGAGTACGCATCAACACTTGGTGACCTCTCGACCATGATCACCAACCCTGTTCATTGATGCAGTAGCTTTGTTCGCCACTATGAATGCTTGTGGTGGGTATCGAGATATCTTCTTGTTCAATATTTCCTGCAGATTCCGCGACTGCGAGCCGAGTGGAGCGACGTTTAGGCTCCAATTCTCCATCAATTCAATATACTAGTCAAATGCATTGCAAGAGTAAATCTATGCTTTCTTTTTCATCTTTAATATTATTGCTTCAAAATTTTGCGTGAAGTCTATCTGTGTTGCCGTACCAGTTCAAAGCACCCTTTACAAGATGTGAATATACGCTGATAGTCGTCCATATACATGTCTTATATCAAGCGAGAAACTTCAACCCAAGATGTCCCTATCGTTAATTCGAGACTCATTCACCAACAGACATTACTTTGCAGCAGTCAGATAGTCCTTCGTTCTCGTCGAATACATGTCCACATACCCAAGATTCTCCAGACGCGCGATATTAGAGGCAATGTAAAGCTAGATGATGCTCTATGGGAAAAGCAGACATAAAATCACATACCATATCCATCTTTTTGGATCAATCGATTAGAGCACATTACAATAAATAAAATACTGGTGGATAATGCGATCATAGGGACTTAAATTATTCAAGGACATTGCTAGACGTCAAGAGAGGGTCAGGTTGTGCAGAAGTATACAGATATTGCATCTACTTGACGCATTCAAGAATTCGGTACTGGATTACTCTGGTTCAAATGACAATAATATATGCTCTGCATACATGTACATTTCCCATTGGTATACTACGCGTACTCGCCGATTCGTCTTATTCAGTCTCATCAAGGTTCCATCAAAGGCCCATGCAGGGCTGCTTGCACACAATTTCCCATTTCCACACAAGCAAACAACAACTATAGCCACCAAAAGCACCAACCTGCCGCGGTTTCCACCCTCACTGCATCTGCATGCTGCAAGGACAGCAAAGGACTCGCCGTCGGGGAACCAACGCAGCTGTCCAGCCGCTCCTCCGGGATACAACTTCGCCTACTTCCGAGACATGACAGGCGGGCGCTTACCTGCAGGACACGGCCAATAGCCATCAAGGTTACAATCTGGAGTGCATATAATGGAGATAATGTCACCTAGAGGTCGTATTACATACGTGCACAGACATGCAAGAAAGGCGTGCTCCTTCGGCGAAGTAGCAAGGCTGAGCCGAACTCCTTTTTGGGAGGGCCCTTCGGTGAGAAGTCAGATAAAGCCACATTTTCCCTTTTCTGCCGCTTGCCAATTTCGGTGGCGCAAAGGCAATGGTCATGCAGCAGGGTAAACAGGCAGTCAGCCGAAATAGCGTCCTTGCACGTAAGAAAATGGGAGACGCTGGAATTAAGAAAGATACATATGATGGACTTGTCCCGGTGGCGCTGCGAATTCTGGAATTGAGACACTCTACGGGCGTCGACGCTGACTTCTGGAAACAGGGCAGCGCCTCCACAAGATGAAAGGTACTATTGTAAATTGTAAAAGGGGATAAAAAAAAAGGCCGAATCTAATAAGTGACAGATAATCCAGAGCAAAGAGAAGAAAAAAGCAATCACAGTTCCTTGTACCCGATGGAGTGGTAGGCTACTTGTCCTGTTCTCTTGGAATTGCGCCGCTGCCTAGCCAATGGGCGGGCCGATCCCCGTCTGCGTGAGATTTGTCCTAATATTCTGGGTCTTTTGTTGGATGGACCCAGTCAATCGCTTTTCTCTCTTATTCTGTTACGCCCATCAAGATGCGGGCGTTTGTATAATAACCATTCATGCAGTTAGTAGCAGTAAGATTATTTATCAAAGGCCCATTTGAGCTGTGAACCCGTACGCATATTTAGGCAGAGTATAACACGGACGAGTTCGGAGTTTTGGCAAACCGCCTCGGCATCTCGTCTGACATCGACTAACAGACGATTGGGTAAATGCATGCACATCGTAGATGCGAGTACGCATATCACTAGCGGTAATAGTAGCAAGAAGATAAAGAAGGAGAGCAGTAAGATTACTGGCAGCTGGAAAAGCCCACTTGATTTGAATCTGGACAAGCAGAAGCTGCCCACAATTGGGAGGGTACCGTGACAGGCGCAGTCCCGAATAGCCTCATCGGGCCCCGCCGTGTGATTGGATCCTCGTCCATGCCCGTCCATCCACCCAGCCGGGACACGCGTTCATTCGCCCAGCTGCCATGTTTGGCGTCCCGGAACAGAGGAAGCCCGCAGGCGCCTTTGAACACGGGACTGGCGATGGATGGAGGATTCTGGGCGGCGATGATGACATATACGATTAGACATCGAGTATGCAAAGACGAGGGCGTGTGTGACGAGAGAGAAAAGGCGGCAGTTCAGTCTAAGCTAGCAGGCCATCGTGCTGGAATCACATCAACTCGGCCCAACCAACTGACTAACAAATGTTTGCTCCCAGCAGCTTCAATTTCACTCACCCCTCCCCTCCGCCGACCAACAACGACCCATTCTGTTGGAAACCACTAACCACTCGCAAACCACCGTACTGGTAAGTTTCCATGAGCTATGACACACTGAGAGGAGGGAGAAAATAAAGGACGAGCCCACGGGCCGATATCCCAACTGTCACTTTAGCTTTCGACGCCCGGTTCTTATGCTGGCTGCTACCGTGCCATTTTATTGCTTGGCAGCCCTTTTACAAAAGTGCACACACACAGACGCTCTCTCCTTTGTATTTTGCCCTCCCAAGGCTAATACGAGATAGTTACATTTTCATCAATCTTTTTTCTTGTCCCTTTGCAAAATTTCATTGTGACATCGAGCTCTGTCTAAACGCTTAAATGCAAAACAGACTGTTGTCAAGTTCTGACCACTAACAAAACGTTAGTCCCAAGGAAGAACCGCATCCGTAGCGGAGTGGCTGATGATCACCCGGCGGGCGCTCTGCTGATGCCATGGAAATCTCGACGTTCTTTTTCCTCTTCCATGTCTTTCCCTTGATTACTATTTGCTGCCATTGGAGCAGCCCTAACCGCTGTCTTGGGATCAAGCGGAGAAAAAAAAAAAAGACAATGAAAAACAAAAATCTGATATCAACGTCCGGAGGATTTGTAATATGAACTCACAAGGCCGGCCCACTCAGCCCTGTGTTCGCAAAGTACGTCCAAATCAGGTTCGGTTTGTGTTTGTAGTTGAGGCTCATTCCTCGAGGCGTGGGATCTCCAACTTCAGAACGACCAATACTAACTCTTTCCTTTCTTCGCCATACTCCGTCGCTAGTTTTTAGTAGTTGGGCAATTTATTTTTTATTCCTTGGACTTTCTAAATCCGTGCTGTGCTCATGCCCAAGTAGTCACCTAGCCCGTGTCTCAGAACAAAAAAGTGATAAGATACAGGCGCTAAAAGCAGTAGTCGCGGACAACGCCGTCACGATCCTTCATTTTTTTTTCTGTCTTTTTTTTCTCTCTTCCTGTCAATAATGACTGTACAAGGTGCAGAGGGATTGTCAACCGAGGCAGATCATTTGAAACCGTTCTTGTGCCAGACATGATGCTTATTTAAACGAAACTCTCTGTATTTTATATAGACGCTAAGGCTGTTTCTATGGGATATACGAACCAATAACGCCCTCAATAACCAATGGTTCATGGCTCAAGAGAAGTCGTTCCCCCATATTGAGGCTCAAACCATGCTTACCTTCCCCTCCATCTGTTGGCCCAATCGTAGAGGCAGCCCATCACAAGCCAGATAAATCCGATACCACCCCTCAGAGCCTTACTGCCAAGCACAAGACATCGCCACGAGAAGCATCAAAATGCTAGTGCTGGCGTAATATCTCAAAAGCCTCGTCCAAAAGCGTTCACATTTCGCCCATCCTCCCATTCGCCATGCCAAAATCATATGTAGCGCCATCCCGTATACAAGGCAACAGGAAGATCTATTCGTCCTCCTCACCTCACCCCCCCTAAAAGCTTCTTCTCAGCCCCGAAATCCCAACCTAGTGTTAGTGACATATCGATGAGCATCAATAGTAATGTAATTCGCCCAGATCCTTCACGCTCTCAACTCAGGGGTGGTGTTATCTGTTCAAAAAGAGAGCGCTAGTGTACCGCAAGGCAAGCATGGAGGGGAGTGTATCGTCCGTCGTGGTCGCCGAACAGAACGGCTTGACAGCAGCCTCTTTCGACAATCTTGGAGCCTTGGCATTTGGCTCAGCTCGTTTGCAGCCCGTGTGTCAATACCACGGCAACATGGAGACAGCTGCATGATGAATAAGACTGCCAATACTCTGTCCGCCGGCCCAATAGGGCATCCGCTATCTAGTCCACTCGGGTAGATAGTCACAGCCCAAATGTCATTCCAATATTGAACTAGTGCTTCGAAGCTGGGAAGCTAGGCAGATCGTCTGCTCGGTAGTAGAGAATCTCTTCCACCCCATGCTCTCCTCTCAGCTTTCAGATGCCATTAGACCTGGACATGGACCAAGCTCAACAAGGTCGTGCGATTCGATGCCTCGTAAAAAAAAGAAAGTCGAAAAAAGGCACTTGGGCCATCTGGCGTGCCTTGCCATGCTAGAATCCAGGCTTGGCAAAGGACAGGCTGAACCATCTACTTTACATATAGGAGACAGGCAGGAAAAGATAGAGCCAACAACAGAATCCTTCGAGAGCAAGTTTTTTAACAGGGGCTTATTTCAGGTCGCTTCAGTTGGCCTCCCCGTAGCAGTCAAGGTCCCCCCGGGCTGCCATGCCAGACCCTTGCTATCGCTCTCTCACTCTCTCATCTCTCATTAAGCCTTGTCAGCATTTCCACACCCTCCATGAGCGCTTTCGGAAAGGACAAGCGCTCCCAGATTTGCTGAATAACCATGCACCCCGGCAGTTCATGCAGCTCTCGGAGCACCACTCCGAATCTGGACTTCTTTGCGAAAGAGAAATGGAAGAAAGGGATCCACCGGCCACAGAGTCTTGTCGTTTTCGCGACGCGCTAAAATCGACCGCTATACAAGTACGGCAACAGAATCTACAATCATTACGGATGGGAGAGACGAAGCCCTTGCTAGATTGCCGCTCAGCCTCTCGTAGATCAATCTCTCCGGATCATGTCTAGTGATAGAGCTACCTGCACTTCTCCGAAACCCCAGCATGAGATGGGAGATTGCAATTTCAGATATTCGGGGGTGTTTATAGGACAACCACGGTGCTTACTAGCACTTACACCAAAACCTCGTACACTTATACCAAAACATCGTAGATTTGGCAAAACGAGATAAACCCCAAGCAGCCAAGTTGTGTAGCCTTGTCCGTTGACGCGGCCTTCGCCACAGCAAGCAGTTAAAATTATCAAATACTAACGTAAAGATGTGCTGCAGCACACATGTGCTATCTGCACACGCACTTGCAGCTTTGTGTAGGTCGTCTCCATATACGGAAACCCAGGCCAGCTCGCTTCGCCGTTCCATGGCATGTCTTCGCCTTAAGCATACAAACCAAGCCCTTGTGCGACATGACAGGTTTGACGATACGATAATATATTCTGGCAAGGTCAACCTTAACGCCAGAAGAAAAGAAAAATAAAGCTCTCCGCCACCCGGTCTGCCGCCCAGCCAATAACGGCACTTGGGGGCCCCTTGCTCGTCGAGGGTGGGAGGCAATTTCATGCACATCACCAGGAAGCAGCAGACAGGCAGATTATTGATTTCTGAGCGGATGGGGGCATGGGACACGGTGATTGGAAGGGTGTGAGGGTTATTGCAACCCTCCATCAGCGCCCACGGCTTGCCTGTCCACACACAATATGCAGGCCACAAACGAGAAAATGTTTTTAATATCGAGCAGCATATCGACACCGCACTCACCTCAAGTCTCGCAGACAAAGCGAAGGCGAAAAGTGACGCTGCACGTTGAATCGTCGTCTGAAATGGTGGGTCAGTTAGCACACTTCGCGGGAGGCACGGCACGAAGGCCGCGGACCCTGAAAGCCCAGCCCACTTCAGACTGTCTTCTTGTACCCGTATGAATCCAAAGCCAGCTCTCTCTGCCCGAGGGAAAATGTTGATCCAACGAACCTGCTTCATGCAGTAACCACGGTGTTGGTAAGACAGCTTTTCCCATACAGTAGCATGACCCTAGCCCGTCAGGCTTTCACAAAAGCGTCCATCGTGCCGAGGCGTACCTAGTCAACGACGACGCTAGGAATGTCTCTCTCTTCTTCCCGTTCAGACAAAGGGCGGCTTCCTTCATTGGTTCCGGCCGCTGCTCTTTTTCTTCTTCCTCGGGTTGGCTTTGTCCCGATTAATCGGTGTCCGTCCACTAGTGTCAATAATGTCTAAGCCATGTGTTGGAAGACGCAGAAGCCCGCAAGGGCAGCATAAAACATCATGTAGGTGAGATGAGAACATCGTGGACTCCGAGCCGAGGACCGGGAAATCCACACAAACAAAGTAATACGGGGTGCAGCAGTCAGAATCGGCCGCCAGGAGCAGCACAGGCCGGTACGGAGCAATTGCGGCGAACCGCAAGGTAGGTATGTATGAATCTAGAGTCGTATTGGCCTCCAGCTGGGAACTGATAGAGAAAGTCACAGAGCATCATCCTTCGACAGATCCCAAATGGCACGCCCCTCGAAGCTGCGAGCCGTGCACAACTGCGAGAAGCGCCTCCATCGTTGGTGACAATGCACAGACCGTACAGACGAGACGACCAGGGGATGGGAGCCTGCTGCCGCAGCACTGCCAGTACTTCTGACTCCCAACAGAGTAGGACTAGCATATATTGGCGCGAGTGAGAAAAAAAGAGAGAGCAGGAGGCTGGCGCGGCCAGGAATGCGGGGAAATATTGTGATCTATCACAATCTCAGCTTTTGCAGCTCCAACACCCCCGAAAAATCCCAGCACTCGCTTCTCCAAATCTCGACTCGCCGAAAAGGCGCGCAGAGCAGGAGCTGAACCAACTTCAAGGGCGACCCGAGTTCTAGGCTCTTCAAGCCACGACGGCGACCACCCCCTCCAGTGTCTCTGATAGCCCAGGAAAGGGAGAATGGTTTAACCCCAGCTCGTCTCTGGATAGGCCTAGTATACGAGAATAGTCAAAGCGCCGCGGAGTTGCCTGGCTAGAAAGAGCGGAATTGTGCGGAAGATGAGCGCGCTCCATTTCGCTTTGGGCGAGACATCGCAGACGAAGGGAGGCCCTCCTGCCCAGACCAATGGTACACGCCTTTTGATGGGCATCGCCATCCATTCTCCCTCTCCTGTCATTTTCTTTCTCTCTCCCTTGCGTCGCGACTGCCGGAGCACCGAGCATGGGAAGGACGGAATACTAGCAGTAAAAGTGCTAGTCATCAGCAAGCAGTTAGGCTATCACATATCATACAGCCGTTGTGTATGAGGAATGCCCTCTTTTCCAAATGCCAAGACGCACTTATTGCTTCCTCGAGCAGCGATATCCGACACGACTCAGGAGTCCCGACCCGTCCGCTGCGCCGTTGCAGCTCACCCGTGTATACTTGATGATGCCATGGTGGATTCGCCATCGTCTGCACGTGGCTTCGCTCATGTTTGCAAGGGAGGCACAAGAGCTGCGGGCTCAAGACCTGGATGGATCACTCGGCTGTGTGCAAGGGGTCTTGCCATGTCCGGGCATCCCGCGACCCAACAGCAGAGAGCAGCCATATCTTCTTCTTCTCGAGCAGTGGTTCTATCATTGAAGTGAATGATCCGTATACTCCGCTAATAGCCCGTGCGTGTGAATGCCCTGTAAAGGAGGAGAGCTCTTAGAAGATGGAGGGAGGCCCACGATTTGGACCAGTTGAGGCGTATATTAGCTCCAGCAACGACGGGTGGCTTCAATGACATGCTGCCTTATTCATCTTGGTGCTCTGCTCCAGTAGGACGCAGCAGTTCTAGCCCCAATCAGCCAACCAAAGAGGAGGCGCGAGAGGGGCCAGAGAGCGCTCGAAGATTCACCACATGGCAATCTCGCCCTGCAGCTCGGCCAGCCAATGAGATGCTGGCAGAGGCCATGCAAGGCACCAGACGCAAACCACCATGATCCAGCCAGAAGCAGCTCCCCTCCCCAATTTGAGCCCGGGCCAACGAGCTCTCTTAGACGCCCTCCCACTCAGCAAACAATGCTCTGACAGTTCAAGCAGTAAATTGGAAAGATGCGTTTCCTAGCTCAGTATCTAGTGATTCCAACATGACATGACGAGTTAGCGTCTCAAGCGATGCTTGCCATTGTACCGCGCCCGGCATCACCAGTAATTCATCAGGCCATGTTTCAGACACTTTTCCATTCCTGTACGGTCTTCTTGACGGTGGGCGTGATAGACGATATTATTAGCATTCTCCGTACTGCCTAGACCATGCTCTCTCCTTCTGTCTCCAGCGCCGAGAATAGCAGCAATCTTAGACGACTCGGGAGGGACCCAGCAAAATAAGGCCTAGAGCCACCAAGGCGATCCGTTGCGCGCGCACGCTGGGCTGATATTTGGAATATGTAAAATGACAGCCCGTGCGATCAGCTTTGCCGTTATTTCCTCTAGCCGCCATCGCTGCTCATGGGATTTGACGGCACTAGACGATTCTGATGCATGCCCCGTTCCAAAGGGCGATCGCACTGCTACTGCGGAGTAAACTTGGGAGGTTCACTCAAGAAAAAAAAAAGCAAAGAAATCGTGACGATGTCGTCACTCTTAAGACATCGGTCGCTATTATGCCGCAACTCCGAGACAGCCCTAAGTGCCAATAGCTTTACCAATTTTTTTTCCTCACTCTATCGAATCAATAGCAGCCCCAAAGGCCCATCATGAGGACGCAACCGCTCTCATCGAATGAGCATTGCTTAGTCAAAAACGTGCGACAATAAAAATGATGAACGACTCATTTCAAAACTGAGGCAGCTCCATATTGCCCCATAACGGTTCTTCCTTGTTGACGTCTAATTTTCCTCATCACCTTTCAAGACGGTCAGGTTTGTCGCGGTTTAGCCTTTGACTCAGGGGAGAGGGTCCATCCCCATCATCGCTGCCCTCAAAGGTGAGCCCACCAAGTTTCGGTGCAGAGCGCGCAGCAGCGTTCAAAACGGAAAGAAAAGGGTGGGAACCCTTTCAAAACTGCTGTGGATCTAACCAGTTCGCAGAAAGAAAGGGGGCGTGTATACAAGTCTTGCTCACAAAGTAGAAAAAGCGTTAGACTTTATTCTCCTTAGCCTCTCAGGCTCATCTAGAAGTGGCCAACTAGAACCATCGTAGCTTAGCTCAGCCGTCCTTGAACCAGGAAGAGAGCTCAAGAGAAAGAAGAGAAAGCAGGGGGGTCGGCAAAGGCAGGGTTTCTGGTTCGTCGATCTCGTTTTGGTCCTAGTTCTAGGACCTGACTCGGAGAGGCTGCATGAAACAAGAGGCGAGAGGGCGTCTTTCTGGGGATGGCATCTTGTAGTTTGGCTAGATAGCACCACATTATTAAAGATGCGCTCTGAAAAGGAAAGGCGGAGGCGATAAATCCTACTCCATTGGCATGTATTCTTTATCAAGCTGTGGCGGCGGTAGCGTCTCATGAAATGGTGATGATTGTGGCGATGGTCATGCAGCCTTAAAATTGTAAAAAAGCTTCTTATCTTTTTTCTTAGAGTTGCAATGTAGTACCTGCAGACATGCGTACTTGTATTGATCATGCGACTTGCTAGTAACGGGCTTCGGGGCGTGCCTCACGGTTAGTTGATGATCCATCTGATCGGGCGCCGAGTCGATGGCTGAGAGCGAATGGCGAGACTCGTCTCAAACACGATGGCACTGGTTCACTTCATTTACACACTGGTCAGTGCAGCAGCTCTAATTTGGCCTTGGCGAACCGTCTCTGCTCGAGTCAGTTGAGCCAATGCAAGGCACCGTTTAGCGCTTAAGCTTGATGAATCAGATCAACACAAAACTATGCAGTATGGGCAACGACAGCTTTCTTGTAGCAACCACAACACTCCATGAGTGCTCAAGCTTGCTCGAGCATGCGTGGTGTAGAGACTAGAGTTCAGTTCTCAATGGTTTCCGTGAGAATAGAGGACAGACTGCTGCATCGTTTCGCAGCGGTTAGCCAAATCGTTAGCCACGATAGTTCCGCGTATTCCTGCTTGTACTCGTATACGTTTTGTCCAAGCCCGTGGCTATTTTGGGCGATCACCCGCCCATCTTCGGCTAAGAATGGCTCCCTCACTAACAGTGACTCGAAGATAGCCTCAAAAAGCCCATCGCCTTCGCGCCATGCCAGTAGCGGTGCTAGTCCCCTGCCTTAGTCTAGTAGGGCAAACTAACACTCCCTCTCTCCACCACTTTCAGTCCAAGCTGTTGGCCACGCCCAATTAGTGCTCGCAATTTCCATAACGGTTCAACTCTAGCTCCGAATCAGGGAGATTCCCAATCGTCATTTTGTCCACCCACGTGCCCCTTGGTCTTTTTTTTTCCTCCTTCTCCCGAAGCCCTGGTGCGCCCTCGACAAAACCCACGCCCAGCTTGTATGGGACAGTGGGACCCCTTCGCAATGATTCAAAGCTGAATGTGAAGTCGTCATAGAAGAAGAAAGAAAAACGTGCCTGAGTCTTGAGTCGCGTGAGTAGCCGCGCGAGCATTCGATCCATTTCATCTCCTAACTGTTGACCGAAATGAAACTTAAGCGTGAGCACGGGATAAGATGGCGTTTGACGCCGCCGGCGCTCTAGCGCATGCCATCTGCATCCCATCTCTCGTACAGGAGCAGATCCTACTGCTCATTCGTCCAACGGCTCGCCGGTCTCCCAAAGTTACCAGTGAGATGGAACAGCAAAGTCTCCGCCGTCAGATCCCAACTGGGAACGCCCAGTCAGCCATCGCGGCAGGGCGCATGGCCGTGACCGCCGTGACCGCCGTGCTGGGAACACGCATCGTATCGCTGAACCAGCCCGCTGGGAAGACAACACGAGGGAGGATGAAATGTCATCGCCCGTGCACGCACTTTTGACCATGACGTGCTCTCGGTGGATAAGACACATTCACAAGCTGGTACCACATATCGCCGTTGGCCAAACTGGTATGGAGAAGAGGCTGGTCCACCGTCCTCTCACGGCAGTGGTGAATCTGACGACTGGGACCAGCCAAGCCGAAACAATTCCTACGCCCGTTTCGAATGCCCCTGGTTTGGTGGTTAGGGCTGTGTTTAACCACTAGCAATTGACACGGGTTAGTCGTAGTAGAACTGCGAGAGTGGACGATTTCGAAGACCTCAGGTCTGGCCTGTGTGCCGCGCAGACAATGGCGCCCGTATCTTCCATGTCATTCCCACCTTGCCAAAATAGAACATGCAGTTAAATGGCAATGCCAAGCATCGCTATTTAGGCAATGGTCCGTAAGATGAATAACTGATAGCTCTGCCTCATGGCATCACCCGCCAGTCTCGTTTTTGCGCCCGCTGGAAAGGGAGACCTGCTTCCGAGTCGGCATGTTCCAGCGACCGAGCCCGCCTAACGCTCATTTGATGCACGCGACACCAAGCAGCAAGGGACGATGGATGGCCCCAGTGGTGTATCGGCTATCGCCCATCTCCCACAAATGCTGTCATGTTTCCCTCGGGTCGGTATCCTGGGTGCATTAGCGGTCCTTTTGGTTAAGGAGGTGGTAATTCGAACAATGTTGGTAGTGATACATGTCCAGGCAGTGCTGGTGCTGTATGTAAGCCTGCTGCGTTTGTCAGTTATGAAATTTGGGGAAATGGGGTCATGACAAACTGGGACTATTCCCACACAGGCCCCCTGGAAGTGAAGATGCGTGGCTATTACGTCTAGAGAGCTTGATCTCCAATCCCGTGAAACCAAGACACTGTGGTTTGTTGCACAGGCAATCTGGTTTATTGTATTTTCCCTCTGGGAGGATTGGCCACTCTTTTGGCTCATTACAGGGTAAGGCCATGCATCAACTCTGAATACGACGAGATTGCATCATCCGCTGGAAAAGACCCTTTTACTGGCGATATATTTCCCGTCCTGGAATCGAGTGATTCCTGCTGCAGGCGATGATGCACAATGGCATGATCCAAGGGGCCTGTACTGCGCGCGCGTGTAGCGTGGCTGCGAACAGGAGGTTGACAATCCTGTTGAGGGTCCAAAGTGATATCATCTGCAGCTTATGGTAGATTATCGTGGGGTTGGATTGATGTCTCCTGGCAAAAGATGGGGTATTTGGTTCTCCACTAGCCTGGCAGCACCGAGACTTTTGCTCCGCTCCTGGTGATAGTAACGCTTCCCGCCTCTGGACGGGTAGCCATTGGGATGACATAGCATTGGGCTACCGTTGATTGCTTTGAGACAGAGAATAAAGCGTGCATGTACTTTTACACGCCAAAAATCCTGTCAACCGCCTTTACGCGTGCTCATCACTCCCTTCCTACCACTTTCTTTTTCTTGATACCCGCGACAGCCTGACGGACAACCCCTCACGGAGCATTTCTCAGAGCTAGTGGTTGTCTCGCATCACAAAGCCATCGTCGTCATTGGATGCAAAAGGTTCGCGGCCGCCATGCTCCCGTGCAAGGCAGGCAGCCACCTACTTCACGCCAGTACACATCTGCGAGGTCCCTTGGTGTAGCAGTATGTAGATCGTCTCACATCAACCAGGCCGCCTGTCTGCCTGCCTGCATGACGATGCCTTTGAAGCACGAGTATAGCCTGGAGCACTAGCACCTACGCAGTTGTGCACTTACTGCTTCCAAGACGGTTCGCGCGGGCCACGGAATGCGACTGCGTCCTGCAAGTTCTCTGCAATGCTCCAGAAAAGCCCCATTATCTTTCCCGAGCCAGCGCCAAGGGGACCACTTCCCCAAGAAACAGAAAGGAAAGAAATCCCCTAATTGCAAAGCCATACGATATGGAAAGCTAGCGTCCGCAGCCCGCAGAAATCTCTCCACATCAAGCCCCGGGGAACCTGCCACGGCATGCCAAGTGAAATGCACGCACGCAGTCGCAAGAGGGTACCTTGCTTGCAATAAGCGAGGGCCCTCTTGGTCTGGGCCTCTGATCCACCTGCCACGTAAATTCCCAGGGGCCCCGTTCGTTGCCGGATAGTTACCCATTATTGAGTAGAAATCGAAGTGAAAAGGAAGCCATGTGTCCACCGATGAGTTGTCCACTGGCGATAAACTAATGAACTCGGTTAGGAAAGCATCGTATTGCTTCTATTGGCAATACAAGGACTAGCACCGATCTGGGTGATCCGGAGATTCCCTGATAATTTCCCTTCACGGCTGCCGACGACTCGGGAGATGCGGCGAGCAAGTTTGATTTGATGATCATCAACAGGACTTGTTTGCATACAGCAAGGTGAGGTATGTGGCCCCCGCTGCAAGTACTCCTGCACTAGACCTCGAGCTTTGCGACAAGCAGCTTTGAGCGCGTATCTGGAGTTGCGTCCTCTGCGGGCCTCGCATGCGAAATCCTCGAGCTAAAAGCAGGTTCCTTGGGCTATGGCCGGACAGACAGCCATTCACCTTATCAGGTGATGCGGAGAGGGATGGACTCCTCAGGGCCCCTTCTCCAACGCTCGCCAAGCAGCCTAGTGCGTCTTTGTTCATCTCTGTCGCCTTGTGTAGCTACACTGGAAACACTGAGGAGGCAAATAATGACGGGCCATGAGTTCGAAATCTGCCTGGGTGGTGGCAGCGGTGGTGGGAAGGCAGAGCAATGATGGTGTTGCTAGCTGCCAGCGGCTAATCATGGTCCCTTGTCCGTTTAGTAGCGGCCGCCATGCACCAATCCGGTGCAAGCTCCAAGCCCCCCCCGGATGCAAGTGAAATCAGAAACGGCATAGTCTCGCATCGTCCCCACGCTGTCCCTTGATAGAAGCCCAGGCTGGACCACATGGCCATGCTCCTCACGGCGGCCTTTGCAGGCGATTGTGTCGACGCAGCCAGCCGCTAGCACACAGCGCTACAGTACCAGTAGCATCAATATCGCAGCCGAAAGGCATTGGAGAGACGGCCGGCGTCCTCCATCCTTGGAGAAAGGAGCGGCCAAGGCCTCGCTAGTGTTGATAGTCGCCCTATCGAGGCAGATCTGAGAGGATGATCACCGTACTGCCGCCTCGCCATGGCTGGCGATGGCCAATGGGCATCATGATACAAGTGCGCCGCCTCAGGTAGATGTCGGCTAGGTGCACACAGTAGTCTGGGCGTCGTACTGCATCGACAAGGGGGGAACAGAAAGGTTGACTGTGTCCTGGTTCCCAACTGAGTCCTACGCCACGAACCTCAAAGATGGTGGTTTTCATATGTGGCCTCTTTTTCTTCTTTGCCTCTCGGCCTGTTTGAGCCACGGCGGCTGCTGTGACAAGAGAACAGCTTCCGGAAGAGGGTGCGTCGAAGGCATCCGCGTGAGCCGTTGGAGCGGTCATGTCCGGGGACCGAAGGGCAGCAACACGAAGTCAAGCTGTGCAGTAGCAGCAATATGTGCGAGGTAGCAATAGTAGCTAGTAGTTTGATAGCACCTGTATCGTGCACTATCACTAGCGAATGCTACCCACTCAGCCGCTGGTCGCTGCGGTATGGAGCAGATAGACAGTGGTAATATCCGGAGCATCCCAGGCGTTGCCTGTCCAAGGGTTGTGGTCCAGCAGATGCCGTGCGACGATCTACTTGTAAGAGCTGGTACTGTAGCCCATACGTATACTTCGCAGTTGAATCTGCACCTAATGTGGTGTGGCTTTTATGTGTCCGTCTTTCTGTCCATTTCGACGGCAGTCTTGGATGATCCTGGCGCCATTCCGTCCTGCGCCAAACTCTAATGGCACCATTCCGCATATCGTAGCTTGTGCAGCTCGCCAGCCAACATAGCGCTATCAACTTGGACGAAGCATCGCTGTGCCATGACTAAGGAGACACCATCATCACTTGCACAGTATCGACGGCTGGGTCCCCTCCTAAACTGCTCCGTATCGCACATGTGTGTGCGATCACCCGTCGTGGTGTCACCCGCTGCGTTCTTTTTGCTGGGATAAGAAAAATTGAAGGGACCATCACCACAAAAAAGTCCACATGACGGCTGTTTTGGAGCTCTCAGAAGATGCGAAATACGACAGACAAGCGACTTTTCGATGATGGATCTGCTCTGATCAGCTCCCGGTACTGCCTTTAGAGGAATGCGCCGCTGCGTGCTATGAGCAGGCATGTAGCACGTAGATGGTATATCACCGTATATCACTTTCGCCCAGCATTTCGACGATACTTTCGTACAACATCGATATTCTGTATCAATAGGAGTTTAGTCAAAGGGGGGATGATCGATGGAGCACAAGAATGCGGGAGACTAGCCAGAAGCCGCCTAGCCCCCCCCATCAAAGGCCATGCTAGACTCAGTTGCGTAATCCAGCATAAAGACCCGCTTCGACTTCACTCCCGCTGCAATGTTGTCATTTTTTGGCCTAAGGCACCAAGCACGTTGTGTCGCATCTCATTTCCCCCATAGAGGCTTCCAGGGGTCGAGGAAGATCGTCTTGGGCCGCAGTCCTTGCTTGCTCTTAGCTCTTGGAAGAGCGCAAAGAAGCTGGCAGGCTCGCCGCTGAGGGCGTCTTTGGGCGAAAAGGGGAATTGGATTGGGGATTGGGAGCAAACTCGAGGGAGGGGGGTTCGGTCTCGGAAGATGCCCTGCAACAAAGGACCTCTTGGAAGCATCGGCTGGCTGATCATGGCGTCTTTGGTACTTTCGTCTGATGATCCCTTACTTGAGGTGTCTGCCATGTGTCCCAAGCCAATTGACGAAGAAAATCTGCGTTCCATGGCATTTCCACAAGTTTTCTTATGATGGCCAATGCGAAAAAATTCATTTCATCTTGTTTTCTCTTACAAACTTACATGCTTGCCTGCTCGTCTTACAGGCACTTTAGTCTCGTTGCACAACCACAGTGACATGCATGCAATTGAGTTTGTTGACGACTCAGGCTGCATCGCACAGCGTCTGTAGCCCCTTCTGTTTCCAGCGCTGTGCAGAAGGGCCAGAAGGGCCTGGGGGCAGTTTCCAGCGGGCAATACAGAGGGGGGCGGCGGTGGCACAGAGGGAGGGGCAGCCTGGAAGACGGGCTCATTGGCCCTCTGACGCTCTCTCCCCGTAGTTGAACGTAATGGCCCATTTGCGCTCACACAGCTTCATCCAGCGACACAGCGTTTGTCTGCCCGGTGACACGGATGGCACCCCTGGGGCATTGAGCTTCCGTCACCATACTTGGCAGAGATGGGCCTCCATGCAACACGATAATCCGTGCGGTTGAAATTTTTTTTCATTCTTGCTCCTCCTTGCTCCGCGTCGTTGACCCCATGCTATGCCTGCCCAAGGGGCGAAAAACAGCCCACCATGTTGGCGTCAGTTGAGTGCCAATCTGCCCACAAGCGAGCGCCCCGACTCCGGCCGGCTCTCTTGAGTCACCTCGCCCAGGCACGGCATCGCATCATGGTCGAATGTTGTGGCGCGTAGCAGGCTGGAGCTAGCGAAACCAGCGCCAAGAGGAAGAAAAAAAATTGAACCACATAGAGAAAATCAAATTCTGGGGGGACCACTCCCGCAATGCCCTAAGTGTCTGGCGCAATTTAGGCCTGCCGCTATGGCTTTTTGCTACGGCTGTCGCAGCTGGGCTGTGGAATGATTTGATTTTCTGCTGATTTTGAATTTTGATTAGAGCTGCCAGCGCCGTTCTCTAGAGGGCGCGCCACGGCTGGCCCAGACTGTCAACGGACCTGCCCGGCCGCCTAAACTGAAGCTGCGCAAAAAGCCTTGTGCCGGCTAGCAGGCAGCATAAAAATTTTCTGGCAGAGCACAAGCCCTGAAGGTAGGTATGCAGGACAAGGACAAGACGAGACAAGCCACACCCAGGCGGTGCGCGAGGACAGAAAAAAAATTCAGCCACCACCATCTCGCATGGCATGGCATGTCCTCGCCCGTTCGAACACGCCCCCCGTCGAGCATAATATTGCTGGTATCACGCATCTCCTGGAGCCCCGCCCATGCCCTGCAGCAGCAGCAGATATGAAGACGAAATGGCCAACCCAAGCCCAAGACAAGACAAGGCAGAGAGAGCAGGCCATGATACACCCCCCCAGACAAGGGCCCCGCATGCTTGTGCTCGAGTGCTGAGCGTTTCGCGCACTCCCCTTTCAATCTGCTGTGCCCCACAGAGTACAGGGCGATGTACCGTTGCGCGCTAGGCTGGATGCGACGCTGGTGCAGGCTCCTGAGCCGGTGCTTCGTACGAGCAGCAGATGATGCACAAAGAAAATGTGCCTACGTAGGAGATACGTAAGTAAAGTAGGTACCCTCCCTCCATAAAGTGGCCAGGCAGGTACAGCGGGCCCTGCAGGTCTAGTACGTGAAGCAGCACCTATGACTGTTTGTGCTTGATCTGTTAATCATAAATGAATAAATTATAATCATAGTCACCATCGCCAGCTGCGTAGAGGTGCGTGCGTGCAGACCCTTCAATCGCGGCTGTCTGTAATAATTCTATCTTTTACCTTGTTCTGCAGGAGCCATTCACGCTCAATTTCCTGCCTTCTTTCATCTTCCCATCTTTCAGCTTTTTGGGGCTGGTGGGGCGCCTGCGCTTGCCGCTAACTGCTGCTGCTTGCTGCTGTGCTAACGCCACGCCCACCCGCCGATACCTCGTCTCATGTACTCCCCACCAACTGCCCACTGCCCACTGCCCACTTTCCACCGCCCTCTCGTCTCGTCCACACCACCGCCTGCCCACGCCCATACCACATGGTACGAAGGTACCTCTGCCGCCTGAGAGCGTCCTCCATCCCCAGAAAGTACATATGCATCCCGTTGCCCTCCTCGCTTCATCAGATCCTCTCCACTGCTTCCTGTCAACTTCAACTTCTTCTTCTCCGACCTTTGCTCTCTCCTTGAACACATTGCAAAGGCTTTCGACTACTACTTGTTATAATAACTTGACTCTTCATCCACTCTCTGCTTACTCTCAACTTATCTCGACTCACATACACCTGTGACTCCTCCCCCACCATCACCACCAACAATCATCACAATGTCCCTCGACATGTGGACCCACGAGTTCTGCCTCTCCTGCGACCGACAAGTCCAGATTGACGGCGAGGCCTACTGCTCCGAAGCCTGCAAGATGGCCGACTTCGAAAAGACTCCCTCTACTCCCAGCTCGCGAGCCAGCTCACCAGGCTTCTCGCCCGCCTCTTCCTTCTCCAGCCGACCTGCTCCCGCCAAGTTCTACCTGCCGCCTGCCTACGACTTCAACCAGGCTCGACCATACGGCTCAACACCTCAGCCATCCTCCTCATTTGGCAGCTACAGCTCGGAGACGTCGCCTCTGTCCGCACGAAGCCTCACTCCCTCGAGCTCACACAGCAGCCTCTGCTCCATGGAGAGCGTATCATCCACCGCCGAAGCTAGCCAACTGTCAGACAAGGCACGCATGGAACTGCGAGCATACGCCGTTTCATTCGAGCAAGTCAGGCTGCAACGCAGGCGATCATACTAAATCACCAACTCATACAACATACCCAAACACATATACACATAACATCCACCATCACGCAACTCAATCCTATACAAACAATAACATGAAACGACAACGAAACCAACCTTGCCTTTTGCACTTTTGCACTTCTTTTCTTGTTTAACAAACAAATTTTTTTTTTTTTTTTTTACCCCTAGGGTTGTTTCCTTCAGCTGTATCAAGACGGGACATTACATGGAGTACCGCATACCCCCAAAAGCACTTTTTTGCCTCTTTGTTTATTTAATTGAGCGCACTGTCTTCTCTACATCGACCTCTTTTTTATCTTTTCTTTTGTCTATGGAGTTTCATCACGGATTGATTTTGGACTATCAATGGGATCCCACTGCGGGCATCTGTATACCACAATACACCACAAAGAATGGGCGGAAGACTTGATATCACACTTGTTTTATTGATAGCATGGCACAAAGGGAAACACATTTGGGTGCTGGTTGGAAACACATAACGATATTTGGGACATGATCAGCGGCGCAGACCAAGATTTCAGGATCATATCAAGAATGATGGCGCAATTAGGCAGTCGGCGTGCTGCAAAGCCGCCCGGTCTACGGGATTTTACTTTGGAAAAAAAGAAGGAACTGCGAATGGCCGTCAACGGGCCAGTGACGGGGATGGGTTTAGGAATTGGATAGCTCTAGCTGAACATGCTTTGCATCATCAATGAATAGAACAACCCTGTCTAAGACTTTTGGTCAAAACACCATTTTTCCTTGTCTCGTATGTGATGCAATTGGCGCCGCGGACTGGGCAGTTGGCCCGGGCATGGCAACGGCTCAGCTGCCGGTGGCGAAAGTCGCTGGTGAGCAGTCAGACTGCGACATCGGATAGAATTTGCGGTATGTGAGCGAGAGCATGAAAGTGTGTACGCATGACAATAGACGGCCGGGATGGGATGACGGCCAATGGGGCCCAATTCGCTACGACTGGCCTGAATCACGACATGGACGCGGGCCATGGCCGAATCTCTGCTGTGCAGGCTATTATTTGCCTTGCCCAGCCATATTCTTTGGCAAAACTCAAGTACATACGCAATGCATATCACGTATGAAGCAAAGTGGATGTGGACAGGCCGTAGCGTTATGCTGTGTTACACCAAAAAAAAGGGTCTGGTACGTTGACTTCAATTACACAACAGTGGACAGTTGGTGAAGTCGCTTTGCTGCGCTACCCTTGATGCAGGGCACTAAGTGGAACATGAGACGTTCAAATTTTTTGATTTTTCTTTTACGATTTGACAGAGTCATCGATCGTCATGGGCAAATCGAAAAACCCAGGGGAAAATAATAATAATACAAATCCACCTGCGGGGAGAACCAAATGGCAGCCCAATGTTGGTGTCATTTGGCCTCGATCTCTTGCTCGATTGCGTCCCAGATCGACGATGGCTGGGATTCGCAAAAGGGAGCGTTAGCAGCCGGTAGTAGGGATCGGCGGCAAAAGGACAGGAAAAGAGGATACGGGCGGATGGGCCACAATTGCCTACGGTAGCCGTGCCTGACCGGCGGGGACTCGAGGGCGTCTATCAATGAATACCCAGTACAGCGGGGATGCAAATCACGAATTGAATATATTTTTATTTAATTGTGTGATTTTTCATCTTTTGGTGTTTTCTAGGGAGGAGAGAGGAGATGCATTGGGGGGCGTGAGATAATTGGCGTCTTTTGTCCGAATGAGGGTGTTGGTGGTTTCTGTTCTGTGCCTGCTTTTGCTTGGTGTGTGTGTGGCAAAATAGCAATAAATTACTATCCTCCTTGAAGGAATAGCCTGCAGAAATCCTGAATTTCATTTTGCTAAATATAATAATGATTTTTTCTTCTTGTTCTTTTCGTACTATTTCATTCTCATTCTAGCGTTTGCTCTAGCTCAATTGGCCTGCGTTGTCCAATTGTGCCTCATTTCGTTGTGTAGCTTGGCTTTTTATACTAAGATATGGGCATATGCATCACCAAGTAAGGTACATGTACCAAGCAAGATATGTGCTTCCTGGCTGTGCACATACAGCAAGCACGGTTCGGTGACGGAATCATTTTTCATTTCAATTGACTCATTCTCTCGCCTCTTCTTTTTTTCTCTTTTGTCTCGAATGAGAGTGGGACGGACATCGCCGATGCAACAAGGCAGGCAAGGCAAGGCAAGGCAAGGCAAAAATGGGGGTGCAGTCAGTGTTTCAGACGCCTCTTTTTTCCCTCTCTCTTCATTTTCTCGTACTCGTACATACAGTATGAGTTGTGCTCTGGATAATGAACTAGTATTGCTGCTGCTAATAATAATGATGATACCCAATTCAGCCAGTTCATTTGATCGAGACCCTGGCCGCGTCAAGTGGTCTGTGTGTGCCCCTGTTGCAGCTGCGGTGGTAATGCAAAAATACCTTTAACGGAGTGGTTTTTCTTCTATTTAGGACTGGTTAGGGCCGGTAGGGAGGGATGGACGAATTAGTATACAGTAAGATGCTTGAAACTTGTGCAGAAGCGATAATCATCAGGCAGCCTATCAGATCTTGTCCGCCTGAGGGACCCGACTCTGGCTGCCCAAAGAGGAACCAGGCAAGGGAGGTTGGATGCCAATGCGCTGTTGCATCCAATGTCGATTACAGGCCCAGAGTGCATCTGCCGTAGCATCGCAAGAGCCACAGCGTAGCATTGCCGGCGACATGGATCTTGCTTTCGACGGGCACAAGTGTTATGAAGGAGTCCTGCCGGCAGTATCAGCCTGCAAGTACACAAGGTAGTAGCCATGTCTCAGTCGGTTGAAAACACAAACTCAACGTTACAGGCACAATGCCTACTGTGTGAATCCAGCATTCCCTCTCCTTGTACGTAATGGAATTATACGGTACCATGCATCGCATCAGCATCAGAAAGTCTAAAACCAAAATACGATGAAAATTTTTTTCCCATCTTCATGCAAGACATGATTGGAAAAAGCAAAGAGAGAAAAACATGCAGGCTGCAGCAGGCTGCCAACTCATCGGCATCGGCGCACGTCGGCCCCACGAAGAGCAAGACTATTGCCTGCAAAAATAAAGCAACCCCTGGACACATGCTGTCTGTCTTTGTTCGTGTCTGGATCCATCACCACCGTCCGGAAGCGTCTTCCTGCTGCGGCTGGCCGGGAAGTGGATACAGGGCCACTATGGGGAGCCCGGAATGGACTGGAGATTCAGAGATTTGCGTTTGCCAGCTTTGCGATGTGACTGGGAGGGTGTCTTTTTTTCTTTCCTCTCCAGGGGGTTTATCTCTCCCTATTTGCCTGTCTGATTCAACCACGATTGATCCATTGCCACGATGTACAAGAATTGTATTGCACTATCTTCTTAGTATAAGATAGCTGGTCGAGGCAAAGGGGTACATGTAGTTGCCATGGCATTGGATGGCACTTTTGCTGCCACCATACTGGGTACTGACTTGACTCTTGACTCTCAAAACACCACACGTGCCTCCTATCCCGTCCCTTGAATGGCATCAACTCGCTCTACCGCACTACCAGCCGCAGCTGAGCTATGCGGAATGTGGACTTCCAAGAAAGGACTGTTTCCTCCTAACTTTTTTTTCTTAGCAGGGCGTGTTGGGGGGAAGATAGTGCTATAGTCTAAATGCTACGCCAAGCCCAAAGCTGGAGAAAGCTCTCCCCGACGCTAACAAAGGAGGTAGGAAGGAAAAAATAAAATTCTTTTCTTAATTCCCCTACTCCTTTGCTTTTTGGCCCCCCCCCTAAGCTGGGCTGAGCTGGGCTGACAAGCGGATCGACAGGAATCTCGATCCAGGGCGAATCCAGGGCTGACTGCCTGAGTGAGATTTCTGTCGATGCGCTGCCAACAAAGTTGCGACATGATGTGAGACAAGTGCGTGCATGGCCGCGTCACTGAAAAATTTTCTCTCTTGTCTTCTCGCTTCTACTTCTTTCTGATACTAGCAGTTCCGTATCCGGTGGGGAGATAAAAAAAGGAGAAAGTAAACAAGCGAGAAAAAAATGCCCTGATCCATCGTGAATCCTCAATTGCTAATTATTCTCTCTCATCATGCTACTCCTTTGTCTTTTTGCACCCACGTGCATCGTTGAGTTTCGACGATGAGATAAACCACACCCCGAATTGTGGTGCTGCGGCTCGCTGCACCAGCCATAATCCACTTTTCGCATATTCGCCCCTTGCACAAGTCAAAGAGAACTGTGGATGCTGTTTATGGGCTCTTCTGTCGTATGATGTGGCAAATTTGTGGCTCCATGATGTGTTTCCCCCCCAATGGCCGTGACTAAGAATCCTAATTTCCCTCTTTGCCGTGCTATTCTTCAATCGTCGATGCAGCACATCGGCAGAGGGCAATCTCGGATCCGTGTTGGACACTTTGACGTTGTGCCGATTCTCCTTCTCTCCGGTGCCTTGTCTTCGGGATCAGCTAACTACAGGGCCCGAAGCCATTGACCTCAAGCCAACAGCAATCTTAATTATACACCTGTTAACCAAGTTGTAATACTCCGTAAATGGGCGCTCGCAATACTCCGTCTTTGGCTGGTTATGCCTCTTCTTGCTACCACCAACGCCATTGAGGCTGTCGCCAAAGTGTGTTAGTCGACGCCATAAACTCCCCTCTGGGAGCAAACCAAGGTCGGCCAAAAAAAAACTTTTCTTGGCGCAGCCTCTGCCGCTTGTGCGGTTCGGCTGTCGCTCTGCAAAAGCTGTTGGGCGTGGCAAAACTTCCAATTGAGCTGTGTTTACTGCAATAGACATTGATCGTCTCATCGGCTGTCGTCCCGTTGCCACAGCCCCAGGTAATAAATCTTCCTATACTTGGTATCACCAAAGATGACATGGACATTATGTAAGATGTTAGCAACAGGAGGCATTATTTGAAATTCTTCATTGCCGTGTCAATTGCCTCCCGGCTCTCCTCTCCGTAATCTCCCGTTTCTTGTAACACAGAATCAGTTGAGCACAAGAAATCAATTAGACACGCGCCCAGGGACCAGCCCTACTCGGCACTCGCAATAACAAACTTTGCCCTATCCTTTCGTCTGTCCTCTTTATTTTCTTCCTTCCCGCCTTCCATCTGCCGCAGATCCCTGAGAATCTTACGATCGGTGGTGTGAGCCGGGCGCGACCGGCTCTTCCGAGTTTAGGCGCTCTTCCGATTCGTTCTCTTCTCTCAGGGTCCCTGGCTGTTTTGTTTCAAAAGTTGTGCTTCTACGGATGGAGTCTTTTGACATTTCTCGCCTTTTGTTTCCGAAAACCCTTGCAACTTTTGCATCCGTGGCATGTTTTCCGTGGAGTTTGTTACCGACTTAGCATGTCATATGTTAATTGATCCTGCAAGATTAGAGGGGGAGGGAGGGGTGCATGATTTTTGCTGGATAGAATTCGTTTGAAACGAGGGTGTTACTGCAAGACGAAGTTTAGCACTCCGTTATAGGAGCTTTCTTGTAAACTCGTGCTAAAACTACATGCATAAACTGAGTCTTGTGCTACAACACTTTCACATGCATAAATTGAGTCTTGTGCTACAACACTTTCACCTTTAGCCAATTGGCCAACAACAATTCCAATTGAGCCTGAACCCATCAGTAAACTCCTCAATTCATGCGAGGTCCACTTCATCACCATCCACCCAACCAATCCACAACTGTATCTCGAGTCCAAGATGCTACATTTGCCGTCTCGTCCTAAAGTTAGCCGAACCTCAACATTGGCTTACACCGTCTACTACCGGCACTTTGGAAATTCTCTTCTCTCTAAGCCCTAAAAGTGAGATCTAGCAGATCTACATTCCAAATTCCCCTAGTATCCATCCCTAATCCAAACAATACCCTTTAAACTGAGGAAAAAGCCTTCTCAAAACTCAGCGCCATGGCGTATTCCAGACCCTACGGCCCCCAAACCTCTGTCTTGCCACAACGCCAAAAACCTTAACATCCACACCTTTATAAACAAACTTTTCGCTATTCCCAATTGACAAGCCCCCCTCAACAAAAAAAGTAAGGATAAGTAAACAAGCACCAAACGCCAGCCGCAAGTTTAACGCCATGGGCTTTTACAACAGCTGACTGTGCCACCACAACAATGCTATGCAACTGCACACGCCCCCCCTTAAGCGTCAAACCAAGTAGCCATAGCTCCTTTCCTCCCACAAAGCCGAAGCATCAACCAGCCAGCGGTCTGTTTGCTCCCCTTCGTAGCTCCCGCTCTCCAAGAATCTCTCAAGCCACCGCCACACCTTGTCTGCTAGCAAAAAGCTGGACCGTCTCCCTTTCCCTCTGGAGAAACTTGCCACATCTAATTCTCCGTTTTGGGGAATGAAGCTCAGAATGGGGCTTTACAGGAGGCGGAGGCTTTGCTCTCAGCTTGCTAAGATCAAAGGTGCCCTAATCCTCAAGTGTTGCAAATCATGAAAGCCACGATATCAGCATCAAGACGAAAAAGGTAAGCAATGGTAGTCGAAATCCACTTGGTTGAAGCGGTCGAATCGCTCGTCTAAGCCTACAATTGACACACAACGCAGCAATGTACCATGATAGATGGACACCTTTGGCAGGAATTTCCTCAGACATGCAATCAATACCTTGATACTGGTAGTGCATACAGACGAGTAGCACATACGTAGGTAGGTAGGTAATAAACATTAGATATCCGACCACGTCGTCCTGTGGACCTCCCGAGCCAGAGCAAAATCAACCAGTAAATAAGAGACACACGATCAAACAGCAAAGCAAGATCACGGAGTCATCCTCCCCTCCCCAAAAGCATAAAAGTGATGGAAACACCAATAATCAAATAGACACCCTCTAAGGCGCGAAAAAAAAGCACTGCATGCTGTATCAAGCACCTTCACCAATGATAAATCACAATTCATTTAAAATCTGCAGCGCTTCCCCCGCGCCCGCACCCTCCATCATCGTAAAAAAGGGGGAAACGCAGGATGAACAAAGCTCAGCTTGCCACGTAGAATGCCACCGCGGGCCGTCAACACCCCACAGACTGCATCGTCATAATCATCAATAACGTCATACATAATTGGTTCATGTATACACACTACATGCCATGTGTATAAGAAACGAATTGGAGCAATAGCACCGAGTTTCTGCATAGGTACTACATGTATCGTCGTATCGTCGCCGTTGTCGCAGCCTCGTCAGCTCCCAGTCAGCCGGCTTGACGTCTGCAGAAGGGCGTAAACAAACAGTAAGTTGCAGCTGTCTATCCCCTCATCATAGAGCGTGCATGTACGCGAGCCCGACAATACCACCTCCTCAGCAGCAAGCCGTCCTGTTTTGGGGTAACTCTTCCCTCGGCTTTAACACCGAGGCGGGGGAATCAAAAATGCAAGGAGAGTTCCCACCACTTGGCAGCTGGTTTCCTGCACCCGGCTGAGTATGTAGGATGTTGCGTATATCCGGCCAATGCGACGTGGGATTGGTTCATGTGCAGAGGGGCAGAAGCAAGCACGTATGCAGCTTCAGACGAATCCCCCTATCTCGTTGGCTGAGATGATGCCGCAGTGGACCATATGCAGCTCTTACATTCCCGTTTGCTGCATCCTTTCAGTAGCTGTCATTCAGTCCATCTGCCTCAAGGGAAACTACCCACTGGGCGATGCCGATGAGAAGTGGGAACACGGATGATAAGGACAACGGAGCACTGCTCCTCGTATACTTCATCCGACCTGTCGGCTTGTTTCGGGATCATTGAGGTAACACTTGGGCGTCGAGCAGACGGATGCCATCTTGAACAAGGCAGTAAAATCTATCATCAACATCATTTAGTCTACATGACATGTGTATCCATTCCACCTGCGCATTGAACCATAGAAAACTCCAGTATGCCATCTTGCCCCCTACTGATATCGCCAATGAGCGCCTGCATGAATCAACAAAACTCTTGACCCCTTGTGTCCTAACCGAAATTTCTCTCTCTTGGTGTGTCTTTATTAACCAGCTGTTGATTGGAGCTTTCTCTTGACACGACTCGCATCTTCTATCTAGCCGCCAAAATTCATCTTCAACTGAATGGTTGGCTGCGAAGCTTCGCTGGAAAGCGTCTTGTCTGCAGCACCGGCCGCTGGCCGACCCGATCGGATTACTTCCTCGAGGAACGCCCGTTGGCCACCGCTAAGGCCTCCCACAATGGCTTTGAAGACTTCTTGATTCGCCGCTGCTAGCTCTAGGAGGCGTGTGCTTGTCTCTGAATAAACCCCTTCACCCTCTCCTGTCGCTCTGGCCATGAGAGCCGGAATGACCATTGACATGGCAGCTGCCATTCGATCAGGCTTGACTGATCTTACGTATAAGCATAGTGTGTGGCTGACAAGCGATCGAGCCATTTCAGGATCTTCAGGCCCCACGTCTGTCACAAAAGCAATGAGTCGTGGGAAGAGGTAGCGGGCAATGCTGACATCTGCCGCAGAGGGTGCTCCTTGCAGCAGCAGCGATCGTATACAATTGGCTGCTATTTTGGCCGTCTTTTGAAACAATGGCAAGGAGAAAAGAGTCAGTACGCTGGCATAGAGGCAGGGAGAGAGAGAGTAGGAGAGTCGAGTTCGGGTGGGGCTGGATAAAACATACCATTCGATCTGTGAGGCAGTCTAGGACCTCATCTAGATAGCGTGCGACTAGGGGTTCTGTAGCTGGCAGTTGATTCGTGCCACTTGTAAACAGGATAGTGGTGGCGAGCAGGCTGTTCTTCACAGAGGTCAGAGACGTCGGCGTCTCCCGCTTCTGCGCGTTGAGGTAAATGGACAGGAAGCGTCGTAGGCACCCTTGCAGCTGGATGTCAGTCGCCGATGGTCCATTGGCCGAGTCTCTCCTCGACTTGGACATGCTGACAACGAAACGTTTCAGTATAGCGAGCGATTGTGGTACAATCAGCTCCTGGCATTCTGGCGTAGCGAGAATCGTCGCAAAAATGTGGATGATACAGGCGTGCAAATCCGTTTTGATGATGGACGGGAACACTTCCGCAGCATCAACAATGGCATTGAGCGCGGTTCTAATCAACAGAATAGCCTCTCCATTGATCTGGTGCCGTGCCGGGGCGTTACCCTCAGATAGGCCGGGTAGGATGCCGGATAGAACCAGGACGATGATTCGGGTTAGTTCGAATAATTGGTCAATGTCTTCAGAGAGGTCGCCGTCATCATCCGACTGTCTTCGAGCAGAAGGATGCGTAACACACAAATCTCTAGCAATTTCAACGATGACACTCTGGACATCCAAACCCTCCGTTAGTACTAGACGATCTAGAAGGTCCATTGTCTCGGAAAATACATCAGGCCGGTAGATTGCGTGACCAGTCACACTGGGGTGTAGAATCTTCTTCAGAGCTTGTAAGATGGCTAGCATCTGCTCCTGCGTAGCCAGGGAGTTGTCTTGGCCGGGCCGAGTCGCCAGGGCTTCAAAAGCGAGACCGAAGAGCACGAAGAAGAAGGCGACCGGCTCGTCTCGGTAGTTAATGCCCGGAACTTTTGCATGTCCATTTGTAGATGTCTCGCTTAGCTCTTTGCCGTCCAGGGCGTCAAAGACAAATTCGCTGTCTTGTTCAATCAGACTCGCAATCGCATCAACCAGCTTGAGCCATGCGTCTTGGTAGAAGCGAAGCAAGGTTTCGCGATTCAAAGCCGCGTAGATTGTGTCCAAGCTGCCCGATAGAGAGGGGGGTCCTAGCGTCATGGAGATATCCGGCTCGAAGCGAAGTCGTGCAAATTCTCGGAGTGCCTCAAGCCAGAGAGGTGTTAGTTTCCCAATATGCGGCTTGAGAACGTCTAGTAGATACTTCTGCTCCGTGCTGGCCACTTGCAGCTCGGCCCAAGCTGAGAATACGGAGATCTTGACCATGACTTGTGCATTGGAGCTGAGACCCTTCAGGTCGCCAATTCCTGCATTTTCATTCTCACTAGAGAAGTTCTCGAGAGCATTCACAAGAGTCTTCAGGATACGCCCCATTCGGTCGACATCGGTGACAATGCCTATTGAGATGAAGCTTGCGCAGACATTGACCGCCTCTGAAGCCAGCTCGGGGGATGAATCCGCCGCAAATGCCGGTGTTAATGCCGAGCTGATTTGTGCTTGATACTGCTCTAAGAGCATGGCCTCCTCAAAATCAGGATCAGGTGTCTTGCCAAACATCTTGAGGACTACGCCGATGATCTTGAGACCCCAGATGCGTAGCTCCAAAACACCTGATGTCGACGCAGAAAAGGCCATGCGCACGACATCAGCAATCTTATTCTGCAGCGCAAGCTGAGCTTTCGACTCGCCGTGTGTTGCCACGTCCTTTGCAATAATGGCAAACATGTCGTATATACAGCTCATTGCGAACGTCGTTACTTGCCAGCGCAGAGGTTCCGTCTCTGATGCTGCGTCGGCCTTGTCTTCCTTTGCACCCGTCGAAGCGGCAGCAAAGCCTGCAGCTTCTTCGTCTCGTAGATCAGGTAGTCCGCCTGTTGTAGACTTATTTATGTTTTTATCTTCCTCTGGCTTAGCCCTTGTCAACTTCAAAACGGACTGGAAGCGCTGAAGCCATAGAGAAGTCTCGGTTAGACATGTTTGATGCAGCCAGTTTCGAATGATATTTCGGATGCCATCATGAGATGGATCGGCGTCAAGTACCAGCCACAGTTGGTCTTCGTATCCTTTGTCTGCTTCTCTCAGAACATCTTGCGGCTCCCGCTTCATGATGTTATAAAGTCCATCTACAGCCACGTCGCGTAGAGTTGCGTGCTCTGACGAGAGATACTTCTGCAAGATTTTGACGTAGTCGCCGAAATGCATCTGGCCAGGGGCATACAAGGATAAATGTTCCAAGCAGCCCAGCGCAGCTCTCTCAATGAACACATCGTCTTCATCTTGGAACTGCCCAACCAACGTGAAAATAAGTTCTCGCGACTTATTCGCATCTTGAAGGTCAGGTCCAAGCACATTGATAAGCGAGTCAACACTTCGTGCAATGGCTGCTGTTGTCGAGAGTTCCATTTCAAAGTTCATCGTAATGGCCGAGAATATCTCGGAATGATGTGTCTCAGAAACGTAGAGCTGCGCGAGCATGCCCAAAGTGCTTGGCACGTAGGTAGCAAAGCTTAAACCAGCAGCATCTGACGCCAATGACAATGCCTCGAGGGCCCAGTAATGAACCACAGGATGAGGATCATTACAAAGTGACATAAGGATACCAAGTATAGTCTTTAGATGGTAGCCGGCAGCCATACCACCTACTTTGGTCTGGATAGCACCTAAGGCCATTGCGCAACCCGCTCTGGCACTAGGTTCTCGGTTTCCGACAATGGTGTCAACAAGGTATTTGATCTCTTGATTTGTAAATGCGTTACCGTACACGTTGCATAGCCTCGCAACGGCAGCATAGCCAAGACTCCGAACATATTGGTCGGGATCAAGAACAAAATCTCTAACGATATCCTGCAGTAGTCGCTCTACGGCGATATTAGCAATATCGCCGGACGGAGAGCTGGTCTCTTTGACGGCAACCCTCATCGTACAGAGAACCGCTGTTGCAAGATTAACATTGATGGCGGCTTTGCGTCCAGGGTCTCGCTGGAGAGAGCCTGCTGACGCAAATGTTCTGATTTGCTCCAGAATACTTTCTTGAACCTTGGCCGGAGTCAATGGAAATGCAAACGCAAACAGCTGAATGGCGCTGTTAATGACCTCAGTAGCTGGAGGATCAGGGTCTGTAGATCCGTCATCCACGCCGCCGATATAGAGCATTGACGCATCGTGTTCCAGACTGCCACAGACTGGCGATTGCAAGAGACTATCGATGAAAGCCTCTGAATCATTTTGTCGAGTTATATCTTCCTGAATAGCGTTCTCGTTTTGACCCGGAAGCGACCTGACATTGAATCCTGATACAATACCAGTTATTCCAAAGCCAGTGTTGTCGCCAACATCCCAAACCGACTCAAAAGTACCAGCGGCATTCGCAATCGATGCACTCAAAGAGTTAGGCGTGTAATTGTCGGGGTCCGCGAAGAGAGATATCGCAAGAGTTAGTAAATTTGACTGCAAAAGGGCTTCGCTTCCCCCCGCAGGACTCAGGTTCACCAATTTGATATAGCACTGCAAGACTCTGCGCTGCACCATTCTGTCGAGGTCTTGTAATTGAAGAGCAGGAGTAAGTCTCTGAGAGATGTCCTCAGTTATCTTTTTCGATGGCAGTGTCTTCAAAAAGGCTGTTGTACTTTGGAGCATTGCCGCTATACGTTTGGAGACGTCAACCGTAAGAAGCCGGTTGTTGAACTGAAGGAAAGCTAGGATGGAGCCCAAAGCGCATTCTCTCACGTGAGTGAGAAATGATGCCTCGAGAAGGCTCCTGGCTGAAGTATTGTCCTTGGCCAGGGGCTTTGGCAATGCATTCTTCCAAAGCAAGAGCAGCTGCGATAAATGGATCTTGACAAAATTCGGACCCAAAGACATGAGGCCACCGATGAGAATCCAAGCGACTTGGATCTGGGTGCTCGAGACACGAAGCTCCGACTGGCTGCTGGATTTAAGCAAGTTTGTTGCCATTGTCAAAACTCGGCTATCCACATCGAGAGAGCCATGCAGTGGGCGGGAAGGGCTGGCGCTTAGAGTAGCAGCTAGACCATGTGCGAATCCGATGCATCGCCTGGGAGAGTTGCGTCCAGTTCCCAAGAGAGACAATTCCCGGCTGAGGCTGTTCATGCATACCGAAAGACACGGCAGCAGTTGCTGAGGGCATGCGAGAACAAATATCTTCATGCAATTCGATGCGAATACTTGCACAGAATAGCTGGGATGCTGCAGCACTTGCAATAGCCCATCTCGGCAAGGCTCTGCAAAGCTGTTTGCAGCAGATCCAAGCGACTTGAGTAGCGATGCAACGGCATTCAGAGCAGCAATGAGAGTGTGCTTCTGAGGCTCTGGCTTCTCGGCCAAAGCTTGTGGGTAATTTTTCAAAACGCCGCTGATCAGAGATTCTGCCGCAGACTTTTGGCCAGATTCTCCCAGGATCTTGCGCCCAATGACATCCTGAATGATGGTATCCACAATCTTTCGCGAAACGAGTAAGCGATAGCGGTTGTTGCTAATAGTTGCGTGGCCAAGGATATCAACGGTCAAGCTTTCTACTATGCCAAGATAATTGGCATGCACGATTTTCTCTCCAAGTCGGCGGAAAAGTTTACCATAGCACACTCCAATAGCAGCTCGGGTTTTGTTGGTGGTTGCAGGCTTGACAAAGTAGCCAGCCAAGGTTTTCAAGATGTCCTGCAGCGATAGAGCAAGGTCTTGACTCCGCTTGGCGCCGGGAGCTGGGCTTGACGGGCGAGACGGAACATCGTCCTCATCTCCCGCGATGCTGGGGAGGGTGGAGGCTCGTTTAAGCTTGAGTTTAGACTTTTTATTCTTGGCGGCGGCATCTGCGGCGCTGGACTCCGAATATCCTTGCACCAGCGCCTCGGCAAAGCAGCTGGCCATTGCATTTCGAACTTTGGCGGATGACGAATCGGCAGCCTTGAACATTGCCGTCTCCAGCTTGTCGAAGTCGGTCATATTTTGAAAGTACGTAGTGTGTCGCACCAAGGCTTTAAGACATCGACACGCAGACGCAACGACGAGGGTTCCCTTGTCAACGGAGGCATGGTTCCTTGCCTGCTTCCAGATATCCCGAGAAATGTATTCGTCCATGGATCCTTCCACCATGATGACCATCTTCTCCAAAGCGGTAAACACCGCCGCTCTTATTCCAGCGTTATTAGAAGCCGACTTGAGCAGCTTCAGCAGTGTTGTGCAAGCCAGCTGGTGGAGTCCAATTGCACTGTCCCCCGCAGAGGCATACACGTCTCCCAGGCAGCTGACAGCCGCATGCTTTGCGCGAGTCTCTCCATCTTTGGATTTTCCACCGGCCGCTATTGCTACCAGATCGTTGATCGTTTCGAATAGCAGCTTCCTGTCTCCCTTGCCGAAAATGTGGGCTAGACAAGCTCCCAGGTTGTTTCTGATGACCCGAGACGGCTGCGGGGTGGACAGGTTGATGATCTGGAAGATTTCGCGCTTCAGGTAGAACTGCTGAGCCGTACAATCGTCTGCCGCAAGCCCCAGCACATGCTTCTTCAAGCTCGAAACAAACGTGAGGAGGAAGAGATCTTGCTGTTCGGCGGGGAGCGCTTGAAGCTTAGGGAGGTCCAGCTCCGGGTTGGCAGTGACTGGATCGGCGGCGGCGCTGGCCTGCACGCTCGGCGCACTGGCTGGAGCTTCGGGCTCCTGGCTCGACGACATGGCAGGCGGGATGCGGCGTCGTCAGAGGGGCCCTCGGTTGTCGAATTCTATGTTGTCGTAATCAGGTCTTCGCTATCTATGATCGTCCAGGACTCATTGATAGGGGATGGATGGCCAGCATTCCAACCGGTATGATGATGGGCATCGACACTAGCGGTGGTGCAATGGCCAATCAGCAGGCGCTGGTGGCCCTGGACGGGCAGCCTCTCAGCTCCAAGCTCCAGGGAAGATCGTTAACCCGGCGCATTTGGAGGAACATGCGATAACACAAGCTTAGTGGCTCAGAAGCTCGAATATCTTTGAATTGGTCGGTTGTCTGAAACTACGGAGACACGAGATCGCTCTCAATCTCTGGCCAGCTGCAGAGCATTTGTGGATGTACTTTATTTTGTGACTTTTGCTAATAATTCGTCACAATGAACCCTGTAAGACCGTTTTCGCTTCTGAGAAAGCCTCTTCTTTCGATTCCTTCTCGCGCATCTTCAAGCGGTCTCATATGCCCGTCATGCCTGCGTTCATTTGGCACGACGACGTTTCAGTACGCAGGACACAATAAATGGTCCAAAACGAAGCATATTAAGGCGGTTACAGACAAAAAGAAAATGTCTGACCGTGTTTCATTTACAAAACTCATCACCATGTACTCTAAAAGTTAGTGGCACCAAGCTCCAAGTCTTAGACCCAGTCTAACGTTGATGAAAAGTGTATGGCGAGGACGTCAAGTTCAACCCCCAGCTAGCAAATGCAGTTGCAGCAGCAACAAAAGGTAATTATTGTTGCCCTCATAAATCTCGACAACAAATTCTAATGCTTGACTGCAGCAAGCGTCCCCAAGTCACTAATTGAGGGCGCCATCGCAAGAGGCCAAGGTCGCTCTGCAACAGGAGCACAACTTGAACCCATGACACTGGAGATTCTAATGCCACCTAATATCGCCCTGGTAGCCGATATTGAGACAGATAATAAGACGCGTAGCTTGCACGATCTCAAACTTGTCGTCAAAAAGGCCGGTGGACTTGTGGGCTCCACTGCCTTTTACTTCTCAAGACGCGGACGGGCTATTTTCAAGCCTAGGGATGGTGGCCCTTCGTTATCAGACGTATTGGATGAAGCAATTGAGCATGAAGGAACCGAGGATGTGGAAGAGCATCCGGATGGTGGATTCCTGATCTGGACTGAGCCATCCAAGCTTATGGCTATCACGGAAGCCATCTCTAAACGGTTCGAGCTCGAAGTTGTCGAGTCTGAGATTATGTGGGCTGCGAATGAAGACACCCAGGCCGACGTCGATACGGCCGAATTGGTAGAAAGCTTAAATACCTTGCTATCTGGGCTTCGCGAGTACACCGAAGTCAGAGCGCTGTTTGCCAATTTTCGCCAAGGCACCATCACAGACGACGATTGGGACAAGCTGGAGAGACATATAGACATATAACTGTAACAAACCCCATTATTGTACAAAGATCATCCAAAACACCCATTTGAGTTGAGTTATTTTATTTTTTTTTCCCAGTCCGCTCTTCTGCAGGCTGAACGCCAACCGTGCATTTGTCCTGTATTCGCCAATAGCGCCAATTCATTCATATAATACAATTCGGATTTCATTCCCTTTCCCAATTTTTTGTTAACGCCCACAGGCCGTCGTGCGATAGATAAACATTTGTCTAAACCATTAGGAGCTCTCGTTCCTCTGCGCTTGCTCCGCCTGTTGTCGCTGCCTCTCCTCTTGAAGAGCTTGTCGAATCTTTTGCCGTGCCACGATTCGCTCGTACTCTTTAACAACTTCCTCTCTATCTTGGGGTAACTTGTTGCATTCTTCGGGCTTAGGCCAAAAATCGTGAACCTTGAAGCGGTTGTCCAGGTTTGTTCCGAAATAATACATGAACCCGATTGGGAACATGAGGCAGACGCCGAACTACGCCAGAAAGCCAAAGTCAGGGAATGGGGCTGCGTCAAGAATTGAAGAGTCGTACCTTGAAAATCTCGAGTTGAATTCCAGGCATTTTGAATTCGTATTGCTGTATGCCGAAATCACTGGTTGAGACAATGAAATGTCAGCCTCCAAAACTCGAGGTTGGATGGCAAGAAGTTCCTCTTACATGCATTTACATCATAACCTCGATAAAGCGTTAGCTTCACAACCCCGCCATCACACCACCAGCTCTGCTCTAAAGATCGGCTGATAAGCAGATCCTGGCACTAGCACATGCGTTGACACTTGAAAGATCCGTAAAAGCGAAAGATATAATACTGGCCCGTATATGTATTATCAGGGCACATTCTGGCTATGACTACCTATGCGTATACAGTTATAATGGTGATGATAAAACATGTTTTGAAGTAAATGGGGTGTTTATGATATAACGTCGCCTGCCCTCCAACTCAAGCTCATTTCGTGACATAACAATGATAAAACACACAAACCCTTCACAGAGATGAACGCCATCGAGATTTCCATTTCCATATAGTCCGAAATCCATACCCACCCACCATACCTTTGTAAGCTGAGATAGGGAACCAACCTCCGAGACAAGACGCCAGCAAATTTCATATAAAAGGGAATCACATCACCGAGTGGCGCCGTTCCTTCTCCTCTCCGCCTGTGCTTCTTCCATCATGAAGCGCTCAGTGAAGCTCCGTGGGGTACCAGCAAAACCAGGCTGAACAACGCTGGCACGGAAGCTACTGAGATCTCCCTCATCCATTCCGCTACGGCCATCCAGGCCCCCGACAAAAGTGTTGAACTGGCCCAAGGAGGCAGCCCTTGCGTGCACTTCAGGATTGCGCACAACAGGCATGACGACAGGCCGACCTTTGTATGATCCGAGGGACCCAGGCTGAAACCTGGACACTGAGGCCATGGCGTTCTCCGCCCTCTGTGGCCGCGCGATAGAAACAGCTGGTGATGTCGAATAAAGCGGCTGCTGAGTGGACTGAGCCATGGTTGGCATTTCATCCTCGAATTCGTCCTCATCGTCATCTGATGGCTCCTCTGGCGGGGGAGCTGCTTGTTTCTCGCGCGGCTTCGGCGGAGCACTCAGACCAGCAGGCTCAAATTCGAATAGGTCATCGTCATCACCATAATCGTCAAAGCTCTCATTGTCCATAGTAGCTGGACTCCTAGTCTCTCTAGAGGCATTGCCGACATTAGGATGCGATTTATTTGAGCCAGGCGCCGTAGGTGAAGTTCCGTTACTCGCTTCTCTTATCGGCAACTGGGTGGCTGGAGATGACGTAGACTTCTGCTTCATAGCAGACTTGCGTTTGCCCATGGCCAAATAGTCAGCCTCATCATCTGATGAGTCGTCTTCAGTATTCTTGTTGGTCTCTGAACCACGACCGTTGGCAACGCTAGGTTCTGATGATGTCGTGTTTTTGCTTTGGGCAGCGCCAGCTGAAATATCTATTCTTGGGTTATTCATAGTAGCTTTGGTCTGCTTCAAGGAGCTGGGATTCTTTGAGGCCTCCTTATTCGCAGTGTCTGAGTGGGAATTGGCCCTATCTGCTTCAGGATCGACAACAGTCCACATGGTACCTTCTTCAGCTGGAGCTCTGGACAAGGCCCTCAAGGCCTCTGTAGAAGAACTTTTCCGAGGAGGCTGCCACTCGTCGATATCGTCGCCAAGGATCATATCAGAGGCAATTGGCTCGTCCTCTGCGGCCGGCGACATTGGGTTGGGAGGTATAAATTCCACCTGCTGAGGCGATGACGTAGGTAGCACCTCTGCACCCATGAACTCGAACCGCACCCGTCGTGGGCTCTGGGGCGGTTTAGATATACTGGAAGAGCGTCGCATGGCACTTCGCATAATCTTGGAATCGCTCTTGTCTGAGCATGCAGACGAGGTTGACTCTTCGGTGGCGGTCCTCACCAGGCGATTCGCCTCGGACGGAGCCTGGCCGCCTGCGGGAGCCGCGCTGTTCCCTTGGGTTTCAAGGCTGTCCATGGTGACACCATTATCTGTGGCAGTGCTGTTGTCGGCTGGCGGCGTGTCCATGGCAGGCAGCAGCGGGAAGGGGTCCGTGGCCTGGATAGTAGTAGTGGTTGTTGTCGTCGTTGTCGTCGTCGGGGTGGTAGCCGGCACGGCAGGGCGGTTGTAGGGAGGGGAGCTGTCCAGCAGCGGGAGATAGCTTGGCGTGAAGAGGCCCTGCAGCTCCGTCTCTCGGTCGTGCGAGCCGTTGGGAGCCTCGATACGAGGCGAAGCCTCAGGCGTCGCAGGCTGCTGGAATGTGGCCGGTTGGGGCCTGTCAGGTGGTTGTGAGTCAGCGGCCTCCAGCTCGGGACGCAGTATCGGGTAGTTGGCAAAAGACGGAGCAATGGCCTGCTGGATGCTGGTCGCGACGCTGGGGTTGACGCCGGTGAGCAGGTCGCGGTAGTAGCGCTGGAAATCGGAGATCAGGTCGTAGCGATAGGCTTGCAGCCTGCCCTCTAGGTCATCCAGCTTGGTGTGGAGGCTGCTGAGCAACGTCGCCTCCATTGTGGCTAACAAGATGCTGCAAGCGGACTGGAGCGTGTCAATGGCCGTGATCTGCGCATGACGCTAGGGCAGAGCGGGGGAGCGAAGGCGGCCTTCTGGGAGCCGGGAAACTCTATCAACAGGCCAAACAGAGATTGATTTTTTTGAGTTCCTGCGTCTCGGGGGACGATGAACAGAGGCACAGCTAAGCGTCGATCTGAGGATGTGGATGTGGGTTAAGCTACATTTACATAGCGTGGGAGATTCCCCCACTCGGTGGCCTTGCCCGTGACCTGCGTCGAGTCGAGCAGAGGAGCGATTTCTTGCATCTGCTTGTTATCACTTTGCACGCCGAGACGAGACATTTTATTTCTCATGCTCAGTGTGTAATTAGAACTGCCCTCATATCTCCAAACTTCCAGCGTCAGCTCCGAAGCCGCTCCAGGCCACTGATTCCGGCTTTGTTGGAGGGGGCTTACGCTAGGCAGATGTTAGTTGAGTTCTCGTCCGGATATCGTGGCATCGCACCAGTTTGGCGCTGGCCCAGCTTGACCGCCGCTGAGAACACAGGGCTCTGGCGGTACCTGTATCGAATCGAATGAGGCGCTGCTGCCAGTCGCTGCTGCTTGCTAATCGTCCTGGAAGGCCATTCCGCTTTTTTTGCGGTACAAACAGAGCATCAATGGAGCTGCCGGCGTCGCATCAGCTTCGCCCCGTAAATTTATCGCCTGGATGGCAGACCACCTTCCGGACCCCGGATATTCCAGGCTGCTTCCAGACCAACGAGCGCCGAGCCAAGCCCTCCTTGCCCCCAAACTGGGCCTGGCGAGCGTGGGCAGACGTGGGCAAAGGCGTGGGATACAGAGGGGTTTGGGGCGCTGCTCATGCAGCATGCTGCAGATCTGCCCCTGTTGGCCCCTCATTGCGCATCGCCCGTTTCTAGGCATGTCCACGTACCGTATGGCTCTTCGGCAGCACGCGGATAGGTTGGCATTCATGCTGTAGATGTTGAAGAGAGCCCACCATTAATATGTGTAGCAATATGGAATCATAATGTTCAATGCCAAAGTTTGTAGATGTACTCCGTATACAACCTGGAATGCCCCCGCTCTAGACCGAGGCTGTTTCTACCAAGTGCTCTTGACAAGTATCATGTTCATTCTCCCGTGCCCTCGTGTTATCACATTTGGTGGCTACCAACGGCGCCGCCCGGATACCTGCGTAATCGTTCAATGGAATACTAACGTAGTGGTCCTAGTGTGAGCTGCTAATTAAATCTCCCTATCTTGTAGCACTTCGCAATAACAATGGTGGGCTGGCTAATCGCTCAAACAGTATTGTGTCACTCACATGATATGGCCTCGTATCAGACATGAAGAGATAAGGCCTCACACTATCTATCATTTGTATCAAGCGTTTGCGATGCTAAGTGTTGGTGGTCTTACCTATGTCAAACATTGAAGGCACTACTAATTACTGTTACTGGTGCGAACAAGTATCTAGTATTTGGGTATAGCACGAAATGAGGCAATTTTGTAAATATTAATATGTTGCTTTGCAAATGAGATATTCCACGCAATAGAAGATAATTCAACAAGTGCCTGTAAAATGTGGTCCTCTACGCAGGCATCTTCTTTATTCATCCAAGTGCTCGAATAAGGAACCTTAGAGCACTGGATATGGCCGTGTTGCTGGTAGCGCTAGACACTCACCTACAGCTCACACCGCTTTCCCATTTTCGGACGGTCCAGCCTATTGCCTAGCTATTGTATTCTGCCCATAGCCTCGTTGCCAGCTTGTGGAGACCGTGCCGACTGCGCGTGCTTGCTCTCGCCAATATCCCCTTTGGCCGTCAACTTCTGCCGAATGCCATCGAGCAAGGAGCACAAGATACGCTCGATCAATCCACTCTGACCTTCGTTGCGACGAGCTTCAAGCATGTCAACCATCCCGGCCTCGGCCCTCCAATCAGGGTCTCCGCCCACGATTCCACTGTCGTTCAATGCCAACCAGCCTGAGAAGGTTACGCTTTACCCGCTATCCAACTATACGTTCGGCGTGAAAGAGACACAGCCAGAAGAAGACCCGTCCGTAATTGCCCGTCTGAAGCGTCTAGAAGAGCATTTTAGCGAGCATGGCATGCGCCGAACATGCGAAGGCATCCTGGTGTGCCACGAGCACAACCACCCGCACATCTTGATGCTGCAGATCGCAAACGCGTTCTTCAAGCTCCCTGGAGACTACCTGAAGCCAGAAGACGACGAGGTCGAGGGGTTCAAAGCTCGATTGGACGAGAGACTTGCGCCAGTTGGCCGACTGGGCGAGGGAGAAGAGGCTGGAGACTGGGAGGTTGGTGAGTGCCTGGCGCAGTGGTGGAGGCCAAACTTCGAGACCTTTATGTATCCATTTGTCCCTGCGCACGTCACACGGCCCAAGGAGTGCAAGAAATTCTATTTCATTCAGCTACCGAAGAGCAGTAAGTTCATCAGTCATCATCATCATAGTCTTTGTTGCAGGCGCTAACGACTCCCCCTTTCTCTCCCAAACAGAGGTTCTAAGCGTGCCAAAGAATATGAAGCTTTTAGCCGTCCCTTTATTCGAGCTTTACGACAACACCGCCAGATATGGACCGCAGCTGTCCGCTATTCCTCATATACTCAGTCGCTACAACTTTGAGTTTGTTGACGAGAATGGCGAAGTTGTCGCTGCTACCCCCGGTTCAGGTGCTCCCGATGGATATGTGCCCAAGACCAAGGTTCTGGCCGGAGATGATACAGATATGGTTGAGGAAAATGGGACACATTAATTGAAATGAATAGCATATTGGAAAAAAGGAGACATGGCGATGGTGTTTGGCGTATAGGTAATACAATTCAATGTATACATGTTTGAAGCTACAGGTGGTCTAATACATACAAGGATTTCCAATTCAATGTTACAAAAGACTCTCTCTTCATGCCTTTTCTCCCTGAATGGTTGCCATGATGCGGCGCTGGTGTTTACTTGCCCTGAATTCCAAGTACCAGATACCCTGCCATGTTCCCGTGGCCTTGCAAAAGTGTTAACAAGAAGAACACAAGCATAAGTAGATGCGTGACTGGGGAGTGAAGGTTTGCGAAACCTACCAATTTGCCATTTTGGATTGGGACGGTGACACTAGCACCGATAAGTGCTGATTTAATATGAGCCTGTACGAAGTCAGATTAAGATCCCTAATATCATTGTTGGGATAGATAGATCGAGATTCACCGGCATATCATCAGGGCCTTCAGCGCTGTTCATGAAAGCATTAGCACAAGGACAAGAAAGGCCAGTCATTGAAAAACATACTCATGTCGGTACAGTGCCTCTCCTTTGGCCCCAAAATCAGGCGCAATGCGATCGAGAGCATCACTCATGTCGGCTCTAACATCCTCATCCCCTAAGGACCCACAGTATGAGACTTTTGCACACATTTCTCCTCATTCCTCCCCCCAAAAAACGATGCAACGAGTATTAGGATTAATTGACGTACAGTTCTCATTCAGGCTTAGGGCACAGCTTGTGTGTTGGACGAATAGGTTCAGCAACCCAACCTTGTAGCCTTTAATCTCTGGGAGCGCAGACACTATCTGGTCCGTGATGAGATATGAGCCACGCGATTGAGCTGGTAGTGTGATTTGCTTCTGGAACCAAGACATGGTGGGGGTTGTAGGTTCTGCAGTCGGTGGCGACCGTGTGAAGACGAGGCTGAGAGGAAGAGTCCAGATATAATGGAATTGATTGGGAAATAGTGTTATCATAAACAAGAGGACAAGAAAAATGGTTTTTATATCACTAGCTTGCTGAGGCATTGTGTAGTCACTGTGATGTTATGAGAAGTGGAGACTTGAAGCTGTAGACGCCGATGCTAGTGGGGTTGATGCTACCTCGCTGATTGAAATAGAAGATTGCCGCCTTGAGCCGCGCGTTACACCACAAGTTTTATATATAGAGAGAGTTGTGTGCCAAATTTAGTATAGGATGAAAGGAAGGATTAGACAGATATAAATATACTTTTCGTTCACGTTGTTGGTCCGGCATGTTATGGGCAAGATGTCTTTGGGTATGCCGATAGGTACCTAGGTAAGTAAGGTAGCAGGCGCTTACACATGCCGTGTTGCGACATTTGACACCTCACACAGATCCTCATGCGTATTGTAATTGTTTTTTCTCTCTGTTTTGGTTCTTCATAACTATACAAATAACTCGTGAACCGGCCCAGAGACTATCTATGACCAGAAACTCAAAAGCACAAATTCCCTCCCCCAGCCGGATAAGTCTATTTTAAGGGGTAGGAAGTCTCCGGCAGAGATTCGAGGTGTTTTCGGTGGTGCTCGTTAGCCTATTTCGCTGTTAATATTTCCCTAGTCTCCTAATTAGGCTGCGTAGGGCGGTCTAGCATACGTAAGGAGTGCCGCAGTAGTTGCAAGAGGCAATCTCTGGCTTGTCGGTGTTGATGAAAATTCTGGGGTGGCCAGCAGCGCCGCCGCCACCGTTGCATGAGACAACGCGGTCGTGAGTCCATGTAACGGGCACCTTGTGTACCAACTCCATGGCTGAATAAGGTTGAGGCTGCGAGCAAGTCAGATTTTCATTCCTCCCATGGCAATCCTCGGCTAGTGTCTATACCTGAAGGCTGAAATCGGTCTGTTCGAAACGGGGGCCTGTCATGGCCGTAGTTCGGGGCTTCTGGCTTCGAGACCAGACAGCGGCGCGGTTGGGAGCCTGGCCAATGGCTTTGGAGTCGGTATCCAGCACTGCGGCCGTTTCGCTGGTAGAAGTAACGGGTGTAGGAGCTTCGAGTCGGCGCGCAGAGGTGGTGAAGGTGCGGCTCGAGGCGCGCAAGTTGCGCGTCAACGTTTGAACCGCTCGCAATTGAGATGACGCCATGGCTGTGATGAGATGTGCTATATCTGGACCCGAAGCCGAGCAGGACGCTTGACTTGAGTTGAAGTTGGATATGGAGGTGGGTTGAACGAAACAGCGGAACAAGTATTTCCCGGAATCGGCGGAAATCTCCCACTAGGCGCGGGTCGCATGCTATCGACAAGCTAGGCTCTACTTAACTTTTTTCCTAGAGCCTTCATTCATCAAAAATCATATCTATCAATCAAAGCCGTATCCGCTATACGAATCGCCTCACGAATTTAGTGTGACAAGAGAATAGTCGAAAAGATTTCGCGCAGAGACATATCACAAAAATGGCTCCAGACACGCCGAAAGGGGTCTCTTCGAGGCTATTGACGATGAAGTTTATGCAACGAGCTGTTGCATCCACATCGTCGTCGCCACAAGCAGACGACAGCTCTCAATCGTCGAAAAAGCGAAAGTTAAATAACTCAGCGGCTACCGCAGCAGAGCAAAGAGTCAGCGCATTGATCGACCAAGCATCGATCAAGGCAGCACTTGAAGACCAAGAGGCGAAGCGACAGGCAGCGCTTGCCCAGCACACTGCGAGCGGCGCGCATTGGGTTCTGAATACAAAGCTGGACAAGCTGAATGCCAGCGCGCCTTCAAAACCGTCTCTGAACGTTGTGTATGTGGGCTACGGAGATATAGATTCAGATAACGAGTCTGGCGGCGAAGACGTCCCGCAGAGTGGGCGAACTTCGACGCGAAAGCCCAAGGAGGTTGAAAATACAGTAAGTTCGCATGCTTTTCTCTCATAGTGGCTTAGGCTATGCCTTTGTCCTTTGACTGACCGTTGATCAGAAACCCAATTCCGAGAAAGAGGACGGCTCAAACGATGAATCATCCAGTGAAGGCGAGGACTTGAGTCGGAAGCGCAAAGAAAGACATTCAGATGCTGGAGACGGCTCAAGTCGCTCACGCTCACAATCGCGACCGAGAAGTAGACCCAACGATGAAAGTAAAAGGGCCAAAGACTTTCGTGAAAAGAGAAAGAAGAAGGAACTTTCGCTGAACAAGATCACGTCCATATCATCGTCTGGAGGTGCTAGCAACTCAGCCTCCTCTGCTGCATGTTACATCTGCAAGCAGCCTGGACACAAGGCCGCTAGCTGCCCCAAAAGTGGTTCCAAGCGATCCTGAACGCTTTCTTTGCATTCTACACTCCTGGCCCTTGTAAACTCCCCCTTCCATTTTGGATAACTTATACTCACTTTATCCACATGGGGTAATGTAATATTTTCACGAACACCGAAGCATTTTCTCTAATTGATACCCGATTCAACTATAGACGAATGTTTGCTGATCCCGCATGTATCACCCATGGATCTCTTCATTTAATAGCATCTTGATTATCCCGCATAGAATAGAAGAGCGTTTATTATTAAACGTCACCGAAACAATAGAAAAACGTTTTTTTACAGCATCACTCGCATAGCATGACAAGACCCTGTGCCCCTTGCCATATATAATTTCCAAATTTTAATTCATCAATTGTAAGGTCTTGATAGTGCATGTTCTTCTTTACCTTTACCACTCTTTACAACTATATACAGGCGCAGGCCTGAGCTAAGGGGCCCCAACTCGGATAACACGAGGTGAATTAGATAATTGATGACTCCACATGCCATACTCGGCCTGCTGCAGAAGCTGAGATTCCGGGCAGCTACAAGTACCTCATATTGAGGCTCGGTTAATGTGTCAACTAGCCGTACTCCGTACAGGATATATCATAAATTCGCTGCCATCGCCGGCAGGCTGAAATGACATGCAGCCTGGTGGGATGGGAGATCCAATCACAGAGCTGCGACGCTATTTCTCTATCACATATCGTACATGCATGCCTGTCATAAATTGCGGGAGCGATGAGTAATTGACGACATTTAGATATTGAGATTTCTTACATTTTTATAGAACAAAGCACTACTCTTGAATTTAATCACTAAGGGTTCCCGAAGCGGGCGCATGTCGATCTCATATATGCGCGGATAAACATGAAGAGGGTAAATGTACCCAGGTACTCTGGATACAAAGGCTTGAGAACACAACCAAGTAAGCCGAGCTTGGTAATGAATAGCAAGGTCAGTCGGTCGAGTTCAACACCATCTCAGACTCTAGTTCTTACAACTGACAATTACCCGCAGTGCATCAGCCGATATAGGGAAGAGGTTATGGGATCTACGAATGGCCTCTTTTATAAAATAATCTCGTACGTTCTACGCAGGCTATTTGCGGGGTCAGCTAGCATGATCCTTCGTTGACAACTTGCAGAAGACGAATCCACCGCGATTGATACTCAACGGACACCTGCTACAAGCGCTTTAGATTGATCGACTACTGGCCGCCCGCAGGAGGATCTCTTCCATATTACATACATGTGGATGGAACGCATTTGTCAGTATGCTACACGACAATTATCAATTTAGCCTCCCCGCCATATGCCATATAAATGAAGATGGGAGCGAGTATGGCGTGCCACCACTGCACATAGCCTTAGCTGGGCCGTTTTGCCTGTGGAGAGGCCAATAGCTGCTGAGGTTGCTGAGGGGAGAGCTTGTTTAGCTCTGATTCAGACGAAGCTATTGGCATTGAACACAGTCACCGCTGTGTCAGACCTCGGTGGTGCCACCCTCGCCAACGCCAGCAGTGCGAGTGAGCACACGATCAATACTACATGGAGCAAGGCTCTCTTATTAGAGATCTTAGACTATGCGTGTCTTGGGACACACGAATGGCGCATGTCCCTCGAGAGTTGCCCGCTGGCTGTGGAGCTCTGCGGGCACCGCATAGCAAGACTCTGCGATGCCCTCACGCAAGCAAAGGGTCTTGGTGCTCCCCCACGATAGCCGATGCTCGGGACGATGACCCTGATGGGCCGGCGGCACTTGAGTCCCGCGGAATCATTGACGTGTCAAATGTCCATGTTTGGGTATTGGTTTGGATGCAAGACCATGGCCTAAGCTCACCTCACCGACCCAAGTAAGCAGATCAGATCGAAACCCTGACCTCCATGTCTAGCGCGCCCCTCTAGACGGAGTCAGTTCCAAACAAACCTGCGGGCGACGAGTCCAAACGGAACATCAACTTGGGTTTCATCTGGTCTATTACTTGCGGTCGATGAATGGTTCCCCGCTATTACCGTCAAAGGCGCCGCGAGCAGCGTGTATTTGCAATGAACCACAGTCAAGAGCTCATAAGCCTCGAACGTTACCTTCTCCAACGCTGGAGTCTTGCCTTGATACCTCGTCCTCGTGATGATTATTATCTACAAGTATGATCTGGAACCAAGTAATACTCTTATGTCTGCACAGAGCCAGTAGCAGAGCAAAAGTAGAGGTTTGGAGGATTTCATACCCACTTTGCGAGTCGTCCTAACACCAGCGAAGGTGGGAACGAGACGGGGATCATCCCTCCACACCCCTTGCAGGCTCACGCAGGACCTTTGTCCGGGCTTTGGGACTGGCGAGCGACCTCTCTCTGCGTCCCAGACAGAAGCGACTGGCCGTGTGCGGTATAAACTCCATTGACACCGGTAACCGTTGTGCTACTGCATCCCGAGCACGAGCACGGCCCCAGCAAACAACGAGCGGCATTTGACCTGCTGGCCCCATGATTCGCGGCCAATAAATGCCTGGTGGCTGCATTTTTAGCTTCGTCTTGGCTTTTCGTAGTGCCGGCCGAGTCCAAGAGACGGATCCTTGCTGGCATGGCATCCATGGATCTCATATGCACATACCAGCTGTTCTCACGCTTTGTAGCAGAGGCCACAAGCATCAACGGCTCGCAAAGTCTAGCCACCGCTTGAAGCAATTGGCAGCTTGAAGGAGCCTCGCACAGCGCACAAGCACAGCTTTGTGTGAAGCAGTTAATTTGTAGATTGCAGTCACAGATCAAAGATCCATCACGATTCGCCGTAGTACAGCTAACTTTTCCTACTTTGGGTTACCCAATGCGTAGCATGCCAGCTTTTCTCCGGCTTATAGCGGTGCCGGGGGGAACCTTGAGGGACCAGCTACAGACAAGTATGAAAGAGGAGCTTGCCAGCTGTTTGCATCGCGCACTCCTTTGAGCAGATAAGCATCAAAGCTTCCTCAGCGGCCTGCATCGTCCAGGGACTTCTATAAGCGTCCAGGCACCTGGCCACCACGCAATCAGCAAAGCCGGCTCTTTTATGTCCAGGTCGCTCCCCAATTGCTCTTGCATGCAGGAATTCGAGACACTCACCGCAGGCTCAAGCCGCCGTCTAAGACTAACGCCAGACTCAGAATCAACATCGGTGCCATCGTCTGGTCTTGCTTCAGAGGGGACAAGATCTCAGCCATTTCGCTTCTGCTGCCACCAATACGACCTGCATCCTACCTCATCCAAGACATACCCAAAAGCTCGCCAAACCCGGCCTCACCACAACGAAATCCGCCCGACGACAGAGGTTACTACCTAGCATTGCGCCCATCCAATCCTACAAAGCAGCTGAGCTCCAGCAACTCCCTAGACAGACGAAACGGCCTGCACCTAAAGACGGTGGCGCCCCCACTACTGGCGAGCTTCAGCAAACGCGGGTCTCGATCAGTCAGCCCGCCGCCACCTCCAAAAAACATCAACCTTAACAATCCCCAAGCTGTGCGTCGTCGAGCATCCTCTCCCTTTTCCGCCGAGGCTCGTCGCTGCTCATTCGCCGTGATTGTTGTTGGTACTCGCTCGCCGCTCTTCGCAAAACCGCCCCCCCGCAATGCCCGCGCATGTGCCGGCGCCGGTCAAGGCTGAGGCCCAAGCCCCCAGCCGCCACTCGCCGGTTGAGATCCTGACGGACAGCTTGGAGAAGCCCTCGCTAGACGACCGCGAGTACAGGGTCATCCGCCTGGAGAATGAGCTCGAGGCGCTGCTGGTGCACGATCCGGAGACCGACAAGGCCAGCGCCGCGCTCGACGTCAACGTCGGCAACTTCAGCGACGAGGATGGAATGCCGGGCATGGCACACGCAGTCGAGCATGTAAGCCGTGCCGTTTCTCCTGCTTTGCTCTGTCGCTTGTCTCCTGCTTTCTGTCTTGTTTGATTGTTCTTGATCCCCCTCTTCTCGTCCTGCAATTGCTGACTCTCCCCCCTCCTTCTTATTTTATAATCATACATTTAACCCTTTTGTTTGTAATCCTGGCGGGCTGACACTGGAGCAATGCTAGCTCTTGTTCATGGGCACAAAAAAGTTCCCCATCGAGAATGAGTACGGCCAGTATCTGTCTGCCAATTCTGGCAGCTCCAATGCTTATACAGCCTCCACATCGACCAATTACTACTTCGACGTCGCAGCCAAGCCGGCCAATGACGAAAATCCGTCGGCGACGAATCCTTCGCCACTCCGCGAGGCTCTCGACCGCTTCGCGCAGTTCTTCATTGAGCCACTTTTCCTTTCTAGCACCTTGGACAGAGAGCTGAAAGCCGTTGATTCGGAGAACAAGAAGAATCTGCAGAATGACACCTGGCGCCTCCACCAGCTCGACAAGTCGCTGTCAAATCCGAAGCACCCTTACTGCCACTTCTCTACAGGCAACCTCGAAGTGCTCAAGACTATTCCAGAAGCCAGTGGCATCAATGTCAGAGACAAGTTTATCGAGTTCCACGCAAAGCACTATTCTGCCAACCGCATGAAGCTTGTCATTCTGGGCCGGGAATCTCTTGATGTGCTCCAGGACTGGACCGTTGAGTTCTTCTCTGGCATCGCTAACAAACGCTTGGCTCCAAATCGATGGACGGAAGAGCTTCCTTTCCGTGAAAATGACATTGGCGTCCAGTGGTTCGCAAAGCCGGTGATGGATACCAGAGAGCTGAATCTCAGCTTCCCCTTCATTGACGAGGAGGATTTGTACAAGTCTCAGCCGAGCAGGTACTGCTCTCACCTTATTGGCCATGAAGGTCCTGGTAGCATCATGTCGTATATCAAGAACAAGGGCTGGGCCAATAGCTTGTCTGCCGGCGCTTACCCAATCTGCCCCGGCACACCTGGTGTCTTTGAAGTGCAGATCCGATTGACGGAAGAGGTAAGCTTGGAACACATATTCTTTGAGGACGTACTCTAACGGTAAACCTACAGGGCCTCAAAGTGTATCCTCAAATTATCAACATCTTTTTCCAGTACATCGCCCTCTTGCGTGAAGCCTCGCCCCAGGAATGGATTTTCCAGGAGCAAAAGGGTATGGCCGATGTGGACTTCAAATTTAGAGAGAAGACTCCTGCCAGCCGTTTCACGAGCAGAGTCAGTTCTGTGATGCAGAAGCCTTTGCCGCGAGAGTGGCTCTTGAGTGCCCACAGCCGCCTGCGCGTTTTTGATGCAGAACACATTGAGCAGGCCTTGTCCAAGATTCGACCAGAGAATCTCCGTCTTTCTGTGGTATCACGCACTTTCCCCGGCAATTGGAACCAGAAAGAAAAATGGTACGGCACAGAGTACTCATACGAAAAAATCCCAGATGACGTGATGGAGGAATGGAAACGTGCTATCAACACTCCCAGCCAGCAGCGACTGCCACAGTTGCATCTGCCTCACAAGAACAGCTTCATCCCTAACAAGCTTGAGGTGGAAAAGAAGGAAGTGCCAGAGCCTGCATTGGCACCCCGAATTCTACGAAACGACGCAGAGGCCCGGACTTGGTGGAAGAAGGACGATACGTTCTGGGTGCCCAAAGCAAATGTCATCGTGAGCCTGAAGAACCCTCTCATTTATGCCTCTGCACAGAACAGTGTCAAGGCTAGACTTTTCACAGAGCTGGTACGAGACGCCCTGGAGGAGTACTCTTATGACGCAGAACTTGCGGGACTTGAGTATACTGTCTCCCTGGATTCTCGAGGCATGTTTCTCGATATTTCGGGTTACAACGACAAGCTTCTACTTCTCCTTAAGAAAGTTACGTCTACTTTGCGAGACATTGAGATCAGAGAGGACCGATTCGCCATCGTCAAGGAGCGCCTTACTCGCGGTTATGACAATTGGCAACTTCAATCTTCATATCAGCAAGTAGGAGATTACACATCTTGGCTAAACGCAGAATGTGACTACCTGGTGGAAGAGCTTGCTGTGGAACTGCGAGAGGTCACTGCAGACGACATTCGACAGTTTCAGAAGCAGATGCTGGCTCAGATGTATACTGAAGTCTATGTACATGGAAACATGAGCAAGAGTGACGCACTTGATGCGACAGAAGTGGTTGAGTCAACGCTCAAGCCTCGCGTGCTATTCAGGTCTCAGTGGCCCATCATCCGCTCACTCATCTTGCCCCCCGGATCAAATTACGTTTACAAGAAGACGTTGAAAGACCCGGCAAACGTTAACCACTGCGTGGAAACCTGGCTCTATGTGGGTGACAGAGGTAACCGAAATATTCGCGCGAAGACTCTCCTGATGGATCAGATGATGCATGAGCCCGCCTTTGACCAGCTCAGGACGAAAGAGCAGCTTGGCTACATTGTCTTTGCTAGTATCCGAAATTTTGCCACCACATGTGGTTTCCGCTTCTTGATCCAAAGCGAGAGGACTCCTGACTACCTAGACAGACGCATTGAGGCGTTTTTGGTTCAATTTGGCGAAAGCCTGCAGAAGATGACGGATACTGAGTTTGAGGGTCATAAACGAAGCCTGATCAACAAGAGACTCGAAAAGTTGCGAAACCTGGATCAAGAGACTTCAAGGCACTGGGCGCAAATATCTAACGAATACTATGACTTTGAACAAGGTAAGTGATTATGTGGACTGTTTGCTTCGCTCCCAGATACGTATATGCGGCATGCTAATATAAAAATCACAGCCCAGCATGACGCCGCCAACGCCAAGCTGCTAACAAAGGCTGAAATGTTGGAATTCTTCGATAAATACTTTAGTCCTTCCTCCAGCAGCCGAGCCCGCCTTTCAGTCCATCTATACGCTCGAGGATCTAGCGAAGTGGACTCGAAGGTTGTGGACCTCCTGAAGAACCTTGGACTAGAAGATGTTCCCAAGGAGAACCGAGCAAGCCTTGACCTTTTGGAGGGACATTTGAAGACTGGACAGTCGGTTTCAGATGAGCAGCGCACAGTCCTCCTTGCCCAGGCTAAGGAGCTAGGACTGCCTCAGGCTTCGCCCAAGGTCGAGACTTCTAGCAACGAGACTCCAGCCATAGATGCGGCAGTTGAGATTACTGATGGTCGACAGTACAAAGCTGGCCTTCAGGTCAGCTCTGGTGCTCGCCCCGTCAAGGATCTCAAGGAGTTTGAAGAAATCGATCCCAAACTCTGAAGTGTCATGCATTGTTGATGAATTACGAAGAGTTTCACATTGTTCAAGAAAAGGGAGGAAATTAACCTGATAGATGTTTGATGCCGCACACGCAAGGGGATTTTCCTAGGAGAGAGTTGGAGATAGCATTAACTGCAGGTAGATATATATATTAGAGTTTTATTTTCGTTGATCACATTGATTGGAAAAAGAGATGATAGTAACAGCCAGCTGGGTTTCTTGCTACTAGAGATAGCGCTGCGTCCGGGTGCAATCATATACTCCTTGTTGGAGTGGGTGTCTACATTGAAGACGGTTTACAGCGGGATCTAAGACATTTGACTGTGAACTCATGCTAATTATTGTTCGCGGCATGTATCTACCACCTGCTTCGTATTTTGTCATTTCGTCACATGGAATGTCTATATACTATCTGAGGCAAGATCTAATTCTAACACTAGGCTACTCCGATGTCGAGACAGCCAAATGGCAGAGCACTACTAGCAACCAGAATGAGTCGGGGACCTGAAAATGTTTGCACGCCACGCAGCCAATTTCCAGATCCGTTCTCGTTTGCCCTTTTACTGTGGAAAAAAGACGTCGCGCAGTCGCCACAGTTTGTGCCCCTCCCAGCAAATACGGTGCAGAAGTGAGTGGTACCTACGACGAAGGTACTCCCTGATCCCTGGGCTGGCAAGGCTGATCCAGATTCCCAAGTTGGAAATAGGCCTAATTATGTATGCCTGGAGGAACGAGGCGGATCTTGGATAAATACGTGTCCCAGAGCTGCCTTGCTGCAATTACTAATGGCGAGGCATCAATAGGAAGGATTCCATTCGCATCGCTTTCGCCACTGGTCAGGTACTGCGTATTACAGGCACCTGATGCAGCCGCGATGGCGTTGGAAAGGTCAGCAAGCCGGGCAAACGAGTGGGAACATGTAATCGAGGTACCTGGACGCCTGGGGCCACGGCAGTTCAACTCCAGGCGTCTGTTAGGGCCGTGCGCGGGGCTCTCAGAGCGCTGGCCGCCATTCCTGGGCTTGGTGCGGTGGGGATTGCTCTCGCCTCGCTGCAGCTACAGCGCGGAGTGAGAGCGCTGGAGCCCTTTGAAAATCTCAGCATCAAATCGCAGTTTTTCTTCCGGCGACTACGGGTCTCTTGAGACGCACCCGCGAGGGCAGCCGCGAACTATCCGCTAGTTCTTCTACAGTAGCCCTGGGCCTCTTTTTTCCTCGCTTTTGGATGGGGCTCACTGCTGGTTTTTATTTTTGTAACATGGATTTTTTCCCACCAGACAGCTCCCCGCTGCACTATCCGTTGCCTGATTCGCTGTTTACTTACATGTGCGCATAAAACGGGGCCCTAGGCCGATCTTGCTGTTCCTCTTTTGCTTTGGCTCACTTTTTTTTTTTTTTTTACCGTTATTCACTTCTTTTTCTCTTTTCTTTGGTCTTCTCTTTTTGTGTTTATTTTGTTTTGCTAGCTGCAACAGTCTAGCAGCAGATCCTGCAGGCACGAGCAGGCCATATAAGCAGGCCACGTACCATCTTGGCTGCGGGCATCTCAGCGGCCGTGTCATTCTCCCCAGCACAGCTGCAACTCCAGGTTCAGGTACGAAGTACAGATCACACACACCATCACCCTCAGGCAGGTGTCAGGCACAAGACACACTGCACACTGCACTATGCCCAGTCCAGGCCAGAAGCCACGCCCAGCTCATGCCGTGCCATGGATCGACGCGGAGTCATTCGCATCTGCTGGCTGACGCTGGGCTGCTCTGCTCCAGCTGCCCCTTCTCGCCTACAGCGCAAGCACAGCACAGTGCTGTGTCCTGCTAGCGCTGCTGCATGTGGCCGTGACGTCTTTTTTTTTGCCCCTGCTTGACTTTGTACTGTCCAGAAATAGCTGACATCGAGACCCACACAGCCGTCAAAACACCGCCAACCCGCGAAACAGACGCCCGCCTCCACTGCCCCGATGTGCGGTGCCCTGGCCGTTCTTTTGTCTACTGGCTGATTCTATCAACCCCTCGACCGGCGAGCGTCTAGATGCAAGGCATTCTCCATCGCCTCCCGACTCGACTCGACTCTCCCCCCGTTCTCTCCAGAGCTGCCCGGGCAGCTCACTATCAAGACGTCTTCCTCAAAGAAGAGAAAGCTTGCCCGTCCCTTGACGATCGATCTTGACGCCCACTCGCCATCACCAGACACCGCCATCCCCTCGTGCGAGCCCGACGACGACGCCGCCCTCTCCTTTTCCGCTACGCCCATAGCCTCCGGGCTTGAAGCGCCGCAGTACGTCCGTGCCGCCTCCATCCCAGCGTCCAGCGTCCCCTCGCGGCTCCAGACTCAGGCCCAGCTCAGCTCGTCCCTTGTGTCTGCCGACTACGCCTCGTCCGTTGCCTCGTCTCCCGGCACGTCCAACTGCCCCGATCCGTCTGTTGAGAGCGAAAGAGGAGGAGACGACGCAGCCTCTGTGCGAACCTACGCCAGGAGCCAGTCACCGTTCCTCATCTCCAGGAGGGTCGTTATGAATGGCGATGCAGATCTGCCTCAACGTTCATCATCCCCACTGAAACGACGAGCATCCAGCATGGATCCCGAAACCACTGCAAACAAGAACGGCGATGCTGCCAACGGCAGTACCGAAGACGTGGAGATGGTATCGACGTCAATACCCTCGACGGATCTCCCCCGCGCCATGAGCGTCGATGTCGTTGAAGTCTCGGATACTCAGCCATCAACCAATGGCGCCGATTCTCCTACTCAGTGTAAGTTCATTTCATGGAGACAAAGAGAATGAGAGCATTCTAAAGATGCAAGAGAAGGGCAAATACAGATTCGGCTCCAAGATTGCTAATCCGAGGCTTTTCTCTTTTTTAATAGCTGCTCCCCTCCCCTCTCTCACCGAGCAAGTCAAAATCATTGAAACGCTTCTCAAAGCTGCGGCAGACTCATCGCCAAATGAGGGCGATACAGCCTACCTTGTATCGCGCACATGGGTGGATAAGGCATTGTCCCTGCGTTCCGGCAAGACAGATATTACCGAAGCATCATTGGGCCCAATCGATAACTCAGACATTATTGAGGAAGTCCTCCAAGAGCCGGGCCATGAAGACTTTGTCCGCCTCAAGCCCGGACTGGATCAGCAATCATTCGAGCTCTTCCCCGAAGACGCATGGAAATTGGTCATGGACTGGTATGGTCTCGAACAGGGACAGAAGCCTATTGTCCGCACCGCTATCAACGTTGCTGTCGATGCACACTCTGCCTCCGACGTCATGTTTGAGCTCCATCCCCCAATTTTCCGAGTGCATCGCGTCTGGTCTGAACTCAGTCCGCTACCCATTGAGTCGTCTCTCAAAGCGGACAACCCACCTCCTCTTGCTATAGCCAGAAGTCGCAAATACCATGCCCAAACTTTTATTAAGGATATAAAGAAGCTTACAGGAGTCCCAATGGAGCGCAAGATTCGGCTCTGGGTGGTCAATTCTGAACAGCTTGGCACAACCAACGTCCAGCTTCAAGCTGCCCTGACAACACCGCCTGATTCTCCCGGCCGCAACGAAGATGCAAACGGAGATGAAAGCTCGCCGTGGTCGCACTTACTCGTTGACATGGCGGCCTTTGGTGCTTCCAAGGACGCCAGGCGGCTGGCAAGCCTCGAAGATCAGACCATTAATCGCAACTACAATGGCTCTGCCTCCATTCAACTTTTTGAGCTTGTGACAGACCAAGTCCTAATTGTCGATGAGCTAGTCGGCAAGGACGTCTGGGTGAGTAGGTGTACGAGCCAGAACCAGTCAATGCTTGATAAAGCAATACCCACGCGAACCAACAACACTGCATTGTCCAAGTCATTTAGCAACCGAAGTAGCCCCAGCTCTTCAGATGGGCCTGCCACTCGTGGTAGGATGCAGAAGAAGAAGAATGGCCGAAGCCTGGGCGCCGTGGGTTTACATAACCTCGGTAACACCTGCTACATGAACTCAGCTCTGCAGTGCGTGCGTAGTGTGGAAGAGTTGACGAAGTACTTCCTTACAGAGGCGTACGCAAATGAGCTCAACAAATCCAACCCTCTTGGCTACAACGGGAAAGTGGCCATGGCGTATAACGGACTGCTAAGAGAGATTTACGATGAGGGCAGAGGATCCGTAAGCCCTCGGGACTTCAAGAACACCGTGGGTCGCTGCCGCAGCACCTTTGCTGGCTGGGGTCAGCAAGACTCGCAAGAATTCCTTGGCTTCCTTCTTGACGCTCTTCAGGAAGACCTCAGTCGTATCAAGAAGAAGCCTTACATCGAAAAGCCAGACTCTACAGATGACATGATCGGCAACCCCGAGGCAATCAAGGAGATGGCAGACAAAGTTTGGGACATTACCAGAAAGCGAGATGACTCTATTATCGCCGACCTATTTACGGGCATGTACAAGTCAACTCTCAAGTGCCCTGAGTGCGGCAAAATCAGCATCACATTCGACCCTTTCAACAACCTGACACTGCCCTTGCCTGTCGAGAATATGTGGTCAAAGACGATCAAGTTCTTCCCTCTCAATGACGTCCCTGTCCAATTTGAGGTTGAGCTGCCCAAGCATAGCTCCATCGAGTCTCTCAAGCTATTCTTGTCAATCCGCACAGGCGTACCAGCAAACAGGCTCATGGGCGCTGAAGAGTTTAAGGACCGCTTCTTCAAAATCTATGACAATAGCGGCGACATCTCTGAAGAGATTGGAGCCTCCGATATTGCAGCATTCCACGAGTTGGAGGCTGTGCCTACCAACTGGCCTGCAAAGGGCAGCCAAAAGAAGCTTCGTTCAACGCCGGAGCCGGACGGCACCCTGCCTGACGCTGCCGACGAGTGGAGCAATGACCCGAGATATGAGACGATGGTAGTCCCAGTTTTCCATCGACGGCCATACATCACTGGCAAGGGGCCCGAGGGTACCTCTCCTCCGCACTTTATCACTCTGACGAGGGAAGAGGCGTCCAATTACGATGTTATCAAGCGTAAAGTGTTGGAAAGAGTATCAACCTTTTCCACCTGGTCAAAGTTTACCCAGCAACAAGAGCCTGAAAGCCCAGAAACTACAGAGTCAGACATGGTCATAACTAATACTTCTGATGCCGACTCATCTGGAGACAGCAAAGTTGTTGCCAAATCTGTTGTGGGTGAAGATGATATGGTTGATGTGGCCATGAATGATGCCCGCAGCAGTGGCAATGCCATGCCCCCTCCCGATCTCCCTCTACCTCACCAGCCGCAGCTTCTCCGCCGTTTCAATGCCCAACGTCCCAAATTTGTCCAGCCTGGAGAGTTCCTCGACCCTGAGCTGCAAGGTCTCTTTGAGCTAAGCTACTTTGCCAGCCAAGCTGATGGTCCAGTGCCCACCGGCTGGGGAAACGTCATTGATAATCACAAAACGCTCCCAAGACTTTCGGATCGTATCCCAGAGCCGCCGGCCAAGGAGGAGGATGAGCCGAGTCCTGAGAGCTGGAATAGCACGGCCTCTGGTAACGAGGACAGCAGTAACGATGACGAGAGCCCACAACCAGAGTCCCCGCAGACACGTATGGTTGATGAATCCAGCGAAGATGACGCTCCTCCTGGTGGCCGAGTAAGTTTTTTTCCTAGCTACCCTTGAAGCGATTTTTAATCAACTAACTCTTGATACGCAGCAGCTGCCTCGAACCACTATTAACAGAATTCCTCGGAAGGGCGGTAAGAAGTTCAAGAAGCATCAGACATATAACAAAAAGGGCAACAAGCGTCGCGACAAGCAGATGCGTGGTGGCAAGCTTGCAAACCGTTCGTCGGCTGTTGAGTCTGAACCGACACCTCCCGCAGTTGCCGATGGTGGCCCGTTAATCCGAATTCACGAGGGTCTCGTAGTGGACTGGAGTGAAGAGGCTTGGGAAACTGTGTTTGGCTACACTGGAAAGAAGCAGCATGCGGCACAGGGATCTAAGACGTTCGCGGACCTGGAGACTATCAACGACCCTGCGCTTAAGATTAGCCAGAGAAAACGACAGACTCGCCGGTCCCGCGGTATCACTTTGGAGGAGTGCCTTGATGAGTTCGAGAGAGCCGAAGTCTTGTCAGAGCAAGACATGTGGTATTGTCCACGATGCAAGGAGCACCGCAGAGCGAGCAAAAAGTTTGACTTGTGGAAAACACCAGACTATCTGATTGCACACCTCAAGCGCTTTAGCAGCTCTGGATGGCGGCGAGACAAGCTGGACGTGCTGGTCGATTTCCCCATCGAAGGATTGGATCTTACCTCGAGAGTCATTCAGAAAGAGGATGGTAAAGAAGAGATTTACGACTTGATTGCTGTCGACGACCACTACGGAGGGCTAGGCGGAGGTCATTACACCGCATACGCGAAGAACTTTGTAGATGGGCGGTGGTACAACTACAACGGTGAGAATCACTAATCCGCACATGCCGTAGAGCAAGACGGGACAAGAGGCTAACTTACAAAAAACACTAGATTCTTCCGTTTCATCCGTTTCTGACCCTTCGTCGGTCGTGACGAGTGCAGCATACCTGCTCTTCTATCGTCGCCGAACTCATGGTCATCTAGGCGGCCCGCGGTTTGGACAGATTTTTGAAAAGTACAACTCAGAGACGAGCGGAGACGATGGGAGTAATTCCAGCGAGGAAGACAATTCTTTTCGTGGCACGCCTTTGAAGGCCGGTGTTGCTCACACCGCGATCAAACCCCTTTCTGACAGCCACGACGGAGAAGTACCGCCATATGAAGAGGCTATTCGTAGTATCGAAGACGAAAGCTCAAGCAGCTATCAATTCGCGGAATCAACCCCCCTTGACTTGACGTCTGGTTGGAACTTCAACGGCATAAACAACAGTGGAGCCGAAGGCTCTTCAGCTGCAGATTGTGCCAGTGATGACGCACAACTCAATTCATCTGGCGACGAGCATGGTAGCTCGGGAGGCTTCCCGGAAGCTGACACTCACATGACATCGGCCAGCTCTACTAGGGGAGATGTGATAGGGGAAGCATCGTCCCCGGCGGGAGCCCACGAGGACGTCTTGACCGTACCTACCGGGGCTCCCAATTTGGATGACTCTGATGAGGTCGCTGAAATCCACTTGGAGGGCGAAAACACTGCCCGTGACGAGTGAAGCAATGACATGGCGAAAGCCTAGTCGAGGACAGCTTGAGCTACGGATATGATTTCAATGACCATGGCATGTATATATATATAGACACTTTGTGTGATGAATCACAGGTTGCATGTCGCATGACTTTGGGAAACTCACCATGAGTTTGGAGGTGTAAAAGGGGAGGGAGTAAGGGACATACACACATATGCACTGAACGTGTAGATAGAACTTAGATGATGATTATCCCGCCTGAAACCAGGCAGGAAGGGACGGCAACTGGCCGCATGAATTGACGACTGCATGTACAGAGTATGCATTATGACGTCTTTGAATGGAAGATCAATGGAACCAAGTGTATAGCCAGATACATATATACTTGCATAGTATTTTCTCAAAACGGGCGCACCACTAAAATCAATTTACTTGCAAGTTGCTTGATGATTGATAGATACTTGGGAAAAAGCCCACTGCTTATATCTGCGCATGAATAATACCATCTCTCACGGGCGTTGGCAAAGAAAGTGATAGATCATATGCTGGTGCCCCGAAGGCTGGCTGCTGCTTGTTTGGGCAATCTGGGGAACAGTCAGACAAGCAGGGCTTTTTTATTTTGACAGGTGGATGAAGGGCAAAAAGCAAGTCATTCATGTGGAGCGTCTGGAGAACGGGGCGCCGCTATTGAAGCAATTGACTTTTGGCTCTTTTTCTTACGCGGCATTATACAGCACATGTGTAATGTGTCTGAATTTCAAATCGATAGCGTGGGAAGAGCTGCACGAAAGAGGTAAAATGATGTGCTAACCGGGAATGTGACTAATGGAGTGATTTTAATCAGCACTCGGAATGTCGGCAATGGCTCTATTCATGATGTATTGTAATGCTGCTGGGATAGGGCAAAATTATAGGGTAAGATTGACGACGTAATGGAAAGATACTAGACATGACATTACCACTCGGAACTCGGAAGAGAGGTGGTGATGGGCTGCATGATTCGTTTTGATTTCAAATTTTACCCAACTAGGAACAAAAACAGTGGCGCGTATTATATCCTACCGAGAGCGCGTAAATGACATGGAGAGGGCAATTCTTGAATAAGCTGCCTGGTCATGACATTTGGTGTGTGTCTGTGTAGTGCGCGCACACACACCCAACACTTTCGCTTGTCTCGCTCGGAGAACGGTCGGCCTTTTTTCTTTTTAAAAAATACAACCGGGCTGAAAAGAGAAGAAGGATCGGCAGCTTGGATTAAAAAACAAGGCCAGCAGCCAGTGCCAGCCCAGTGTGGGCAAGGGAGAGGGGGAGAAAAAAAAGGGGAATTGGGTCGCAAATTAGAGGCAGCCTTGTAGCGCCGTACGGGGTAAAAATGCTTGAACCAAGTTTTGTCAATCCGGAGAAGCCCTTGCAAGTGATTAAATGTGGTATTTGCCGAGCTTTGGAAAAAGCGGGCAGCGGGCTATATTCTAAAAAGAGCAAAAGTTGAGAGAGAGAGGGGAAGAGCAATAGGGCTAGCATGTGTAGATTGGAGATTCTGAAATTGAATGTAAAGCATCGAGTTTAATGCCGAGGCGATTGATTGATTAATTGAAGTTTTGGTGCTAAACATCAAGCTGATAAGCGAGCGCCCTTTTTTTCGCAGTGACTGCGTCTCAAGCTGAGGGACTAGACTGTTACAGGATTATCGGAACCCTGATAAGGTAGCAGCACTACTATTTGGCCCATTTGTTAGGTATTTTAGGCTTTGATTTGCTCGTGTAGGTGTTTGCTCATTCGTCGGTTGTTGTTTAGTGAAAACAAGTACTGTAGCCACAGCAGCAGCTAGTACTAGAATCAATTTCTAATCATGGTTTGGCACTTACACACATATCTTGTGTACCGCTGATAAATTCGCACAACGGGATTGGACTGCAAGACAATATGATATGGAGCGTTGGGAACCGAGCAATGCAGGGCGATTGTGATGTGGGATGCGCGATGCGTGAAGCGGGCTGCGATGCAACGCAAACACAGAAAAGCAGGGAAGCTAGCCCTGCCACATCAGAGGGGGTTCGGATGGTGATTAGCCGGATGGATATAAGACGCTGTTGCTATGGGGCCTTATTGCCTTGATAATGGGCTTAGAAAACAGGGCCGTGGAGGAATCGCCCAGACGGTGCTCCGTGTGCTGGATGCCATTATAACTGGGGCAATCTCCGACTCGCTCGATGGGATCGGGCTTCTCCGTAGTCCCGCGACTGCGCAGCGAATCGGGACACGGCCTCTGCGTTGCGGAGAGGCTGAGGATTTAGATTTGTGCTAATGCATGGGAGCAATACACAAGACTGCTAGCGATGATACGAAGGAGTTTATTGATGAAATAAGCATTCAGCTGCATGGCACGAGACAAGAGACAGCCCGGGAGAAAGAACCTTTTCCGAGCTGCCGGGATTCAGGGTGGTAAGCCGCAAACAAGCACAGATGGGATACAGCGCAGCACAGAGCACTAAGCCACAGTGCTACAGTGCCTGTGCAGGCATGGCAGCGAGAGTCAGGAAGCGGGACCCAGTGCGACAGATTGGACCAAGGACAAAGGGTTCCTCCTTGGCCTCATTCCGCTTAGAGCAAAACGTCCAGTCCAGCACTCGCGTTAGCTCTGGTAAGCCGGAATGGCGCGGTCGGGGCTTAAGATGAAAGCGCAGGCGCTCGGGCCAGCTGCGAATCCCAGATGAGGCTAAAAAAAACTTCTAGAAGCCTGCTAGAAGCCCTAACGAGGATCTAGCACGCTGCTAGCAAACAGAATGAGCGAGAAGGCGTCAGCGAAAACTGGCCTAACAAGGAGAAAAGGGAAGAAAAAAGACACAAGACTCTCAAACTAACAGGTCAAAAGCGGGCCGAGACTCAATTGTACGTATCTTATTCCCTCCTTTGTCTGTTCGCTCTTCGGCACGCTCCGGTCTGGGCTGGGCTGGGCTGGGCAGAAATGGACCGGGCTGGCGGTTCTATTGGGTACGATGGAAATGCAAGCATGCAGTCGTGTTGGGTGTCACTGTGCAGTGCCGTGCGCAGTGCTGTGCTGCGCCGCCGCCCAACCACGGGCAAACACGCAGAAAGGACAGCAAATCCGGGCCAGGCATGTGCAAATCGAACTAGTAGGGCTGTGGCCACCCGCGAATCTGCGGCCAACGTCGAGGTGAGGCGAGGCTGGCGGCGGCAGCGAGATGGCGGGAGACGGCCACTTGCCGAGAACTTGGAGACTGTTGCTCGCCGCTTTTGCGGTGGCGTGCCGGCTCTTCGATCTGAGTCCGTGTAGCGCGCCACTGGGGCAGACAGAGACACATACTTCTGACGTAGCTTCTGCGGGATTCTAGGGCACAAGGGCAAAAAGGGAGACATCAGTCTTCGGTGGCCCGGGACGGTAGCTGGACAGTGCGGCGGCATCAGCAACATCAGCATCAGCCTCGGCATCCCGAACACGACTCGGCCTGAATCTTGCAGGCAATACCAGAGCTGGATAATGTGTATGAAGCGTGCCCCTTTCCAGCTGCTGCTGGGCCAGCCTCATCCCAGCCGGCAACGTGGACAGGACCGGCAGTGCGAGAATGACGATGTTCATGGGGGATCACCATCCGATATGCCTGTGCCTGTCAGGCACTCGTATAAAAGTGCTGGCATCCAGCCAGCTAGCAAGCTCCCCCTGCCGAGGTCGGGGTCAAGGGCGGGGGGAACACGCGAAGCTCCTATTCTCTAATGCAGTGTCTCTCACTCTTTTCTTGGTTCCCAGAAATATTCGGCGGGCCCAACAGCACAGTATACCTCAGCACTTGTAGAAGCAGACAAACTTCGCGAGCAATATAATACGCGAGACCGAGGTCGCCGAGGGTGCAGTGCGAGGGCTTGCGCGTTTCGTTTCGTCTCCACGATTCGGCTCAAGGTGAAAAGCTGAGGCAGGAAATGTCTAACAGTCGACTGGAGCGCGTAGGTAGCTGACTCCATCGATAGCAAACGGAGAAGTCCGTTGGCCTGGGCTTCATCGTCCATCGTTCGATCGCATTCCGATTTGCTTCTCGCACTAGGTGCCAGTAGTAGCACTTTTCCACTATGCGAATTCCTCTGGCCGCGAGTCAAGCGGAATGCCACGGCAGTGCGCTTTTTTGACGCACGTACAAATGGTTTTCCACCCTCTGGCTCCTCGGGGTCCTATGTCGGCCTCTTCTCGCGGTGCTAAGCGCCCTCTAGAACATACTTGCATGCCATGATCCTCTTGTTCATTTTATTTGCTTTTTGAGTCTTTTTCGTTCAAACCTTGACCCAGGCGCCACCCTGCGAGCTGAAAGAATGCAGTATCCACAGCTCTCAAAGTTTGCCCTGGTTGTTGCCATATAAGAGCAAACAGCCGTGTCCACCCCCTGGCATTCCCCAGCCGAGACGAATAGAGAGCGGGCCCTGCAGGCTGGGTCGCTGGAGCCCTGGACGAGGGATTCGAGGGCGTTGCTTGGGCGCCGAAACGGCATTGTGTCGTCTTGTGTGTAAGCCGGAGAGGGCCTGAGCTTTGCAGCTGTGATCCAGTAGAGAGTCAGAGAGAGAGACAGAGTAAAGCGCGACTTGGCCGACACAAGTACGTGCGTGTCAGTAGCTGCGTTTCCTGTTGTCTTTCCCGCATGGCTATTGCTCTCGTCGGGCCTACCGAGACCTGTTTAGCACGAAACGCAGCAGCTATGGAGCGATCAAAAGGCGATAGTCGAACTCGTCTTGTTACCAGGTAGATGCCTGGTATGGAGTGTGTAGGTTTGTAATAAACCTTATGTAGCAGAAATGAAATACTGTAGCCGCTCACACATACAATATATACATGTAGGTACCTCATGCCTGCATCGTCGATGATGCGATTGATGGGTTACTGCTGCCCGGCGAACCGTGGGCCCAGTTTTCAATACTCCCAACAGCACGTGCAATAATCTGACAAGTATTGGCAGGCATTCTCCTGCAGCATGCGTGGCCGTAGCTGCGAAGGCACACCCCATCAAATCAGCAAGCAGCAATCAATCAGCGTAAAGTCGTACATCAAATGTTATTAGACAATTAAAGACAAGGGCCTGGCGAGGGAAGCGACGGCATCCGGAGAATTCACATCACTAGCAGGTACGTACTTGTTTGCGGTGCATGGGGCAGCACAGTGCGAGCGCAAATCACTGCTCTGGCCTAAATCCATGCGAGGGCGGTTTCTTTTTTTGGATTTCTTTTTTAATTGCTGGTAATTCATGGAAAGCGTCGCTGCTGCAAAGCGCTGTATTCTCAGCGAATCTCTGCTAGCAATTGATATCATGCTCTTACAGCATATAGCCTAGACACTTGCAATTGTCCCAGGCCTCAGCTGCGGTGGTTGGCCGTCGCCGGGTGGACCGGACTGGCGCACCCAACCCCTCACTGCTCGCTTTGGAAGCCTTCGTTGCAGCCTTCTTTTCCTTCGAGGAAGACTTCTTCCAGTGTTCCATGGCGTGAGTCAATCGGTGCGCGTACATTAGTGGTCCGTGGCAGCGCCTGGCACACGCTGCACCTGCAGGCGTTGCACCCACCCACCCCAGGGCCCTCCGCACAGACACAGCGGCCACCAGTCAGCGCTCGCGGATGCGCGCTTTGCAGCGTGCTAGCGCTCATACCTGAACACGGACAGCTACAGCAATGGCCCAGAGCTGTGCTGTGTGCAGCGAGCTACCCTGGTCGGCCACCTACGTGTACAGCATACATGGCACCAGCTGGCATCGGTCCAGTGTTTGTGCTGTACAAAGTAGGGATGATGCTGATGATGCTGATGATGATGTTGGGGAACTGGCGATGAGCACGGCATGCTCCTGTGGCCCAATTGACGCTGTGGCGCGTCTGTCTGTTGGGTTCAGGCGGGCTCCCGTTGAGCGCATCCCCAGCCCACGCTGCACTGTCTCCGAGTGCCGTGCTGCTGCTTATCTGCGACACCTTGGACCTGTGCTCCCCGTGCTTTGACCTCAAATATTGACTGATCCAATGTCTCAGGATGGAGCAGACAGCAGAGCACGCCGTAGGTACAAGTACATGACATCAGATACTTGCAGCTCCCAGTCCATGTGGTTCTCGCAGATGTCAACTAGCATGCCGCACGTGTAATTGTACGGTGCTAGCGCTCCGTGAGGACGCCCCAGGGCACAGGACTGTGTACCTGTCTGCAGTGCGCAATGCAGGGAATTTGCTGCAGTACCTGCGACCAGGAAGTCGTCGACGGGGCACTGTATGTGTCCCAATCAAGAGCAGATGCAACTCCTCCCTCCCGCCTGGCACCTTATATCGAAGCTCTCCCTCCAGCCTCTGTCCCCTCCAGCCTCCCCTCGCACGGGCGTTGCCCTGATTACAGCTTCCAGTGAACACTTTGCCGGCCGGCCATGGCGTCGTTGAGCCGCAGGATTCACTGCCCTTGAACCCTTCCTGCCACTTAGATACAAGCTACAAGATACACGAGTCCTACCTTGCCTGTCCTAGTTACGGCTGTCCTGAACAACATTTGAACTCAATTTCTCCCATCTCCAGGGCATCTTTTCTGCTTTTACCTTTGCTGCCATATTTTGACTTTTTGTCAGCGCCCTGCCCGCTGCGCCAGCCCCCGCTCTGCTCGTGTGAAGAAAACAAAGGAAGAGGAAAAGAAGCAACGAGAAGCCGTCGGCTCCCCCCTTCCCTGCGTCGCTACGTGCGTGCTGGCGCCTCTCTTCTCTTGTCTAACCGCCTCGCCATCTACCTGCTCTCGCCTGGCTTGCGATCTCTCTCGCTTACCAGTTCCTTCTCTCCTCTCGCGATAACGCCGCCGATCCTGACGCTCCAGACGGCTGACGTCTTGCCCCTCCAGCAGCGACTCACTAGCAGCCCAAGCCTGGATCTTGCGCCCACCCTGCCATAATCTTTCCGAGCTAGGCCCCAAGCACGGCCTTGCAGGGCGAGAAACGAACTAGAAGCGCCGCTAGACGCTCGCTGCGCTCCACTGCTGCGTCCGCTAGGCCCAGCGCTGCAGCGCCGCAACCAGCACGCACCACAGCAGCCACATCCCGCCACCGGCTGCAGCATCTGACCAGCCCAGAAGCCATCCGGGGCTTCTGTGCTTGTGCTGTCCGGACAGGCCCAGAAAAGGGCCCAGAAAAGCACCTGGAGCACCCAGAGGCTCCCCCTCGGGACCCGCCCGCGACAAGAGCCACCCTTCTTGTGCGACTCCAGAAGTCGCCTTCGACTCTTCTCTGCTTGTTCCGCGACCTGCGGCGCTGTGACTTGCGTCTTTGGACCAACGACACCATTTTTTCCTTTTCTCCTCTCCCACTTGATCCTCGTCCCAAAACCTGTCCAGATACTCACGCCGCCGTGTGAGTGCTGCAGGGAGCACCCTCTCTTCCAGGTCTTCTTCTTCGTCTTCCCTTTTTCAACCCACGATCCGACGTCAGAAACTCCCTCTGATGCTCCTCACTCCGCGTCGCTCCCGACAGCATTGACTCTCTTCGACTCGTTCCTTATTCTCTTTTTCCAAAAAGCTTCCAGGCGCTTCCTTTTTCGAAAGCAAGTGTCCCGTCTCCATCGTCGTCCCGGCCGCCCTGTCGCATCACCAATCAAAACCCACAACCGTACGCCTTCCTTTTGAAATTTCTCTCTCCCTTTCGAATCCGCGCGCGCTTGAGGCCATCCCAGCTCCAGCGTATACTCTCGAGATTCTTCGCACCCTCTTCTCTGCACCTCGAGCTCTGGCTCCGACGCTCCCCGTGCTTCCTTTTACCCTGGATTCCCGACTCGCTTCGCGCTCCATCCTTGACGCTGGCTGCTCCAATTTCGAAAATCCCGAAGCGCTCGCCGATCCAATTGTGCCATCGCCTCGTGTGCCCTTTCGTATAGCCTTGCGCGCGCAGTAATCCTTGCCCGCGTGGCCAACGTGCTCCAGTCGCGAGACTGGTAGCCTCCCGTTGCCCACCATGGACAGCCTTGCCTGCCATATCATCTATGTCAACCGCAGCGTTGGGGAGGCCCGGCTGTTGCGCGCCTTATCCGACGATCTCGCGGCCTCGCCGACCGACGGTTCCCCCGATTGGCAGCACGATCGCGTTCGAGAACTCGTCCAGCCTCTCCTAGACGCTTTTGGCGATGGTCTGTTCCTCTTGCTCTTCTGATTTGTCCCTTCGCTTCCCCTGCTGACTCGTATTACGCAACCCACAGTTCACGTCTGTTCTACCGGCGCCGCTTGCATGGCTAAGCTTATGCAGCTCCATGAGGCCGGTTCGATGATCGATATGACGCCCGCCATTGTTCTTCTAGACACACCCCACGACGAATGGATACCCGAATCATATTCATTACAAAACGCCTCTTCCTCCGATCCCAACCTGGTAAACCGCGACGCCGAGATTCACACGCCTGACGAGAACTTGTACGGCTTGGCGCTGCTTCAGAGGCTCATCACCGAAGCCCACCTGCGAAGCATCTCCAAGCTTGTCGTCCCCATTCCCGTCATCAGCTACCCAGAGTCCCACGAACAAATGACCGACGGCACAGCCGAGCTCTTGTCGACCGCTGCCGGCACTCTAGCCGCCAGCCGCAAGCTCATGAGGAGATGCCTGGACCTTGGTGCGGTCGACGTGATTGTCGCCCCCCTGGGCCCCAAGTGTATCGCAACGCTGGAAATATGCGCTTATAAGGCCCATAGGGATGCTGCTAGGGACCAGCAAGCCATGATGGAGATCACCAAAGGACGGAAGCGCTCCTGGGTCGGCATCAACGACCAGAAGCCCTATGCCTATCTTCGAGAGGCAATGGTCTCTGGGCTGATGAAGGGAATCTGTCGCCTCTCCTCTGAAGACGACCACATCGCCGGCGCGCATATTGCCGTTTCTTCCGAACGCCAGGCTGTCATCACCGAGGCCGTAGGCCGCTGGCATTTCGATGCCCATGAATTTTCCGACGATGAACTGCTAGTCGCAGCTCTGCAGATGTTCCGACACGCATTGACCTCACCGGAACTTGAGAAGTGGCGGATACCAGCAGGTGAGTGTGTAGTTGGAGAACCCCCCCTGGAGGTGCTAAGATCATAAGCAACCACCCCCTCTTTGAAAATGCCTGCATCCGTCCAGCCGCTGGAATTTCCATCTGACCAATAATTTTAGACCAACTCATTAGCTTCCTTGTCGCATGCCGGGCTGCATATAATAGCTTTGTTCCCTATCATAATTTCCGTCACGTGGTGGATGTTCTTCAGGCGACATTCAATTTCCTCGTTCATATTGGATCGTTCCCTCCCTATCCGACGTGGTCTCAACCATCGCCAAAAGTGATCAGGTCGCCAATTGCGGCACTGGTTACCCCCTACGAAGCATTGACTCTTCTCATTACCGCTATTGGCCACGACGTCGGTCATCCTGGAGTTAACAATGGTTTTCTAACAACATTGAATGCTCCACTAGCCCAGCTCTACAATGATCGATCCGTCCTGGAATCCTTCCACTGTGCTGCGTATTCGCAGATCCTCCGCAGATATTGGCCCGCGGTGTTTGAAGACAGGAAGATGCGAGGTCTGATGATCAGCTCCATATTGGCGACAGACATGGGCGTTCATTTTGACTACATGAAAAAGCTGGGCACTCTCAAAGAGAAGTTGGAGGCCGACAGACACATTGATACATGGAACGGTCGCCAACTGGAAGAAACCAAGGTTCTCGCGTGTGCGCTACTTATCAAGTGCGCAGACATTAGCAACGTGGTAAGTAATATACAAATAGAGGGGGAAACGCTCAGAATTAAAACCATCTATAACCCTCTCTATTTTTTTTTAAAAAAAAAACTTTGCTAATTTAGTCACAGGGACGTCGTCACTCGACCGCGCTGAAATGGATGCATATGCTCTCGGAGGAGTTTTCCCGCCAAGCCTCGATGGAAGATGAGCTCGAAATCAGGTCATCCTTAATGGCAGCGCCGAAGAAGGACATTCTTTCCCTCGCCAACGCTCAGCTCGGATTCATGAATATGTTTGCTATACCGCTGTTTCAGGGTGTGGCTGAGATAATGCCAGGCATGGAATACACTGTAGGCGAGCTCCATGGTAACAAAAGACTCTTCGAAATCAAAGTGCAAGAAGAACAGGCAAAAGAATCACAAACGAGGACGAGGACGAGAAGCTCCACTGTTGAAAACGACAACGAGATGAAGAATATCGAGATTTCGCCCGCACCGAGCCCTTCTACGGCCAAATCTGGTCACGATCCTCATACCCCGATTGAACACCACGATGTCAACGGGGTGACTTTTGGCCCCCCTTCTTCCTTTGACGCCGTTCGAGACGACCCATTCTCCTGCCACCGACCCGACGACCCAATAGAGAGCAGAATGGTGTCACCAAAACACCGGACAAGTGATACTCCCGAAGGAAGCTTATCTACCGGCTATCATGCCGATTGGACTTCGCAAGCCGCGAGCACGGCCACCGGCAAAATGACGCTATCACCGAGCACGCAGGGCACCAGCATAGTTAGCAACGAGGCCGGAGACCGCAACCTAGGCGTTCCTGCGTATAACATGTCGCCGCTTAGCCTTAAGGGATCTCCGACATCACCACGCCGGGACCGTGATCAAGAACGGGATCGAGATGCCTCGCAAGCGGATGAAGATTCGCCCTTTGGAGGCAGTATTGGTAGAGCTGAAGGCAAGGCGCTTAAGAAGAGACCAAGCAGGTTTAGGATGAAGGACTTTCCCTTCTTTAAGAGGAGCAAAGGATCGAGCCCCCCCTTTCCCACCGCGGACACGTCAGGATGAGAAGATGCCCGCTACCAGTACAATCACTGCAGCAAGCTGCAAGCAAACTTTAAAGTCACTCTTGAGAAAACAAAAGACAGAAAAACAGCAAAAATCTTTGCGGCAAAGGAGCAGTATGTACCAATACTACGCGAAATGAAACCTCCGCGACATGGCTACGATTATGGCCCTATGATTTACGAATGCGATTTGTGCGAACAACAGCCCTTTTTTATGCTGGGTCACGGCCTTTCTCACGGATCGCGGGAACAATTCGGTTTCACGGCGTTGGATCCTTCAATTCGGCCATATCTTGTCAATTTCACGTTGCGTGCTATGACGCTTTTTGAACGGATCTACCGGAAAATAAAGAAGGGTTTCGAAAAAGCAATAAGAAAATGAGAGAAACAAGAAAAACAACAACAACCAATCTCATTCAGGTTCGCACCTGGATAGAACACATATACATATATACCTGTATACCTAACACATTTTATATATACTTGGACGGGAAGGGAAATGGCGATTAGTATATACCCTTGGGACTGGGTGTCGCGGCTTTGACTTTTCTTTCCTTGCGTCACACTATTACACTACTCTCATTAACCTTTCCTTTTCTTCACCTCCTTTCTTCTTCTTTTTTTTTTTATTTCTCTTCTTTAGGGCTCCGGGTTTATCACGGTGTATTAAGTCATGTATGAACAGGAAGGAGAAGATGAGACAACCGGAGAGGGCGTTAAAACGGCTAGGATGCATAGGACACACTAGAGAAAGGCTGCAAGGTTCGAGAGGGTAAATGGGCGAGCTCATGGTAACCAGGCGGGCAAAAGACACTGCAACGTGTTTTTGGAAGCCTCAAAGTGCAACAGGCAGTTGTTTTTGGTGCATAGCCTTTGAGTTGAATACAGGTTACCCCGACGAAAACAAAATAAAGCGGGCATTTCAAGCTAATTTCTTTTACTGTTCCGACGTGCCAAAGGACTTGTCGTGTAATTTTTCGAGTGGAGAAGTATATGATGTGGTTGCCTTGAGTTGTATGTCTTTTTGTCTTGTATGGGTGATTTGATATGCCTTGAATACCGATTCAGTTTTGAGCAGGAAGGCAATCTGTTTCTTTTGGTGATTTTTCCTCATCTCGCAGTGCGAATACCAGGCAGGTCGCCACTGTCCCCCCCCCCCCCCCCCCCCCCCCCCCCCCTTTTTTTTTTTATCTTTTTCTTTGGGGTAGCGTCTAGTTTATATCTTATAGTATTTATGACTTTAACGCGTGCTTGTACTTGACGTAAAGAAGGGGGGCAACGAGGAGTTGCAACGATATCCTGGGATATTTGTTTACTCAGTAACGGCCTTCTATCTGTTTCTCACATTTAATTGGCGGTGGGATAAGTAGATGGACGGATTATGTAGGTTGTGGTAAAGCTGCTGGTCTATCGATATTTAAGACTTGTCCGCTATGTGCTGTTATGTTTCCTCTCTTAAAGAGAGAGCTTGGAGAGCCAATCAAAAAGCATACCTCATCAAGCATTCTGGATTTACTTGTTTGTGGCCTACTGGATTGTTGGAATCCAATGATCATTCTTTTTGCTTGACACTCCCGTTCGATGACTTAAAGGCGTATGGTTGGTCGATTCTGAATTCAAGCCGAGATTTGTTAAAGCAGCTCATATCAATTGAATTCTTTTCTAATGTTGAGCTTTCCAACATTCATACTTTGGTAAGATTGGATTATAAAGAACGTTTTGTCTGAAACTGAGAGTTTAAAAAAAAGAGTATATAATGGCAAAGTTGCAGAAGAACCTTGATTTCAGAGAAAGTCCTGGTAGGATCTTTTGGAGTGAGAAAAAATTGCCATATCTGGATCACTAGGGTTGAAAGATTGAGAGTTCTTGCTTCCGTGTTTTGGAGATGTTGCTCATAGCGCAAATCTGTCTGAGCATCGTCCTATATCGGCGCTTCTTCTCCTTTGCCGACTTCGGGCTTCTCCTGTTTCATTTTTGATGGGTATCATATCGGACAATATGTTAGCTGCTTTGCTATTTATCCACTATTGGCACGCACACACATGCACCTTTTCGCTTGGCAGTCTCGGCCAGTCGGGCAGCTAACGCAACAATACAAGACATTTCCTACATGTACCTACCTAGGTTTTATCTACGCCCAAATGAAATGCCCAGATGTCATTATCATCCATTTTCTGCGCTCCATCCTTTGCATACCTTTTCTTTTTTTTTGGTAGTTTTTTGTGAGGCAGACAATCAATTCTCCCAAGCGTTTCAAGTCCCATCGCATCTGTAGCAGTTGAAGCGGCTTCTGTTTGTCGTAGTAGAAGGTACTAGAGGTAGATTAAGCGGTTAAGTAAGTGAGAATTCACATCTGATTAATCATTGGCCAATCTTTGATTTGCCGCTATCCGATCATTACAAACTCCTTTTTTTCATTCGGCCCTTAGCCGATTTTTGCTGTACCGTTATCCGATCATTACAACCTCATTGCATTCATCTAATCCTAAGCCGACCAACAATATATTGTCATCCAAGACCACATATATAGTCTCGTAAGATTTGTCGCGACGTGGTCCTATCGTTCAAAGCCACGCCGGAAATCAACACTTGCAGATGCGTAACGTGTAAGTACCCAATGGATGAATTGCTGACGGTCTTATTTACATGTGATTCGTATATTGAGAGTAATAAGAGCCGTAAAAAAGTCAGTTTGAAAATATAGCTGTCTAGTTCTTCGGGTATAAAAGAGTCTGCTTCTTTCTCACCAGAATGATCTCCTCAAGATAATCTTAGCTAGATATTCAAACTACACTTTTCCCACCTTCCTTAGATCTTTTTCTCTACAAGAAAAACAAAGGCTCTCTCGAAATATTACTATGGGGTCTTCAGGCGGCAACTTGGATCCGAACAACCGCGACTTTGAGTTCGCGAGTCGCGGGTTGGTAGCAGCCTTGAAAGATCCGCTCATCTATGGAGACAAGTCGAATGAAGTTGTCTGGGATGCTCAAGCCTATAACTTCCTCGAAGCAGATTGTGCTCCAACTGCCAATCCGTCCTTATGGAGACAGGGCCAACTCTGCAGCGCAACGGCTGGTCTGTATTTTGTTACTGAGGGAGTCTATCAAGTGCGCGGCCTCGATCTAGCCAACATGAGCATTGTTCAGATTCCAAGCACTCATGAGTTCATTATCATCGACTGCTTAACCTGTCCTGAGACCGCACGCAGAGCCATTGAGCAATACCAGGACTATTATGAAGAACAAAGGGGTCAAAAACCGCAGGTTCGCGCTCTTCTTTACACTCATTGCCACGTAGACCATTTTGGCGGCGCACAGGCCGTTTTGGAGTTTGCAAACGACCAAAAGCTGCGGATAATTGGTCCGGATGGCTTTCTTGAACATGCAGTCAGCGAAAACATATACGCGGGAGCAGCAATGTCACGTCGATCCATTTACATGTACGGGGAAGCTTTGCCCAAGTCTCCTACTGGCCAGATCGGTTGTGGCCTTGGACAAGCCGTGGCCTTGGGGAAAAGTTCATTAGTGGCGCCAAATCAGAGCATCACAGGAGATGGTGTTCTCAGTCCAGGCATTGATGGCCTCGAGATCATCTGCCAGCTGACGCCGGGAACAGAAGCACCCGCAGAAGTGAACTTCTTCTTCCCACGGTACTCTGCTCTCTGTATGGCGGAGAACGCAACGCATACGCTGCACAATATCCAAACGCTACGAGGTGCGCCGGTCCGTGATGCTCGTCTTTGGTCGCGGTATCTCGACGAGTCCATCACCCTGTTTGGCGAGAAAACTGAAGTGGTATTCTCCAGTCACCATTGGCCCACCTGGAAAGAAGGGGAAGATGACTTGGTTGTCAACTTTCTATCAGAACAGCGTGATTTCTATGGTTACCTTCATAATGAAACACTTCGACTCCTTAATAATGGGAGTACTCCTGTGGAAATTGCGGAAGAGATTCAAACGCCTCCAAAAATAAGCCTGCGAACGAACCTCCACGGTTATTATGGCTCTGTTAGCCATAACGTCAAAGCAATTTACGATAAGTATATGGGTTGGTTTGATGGTAACCCAGCAAACTTGTGGCCGCTTCCTCCCAGTGATGAGGCAACTGAATATGTTAAGTGTATGGGAGGAAGTAAGAATGTTCTTAAGCTGGCCCAACAATACCGGGATAGCCAAAACTTGCGATTCGCTGCAACCCTTTTAAACAAGGTCATTTTTGCAAACTCTGCCAATAAGGAAGATGCAAAGGCACAAGAAGACGCAAAGGTACAAAAAGATGCAAAGGCACAATTGGCAGAGATCTATCAAACACTGGGATATGGCGCAGAAAATGGGACTTGGCGTAATATATATCTCGTTGGGGCTCTTGAACTGCAAAAGGGACCTCATCCGGCGATTGGGACACTGGATCTTCAGGCTTTGATGCCTTTGGACTTGGATGAGCTGTTTGACACAGTTGCCATTCGTGTGGAGGGTCCAAAGGCATTCCTTCACGATAAGGTCACCATTGATTTCATGGTGGAAGATATGCCACAAGCATCAGGCACGGCTAATGCCGGGTGGCATTTGCGGCTCAGCAATGGTGCTGTGACTGGACACGGCGTTCCATACGTGTCTCCTTCAAAGCCACGGGACGACCAAGTTGGTCTCACGGTCTGGGCTGATCACAAGTCTCTTGTGACGATAGTTGCAAGCGCGGCTGCTGGCGAACCCTCCAAGCTTGATAAGTTTCACACGGTTGGAAATGTTGGAAACTGGGATGCAATTACATCTTTCGTTCAAGTTCCCAACCCTGCATTTAACATTGTCACTCCTTGATTTGTAAACTTGTTCTGACTGCAGATTTATCTTTATCTCTCTCGTTGGCACTAGCTAGCATTCCTTACACAGATATTAGGTCATAAGATCTATATGAAATGCTCTTACATAAATTAATTGTGCCTTAATCTTTACTTGGTGTGGTGATGGATTAAAAGATGTAGAGTTAGATGTTATTAACATGAGCGTGGTTTGCTGTTTTAAAAAGACTGAAATCGACTGGAAGCACATGGCGGCCGTTGGCGTACTGTATCAAAAAAAGCTAATGCGCACCGTTTTCTGCCGCAACTGCTGCTATAAGCTGTTGTAAAGTTCAATGGCACCCCTTCTAATTGGTGTTACGTCTGCTGGTAAAAGTAAATCAATACATAGGTATCTTCAAGAAGTTGTGTGCTTATCGGCCCAACAATCAGCTACGTTTGGCGGACGCTCAGTAAAAAAAAACCTAGTCCTCGTCCTCAGACCCTTCATCATCGTCTTCATCGCCATCTTCATCGTCATCTTCATCGTCATCCGCGTCAAACGCAAATGAAACATCGCCAAAATCCTCGTGATCCAGCTCGTCACTATCCTTGAGGATATCTGTGATAGATCCGTCGACTACGTCAGCCACCCAGTCTTCGCTCTTCGCATCCGGCTTATCAGCAGAGAAATCCGCTGGCCCCGACTTGAGCTTTGTGGTGATTGCAGGCCCCCGCGAGAGATAGGGCCGTTGCAGGCACATGTACCTCACGGCGACTACGGATAGCTTTGAGAGCTTGGCATCGCCGTGCTGGCCTTCTTTGGACTCACGGGACGCCTCGATGTTGACAGAGACATCCTGGAGTGCGGCAGCCGGATCGATGTTGGCCTTGGACGTGTGAGAGGCTTGGGCGCCGTCGCTGGTGTCCGCCGTGCGTGCCATGATGAAGCCCACGATCAGCCAGACGCGGGAGCCGCCGCGCGCCAGCCATGTTTGTAGCTTTTCCTTGACTTTGGCGTCGCGACGGACCTGGTCGATGGCGTCGTCGGAAACAAAGAAGTGGTATGTCACCGTCCCGGCTTTCACCTCTCGATCCCCAGTTCTGGTTGCTTCCTCCTCGAACCCGAAAATCTTCTGAGCCGTCAACTTCAGCTTCAGCGATTTGGACTTGGACACGGCCTCGCCAAGTTTGTCAAAAGCGTGGCTGTTGGATGCAAGCACCGCCGCGTTCTCTGATGTTCGCGCGATGGTCACATAGTTGCGGCCCGGCTCTCTATAGTCGAGGACGACGCGCCCCAGGATGCTGTTGACAAAGGCCTGCTCATCTTCTCCTGTGGGGATCTGGACATAGTCGAGATGATGAAGGAGGTAAAACCGCTTCATGATTGTAGGAAGCTATCCGTGAAAATGCAGCCTTGCAATGTGCTACTGGATATTCACTCGTTGTGTTCTATATGCACTGACAGACTGCGCCAAAGGCAGGTTGTTATTTATCAGCCAGTGATTCTGCCAGGCGAAAATATTCCTATTACCAGCACGATTCATCGTATCTGCAAGTGACAGTGACTGCTGCTGGCCTTTGGACAATCTCGTCCAATCATAGCGTTGGCGCCTTAATATCATGCAGTTTTCAGCTCGACAAGGGTTGCGGCATTTACCCCAGAATAGCAAGAACAGATTAAGATTTTACATGCGTATTAAGAATGTACATATACGACCGAAGATACAAACTGACGTGTCACCCATTTCTATCCACCAGCCTTGTCGCAGCAGCTGCAGAGCTGAGCCAATGCTAAGACGCCACGAACAGGATCGCGGGGACGAGTTACGCTCCATTAGATTTTCAAGGCGAGAGCAATGGTTCAGAGTTGACGCGCGTGCTGGGCAGATGCTTATATCTCCAGAACGACTAGAAATGTAATGGCGTCTACTCATCTCCAGCTTTACTTGGGCTCGCTCTTCCACGGCTCGCTCAGTTCACGCCGACTTCAGCATCCGTTCAATGAGCCGACCTTGCTACACCCGACAAGCGGTCGAATTGCTACTACGCAGTGACTATGGACCTCCTTCGGATCGCTGTGGCTCAAACGCCAAATGATGCAGTACTTCACCCCGAGTATAACTGTATAATCCTGCATCTCTTATACTAACAGGCTGAAGGACAAACAGAGCGGGGGCTGCCATCTGAAAGTCCAGTATGGCTCCATTGAAGCAATGTCCGAGATCACGGCCGATGCCGTGCAAGAGCTGCTTCAGATGAACAAGTCCATTAAATGGTACATGGAAGAGTTTGTAATTCATCTTCCGTTCCAAGAGCCAAGGGCCCAGGAAGTCTCTGCAAGCCTGGCAAGATATGCGGCATTGTTAATCGAGGCGCTGCACTTGGACTTGGGTGCCCCGAATTGCAACACTTTGCACATCGTCATCGAGATCTTAGAAGATGCTATAACTCTCCCAGAAGACTGCACTGAAATTGGTGCTTTGCGATGGGAGGTTCTCCAGAACGTGGATCTATGGCCCGGTGAGGCCAAACCCGCGAGCGTCTCTGTAGTGCGCCTCTTGGGAGTCCCAGCGAAAGAAGTTCCTGCAGTTTCGACTGACAAACCTGATTCGACATCGACCTTCAACATACTCGCACTGACGGCGCGCCCACGTTCTGTCGACGACATACCGCATAGGCTCATCACCAAATCCATATACGATGTTGTCGACAAAGCCAACGCAAAGGTAGACGCCTGCGACGGATCAACAGCTGAACGCCGCACAACGCTCACCATTGTGCGACCAGGTTCGCTAGACGCATTGAAGCGGGAACTAAACAAAACTAAGCGATACGATGTCGTTCACCTCGACTTACATGGCATAGTCGAGCACAACAAGTATGTTCTTGCACTGGTATTCTGCTTCTTGTCTGTTTCAATGCTGACTGCCCAAGGGCATATGCTTTATTCATCAACGAGATCCAACGTGACGCCCACATGGTCTCAGCAGAAGATCTCGGTTCGCTTCTAAGCAGTCACGGGATCCATACTGTGATCCTCAATGCGTGTCAGTCCGCTGTCGAAGGCGAAGGCCCCGCCGCCAACCTTGCCAAAGCTCTGATCCAACACGGCATCCAGACTGCCATCGCCATGGCCTACAAGGTTTTGGATGTCACCGCAAATCTTTTCGTCTGTAGCCTCTACGATCAGCTGCTGCGATTCAGCCAGTCTCCTCTCCTTGCTGTCCAGGCCGCGAGGCAATGCCTCATGAATAAGCGCACGAAAAAGACCAGCTACTTGACCGAGGTCCCTCTTGATGACTATCTCGTGCCTTCAGTGTACATTCGAGACGCTGACGCCAATTATGTCACGAGTGGGCTGAGTTTTTCAAATCTCGAGATGTTGAGGGCGAATCCACCCGAGCTACCTCCAGAAAGGTCAGTCGACATCGATGTAAATCTGGTAGGGAGAGAGGGAGACCTTTTGATGCTTGAGATGGATCTCATGTTGGAGTCTTGCGTCACAGCTATTGAGGGGCCTCCGGGCGTTGGAAAGTCAGCTTTGATCAACAGTGCAACCAAGTGGTGGACGTCGACGGCTTTCATCGATAGAGTCGTCAGAGTTGGCTTTGAAGACTTGCAGTCTCCTGAATGTCTGATCAAATTACTGAACCGAGAGTTTGGTACGGATTTGACAGATTCAGACATGCAGCTGGAAGATGCCAAAGCCAGAGGACGACTCATCCGGACAAAAATAAAGAAGGTGTTGGCACCGACGGAATCGAAGCGGAGAGGAGGCGCAAGAGGAAACCTCCCAAAGACAACCAAGGCGAAGCGCGAAACGACGCGAAAGAGCAAATTCTCAATGCGGGACTCCAAACTCCTCGTCATCTTTGACGGGGTCGAAGCCTGTGGCCCTCGCAAACCATCTGAGCCTGTCCTGGAACTGATGGGCTATTTCTTGGCCGTCTTTCAGGACGCTCAGGTCAGTCTCTCCGCGTCAGATATGGACCCAGCGTCCCAAGAGCCAACAGCCCCCAGTCCCTACAAGAGCTTTGTAGTAGTCACCACGAGACGTATGCCCGAGATTGCCGTCTTAAACCCACCAGCGACAGAGTCCACAGGAACAATAATAAATTCACAACAAGCTCAAAGAGCGGTGCGCATGCTGGCACCCCTGGACGAGGACAGGGCCTTGCTGCTTACTAGATACATACTCGAGAAAACCAACCGACATCCAGATGTCAAAGACTGGGAGGGTCTCCTTGTCCGGGGACAGCTGGGCAAGCTCGCTCAGGGAAATCCCCTAGCCCTCAAGATGCTGTTGGGCGCGTTCAATCCCCAAAATCACAATCTTGTCGAGTTCGTGCAGGCTCTGTTACGTGGAGACAGGATATATCTCGGTAGCAGTTCGTCGGAGACGAATCATGACGTTTCAGCCGCACTTCCAGACTTGGCACAAGCCATGGACGACATCCGACGTCTTCTTCATTCTGTCGAACAATCTTCGCTGGCGATTCAGGCATTGTACCCTTTCTGGGCTCCTTTCCGGCTCCAAACAATACAAGACTACATCTCGTTTATTGACCTTGAGTCTCAAAAGGAGAAGCAAAAGTCGATTAATCGTTGCGCAGCATTCGGGGACCAAGAGCTGGAGCTTCTTTTCAGGAAAACTCAGGAGCTTCCTGGCTCTAACAGGGATGTCGCAATGACGATCCTACAGCCTTTCATCGACGAGGGCTTTGTTGTCGTGGGAAAAGTTGTCGACAAGCAGGGCAAATCCGAAAGCGACTACATCACGCTGCATCCACTGATCCCGTTCCTCTTACGAGACGAGAGTCGCAAGGCCGATGATGCATACAGAGTGGCGCGCGACACAGCGCACAACGTGATGCCCAAGTTCTTTCGTTACCGGATCAAGTCGTGGCCGAAGCATGCCGCGTACTGGAAGAAGGCGTGGGACGGTCCCCGCGAGACACTGCGATGGGAATTTTTCGACTTTCTGGGCGCGACGTACCGGGTCCTCGACATGCGGTCAAGCATCCTCACCATCACCGTCCTCGTAGACTTGGCGCATGTAACCAACAAGGGTCTGTTCTGGGATGCTGGACGACGACCGCTCATGGCAGGCTTTTGGCGGACGGCCACCGATAGCTTGCACCAAGACGGGCTTGACATCCACGAAGCGCCTAACCGGCCAGACTCTTTGCCCCTCGCCGACTCGTTGCAGCGAATCATGAGCAGTACGAGAGGTAGTCGCGGCGGGATCGGTGGACGATTTATGGCCGAGATGCAGGCCAAGTTCCTGCGCATGCAACACATACTGTCGGCTGAGCTGGCGGAGATGGCCTTTTGCCTGTCGTTGGTTGACTACAACACGCGCCAGGATGAAGAAGCCGCGCGCAAGTGGTTTAAGCGGCTGAAGCAGACGTATCTGCATCGCACCAAGGTCCCTATAGTAGACGCTCAGATACGGCTCATGTTTGATGACATGCTGAAGATCATGGAGGCCTCCTTCGCCGCACCGAATCCGACTCAAAACTTTAGCGACGAGCAGATGGCAGCCAAGGCGGATGCCCGCAAGACAGTCTACAAGAATCTAGCACGAATGGGGTTCGATACCAGCGGATACGACGCTGGGGCATGGAAGGCAGCAGCGCTGAGGGACGAGGATGGCGATAACAACGACAATAACGACAATGACGACGGCGACAGCCATGGAATGTTGGGACTGGGAAACTCCCTCATAGGACGCGACGAGGGTGTCTTTGTGGCGATACTCCTCGCTCGGCGGCAAATGGAAGCACAGCCAGCCAACATTGCCGAGGCAAGAAGGATTCTCTACAAGGCCTTTAGTAACGATCTCGAGGTTGGCGAGAGCCCTGCCAACGCCGCCTACATCCACCGAACTCTCTCCGAGATTGTCGAGGAGAAAGCAGCGAGACAGGCATCGGAGCAAGCGACGGAGACTGTCAAGGACGAAGAAAACCAACGAGACTATTGGCGCCGAGCGCTGTATCATTGGGAACAAGCCTTGCAAGTGGAAAGCAATGCTGGCTTTGAGAAGTCGGGCGACCAAGTTCGAAAAGAGACGGAGAGAACAATGATGCTGAAGAGAGAGGTAGACGATATTGAGAATGCGTTGAAAGCTGGGTCCCAGATTCCTGCTGATTCCCAGATGCCTGCCGTTTCTCATGTGCCTACTGATTCTCAGGTTTCTACGGATCTCCAGATGCCTGCTGAGTCTCAAGTTCCCACTGATCCTTCTTCCTCAAAACGCGATAAGAAAAAGTCATGGAACCCCTGGAAGTCCTGGAAAGCCTCGAGAGCAGAGAAAAAGGCACAAAAAGCCGCCATAGTAGGCCAAGCCTCGCAGGACGCCAAGGGGGCTATACACAATGGAAAAGCTGGCGAGAAGAAGGGTAGTATGAAGGCTGTGGCCAAGGCTAGTAAGCGTGCCAAGGCCGGAGGACGTGTTCGAGCCGAAGTCGAACCCAACATGATGCAGCTCAGAATGATGGCTCTCGGACCTCTGGAGAGGCGAAAGGTCGAGCCGGGGCCCGGAGCCGGGCCAGTAAATCCCAAAACAGGCAAATCCCGCCGGTCGCGACAATGGATGAGCGAAGAGGAAATGGCTGATGCAAAGGAGCAGTTTTCTCTCATCTCGAAGAACGGCGAATACATCACTCCCGAGGACATGAGAGCACTCTTCCGAAGCTTTGATCAAACAAAGAGCGACCAAGAGATTCAGGACATGATTGAAGAAGTGGATACGACCGGCAGAGGCGTCGTGGACTTTGAAGATTTCCTGACCATGGAAAAGCCAGACCAGGTACCGGACACGCAGCAAGAGCTGCGAGAAGCCTTTGATGTATTCGACAGGAACAAGGATGGCTTCATCACCAAAGACGAACTGTCTCATCGAATGCGGTTGCTTGGCGAGAAGTTGACAGAGGAAGAGGTTGATGAGATGATACGAGAAGCTGACATAGACGGGGATGGGAAGATTAACTACCAGGAATTCGTGCTGATGATGCGCAGGGGAAGTTGAATGATGGTGTTGTGTGTAGACTGAGTACTACATAGATGATTGAGTATGTTATGATAGCCATAAGATGCTCTTTCGAAAACTAGAACAAGTCATAAGAGATGACGATTTATACTCTGTTTCTAATGCCTTTTTCTTTAAACCATTTCTCAAGTCAAGTTTAACCTTAAAAGTTATGGCTGTTCTGGCTGACTCTGACAAAGTAGTCTACCTCAATTTCTGTGTTGCTTTGTTGCCTCGTACTTAAACTATCTGCGTAACAATAGCCATCGTTTATATATTGTTGAATTCCAATACTGTCTGTTCCCTTATAGGTTTACGTGTGCGCGACTGGTCGTTTTCATAGCTTCCAGCCCCGCCTCTTACGAGTTGTGCATCGTCGGTGCAGTGGCCACTAAACAGTTCACAACGTAACGATTAAAACACTAAAAATGGCTGCTACCACATAGTGTTTACGTTAGTCTTGCACAGCAACGAACAATGACAGAAGTGTTATGGTTAGCTACTGCGGTCAGACAACATGAACTTCGCATTCGGACATCACATATTGTATCGTTGTGTGTATATATCCTCCTTAGTATTCCGAATGAGTCATTTCTCCATCAGCTAGCATAGGGCCATTGAAATGGCTTCCTCTTGGAGTTTCTTAAACTGCATTTGGCGCCTCGATCACAAGTATGAAGAACATTACCCAACTGTCTAACCTCGTAGCATTCATGTAAAACACTTTGCGCTTCTGCCTCCACCCCTGTAGACGCCCGTATTACCTAGTTCAAGAGAGTAAACATTCTACTACAAACTACGTAGCCTACCTCAAAATCCGCTCGCTAGAGATATATATACTGCCAAGTCGCTGACTGCATGATTCCGGTTTAATTTTTGGTTAGAAAGGCAAGTTTTGTTACATCTTTCTCTTTATCGCTCGCATTGCGGGCGCAAGGCGAGCCGCCGCTGATACTTTTGCCTCTCTCTCTCTTTTTCCCCCTTCTTCTTTTCGATAATTGAGTTTATTTTTATAACATGGCAGCTTATCATGAACGCTGTGCATGTTTCGTTGCTGGTATGAAAACGGGGCGGGATCAATGTGGAGTAGAAGCGGTGTCTCGGGACAACTAACTATTTGCGTTGTCAACGCCTATTCTTCCCTTGTACTAACCGTGATTAGGAATCTGCAGAAAAGGCAAAAAAAGAGATCTTCGGGGACGGGGTAAAACGACTAATTTAGCAAATGCATGACTAGTTTTCGTCACATGTAGTTTTTTTTATTTTGCTTCTAAAATAGCAAAAGAGGAGGGGGGGCCGAGGCATCTGTGGTGGATGGGCCGTGTAAGTGCGTGTATGTAAGTATAGCTCGAGGGGGAAAGGAATGGCTTGGTATTGTAGCCAGCTGCTTGGCTTCCTAGCTAGGAGGTATGTAGGTATTTCTAGGAAGGGAAATGGAGTACCAATGCATTGCTTGACTCAGCGCAATGTAGTATCGATATCGATAATGGTGCTACTTTACCATCGGAATTGTATCGATCAAGTAGCATTGAGAATGTGGGGGTTTCTTGGAATTTTCCAAGTACAGCAACCGAGCCTCCCGCTTGTCTCCATTGCCACTTATAAATTAACTCAAACTGTGAGAAGGAATGATATACGTAAAACGGCATTTCCCTCTTTCTGATAAAAGTAGGCTGTTTGATATATACCGATATACACGAGCGATGAATAGGGCCGTCCATGTACCCTGCCGTTATAGGCATAACAAGCCAGCCACATCCGATCAACTCGGTTCGCCTCCCCGCACTCGCAAGGCCCCCAAGTCTGAAATAGAGAGCAGCTAAAAAAGCCCCGGACAACTACTAGCAAGTAGCTCATCATCTGTTTGCATTAGAAACACCGCTACTGTTAAATAGCCGTCCGTTGCCGCCAATTGCCCTCGTTTCGTTCCCCGCTTCACTGGCAGTGAGGCGTTTCTCGGCTCCGAAGCTCTGACTGTGCTTCTTAAAAGATCCAATTCTCTTTATTCTCTTCAAATCATTTTTTTCTTGGAGTGCCCACACTAGTATTCCGCAACAAATCTCACCCGTTTTGTGATTACAATACATAAGCTTTTGGATCTCGATAAGCTTGTTATGCGGTGGAGACGTTAAGCTCTTTTTGCTCGTGGCCAACGACCAACTACAAGCGTGCGTGTGCGCGCGCGAGTTCAAAGAGAGAGGGAGAGGCAGCTTCTTCGTTGGAAACTACGAAAAGCTCCGAGTTTTCTCTCAATTGATGCCGCTGTGCTACCACACAGAGGAAAGAAAATCTACTAAAAAGATCTTTTCCATCAATTTGTCTTTCGCTCCTTTGTTAGTGCAACGCGAGTGTACAAAGCCACCCATACATAGCAAACTCCACGGCAAATTGTTTGCTATCAATTCACATGTACGACACTCGGGCTTTCTTTCAAATCGCCTCATCCATTAAATCAAAATCTAAGAAATGCATATTAAGACTGACAATATGGCAGACAGAATATCTTTGGTCCATTATCTGATACATCATCTTCTCTGACAGCTACCAAATACCAACTATCCCCAATAATCAACCATGGCTGAACCACTCATGAAGGCACCTATGCCACTCACACTCCCCCCGCCACCACCCGCCGACTTCATGACCCCCGATCAATGGGAGACGCTCTGGGCTATCCTCGATGGCGTCATGCCGTCCTACGCGCCTGCATCTGCCATCACGGACAAGAACACGCAGATTGCCATCCCGGACGACGAATTCAACGGCATCATAGACAAGGTTCGCAGCTCACTGGATGGTGCTCCAAGCAGAGAGGACATTGCAGAGTTTCTCGCCTTCCGGCCGTCTGCGCATCCCGCGTTCCGCGAGGACTGTATACGGGCCTTGGGCGTATCGCCAGCGAGGGCTAAGCTTGCTGGAGTCCTTGGAACACTAGGGTGAGTGTTGGTTCCTCTATATTCTATACTGCTCTCTTTAAGAGAGATGAAAACTGACCTTTCATATGAAAATAAAGAACATACGCCGGAAGCCTGCTACTAACAGGCTACTGGAGCCCCATCGCCCAACAACCCACAAGCACCCGCGAAGCCATCTTCAAATCATGGACCACCTCTCGCTTCGCGACATTCCGAGGTCTCGCAAAGTCCATGGTCGCCCTGGCCGGCAAAGCAAACAGCATCACTAACCCCCACCTCCGTAAAATCTCAGGATATCCCGACGTCCCCAAAGACTGGAAGCCCGCGGAAGGGTACGATTTTGTATTCCTGCAGGTGCCTCCCGCCGCTGCCGGTAAGGAGGACGACGTACACGAAATCACCACCGACGTAGTCATCGTCGGTTCGGGCCCCGGGGGTGGCGTCTGCGCCAAGAACCTCGCCGAGGCAGGACACGAGGTCCTCGTCGTCGACAAGGGATATCACTTCCACCCTACGTATCTCCCCATGCCACAGAGCGCCGGGCTCGAGTATCTGTTCGACCATGGCGGCGCCTATGTGAGCGAGGACGCAAGCATCTCCATGTTATCGGGCAGCTGCTGGGGTGGCGGCGGGTCAGTCAACTGGAGCGTCTGCTTCAAGCTCCAAGACTACGTGCGCAAGGAATGGGCCGACGAGGGCCTCCCGCTCTTCACGTCGCCCGAGTTCGATGAGTGCATTGACCGCGTGTGGGATTTCATTGGCGCCGGGTCCAAGGCCATCCGCCACAACTTCGGCAACAGCAAGCTGATGGAGGGATGTAAGAAGCTGGGCTGGCAGACGGGCGTCGCTGATCAGAACACCGCCAACAAGGAGCATTACTGCGGCCATTGCCATTTGGGCTGTGGCCTGGGAGAGAAAAGGGGGCCGGCACAGGCCTGGCTGCCCGCTGCAGCCGAAGCCGGCGCCGATTTCATGGAGGGCTTCACTGTCGAAAAAGTCCTCTTTGATGAGGATGGAGTGACAGCAACGGGAGTCCAGGGTACGTGGCTAAGTAGAGACGAGGAAGGTGAACTTCACAGGGGCGTCGGAGATCGGACGCAGAGGAAGGTTGTCATCAAGGCAAAGAAAGTCATCCTGTCCGCTGGATCTTTCTGGAGCCCTGTCATCCTGATGAAGAGTGGTGTTGAGGTAAGTTTGTGCCTATTTGACATACGGCTGATTGTTCGCTGACACAAGTTTACCTCTTATTCTTGTAGAATCCACAACTTGGCCGTAATCTTCACCTCCATCCCGTCAACTTTTTGATGGTTGTAAATCGAGAAGTGATTCGACCATGGGAAGGCGGCATCATCACAAGCTGGAGTGGTGAATTTGAAAACCTCGATGGCAAAGGCCACGGGGTCAAGCTGGAGACGTTATGCATGGTGGTAAGTACTATCAAGTAGGGGGAGCCGAGCAAAAAGTTGCTGCTGCGATGCTCGTTCCAAGATTGGATTTTGCTAACTGCAAGGGGTCCGGCCATGCCATCCAGCCATACATGGCGTTTTCACTACAAAATTGGAGCAGTGGCCTTGATTCCAAGCTCTTCAACATGAGATATCGGCACATAAACAACTTCATCTCACTGGCCCGTGATCGAGACTCTGGCCGAGTATTTGTCGACCCCCAGACGGGTGAGCCGCGAATTGACTACACGCCATCTGATTTCGACTGCGAGAACGCTCTGGAGGGAATCATTGGTCTCGCCAAGGTTGCCTACGTCGGTGGTGCGACAGAGATTCGAGCGCACATTTACGGCCTGCCGTCGTTTTACCCCAACGCCACCGAGCAAGCAAAACACATTCAAGACAAAGATCCCGAGTTCACAGATGCTGCTTTTGGCAAATGGTTACAGCGCTTGCGCACTTTGGGCAACAAACCGCCCGTGTCTGGCTTCGGGTCGGCGCACCAGATGGGATCCTGCCGAATGAGCGCCAGCAGCGAGTCAGGCGTGGTTGATGAGAGGGGAAGCGTCTGGGGTAAGAAGAACCTGTATGTTGCAGACTCTAGCGTGTTCCCAAGCGCGAGCGGCGTCAACCCCATGGTCACGGTCATGTCTATTGCAGACTGGATTTCACGGGGTGTCTCTAAAGAGCTGTAGGGGAAAGATAAGGAGCCCACGCCTTGGCCTGTGATACTCATTGGATGAATTGGATAATCTCGTTGTCGTTTCAAGTAGTAAGAACAAAAGTGATTGGATGGAAACATCTTCTGGTTTCACATTTTGACCTATAAGAATCGAGGCTCAAGCGCTCTCGGCAGGCCGGGAACGCACAGGGAAAGGATTCGGGGTGCCGGATTTGATAGCCTGCCTTGGTAATCGAAGAATGGAAAGCCACTCATACATTTGACCTAGACCTCAACGGTGGGCTTTGTCTTCTTGCCTTTGCTAAGGCCAGATCGACTTGCCAGGGACCGACGTGCAGAGATTAGGCCGACGACCCTGTTGCTTCAAGCCAATACGCCAGGCACGCCCAAGACGGGCCGGGCCTGTAGCACTTGGGCACAAATGAGTCAGGAGCAAGGCCTTATTGCTACTGTTGCAAGGTATTGGCCTGGTCTTTGGGCACCATTCGGCGTATCAATCAAATCTGTAGGGACGTAGGGACGACAGCAGACCTATTACAGACGCCCGTCCACATGACTCCTCGGTCACGAGAGCATCGAGCGTCTATCTTCCTTCTTTCTTTATCCTAGGCATAGACATGTAATGTGAAGTTTTTCTCATGCGTTCAGGCCATCGCTTGGGTCTCGTGACTGATTGTTGGGCGGTATGGCGGCCAAATGAGAGATGGCAGTCATGCCGGAGTCGAACGATGAGAATCTGCTCCGAGTAACGGCGACGACGTCATAGAATACTAATAGTAGAACCTATGAACATGGGTTATCGAAAAAAAATTTGACGCCGGCTAGAAGGGGCTCAATGGTGACCCTAGCTCATTAGGTATCGACGCAAGGGAGATATGGCGAGCCTGGAAGCTTTCCCTTGTCCCTTTCTCTATACCGAGGCGCGCTTGTTACAGATCAAAAAGATCGTTTGTGTTTCTATTCCCGACCAAGTCACCGCTGGCGTGAAATGGAGTGGGATGGTACTTCTGGACCCGTTTCGTGGCGCGTGAGGCTTGGTTGCCTCCCGTGCGGGAATCGTACTTAGATAATCAGCCAACACAGCTGGCAGATCTTTGTGGGGTTAGCCACACTTCGCAAGGCAGACACAGCCACGGCCCTTGGTGGGCAACGAGTCTGCCGCGCCACGTTAGCGATTAGCGGACATACCGAGTGGCAGGACATCGACGTCCGGCTAACGAAATTCATGGACCGGAGATGCAGGAAGACGTCAAGGGGGCCATGGATGAGGTCGTGCAGTAGCTCATGACGGTATCTGCATCTCTTTCAGCTGTCCATGGATTGTTGCATGATTGCCATCCACAGGGGGTGTCGGGTCGTTTTCGAGATGCTCGGCGAGCTGTCTCCGTCTTGTCGCTGCTTAGCTGGATGGCCGCGAGCACGCACACGATGATACAACAGGTACGTCGTAACTACCTTATAGAATGGGCTTGCAGCACGGGGTACGCGCCTTGTGTTGCCAAACCGGCTAATGCAGAGAGAATCCTTCTGTATGCGAAAGAATGGCTTCGACTACGGCATCCTAGCATGCAGAGCTCTTCTTAGCCACATCTTCTCAGGAGCCAATATGGATGCCTCGTAGGGCGACAAATTTTTTTCTTTTTTCATGCCGGGGACGGAGCATTGTAGTTGGCTGTGACAGATCGGTGAAGACCCTCGTCTGCGTGGGGCCCGCAAGTGCCACTTCGGGGAAGGAGAATTTCCAGGGTTAGATTTCCCCAGTGATCTGGGACTCGGCTATTCGAGCCAGGACGCCCTGCATGAGGCGTGAGTTCATTGTTATCCGTATGGCATCAGAAGTTTGTTGAGACGCACGCTGTGATGATAGCGTAGCCAGCTTACACCCGCTCTCTCAAGCATTGGGCTCGTGCCCCTGCATCGGTAGGTAGGGAGTCTGCATTTGCCACTGGCGATGGCCCATCCAGAGGCAGCCTGCGACCTTGGCAGCGAGGTAGAGGACAGAGATAGGGAGAAAATGTGTTGGCCGAGGTAAGGCTCATAGTTTGCCATTGGAATTGGACACGTTGGCGATAGCTAGCAAGGCCATATTGGCGACCAGATGCGGTGGCAGTCGTCAGCCTCGCTACGTAGCGCTTTGCTGTCCCGAGTAGGTATGTTGTCGCCTTACAGAAACTAGTGATACCACCCAACGTTGCTGCTGTCAAGGCATGAAAGGTCCACTAGGGACTGAAAGCAGTAATGCTGATGAATGTCTGCTGTATCGATGCGTTGAGCGTTGCTACATGTAGCATGCCTCTATCATCCGATGCGTGCATGTAGATGCGCTGCCCTGTATTTGGAGGGGCGTCCACTGCATGCTCCCCGGAAGCTGTGACTCCGCAGCCTCGCCTCACTTAGATAATCGCCCGTCACTGGCTGGCGAGACCGTGGTGGATAAAGGTGAGCGTCGTCACCTGCGGCCATAGAGCCAACCGCCTACATAGCTGTCGCGGCCCTGCAGCCGGCCCTCTGATGAAACTGCTTGTAGACGCGTGCCTAATGGTCGATATTGGTTGCCTCAGATGACGTGTTCCTTGGGTATCACACAGCGGCGAGAAAAAGAACGAAAAATTGTGTTGATCGCCTCGTCTATCTTCGCTATCATAATCGAAGTGGTCCAGGGTGAGCGTGGCCACGAAGACAGGGCTGTAAGAACCTCGGAGGTAACTACTGGTAGATACATCGGTACTTCGTACTTCCCCAAGACAAGGCGGCCGGAGCATTTTAGTTAGCAACCAGCACCCACATGGAATTCCAGGCTATTTTTGGTAATGCCTTTTACTGGCTACTAGTGGCAGGTACGAGTACGGAGCAGCTGCAGCTCCCACTGAAGCTGCTTCTGCAGTGTTACGGCATAATGATCGTTCTTGCCTGGCCCGGCGAGGATTTTCCCTTTCGTTCCCAGATCTTGGCCTTATACGAGCACACCCAGATGGGCAAAGGAGGTGCTGAAGCAATTCGCACTTGCTCATTGTGTGCCCGTTTGATAGGCCTTTTATGGGCCGATGGCTGCCGATTTGGCTCCGCCAGCCCAATTGGCCGGGGCCCATGTACCGGTACTTGCCCCTTCCCGTAGCTCGTGTGTGGCTGGTGGCTTGCACGGCAACTTTCGTATTCCAGCCACGCCTGTCATGCCCATCTGTGTCTGGTCAGATTCGTTTCGTTCCACTGGTTCTGGACGACGAGCCCGAACATGGCCCGTGAGACGGTGGCGGGCGCGCGAGACGAGGTGAGTCTGGCCGGCCATCGACGAAACAACTCCGACGGCAAAAGCGAGGAAATCCGTCAGAGCATCGCAATGGCGCTCATTGGCAGTCTTGTCTTGCGGGCGGACCTCAAGGGGCCACCTTCATCGACCCCCCCGCGTCGCACAACGGCCGGACTCGATGGTCCCATTCTCGATGGTCGAACCAGTGGCCAGTGAGCAGAATCGGACGCTGCAGGGTCCCCAAGGTGCGGGAGCAGGAGCCGTGGTCTCTTGTTTCTGGGAGACGGATATCCGGGATTGCGCAGCGAATACAGATGGCAGATCAGGGACTGCCCAAGTGCCGCGAGTGCGTCGGATGGACCGCTGCCCTTTGAGAGAAGCTTTGTCACTTATCAATCTCCACAGCCCAGGACATGAAAGAGAGACGAAACACGAAAAAGAGGGCTCGCTAGCCGGCTTGACCTACACAAACCTTTGGTCTCCTAGCCCATTCTCGCTTTCGAGACCGCGCTCGCACAGATTATGAGAAAATCTGGCCGTCGGTCGTGATTGGCCAAATGCAATCGCTCAAGGAGCCAATCAGTAGCGCCCTTACCGGCCGCTTTTGGCTTCTCCACCCTGGCAACCAAGGTCGCTAGCCAATCAGAAGCTCTAGAGGCTCTTTTCAACCGACACACCTGAGCTCGCCGACTGCCACTAACACCGTCCAGAAGCAGGCGATGCTCCTTGGTCTGTGAGGATTCGCACACAAATAATCTCTTTCGTCTACAACGAGTCCCCCTTTTGGGGGGTCTTTTGAGATTCACGACTCCTAGAAGCGACCCGCCGTCTCGGGACGCTCCGGGGACCCCTAGGACTGTCTCGAGCCATTGCCCAACCATCGATCAGGACTTACATGTCTGCATCGATTAGAACGGTTTCGACACCACAGGATGCCTTCCCAGCCAGGGGAATCACCCGGCCCTAACGGAGACGGGCGACGGCTTCTCCCTAGACGGTATCCATACTCATCAAAAGGTTCTATTGCTCTCCTGGCAGCTCGCCAAAAGGAGTCGGGACTGGCCAAGGGCGCAGGTCTCGGACGATGCGGAGCTCTTGAGATGATTCACGGGACTTGATTGCTATCAAATCGGTCGTCGACAAGGGAAAGGCCATGGCCGATCCTGAAGAGCACGCCTTTGAGTGCGGGGACGCGGCCGATACACATGCCACGGCGCCTACAGCTCTTCTGACGACCCTTATCCTCTCTTCCCATGGTCCACAGTACATACTATCTAGACTATGCAAGCGAGGAGACTACAATCGGTATGGCTCGGGCGGCGGCACATTCCACCCGTCAAGTCCACACAATTCAAGCTTGCACTGTGAAAGTGGAGGGCGGAGGAAAAAAAGTAAAGAGTCATGACACTCGAACAATTTTTACTGCTGGAGGGTGTCTCCTCACTTACACCCCAAGCATGTACTAGGCAAGGTGCGTCGGCGCATGGCGCGGCGTTGGTATGCAAGTCATTACAGCAGATCCAACATAAACAAGGGCCTACTCTGCATTTCATTGACCAGACGACGAGATGAAATGGTCGAGAGTAATTTCTCTCATTCGATTTCAATTTCCTTGTTTGGTTTCAGCTCGTTGCTAGCTGACTATGGCTGACCACTGTCCGAACTGAGCTAGGAGTTGAGTAAGATGACTCTGGGGGCGCTTTTGGTCGCCGAGCTGGCGGGCGGGTGCCAATACCTATTTTCTCTACTTCCTCTTTGTCTCTTTTCTGCTTCTTTATTGTCCATATCGTCCACAGGCAAATCCTGTGAGCGGAGGCGCGCACGGGGGGTCGCTACATCCTGCATAAGCGGCGCAGCCCTCTCGCTTGAAAGCGTCGATAGTGGCCCTATCGTGTATTTCTTGCGTCCATGCTGCTTTGATGCAACAGACTATAGTTTGGATATGCTTCCCTATCTCTTGGGATGTGGATCAAATAGCGCAAATGCTCTTCAACAGAGATGAACTCTAAGTACGAGCAATGAGAAGCGAAGCGAGAGAGATGACGGCAGCTGTATCGAGCTTGAATATAGCTAGCTGTCGGTTCACGAGAGGTGGACGCAGATGGGGCAAGCCACGGTTGACAGCTTTAGACACGAAACAGAGTGCTTACGGGGCGATGTAGCATTAACGGCCTGATGAAGCTCTCTCTCTATACGAGGATATGGGGATGTAGTGGGAGCGCAGCGACTGTCAACTTCAACTAAAGCGGCAGCAGACGGCCGATCATTCACCACGGAGTACGGCATTTGATCTCTTTAACCGAGAAAATGCTAAAGGGTACGCATGTTTCAAGCCTGATGCCATGGTCACCCACTCTTGATCGTTGCGGCCATCCACCATCCGCATATATACAACATATACTATACGGGGTAGGCATGGCAGGGCATGGCATGGCATATGTCGCCGCAACCACTCCTGCTGCTACCCACCAGCACCATGCCTGCTACCCAGCAGAAGTGTGTACCGCGCACGGAGCATCGTGCATTATGGGCAGATATTTCGCTCAGCGCCAAGCGCCTACTGATACTGGGCCCTGCCTCCGGCGATGGCTTGATCTCGTGATATGATCTCTGGCATCATGCTGCCCACCAGTGATGTCGACGTGCATATTCCCCTCAAAACGGAACGGGTTGGCGTCTCACCGGGCGGTGTCACTTGCGCAGAAGCAAAAAGACAAAGATGCAACAATATTCCAAAAAAGAAGAGGCCGTATGACACGATGGACGCCGCAAAGGCTAAAGGCAGCCCAAGACCAGACCTTGTTTTCACTTGGTGGCACCTCAGCCCACGGTACGTAGCAGTCGAAAGTCCCGGTACTTGCTGGAGGACGGTGTGTGGCGCGGGCTGCAGGTCTCAGCTCCACCGGCGCCTGCAGGACTACCCGTTTTGGGAGCCATGCGTCCTCTGCGCACCCCCAATTCATGCGCACCCCCTTTGGGTCTGGTCTCAAGGACAGAATTCTGCTCTACTGTACACAGCCCAGGCCATGCTGGGATGAAGTTCTCTGCTCTTCCATCCTCCATCTGGCCCACCGCGCGGCAGTACAGACGACAGCGAGCATTTCCGAGAGCGGCAACAATGGCAGCGGTAGTTGCAGAGAGGCAGTGAAAGAAGTGGAGCAGCTATGACAGAGTTGCCAGGCAAGTTGGCCATCCCGAGGCCTTATTGCTGGTAGCAGTGGCACCGAGGAGCAACTCGGAGCGGTACCTGTGGTGCCACCGGCAATCACTCGTGTTGCAAAGTACTTATCCAGCAATGCTTCGGAATGCCACCTGCTGCTGCCCAGCATCAACTGAGACACTCTAGCTAGTGGCAGACAGAGACTGCAAAGATGAAAGGGCTGGAAAACCACCCTTGGTAGCACCACTACGCAATGATTCGTATGGTGGTGATTCAGTAGTAGCACTCGTACGAGTAGTACAGGGCGGCATGCCCCGTTCCCAGCAGCACGAAGTTCTCCCTCCCGCAGGTACCCATCAGCCATCAGTTGGCGGCCGCTGTTGGCTACTAAGTTACGGCCTGGGACGCACCGGCCGACGCCTCTCAGCGGCGTCTAGGCACGGTATATCCAACCTCGGGCCCTGTGCTCCCGTGCTGAGGGTATCACCGATTACAGATTGCAGATTACAGGCCATCAGGATGGATTACATGCTGCAGCGTGTCTGGCGCATGCAGATTCCAATGAAGCGACCTGCTAATACGCCATACGAGAAACAACCAAAGGCAAAAAAAGAGGCGTATCGTACAAGTGTCCTCGATCACGGAGTGCACGGGAGGGTGGCCTTGGGTACTCCCTACTCGTCTGCGTCATACTGCCATGCGGCCCCAACCAAGTAGGGAGTACCTCCGGTCCGCCGCTGCGCCGGCCAGGCCCATGCCATGATGCCTCGCTCTCGCCTCTGGCCGGACCCAAGACGCACGCCTCAGGGGAGGGGTGTGCGAGCGAGCGTGTGGGAAAGCGCCCGATATTGGAAAAAACAAAACAAAAAACGCCAGCGAGCGGGTACAGATGCAGAGATGCAGATGCAGCAGGCAGTCATGCCTGGCTCTGCTGCAGCTACGTGCTAGCCCCAAGCACTACCTGGTTTTAACGTTAGCCCTCTGGTGGGTGGTATTTATTCCAGCGGCGCGCCCACAGCACCAACACCCACTGACTGCACTGACTGCACCCGCCTACCGCCGCTAACCCTCAGCGCCCCCAGCGCTTGACCACCGACCTTATATCTCCCCGCTCACACCCACCTCTTCTGCTGCTGCCTCTCCCTCCTCCTTCACGATTCCCTCGTCCGCCATTCTCTTCTCCTCTGCCTTGGATTCGGCTGCTCAGCAGGTGATTCAGTCAGCTTGTCTTCGTTGCGCCCCTCCCTGCTCGACACCGTCTCCGGGTTTCTTTTATTTTTCATCTTTTGCTCTGCCTCTTGTTTGTGTGTCATTCGTCCTCCCTCCATTGTTCCTATCCTTCGCCACCACCTTGCATCGTCGCTTCACTTTGAGAAAAAAGAAATAAGTCGCACCTCAAATATCGACGACGCCCTTGTGCTCCTTTCAACTGTACAGCCTACAACAGCCGCGTGGCATCTTGTCTGTCTGACGCCAACTCACATTAATACCATTCTCATACGACAACATGCCGGTCCAACTTCTGCCGGCCTCAGCCGCTGCCTTTGCCCCTAGGGCTTCATCTGTCAACGTCGTCCTGGGCTCAAGGGTTGAGCCATGGCTTACACAGACACTCAAGCGTGTCAACCGGGTCAAGCGTCCTCTCAACAGCATTCCTCAGCACCACCGATGCCTTACCGAGACTCTGTCATCGCCAAATGCCATCTGGACCCTGGCCTCATTAATGTTTCCCAAGCTGCCCCAAGCAGAGATGCCAGAGGACCCCACAGAGAATCTTTTCAGCCATCAGCTCATCCACATCGAGGCCTACATCGTTCACGTCGACATGGTCCTGCGCAACGAGGTTGCCTACAAGCTCACCGTCGAAACCATTGACGCCCTCGTCGAGTACCACAAGGATATTTACTGCGTTGATGCCAAGGCGAACACCTACGACTGGTCTGAGAAGGAGCAGCAGTGCAAGAAGCTGCATGAAGACTTTGTGCAGGCTGTCAACAAATTTGTTTTCCGCACACATGTCTCTGCCCTGGAAGGTCTTGAGGAGGAGGGTGCTGGCGAGCTGCTCAACGGAAAGAGCGAGGAGGTCAAGACAAGCCTCATGAACCTCATGAAGCCGCTTCTGCCGCCTCCTCCTCGTGTTGTCGAAGTCATTCGCCAGCCACCCTTGCTGCCCAGCTCTCCTCTCGCCAACATGTGGACACAAGCTGGCCCTCCTCACATCATCCCTGCCGCCGTTGAGCCTTGGCAAGTGCTGCCCTCGAGCCCCAGTGTTACTTCATCTGTCGACTCGGTCAACACTCCCATCTGGGCCAACATGGGCATGAGCGATGTGCAGCTGCCGTCTCCTACGCCTTCATTTAGCTACCCGCACTCCACTGCCGAGCTTTTCTTCAGCCCGCCAATCATGGCACCCATTCCTGCTCTTCCTCTCCCGAGTGTCTATGCGCCGTCACAATGCGGTGTCAGCGTCGGCATGGGCATGGGCGGCTTTGGCTGGGATCGCTACCAAGAGTACGCCACAACAATGTGAAGATACAGCTCTGCTACGCTGGCTTCTTCTTAATACTGTCCCCAGTTACCAGCTTGTGGTCTCGGATCACTTCCCCCCTTTCTTTTCCTTCAGGGGGAAAAAGCAAATGAGTCTTTTTATCTTCTCAGCGGCATAGACATTTTGTCAGGGCATATAGGCGTTTTGTTGCATCAGGAACGGAGTTCGAATACCTCATCCAATTGTTCTTGCTAGGAAATACCCCTAATCATTTCCTCTTTTTCTTTCTTCTTTTTTCTTTTGCCGTTTCTTGGTTCTTTTTCCTTACTCCCTTTTCCGTTTTGCTATCGGCGACACAGCAAGCGTGCACTTGGTTTCGAATCTAGTTCCTCGTTCAAGATCCAGGAAATACCATCATCTGTCGCATCAGAGCCGCTAGCTCGGCATTTCTTTTTGGTTTAACTTGTTATTTTGTTTACATTATACCACCAACATGGCTGGATCCGAGGCTGGCAATCTGGATGCTTACTTTTTTCTTCAACGGACGGGGACTCTTTTTTTTCGACAGTCACCAACAGCTTGCGACATTCTTTTCTCTCTTTTTCCTTATTCTTGTTTTTCTGGTACCATTGGGTTAAAGATAAGAGGCAAACTGCAGCAATGCACACCAATCGGCTCGGCCCGAAACCTCCACCGGATTTGAATATCCTACACTTTCGCTTCTCGTCTCTTTTTTGTGTTCTCTCGAGACATTCAGAAGCAGACTTTCTTTTTTTCATTGGAAGATATCCCCTCGACGTGGTGCCTGACTATATCCTTCAGGCCACTGCTTGGAGTCTTTCCTTAATCCTGTCTTGCGTTAATGATGCCTTACGAATATTTGACGACGATACGAATGAGTTATGAATAGATCTCTTGGGTATGCGATACGACCTTTTGGAATATTTAGAATGCCTATCAAGGACTCTTACGACGCAACCGATTTATTCAGCTCAAATTTATGTTTCCAACGTTCGACAAACTGGATCCGAACAGGCTTTCGGACCAATACTGTCCTCATGGAACACGACGTCATGCCAGCAAAACCAAACCATAACGCAATTGTGACTATGGTGCTAGGATATCTGGCATATTCTAGCCCATACAGACACTGGTTGTCGACAGGAGTGTGCACGCCCAGCGGCGAGTCCGTGCGGGTGGGCGATAAATGGAAAGATGATATAGGGGTGAGCTTCACTTCCCATATCTGCTGAGCAGCGATGGGTAGTGCGAGTAGTCCCTGCTTCCTTTACATTGTTTCACCATCTTTCTTTCAGCCGGGCAACCCAAGCATCTAGAGGGGGCACTCTAATTCGGCACGCCGCGGGGCCTAGGCAAACCGGACATCTCAGTAAGGTCGCTGCTATGGCCATGCTGAAGTCAAAGAGGCTGCCGCGGGTCGAAGAGTTGTGCCCCCCCTTAGACTGCCTGGCGAGACTGAGGCGAAATGATTTTGTAGCTCATCCCTCTACACCACCACTTCCGCTACGAGATGTTCTCTCCGTTAGACTGGATCTAGCCGAGGTAGACACTGGTAGCGGCTGTGGCGCGATACCAAGTGAGCGAGGCCAGAGGCTGCCAAACAAGGCTGTGCTTTGTTTGACATGACCTTCTTCGCTCCAGGGCTCTTCCGCTGGGAACGGAAGGGCGCTTGGTCATGCATTTCAAGGGATGCTGGATATAAAACAAAAACAAAAACTCAAAGTGTGCAAGAGAATATGTTGTGAAAGAAAGGAAAACCGCCGAAAAAAAAAAGATATAACAGACGGGAAAAAGATGTGGCTCTTCACCCTGGCGGTGGGGATGCTTTGCACGCAAGTATGAAGCGCACTGCTGGAAGAAAGGGTCCCTGTATTCGTTCTCTTGTCGTTGGCAGTACTACTCTAGGTAGCTAATTGAAACATAAAAAAAAAATTGGACCGTAAACATTCTCTCAAATAACTGTTAATAACTCGTACATCATGGTACATCGTGTGAAGTTGACCACTTATCAAAACTCATTGCCTCATGAACGATGTTAAGGACAGAAGCAGCGTATTGGGCAGACAAATGAATACTGCGTTCATGTAAACCTAGACTTGGTGTTACTTCTTTCACCTTTGGCAGTACAGACGTTATATTCGTGGTATCCTTTTATATCTTACTGTATTAATACATGTAGTTGCGAATCTCATAACAAGTTTCTCATTATTCATATCTAATTATCTCTCTTATATTTTCTTCACAGCTCAAGTCTCATCTTCACGGATGTATCTTTGAGTCTCATTTTGATAACCAGATTCCGCCTATTTGACCTGTTTTTCTGTCTGTTCCTGGATGGAGGCGCCTAAGGCTTTATCCACCCGTGAGAACATCTCATATGTTCTGGTACGGGTATCTTGGTGAGCTGCCGCCAGATGGCCAGAGACATTTGTGACAAAGTTCTCTTGCTGGCCAGGCGTGCGGCCGAGCACATCCCAGAGACCCTTTGCTTGGACGAAATCGTCGTCATTTACTTCCTGGAAAAGCTCGTGGACAGCAGCACCAGACCAGCTCTCGTGTGTCACGGTGGGCTTAACAGCCTTGTAAGTCAGCTGTCTATAAGAGCTAGGATAGTTGGGGTTGGCACCGTAGTTGCCATTGATCGCCATAGCGCCATCACGCTGGAAGGGGTTGAATGCTTTGAGCGGAGCATTGACAGGAATCTGCTGATAGTTGGTTCCAAGACGGTGACGGTGGGTATCAGGGTAAGAAAAGAGTCGGGACTGGAGGACAGGGTCGATGGAGGGCTCAACACCAGGCACCAAGTGAGAAGGAGAAAAGGCAACCTGCTCAATCTCGGCAAAGTAGTTCTCAGGGTTCTTGTTGAGGGTGAATTTGCCGAATTGCCTGAGGGGCACGTCCTTTTGTGGCCAGACCTTGGTCAAGTCAAAGATGTTCCAGCGGAACTTCTCGGCTTCCTCAGGTGTAAGCACTTGAACGTAGACGGTCCAGCTGGGGTGCTCTCCCTTCTGGATGGCCTCGAAAAGATCTTGAGTGTTCCAGTCGGGGTTCTCAGCAGACATCTTGGCGGCTTCTTCTCCAGTAAATGTCTTGTTGCCTTGGTCGGTCTTGAGGTGGACCTGGGTATAGACAAATGAGCCGTCAGGCTTAGTCCACTTGTGAGTGTGGCCTGAGTATCCGTTCATGTGTCTGTACGAGTAGGGAGTTCCTCGATCAGAGAAGAGGGTCATGACCTGATGGATGGACTCTTGATGGGTAGAGAGATAGTCCCAGAACATGGTAGCATCTTTGAGGTTTGTTTGGGGGTTGCGCTTCTGGGTGTGGATGAAGAGAGGGAAATTGGTAGGGTCGCGGATGAAGAAGACGGGAGTGTTGTTGTAGACCCAGTCCCAGTTGCCCTCCTCTGTGTAGAACTTAATGGCGAAGCCGCGAGGATCACGGGCGGTATCGGCAGAGCCCTTCTCTCCACCAACAGTCGAGAAGCGTGCGATGCAGTTGGTTTTCTTGCCGACAGTATCAAACATGTTGATGGAACTGATGTCGGAGATGTCGTGAGTGACTTCAAAGACACCATATGCACCAGCGCCCTTGGCATGGACGACACGCTCGGGGATACGCTCGCCTAGACGGACACAAGTTGTTAGCAGACTATCCTAAAGTTTGAACGTAGGATTGGGATCGAGCTCTGAAGGGCTTCTTGGTACGGAAACAAGAGGGGCACAACGTACGGTCAAAGTGGGCGAGAGAGTCAATCAGGTGGAAGTCCTGGAGCAGCAAAGGTCCAATGGTGCCTGGGCGCTGCCAGCCCGAAGGATTATCAATGGGAGCTCCACTGGAAGTGGTGTAGGTAGGCTTCTCATTGTACCTAAAGGTGGAAGCTGGCGTGTCGTCGGCAGTCATTTTGGCGGATGGCGTCTTGTTCGCCGAACAAGCTCCTGGCAAAGCAGATGGATATGTAGGTGGCCCGGCAGGCAGATACCAGACAGAGATACCTTGGCGATGCACAAGGTACTCGAGACGAATTGATGTGTATGAAGGAAGAAGAAGAGTCGAGAAGAGCTGGAGAGGCAGCGAGGCAGGACAGCTACGATGAGGGGCAGGACCAGCCCTCTTTATGCGCGAAGGAGCTCAACGTAATGGTGGGGTGAGAGCCCAACGTAAGACGAGGTTGGCCAGAAGAGAAGAAGCAGTGGAAGCGAGTTCCAAGCCTCAAAGGGTGCGGCATGTCTGTTGCATGGCCTGGCCTGGGCGCTTCCCCTCAGTTGCCTGCCATACATGTACATTAGCTCTGAGCTCGTGTACCGCTGGCTGCGTGTACCGCATCAACCAGTGCCTTGGCCTCGTCCTCCTGGAATATCCACTCAATGCTCTGTGCTTCATCCGTCATTACCGCATTGGTACCGCCCAAACCTCGCTCTGGCCCCGGCAATTGACTCGAAGGCTTGCTGTGCCTGACTATATCGCCATAGCGTCTGCCTCTGTTGCCAATTCCACTGCTCGCCCAAAATGCTCTACGTCAGCGTCCGCCCACTTGCCTGCCCCCCCCCGCTGGCTCCAGCCCGATGTGGGGGACTGGACGACGACCAATTAACAGGCCGTGAAAAGAAAGCCGGCTCGGCTCACTTGTCCGGGGCGGGGCGCGTGTTCTGTTCCTTGTGAGAGAGCTGTGCGCAACCCGCCGCCTGAACCTCCAGTGGCCCTTTTTGCCGTGGGCTCGCCGCTGCTAGCCTTATTCGTACCTGTTGGCCGTAAGAGATGGTCGAGCAGTATCAAACACTATAAGCGCATTGCTGCCTCTCTTTTCCCTCTCCTGGGTAGCAGTCCATGGGGTGAATTAACTGGTGTACATATCCCTATATTCCAATTCCAAGTTGAAGTTGAAGCCCTAGCACAACTACTGTTTACGGCAGTTGACAGAAGCCCTCCTATGTCAGTGGCTTACAATAACACATCTGACAGCTCATGTCACGCCACATCTCGACGCTCATCTGTTCCCCTTCCCTTCCCTTTGCTCGACTCGACTCGACTCAGCCAGACCCAGCTATTCCATCTCTGGTATCTACCAGCGACAAACGCTTCTTTAGCCGTGGAACAAGCCTCTTTCCCTCATGTCCAGGGCGGGGACCCTACCAGACCCTTGCTTTCGTCCGCAAGTGCCGCAAGTGCCGCCTTGGATCCTTGCGGCTCTCCCTCTCATCATTAGCAACGCTTTCAAGCTGAGTGGTTCACGCTAGGAGCGAGCTGCTTCTGCTCAGCCTGGACGGAGAGATGCCGGCGCGCCTCGCGTCTCGGTGTCCGAGAGCCTCTAACGCGTGGTCACCTGCTCGCTTGCGGTTTTTAGCGCATGCTTAGGTGGTCGCAAGGCCGTAAAATGAGAATGCGCACACACAAGTTACAAACATGAACTCTATCTGTTTTACTATGGCCCAGCACCATGGCCCAGCACTCCAGCTGCAACTCAACAAAGTATCTATAATTAGTCCACATGTAAAAATGTCAGTTATAGTATCAATACAAAAATATCTGAAAGCGGCAGTAGTAGTAGCAACCGCAGAAGTAGTAGCAATAGCAGCAGTAGCCCATACTATAACTACTACAGTGCTGGATAGGACGCTACTAGCGTGATTGTGAGTGATGTGCAAAGTTGAGAAACGTGTGCTGATCGTTCACTTCAACGATGCCTAGGTATTATTCAATGCCTGAAAAAGATGGAATGTTCCAACCGGGATTCTATAGACTTGATTCATATTCATACAAGACCATGGCCACCTCAAACCGGATATCCCATACAACACTCTCCTTGCTGACTCTACTGTATCGATCCTAATATTTGCCAAAAACGCCCCATGTATAGGATAATGCTGGCGGATTGCCAGTAGCTGTCGAGATCAACTGCGAACACTAGCAGTAGCAGTATGTAGAATAAGCGATGACAGCAAAATCCCTCTCAGTTCTTCTGTCAAATTAGGCCACAGCATAGCCAAGGTAATGCCAAAATCTCATCCTCCAACGCCATGCTCAGTCAAGTGTAGACCTCGTAAAACCTGCTCCACCCCATGAATATCCCGAAGCCCGAGTCCCATGTTTTATACACATCTGGATCCCATTCAACTGAAGGCCCAGAAACCCACTTCTGGGTAGTAGCATTGCCTTCACACCCTCTTTTTTAAGAACCCAAATTCCCATCGGATGTTTGTGGCTCGGCCGTCGTAATCCGAGAGTTAATGATAATAATTGATAATACCATGCGGGCTTTTTATGTAACATACAACAAGTAGTGAGGGGGAAACAGGCCGCTGTGTTGAGCTGTCTTGATTTTCAGGTAGTTCTGGATGCCCCAGCTCAGATGCATCTACTTTCAACGTAACTTTTGATATAGAAAGTCCGCGCGTTGCGGGTCTTGGATTAGATCTACTGCGGCGTGCCGCGTGGCAGCTCTTCTTTCGATACGAGGCACTAGGCATTTGATGCAAAAACTCGGTGTTTCAAAGACCGAGACCAATGTTGAGAATCAAAGTGGGATACTGGTACTGGTATCCCAAGTCTAAATTAAATGATAGTATTGTTGATATTATCCCGTCCATATAATTCATCCCCCTCTCAAAATGCCCGTTATCCGCCTGTTAGATGGATAGCTAAGTGCGCCGTTCGCTGCATGTCCTCCTCCTCTCATCGCCAGGTGTATGGTTGCATGCCCACATACAACGGAATCCGACCGTCGTTTTGCCTTCATCATATCGTTTGTTGTACAAGATTGTGGTTTTCGAAAACACAAAAGGAGATGGTTGTTAATTAAGTCTCCTTGATAAGGGAAAAAATAGGGTTTGGTTTAGTTGTCCGAGTTGACGGTTTGCTAGATTAAGAACGTTCAACGTTAGCCTCGTTCGGTATTCCAACCCCCGACATGCATCGATCTTCAGGAACGCGAAAAAGAAGCTTACCACTAGCCAATCCATGCCCTCGTTCACACCACTGCCGTCGACTGCCGAGCAAGCCATGATGCTCCAGTTTCGGTCCCGCAGCTCGCCCAGCTGCAGCGCCTCTGAGATCTCTCCGGCCCCCTTGGCGCCGGGCTGATCCTGCTTGTTGGCGAATACCAGCAGAGCCGCATCCTTGAGCTCTTCCTCGTTTAGCATAGCCGAAAGCTCCTCCGCCGCGGTTTGTAATCGATCGATATCGGTAGAGTCGACGACGAAGATGACGGCCGCGGTGTTGGCGTAGTAACACCGCCAGTAGGGTCTAATGCTAGTCTGTCCGCCCAGATCCTGCAGACAAGAGATAATGTTTGTTAGCGAAAGAACTCACTCTATGATTCAATCTTGTGCATTTTCGTTGATGCCATCCATACCCAGACGTTAAAATTGAGGTTCTTGTACGTGACTGATTCGACATTGAATCCGATCGTTGGTATCGTCGTGACAACTTCTCCGATCTAACCCTCCAAGTCAGCATACTGTTCAAAGAATAAAAAAAAAAAAAATCAACACTAATGAAGACAGCCATAGTATTAGTACCTTCAGTCTGTATAATAGGGTTGTTTTGCCCGCGTTATCCTGTTGCGAGCCGACGCATTAGCAATCCATCATCGAGGCCTCAAGGCAGCACACGACGTCATACCAAGCCCAGAATTAGAATTCTGATCTCCTTCTTGGCCCAGACCAAGTTGGACAGCCATGACATGCCTGCACCCATCTTGAAATATGTAGCCTTGGATCCCCTAACGGTGCACCGAGTGTTTCGCTACCCTTCGCGGTTTGCCTCGTCCCAGACGGGTGGATTTGAAATCGTCGAGGGGAGCGTGTTTGCCTCTCTTGGGACGCCGAAATAAAAAGAAAAAGCTGAGCGGGAAAGAATGAGAAAATCGCAATAAACGCCGGGTGAATAAATCGATCAAGTTTCTCGCGTGTGCGTCGCGCAAAGGGGGTTTTGTTGAAGTGTTTAGGTATGCGGAAGTTATCAATTACAAACTGTCCCCTATTCCGGAGGCTCCAATGCCCATCTGCAGCTATCTTGGTAGGCCTTGTTTTTAGAGGCAATGTCCCTTCCCAACGGCGGCCTCTGGTTGGCCCAGGCGCTAGACAGAATAATTAAGGCTAATCTCACGCAGCCTTATATCACTTGACCTGCTAAAGCATGCAAGTGTGTATTTTTGTCGCCAGAAGTAAGATTGCATTCATGCGGACAACTATCTTGACATATCCCAAAATAAGAGACTTGATATGATTTTGAGGATGAGTAATAATATATCAATTCATAACATACACTGGAATGCCAAATTTCTCTACAGAGTGACTCTAAATGCTTCCGTTCAGATGCCGCTTAGCTCATCAAGAACATGATGCGCCATGATCGGCTTATTTTGTCTACTCGATCCAGGCCGTCTTAGGTAATATTTCCATAATGTCCTTGCCCGATCTTTCTGCCTCAGGAAAAAAGATTCGCCTGCGCCACCTGCCGCACCAGCCACAAACCCACCATTTTTTTCTCCTTCTCCGCTAGGGCTTTACGCCCTCGGATGCGGGTCGCAAAATCTACAATCGTTCTCAACTATCAACGAAAATCGTCATCATCACCAGACTCGATACGCAAGGTCAACAAGATGCCGGTATGCAGCGCCCCCTTCCTGCTTGTTGTTAGGAGGAAATACGTCCTTTTGGAGAGAAGCGATTTCTAGATTCTTGCCTGGCAGTTTTGGGGGCTGAAGAGCACCCTTTCGGTGGTGGTGTTCCAGACTCCTAACTGCCGGCGGGAAAGATGAAGACGCAACATGGGGATCGATATTTTCTGAGGAACGACCAGATGACTGACATGCCGTTGATTCTATAGAGCCACAAGACTTTCCGAACCAAGCAGAAGCTGGCCAAGGCCCAGAAGCAGAACCGCCCGGTTCCGCAATGGATTCGCCTTCGCACTGGCAACACAATCCGGTGCGTGCAAACTCCCCATGGACGAGAATATTCCCATTTCCTTCGAAACCATCGCTGCAATCTCGAACACTCTACCGAATTTTCCTGGTCAAATACATCGCCCGTTCATTTCTCTCCGATCACCGATTCCTCCACACATCACATCCTTTTACTGAACAAACATTTCACTCAAACTTTAACACATCTGAATACTAACATTCAATCGTATAGCTACAACGCCAAGAGAAGGCACTGGAGAAAGACTCGCCTCGGAATCTAAGCGACGTCAACAAACAAAATCACCTGGCATTTCTCGACCCACTTGTACCGACGGTACCGACATCCGGCTTCTTGGGCATTTCTCAATGATGGGAAGTTAAACAGTGGTGGATGGCGTAAAAAGCAGAATTTCTTTGTCGTCTTTAGGGCGTGTGGGAAAGAGGATGCGGACGCACGGAATATTGGGCACGGTTGCCTGGATTTTTGATTCTTGATATTGCTTCATGTCACGGTCGGTCATAGGGAAAGGAAATGAACCTTTATTTTTTGATGTCCATTTTGCTTGTTTTACCCCAAGTCTCAATTTTCTCTTTTTTACCCTGAACACGGTGCCTATGTTGCTACTCGCTATGTGAGGAATCCATGATCCAGCTGTTTTTCTTGGATGGTAGTGAAATCATGTCCCGGCATTTCCTATCGTCGTTCCCCAGGCGACTGTTTGGACTCCAGTGGCATGGCCCAGATAAGAGTGACTGGTCACCACGTTTGACACATGCGTATCTCGAGAGTATCAAAGTAGGATGAGGTCTCACTGTAACATCTAATGGTCTTTGCTCCCAGCTCTCTAACTATTGGGCATGAGTTGCAGAAGGTCTCATGAGAACTAATTATCAGAATGCCAAAGGTTGTCACGTTAATGCTAAGCCATTCTCTACTTTAGAGCAAGTGAATTAAAACCGTCAATCAGCTGTATGTTAGAGATTGATATCTAACGCATGTGTAAACGTAAGGGTCAAGTCCCCAGCTCATGATAATTGATTGACTGCTGTCAGTCTGTCGTGCCCCGAAAACATTGCCCCAAAAACAGATACCAGTTTGAAGAAAAAAGCAGAAAAAGAGCCTAAAAGGAGAGGATAAAAGAAACCAATAGCCCTATCATTTCAATCCCACCAACGCCGTTGGTTGCTCTATGAAAAAGCCCCAGAAACAGTTAGGCTCGTATTGTTGCCTCCGGCAGCAAAAATAAATAATTCAAGAAGCGCTAATAGCCGCAGCGACCATGATTTATCGGTCCTCAGCCCATTCATTCTCACGACGGATCTGCTCCTCTTCCTCCGCGGAAAAGTCATTTGTAATGTTGAAGGTCTTGCGGATCTCCTCGGGAGACTTGCCCTTGATCATGTTGGCAACGGTCTTGCAGCCGACATCAAGAAGAGGCTTGATATCCAGGAAATTGGATGCCTAGGTTTATGGTTAGCTGGGGTTTGATTTGGAGTGGTCATCGTATACACGTACAAGGATGATCTCAAAGAGCATTTCCTGGTCCACCTGCATGAACTTCTGGTCCCACTCCTCGATATCAGTCGTCTTCTTGCGAGCATCTGACTCGTCATCGGGAGTGGTGACGGGATCGTTACGGTGGTGCTCGCACCACTCGACCACCTTTCGCAGGACTGCTTCGTTGACCTGCAGAGGACCTGTCAGCTGTACTCTAAAGATAGTACCAAAGATCCGATGGGAAGTAGCCTACGTTGGGAATGGGAATAGGGTTGTCCTGGGTGATGTCGGTATGGCTCAAATCCTCCAACATGTTCTTCAGAAGCATGGAGCGCTCAACCACGACACGGTCTGGATTGGCAGTCAGTCAGTAAAGCCATCGACAAAGAGAGAGCGATAGAATATCGAGGGCGAGCTTACCAACTTCCATGGTGGCGTTGTCATTGGAAATCAGCCAGATCTTCTGGGACGCGGGCTTTGCCTCTGCCATTGTGATAGTCGGGTGCTTTGAGAAGCGCTAATTGATGTAGCGGTACGGTATGCGATGGAGATGAATGCTGCGATGGAGCACAAGGCGTTTGAGCGAGGCGGAGAGCGGTTGGTGATGGAGATGCGAGAAACGCGGATGGGAGTGCGGGAGCTGAAGGTTGAAATATCGGCTGCTAGGCAGTGGTAGGCAGTGGTAGGCAGGCAGGCAGGCAAGCAGTCCCTTGAGTTCTGCGGGGTTCCGCTGGTGGAGAGCAGTACGTACCGCCACAGAGGTCGAAAGTGCCACCCAAAGCTTAACGAAGTGGCCAATGTCAGCGCCAAGGACCGATTCTCTGCAAATTGATCAAAGGAAGCTCCGGATGAGTGGTATTTGTGCGCACGCATTAGTTTTGTCTTATTTTGCTTTGAGCTTTTCTCTGAGTCTGTTGCTTCCTTTGATAGTCTATTTTTACTCTTGTGGGCCGCTTTCAGTCTGACATCGGAATATCATCACGCTATTAGAGTCTTTGCTGAAGGACCAGTACCTAGTGCACGGTCCCGGCATAGGGCTGTCATGGAGCCAGCGGATGATTTACAGAACTTTCAACGCCAAAGGCATTCTCATACACGAGAATTTTCTCTTTGGTAGCTTGGTAAGAGATAATCCGCTTGGCTGGTGATTCTCTAAGCTGTATACAAATACCAGTGCTATGCTCGTTCATGTGAAAGCCCCAGCCCTACGGCACTGCCCTTAGGTACTAGCAGCAGGAATAGGCCTGTCTTGCGTTTGTCTTTTCACGCTGGGTGCCTGTAGGTAGCGTGTCTAAGGAATAGCGTCTCCTGTTTCTTTGTCGACAGATGGCTAGGCACACATGGAACAAAAAAAGAAGAATAGAGGAAACATTTCGTTCCGTCTTTCATGCCGTTATTGCTGCATTGACAGCTCCCATCGCTGAAACGCTTTAGGCACTTAGCTAAGCCTGAAGCTGCTGGCATTCCAAAGCACCAAAGCACCCAGGCACCAAAGCCACCAAAAAATGCTTACCAAAGCGCGGCAAGCACAATGAGAGGTCACCCCCCTTATTTTTTGTTTTCAATGTCAGGCACACCCTTCAGGTCTCAGGTGCCAGCAGGTCATCAGCCTCAAGCCTGAACACCTGTTCTGGCCTTTTGGCGCGTCCCTGGATTCTTTACGCGTTGAATCAGATTTTGCTTCGCCTTCTTCTTTCATTGTCTTTCCTTTTTGGCGCATCCTAAGCCTCGTCGTCTTCGCTGCTTTATACAACTTGCCGCATCGCTTTATCCGGCGGCCTGCCTTTGCTTCCGCAGCGTTATTTCAGCAAATCCCTCCGTTGTTCTTAATTCACGACAACCTAGAGCTTTTTCTGTTGATCTTTCCCCCCTTACTATGGTAGCACTACCGCACTACTCGTAATTGCCAGCTATCTTTTTCTTCCTTTTCATCTTCTTTGTTCTCTCAGCACAGCCAGCCTGCGTGCGCACAAAGACCTTTTATCAGCGCCTATCCGATTTGCTCATGTTTCTTTATCGGTCTCAGCTTTTCCTAACTCTCATGCTTGCTCCACCTGCACCTACACGATCTTCTAAGCTGTCAGCCAAAATAAGATGTGGCGGCGCACATATCTTCTCCTAGTTCTCATCAGGCTCTGGTTCGCTCTGTCGCCCAGCTACCTCCACCCTGATGAGAACTTCCAGGGGCCGGAAGTGATTGCCGGTATGTATTCGGATGCTATGTAATATCTAGATCTTATTTGCTTGCTGCCTTTGAGGCTGGCTGTTGGTTAAATTAGCTATGAATGGATTTGTTAGTAGCGGTTCCTTAACATAGGTAGCTAACCGGAGGTCCGATCCATATAGGCCAGATTTTTAGTTACCCTGTTCGGCATACATGGGAATTCACTAGCGAGAATCCGATCCGGAGTGTGTTCCCTCTCTGGCCCGTCTATGGGCTGCCTATGCTTTTGCTGCGATGGCTTTGGATTGGAAATGGCCAAGATGGCGAAATCCCCCCTGTCGTTGTCTTCTGGACGCTGAGGTTCTTGATGTTCTTGACAAGCTTTGTGCTGGAAGATTGGGCCCTTGACGAGTTAATCAATCTCGATGACTTGGCCAACAAGACACGCCAGCGCCGCACTGCTCTTCTTCTCGTTGCATCGTCTTATGTAACTTGGACTTTCCAAACACACACCTTTTCCAACTCAGTCGAGACTTTGACTGTCTTATGGAGCCTGGTCTTGATAAAACGCATCACTGCTCCGCAAGTGAGTCTTTTGCTTCTTAGTTATGTGTTTCCATCTTGCAACTTTCATGCTAACGTTTCTTATAACAGTCATCTATACTATCGTCTATTGTTTTGGGAGTGGTTGTCGTCTTTGGCTTCTTCAACCGTGTCACATTTCCAGCGTTTTTGATACTACCTGGATTTTGGTTACTGCCTCACTTTTTGAATAAGTTAGTCGCTATACCTGGAGGTATTAGAGTCAAAGGCTGACTTTTACAGACCCTTTACGGTGGCCGCTTTGGTTCTGGCCGCCCTTGCTACTGCTTTCATCGCTATTGCGGTCGATACTGCTTTTTACACGCCGGAGCCCATTACTTGGACCGATCTAATCACGAATCCCGTTATTACACCTCTTAACAACCTCATGTACAATTCTTCTATCGAAAATCTGGCACTGCATGGTTTGCATCCTTGGTATCAACATATCCTTGCCAATTTACCCCAGCTTATTGGACCTGCATTCGCACTAATATTCTTTCGACCTTACGTGTCTTTGAGACTGTGCTCAGCCATTTCTGGAATTGTCGTCCTATCTTTTATTAAACATCAAGAAGCACGGTTCCTTTTACCAGCTGTGCCACTTATCCTATCATCTCTACAACTTCCGAGAAATCCAACTCTCAATCGCATGTGGACAGCATCTTGGATCATATTCAACGTCTTCCTTGGCGTGCTCATGGGGATATATCACCAAGGCGGCATTGTTCCTGGACAGGTCTTTATGAGCAAGCAGCCCGACGCTACAAATGCCATCTGGTGGAAGACCTATCCTCCCCCCATCTGGCTTCTCAACGGCAAAAATGAAGTTTTGACTACCAAGGATGTTATGGGAATCAAGGGTGAAGCGCTGCTGGAGCAACTAGCTGAGCTGGCCACATGCGATACTCCTGCAGATCGGCGCAGTCGGGAGTATTTGAAAGAGAAGAACGGAACATATTTGATCGCACCAGCGTCGGCTACTTGGTTGGACCCATATCTCTCCAACAAGGGTCTAGAAGGGCTGAGATTCCGGGAGGTTTGGCGATATAGGAACCATCTCAATTTGGACGATATGGATTTTGGAGATGATGGAGTCTGGGATACTCTCTCCAGAGTCATCGGTCGACGGGGGCTTGTCGCATGGCGAGTAACGAAAAGCTGCGGTTTATAAAGCTCAGCATCTTTTAAAATTTTATAGACATACATGAATAAAGTAAAAAATTTGAATAAGCAGCCGTTGAATGCCCTGTTAAGCTTGAACGTATGTCTTTGTGCCGGGCACTTTCAATTGGACGTTATATAGCATAATCACAGAAGTCACGGCTACGAGTTATTGAGGCAATAGAAGATGGCTAAAAATTCGTTGTTTGAGATTTTAAGCTACGCTATCCCTAAAGGCGTACATAGTTATAGTTTGACACCTCGAAACACGAGTATAAAAAGCCCGAGACCAATTTAGTAGAGGCGCTTGGGAGGAGACATGGAAGCCTTGATGGTAAGGCTTCCAACGTTCTGCCAGCCCTTCTTCAGGAGAGAGACCAGGTAGTTGATGGCAAGCATGATGTTGCCAACAAGCTGCTCCTGCTCCATACCGACGTTGCCGACGGCGACACCCATGCAGAGAACCTTCTTGAGCTGGAACTTGATGGTGGACTTGACCTCGTTGATCTTGCCAGTCAGGTCATCAGCGTGGGAGACGGGGGTAGGGAACTTTCCGGCTGTAGGGGAAGAAATATTAGCATCAATCTTTGCACGTAATGATGTGAGCTTGAAGGATAGAGAATGCTTACCCTTGGAGAGACCAGGACCCAGGAGACGGGGGATCTGCTTGATGAGAGCATCGGAAGCAATGAAGGCATCGTACTTGCGAGCAAGCTTCTTGATGAGCTTCTTGTTCTTGTTGAGCTTCTTCAAGTCATCGGCGGACATGGCGTCGACACCACCGTGCTTGGCACGATCGAGATCGTGCTGGTCACCGAGGATGCAGATGGCCATGTTGGGGCGGGGGATGGAAGGCAGGCGGATGGTGCCGGAGAAACGCTTGTCACGCTGGGGGTCATAGTTCTTGAGGCCGATCTGGAGCTCGACAGTCTCGAGGAAGTTACGCTTCTTGGTCTCGTTGGAGTACTCAAGGAGCTCTCCGACTTGCGTCCGGACGTTGGCTGCGTGAATCGTTAGCACCGAGAAAAAATAATGTCGAATGAGTGTTGGCGAAGGCATCTATCCTGGTCGACGGGAATAGATGAATCGCCTCGTGATAAATGACGTACCGACTGAGATCTTAGACATTTTGACAGTCTCCCAATAGAATCAAACGTATCTAATGGTGATCAGGACGGGGTGGTTGGTTGGGAATCGTAAAACCGAGAAGTATGGGGGGGACTCGATGATTTTTATCTAGCATTGTGGAGCAAAGAGCGCATGTGGGGTTTCGTGCGCTTTGGTGCGCAGGGCAAAATTTTCTCACGTGCGCTATCACGTGCGACTTTAACTTTCCTATTTTGACTCATGTGAAACTTTATAGACGAGCTTGATAGAGGCTGAGACAAGGCAAAAAGGACGAAAAAGGGCATAATTGGCGTTTTGAAATGGGATCCATACACTGAAAACCTTCTTTCAATCCTTGGTAAAGATTTCATCCATCCGGTGTGACTCAGCGGGTCAAAATTTCGCCTATCATGCCGAGTCTACTTATTCCTGATCATGTTGATCTGCTCGGTAACCCGAATCCGGTTTTGAAGTGGCTTGAGGATCAAGATGTGGAAAAACAACAGAGGTGCGAGTTCGCCGGAAAACTGCCTCAAAGATTTTATGTAGCTTTGCTAAGCCTGTATGTAGTTATGCCCAAAACATCTTCGATACCATTCTAGGAGAGGCCGCCCAGCCCAGATCTGTCTCAGGTAACGCCTGTGTGAGGCTTTGCGGCTTTGTGGAGAGGGCTTCCAAATCCGAGTCACAGGCGCTCCAGCTTTGGGCCTTTTCCAGAGATGTAGCTTTTCGGCTGTACGATTTCTACATTGATTGGAATGAATTTGACCATCATCGATCTATGAGGCTTGTTCTAGACTTGATAGCACAGCTTCTCCGGAGGAATTCTGATAAGCAAGCGGCTCTGGATATACGAAATTCCCTCCTGGAGAATCTTGTCTCTATCGTAATCGGCCGTTCTACCAAGCCTGTGGCGAAGTCGGCACTCAAGACTCTTGACTATTTCCTACTCAAGGGAGTTTTCACCTTGGATGACGTCAAAGCAACTCATCTCTCATATCATGAAGAATTAGCCAATGCTACGGACATTGAGATTTGGAAGGTCTTCACGACAGAGCTGCTACAATGGACTCGGTTACACTTTATTTGCCCTGCAGCTGGCAAATTTATTGTAAGCCTGTTCCGTGCTCTAAGACAAAGGGGCCACGAAGACTCCACAGGCTTGGGTATAGCTACATGGCATAAGTGGCTGCTCGACTTTCTATCAGAGGAGCCAACTCTCCTGGAGAACTTCAAGAACTACATTTTCTCCCCCCTATTCAAGGCCGATAGACCGGAAAGTCTGAAGTTTCTACAGCATGTGAACCAAAATGAGTCTAGCTCTGCTATCACAGCTGGTTCTGATGAGTTTGGCGCAAGTGCGCTCCTCACTCTGGCTGCTTTAGAGATGGGAAAGAAAGTCGGGCTTGTTGAAGAACCATGTAAATATTTTATACCTGACTTCACTGAGATTTGACTACTAACAAGGGCCAGATATCGGCAGCGACCAGTCAACCGAAGACAACTCATCCATTACTCTACAGGAAAATGCCCTTGAGAGCGTTCTGACGCATCCCTCCCACGAGGTTCGGACATCGGCGCTCAGTCTTCTCATTAGCTCTCCGTCAACAACAAGACCATACTCGGCTACCACTTTGGATCTCCTCAAGAGACATCTAGCCACATTCTTTGCCGATCCAGATGCAAAGTTTCGAGTTGATGTATGTGCTCGATCAAGGGACATGTTCAAAAGAGTTCGTGGCGCAATCTCGGTATTGAAGAAGAGCATCCCGCGAGCAAGGGCAAAGGCTAGAAAAAATGCTTCGAAAGATCCGGCCAGCCAGCCAGCATTGTACCGCACTAATATACTTTCATGGCCAGAGTCTGAATTAGTATCTTGCTTGGATTACCATGAGAATTTCCTTCACTGGTATCTGAGATTCCTATGTGCAGAATTATCACCGACTGCTTCTTACCAGCGACATATCACGTCCCTGAAGAGCTTGATATCGATATTCCGTATGGAAGGAGAACGCTCAAAAACTTGGGAAACAGCGGATGATCAGCAACTATTCTTCGACAAGTTTGATGGGAAGTGGACTCGAGTGCTCGCAGATCTAGTAATGGATCCCTTCGACGATGTCCGAGAGATAGCCTCGCTGGCGATGGCCCAGGCTTATGCTGATAAAAGATACCAAAACTTCACCCTTAATTCTGCAGTATCAGAGCAAAAGCCTTCAAAAGAGCTCCAGGAGCTTTTGTATCGAGCTGAAAAGGTGTCAGTTCGTACTGCCAGGGCTGATCACTCTGATGGTGTTGCCAGAGCCTCGCAGTTAGTATACAAATTTTTAGACACTGAGGACGAGCGACTGGGTCTTCTTTCAAAGCTTGTCGACACACTAGATCAAAAGATATCAAAAGCAGAGTCAGACTTGGGACAAGCTGTTTTAGATCAGCCACTACACAGTACGTTTGCATCACTGGGCTTCACCTGGCAGGCTGTTTCGGAGAAGAAATTGTCAAAATCCGAGGCAGAAGCTGCCATTGTGCTGCAGGAGAGGATGATTGTTTGCTGTGAACGAGTGTGGAAAGCTGTGCGCGATGTTCTTTGCGATGACTCTCCTGAAGGCCATCTGCCTGAAGAGATGGAGGATATGGAAGGCCTCGACACCAAAGGTCTTTTGAGCTATAGCTTCCGTGCTGTCCACGAGTCAAGGTAAGTTTCTGATGTAGTATTTTATATATGCTTTCGCTAACTACAATCTAGTAATCTGATGCGGACGATTGTGCAGAGCATGAGGAATCGATCCCGCGAGGGACTCATAACTCCATCGCGAAAAGCGTTTGAGGCCATTGGTAATTTGTCATTTACGCAGCTGGCCAACTTGAGGCATCGCGGCGCATTCACCACAGTTGCTGCGACATTTGCGACGTGCTGTCAGTTGACGAAACATTTGGATCCCGTCGAGGGCGAAGTACCTCTGCTAGAGATCTGGTACCAGGTAAGTTGTCAAATGACCTATTAACAATTCTCTTTACAGAGCAGCTTTGTTAACATTCAACTTTCAAGGGCACCTTGAAGGAGATCTTTAGCCAGAGATCCACTACTCGACGATCTGCTGGTATTCCGTCAATGATGACGGGAATTCTCTCTGCAAACGCAGTTAGCCCATCCTTTGAAGATGCCATGGCCAAACTCATCGAAATTGCTAGCATCGAGGCACATGTGGTAGAGACAGACGGATCTAATCTGCCGCAAGTTCACGCCTTCAACTGTCTCAAAGATATCTTTAAGAATTCGCTACTCACATCCATGGGCAACAAGTCTGAGAAGTATCTTCCCCAGTGTCTCGAGCTTGCTGCCAGTGGGCTCAGGTCAGAGATCTGGGCCATCCGTAACTGTGGCTTGATCTTCCTCCGCAGCTTGATTGACAGTCTCTTTGGCTCTCAGGAGAGCAAAGCGATGATTGAAGCTGGCTGGGATGGAAAGGCTAACCGAATCCCCTATCACCGCTATCCTACCCTTCCGACGGTCCTGGCAAGTCTCCTCAAGTCTGGCCATACGATGGTGACTTCAGCAAATGCAACCTCATCTGCCGAATCCGTCTTCCCGGCCTTGGACATCATTCGACGAGCAGGACCACCGGATCTCCTGCGAGATGAGATTCAGATTTATGTTGCGGCATATCTCTCGAGCCCTGTGTGGCACGTTCGTGAGATAGCTGCTAGGACTCTCTGTTCTTGTCTACTACATGACAAATGGCTCAGCGTCGTCCAAGATTTGCTTCGTAAGGCATTGAATGACAAAACAACCAATGGCCAAAATCATGTGCACGGTGTTCTACTCTCCCTCAAATTCCTCATTGAAAGGTTCACTGAAGTGGCGCCGGATCGCCTTATAGGTATATATAAAGCTCAACAAGATATTGACTTACCTCTGCTGTATTTACTGACAAATTCCTAGCTGACCTACCTGACCTTACGGCATTCCTCGAAACAAGCCGCATTGATAGTCTATATGTTAACTGCCCAGAAATCATTGCAGCGTATCTGGAAGTCGTCAACATGATATGGATATCCCAAATCTCCAGAGCTCAGCCTTTACAGCCATCTAGGGTCACAATACCGACGACACAAGGGTCTGCACTGCTCAAAGCCCAAAGCACTATAAGCAAAATCCTTTCGGCTTCCCAAGACAAGGAGCCTGTCCAACAAGTACGGAGTGTATTATTCGAGAGCCGCCTCGGCGCCGATACCATGGCTACTGCTCTGGAATCAATACCGAGACTTTGGCATTTCATCTCAACTCCAAGCGAAGTCCGAATTGCCCTGTGTGATCTCTACATCGATGTTTGCCTCAAGACCAGCTTTACGGAACCTCAAGTGGTAGCTATTGAGAATTTGGTAGAATTGATGAACCAGCTCATTGCGGAAGACAAACTCGACTCCTTGCCCGTATCCTCTCTTATGAAGTTGTGGAACATACTACCACAACGCTCTTTGAACCCTTCTCTCTCCAATGCTATTGTGAGAGCCAGCGGCTGTTTGGTAGCCATCATGAACCACCATCAACGCCTCCCGGCTACGGCATTCCGGAATTGGGGCGCCATGATGGCTGATGCAGGCTCAGACGACAAGGTTAGTGAATGTTCAAGCCGTCTCTTGTCTTCTTATCAAATATGTTCAGTATATTAACCAGCTCCATTTATAGAGCTTCGATACCCGCCTCGCAGCTGCTCAGTCTCTATGCTCGTTTTTCAGCGTGGCCGGAGCTTCTTCTGCCCGCGAAGAATACCTCCCTGCAATCATTGTGCTCTATGATACCTTGAATGATGATGATGACGAAGTGCGAGAAGCAGGATCTGCCGCAGCAAAGAGCATTCTTGGCCAAAATCTTGTACCCTTAGAGGCATCTAACCGTCTCCTCCAGTGGCTCATTCAACATTTCAGTACCAGTGCTACTCTGAAAGCTATTACCGCAAGTCGCGTCGCTGGGTATCGTCACGAGCAGGCATGGAGTTCACCCGGTGCTCAGCTCGCTGCTGCACTCAGGTCAGACGACTCACTGTTCGCAGTCGAAGAGCAGAATCTGTTCATTGATGAGGTTCGGGAAGCCAACCGATGGGCTTCCGTCTTCCAGAATCTCAAGTGGGATGAAGAAAAGCCGGAAGATGGCGAGATACTCCGCAAGTTGGAGGAATGGCTTCCGGATGGTCTGGCACAGATGCAGCAACTCCTGGAGCAGGAAGACGGTCCCTTGGGCTGGGCTTCAAACCCATCTGTCTTTGCCATCTGTGCATCCATCCTCCGTGGTTCTGTGGTACTGAGCGAAATGCACGGCAGTCCGAAATTACGCCAAACCGTGGCGCAATTCAAAGAGTTACTGAAATCGCCAAATCATCATCACGTTTCGAATTTGCTTATGGAGCCGCTGGGCGAGCTATAGACGATATAGAATAGAATAGAATTATAAGAAAATAAGTCATGAATGAGCAGTACGAAAGAAATATTGCATAAAAGAAAATAAATGACATATCCTATTGCCATGTAATAAATAAGCCCCCTTATCTGTGAGAGTAACAGAAAAAAGATAAAGGAAAATTGCCTGTGCTAACTGAAACTCGCTATTGATGTATGCGCCCGAATGCTCCCAAGTTCCCCTATTTGTAACATGAAAAAACACATATGAATCTTTAAAAAGGAAAGAAAGGAAAAAATAGTATAACACCCCTCATAATACGTTTTATGCCCCTCTTGTCTGACAGTCATCATCCCTTGATAACATCTATCCCCGAACCCCTAGAAGACGAAGCAGTAGCCCCTTCAAGCCCACTCAAGCGTCCCATCTTGGCCGTCAACATGGTATTCTGCGCCTGAAGCTGCCCAACTTGCGACTGAAGAATCTCAACTTCCTTCAGCGCAACGTCTCTCTCCGCTCTAGTCTTCTCTAGCTCCATCGTTAGGTTCATCTTCTCCTCTCGCTCAATCGCCTTGCGTCTGCGGGCCTCTGCTTTACGCTCCTCGTGCACACGCTTGTCTTCTAGCTTTTGCAGCTCTCGCCTGTATTTGGCTTCTTGCTTGGCAATCTCCTTTTCGTGCTTCTCGCGCATCTTGGCGATTGCCGTTTCGTCCTTTTCCTTGCCGCCGCGGTGTTTCTTTTCCAAGCGCTGTTGCATGTGGGCGGCCTTTTCATCCAGCTTTCGCCGCTTCTCCTGGAGCTTCCTAAGTTCTTTTTCTAGTAATTGTTTGCCTTGAGTCTTGGACTCATCAGAATTATGGCTGCCTGCCACGCTCTTGGAACGATTTTCTTCAGTCATGCTCCTTTCGAGAGCTGATCTAAATGTTCTGATGGAAGACGTCTCGCTCAGATCGGTCACATCGTTATCCGTTTCGTGCTCATCTGCGGCTCTGGATTCCAAATCGTCTAGGCTGGTATTGCTCTCGGCCGGACTTCCCAGCGTACCTCGCAGTCCACTGGCGACGACGGATGATGCGGCTTCAAACACTCCGCTTATGATACCGTATATACCATTGCTACTCGGAATGCTTTGCACCGATTCTCTTCTCGCAGCTTCTATCTCTTCTCGTCTCTTGGAATCAACGCTGGGTTTCTGTTTATGCCTGGGGGGTAATGGGGGGCTTCCATTCTCATGAAGCGCTGCATCTTCTTCGTCTCGCTTTGTCGGGCTCACTGCCTCAGGGAGGCTTTCGCCACTTTTAGAGCTCAGCAATGATATCGCTGTTATCCATTTGACGAATTTCCCGGCATCTCCAACAATTCCCGGTGGAGTGCCCTTTTCAACCATGAAGCGCGGCACACTGCCGCCAGGGTCGCTTCGCGTGACCATGATCCATTCGATAGCCACGGACTGATGCTCTCGTGAATCCGAGCTGGAGCTTCGAACCTCCTCGGAGCCATGGTCTGACGACAATAATGATATCTTTGATGCAGTGTTGTTCTCGATGGGTACCTCTCTGATCATTTCGACAGATTCGTACGAGCCGCGGATTATTCCCGTTCGTGGAGGGCACTCGATATGATTGCATGGTTTCGATACAATGACATGCTGCCGTAGAGGTCTCTCCTGGTCCGCCGGCTTGTATTCAAAGTCAGTCGTAAGTAGTAGCGTGATGAAGTCTCTCGGCGCCGTGGGTCCGGGGAATTGAGCCGATAGCTGGAACACTATACAACTAGGTCAGCATGAGTGGGCTCACTTATACAAGGCATCTCGGATGATAATTACCACTCATGTGTCCCGAGTCCTCAACCTCTTGGCTCTCGACTTGCCTATCTGCGCCGACGCCTCGAATATTACCACTGCCCGGCGAGCCTTGTACCTTGAGCGTCTCGGGAAACTCCATCTCCATGCCCCTCTTCCACTCCTCAAACGTCAATCCGTGGTGGACGCTTCTCCGGGCAAACCACGCTCCCCTGCCGTCTTTGGCCCCAAGCTTATAGACGCTGATGTTCAACGGGTTATTCTGGTTCATCTTGATTTCCTTCCACTCCTTTCGCAGCTTCTGGGCCATGGCGAGCGAAGATCCCGCCTCCCGCTGCGAATACGCCTTCTCGACCTGCTCAAACACGGCGCCTGTTGACGTCGCCGCCGTGCCAGTGGCCGTGGCGGTCGTTGGCGACGGGACGGATTCGGCGACGGTCTGGGCATCGATGAAGACCTCGTCCATGAATGGCTTGAGGCTGCCAACGGGGACGTCGTCCCACTCGATCGGCCCCATTGCCCGCAGTGGCTCGTGATGGGCCACCATGGCTGCTGTAGAATGGAGGTTCGCTCGGTAGAAGGAGGGGCGCAAGAACAACAAAAGAGAAGTGTTAAACAAGCAGAATCGCACGCAAAATCACGGATTTGCAGCCTTTGTCCAGATGACCAGCACAGAAATAACAGACAGAGATGGGTTATCGTTGGGCGAAAAGCGACATAAAGTAAAAGGAATATAAAAGCAAGCACTAAGGACTAGAACTCGTGTGCGCCATAGGCAGGCTGTGGCATGTCGCCCGAAAGTGGCGTCAAGCCGGCCTGACCACGCCGAGGGAAGTCTGTGGAATGTCCGCTAAGCAGCCAGCGACGAGAAGCTTACAGCGGGCAATGGCGGGAGCTCAGGGCCTTTTTCGCCCTGTAGGCTCTATACGTATACGGCGTATACTGAAATGCGCTGCTCGCGCTGCGCCTATTGCCGAAGCTGAATCTTGACGTCACCGAGGGGCCACCCCTGGTGCCAGAAGCCCGATCTGCTGCAGAAATGGATGCCGTAATCGAGCAGTCACGCAAAAGCGCTGCGGTGCACACGTACTGGTCAGCAGCCAATTGGGGCAATGCAGTCGCTAATAGGTGTGTGAAACTGGTTGATCCCTATGTACTTGTGGCTTGTTTATATATACTGTCCCACCAGTCTGCAGAGAGCTATGGCATAATCCAATTGCTCATGAGACGAAGCTGATTCACAAGCTTCTCCAGCAATTGATTGATCCGCAACGGCTAGCCGGCTCAGAATCACGCCGGCGGTCGTGGCCCTCTGCCGTGGCAAAAGACGGAGCTCGCACTTTCGACTCCACCGACTCCAAGGGGCCGGCTGCTCCGGACTCCATTTCTGACTTTATAGCGGGAGTTGGTAATTCGATAGCCGCGGTCTCGTTCGCATTCGCATTCGATTCAGACAGAGTTTCATGATTCGATCCAGGCACCGGTTTTATACGTGTATATATATATGCTTATATGCCCTTGCTATCTATGTATAGAGAATCTCAAAAGTAAACCCAAGACCAGCGTAGAAAATAGTGAGTCAGGCGGAGAACGAAAACGAAGGATGAAATGTCTGGTATCAACCAAGCAGGCAACAACAAAGACGACAGGAACAGAAATCAGCAGTTCAACTCACCCGCCCAGCTAGCCAAAACAGTCGCTTGCTCTTAAACAACATCATTAAAGCACATCCAATCCATGCAGAAGTAATATCCATCAGCATCCCTTACAAAGTATGACCGCTATAGGTTGGTCAGCCTTCTCGCCTGCATCGCAGACGCATGGTCCCTCCGACAACTTCCGCAGTAGTCATCACGCCACGCCTCCAAATGTCTCTTTCGCTCCGGCGATATGGAGTCCATAGGCTTCTGTGATGATTCATCACTTGCATTGTCTTTGCCTTTGCTTCTGCCGCCGTCGTCGCGTAACATCTCCTCGAGGTTATCGCAGAGAGAGTTCTCGTTGTCCAACCAGTTTTCCCATTCTGATTGCAGCATCTCCCGCTCAACGCTGTTGACGACTCTCATTGCAACCAGTAAATCATGCCGGTACATCCCCAGTCTCTGTCGTGTCTTGCGCAGCCGACGAGCCGTGGCTCGACTTGATGGCAAGGAAAGCGAGGCTCCCGCTGTCTCCCACGGAGAATCCATACTCGTCGCGTCCAAGACTTCTCTGAACGTGCCGAAGCACGTGCTGTTTTGCGGAAAAGAGGACAACTCATCGTCGCTGGCGCCGGACGCCTCATGCAAGTCAGCAATATAGATCGCTTTGCTCATCATGTGGTTCGGCGACACCCCAACTCGGCGCATAAAGTTCGCCGCTCTCCGTTCCTGCCACCAAGTCAATGATTCCGTGGAAGAAAGCATCAAATTGGTAGCTACGCTCAGTCCCAGGACTAACAAGAGCAGCCGATGCGCGGTTACAACGTCGAATATCTTCTTCAATGCTGCAATGATCCACAAAATCACTGAGGAGACCACGCTCTCGCCGAGGGATCTGACCGTCTCGAACAGCATGGCCGTAAGCGTGCGAGGCTTGATGGCCTGCTTCTTCCTTGCGTCGGTAGGTGCTGGCGAGAAGACCACCACCTGTGTTTGCTGGCCTACCTGGCCGTACACCTGAATAGCCTTATGGGTGCGACTTCTTGAGCCCAGCTTGTGAATCTGATCAGTAGCTAGTTCAGCAAGCTCTTCAGCATCGCTGGCCGCATCCCGGAGGGCCTGGCGCTCCACTAGGCTCTTCGATATCGGCGGTGATTTTGACCAATCGACGCGTACGTAAAATGTCAACTTGCATTTCGACTTGGCCACGTACGTGATGACGACCTTGGTCACCAATTTGAAGAGCTGGGAGTGAGGAAGGTGCCACGCCGTTCTCGTATGCGTAACCACATATGTGACATGATCGTTGAAGACGTCAATTGTTTGGAAATCCCGTATGTCCTCCGTCTTCGACCGACCAAAGACATCGACGTAATCTATCTTAAACTGAAACTCACGCTTCGATGGTTCTTTGTCGGCTGCAGCTGACCACGGGCCTTGTGCAATTTGCTTTGCGCGATGCTCAAAGTACAACTTTGGGAACACAAAACTCTTGTCTCCAAAAAGAACGTGGAAGCATGCCTTTGCGCTCAGGTCAAAGTGTCTCTCGGCCGCCATCGATGTCATATCATCTGGTTCATAAATGACTTCGTGTTTAGGCAAATTCAGCTTCAGTGGGAACTTTTGCCCAGAGGTAGGAGCTATCAAACGGGGAATGTCGCCTGTGGCCCTCTCGACTGGCCGTCCCAATGCTGTGCCGTTATCCATCGGTGTGCTTGATGATACCTCCTCCCAGCTCTCAGCGCTAGGGCTTGGCTTATCATATTCATGTTGATCAATATTAATCAACGCTCTGATGGTTTCCAAAGTGTCAAGCGGTTCTTCCGCCTGCAGATTGTCTACCAAGAGGTTTAGACGGGCATGGAGTAGCTGAAGGTCGTCGAGGAACACCTTGATGGTTATCCTCTTATATCCCGTATCGTTGAGATCTCGACTCAAGTGTAAGAAGATGAAATCGCAATCTCTGCCAGCAGCTGCAGTGACTTCGGTGATGATATCCAAGGGGATGCTATACGCTGTAACTAAGCCCATTTGCTGGCCATAGAAATACATATTCTCTCCTGTCACATAGATTCTGCCGTCGCCAGCAGGTAGCTCGCTCTTAGAACTACCCTCCAGCGAGCTCGACCAGGCTGCTCGGAATACAAGCACCAGTCTTTCCTCAGGTGGCGCATTAGGGAATAGAAGCCTGAACTGGGCGTGCTGGATTCTCAGTTCAGAGGGATAACCAGCAGGTAAAGACTCGCTGGTTTTCTTTGCTTGTGCTGCCTCGCCAAGTGGCGTCGTGGCTTGCGAGTCCTCTGATACAACAACGCCAATGGGATCATCATCGTCAAGGGGAGTCGTCGCAGCCGGCTCAGACTGCATAGAGCCCCACATGCTGGTTCCCCAGTAGTTTGCAAGAACAGATGTAGGTAGTTTTTTGCCTTCCAAGACGTGGCCTCGTTCACCGGCAATGAGCACAGCGGTGCGGCTGAAACTCGTGATTGTTGGAGGCCGAGCCAAAGTGGGAGGAGCAAGTGTCCCGGGTTTGCTGTCCAGCAGTGGAAGCGCAACACCCGTTAGCTTAGCTTGACTTGAAGACGTCAAAGACAGAGAAGTCCCTACGAGCTGGGAGCTTTGATTTCCTGAAATCATGCCGGACAGAGCTCCTGATGAGCCAGAAGTCGTCAGCGTAGGCTCAGGGCTGGCGCCGAACGTCGCTTTACGGTGAAGATCAAGCTTCTGGATGATCCTTGCTGCGTGCTCTCGGCCGCTCTCGCCTTCTTCTCGTGCCAAGTCCCGTCCAAGTGCTGAGATGGATCGACGAGACCCGCTCCCATTAGGATCATAGCTCCGTCGGGTAGATGAACCATCGTCTGCTCCGGGAATAGCCAAAGTAGCTGTACGATCTATACTGGGCACAACGTCGTCGGACGAGCCCATCTGCGCATCGAGTCCCTTGGCCGAAAACTCCGGGATGCTGGGGGCAGATATTGAGAATGCCGGGTCGACACCGCCGGCCAATGCGCTGTTGTCTCTGTCCATGGTGGCTTCAAATGCCTTCTTTTTCGAAATCTCGAAAACTTCCAGCCAGTCAGTCAGTTCCTTCTGCGTTTCGGCCTGCATCAGCATGCTCCGGCTCTTTGTCTTTAGCTCGAAACAAAATCTTCGCTCTTCGCCGGCGGCAGGCTTGACGTTGCAAAGCAGCACTCCAATCTCGTCTCCTTGCAAAACGCCTTGCGTGCCAGGGGTCAGCCAGCCAAATACGCCGTCTCGGCAGTAGTACCACCGCCGAACCCAGTTGTATCTGACGGGCTTGCCAGTTACGATCCTCAAGAACAGCCAGCCTTGCTTCTCAGTAACAGCAGCGCCGCCGTCGTCATTCTGGCGTACGCTGACGGGTCCGCGCGACCCCAAGAAGGCTACAGTCGAAGTGCTGTAATCTTCGATTTCGCGAGACGGTTTGAAGCTCTCAAATGTCGAATCACTAATATCCTTTCTTGCATTCTGCATCTCCCGTCTGAAGACATTATCCGACAGCTCCATCTCTTTCGCCCATCCTCGGACACGATCCAGCTCTCGGCCCCAACGGGTAGCACTCGAAGCGGCATCTTTAGCCTTGCTCATCTCCTTCCAGATATCACAGCAGATTTTGACCAGCAGCTGGTCCAGCGAATACCGAAGCTGAGGCGCGAGCTGGCAGTAATCCATCGCAGCCTGGATATACACTTTTCGATTCTCATATACAGCGAAGGCATCTTCTCGGAGGGCGGAGGGCTCCTTGGTCTTGGACTGAGACACATAACGGGCGAGAGTTGTGTCATAGGTTCTCTGGGTCTGCTCTAAGCTTCTCCTTATCTCCTTAAAGTTCCGCAGCTCCCCAGTAAGAAACGACCGGATAGGCTCGACGACAGCCGTCTCCATTCGCTTTTGCGTGTTGAGCAATTGCGTCCAAAGCTCTCGCATGCCTTCGCTAGTGCGCTTGAGGGCCAAGAGTGTGTAGTCGTTGTCGATGACATTGTCGGGAAAGGGAGTTGTCTTGGAGAGGTAGTTGTTGATGGTATCTTCGAGAGAGAGGAGGCCGCTCATGAGTTTCGAAGTCGAGCCGACATAGCCATTGAGCCACTTTTCAACGGCATCGACTTGGTCGGCAAAGTGAGTGGCAGCTGCGCGGAATGTTGGGGAATCGAGGACGGCCTCGTTGAGAGTGACAGGGACAGCTCGGTCTGCGGATTTCGGCGCGGTCGCCGTCGTGCCGGACGCTTCTGGCATGGTGACGGTAAAATATCAAAAGCTACTTCAAGTGCGACATTGAGAGCAGCGTCTGCAAAAAGAAATACCAGTGCTTTGAGATGTCTGCAAAGGTGCACGTTGGCAGTTATAGTTTGGCGTTACCCCGTGGGAGTTAGGAGTTCCAACACACAAAACCCCCCCATATTACCTAGTGTGGGTCAGGAAATGAATGACAACCCATACCTAGATTCGCCAGCTGCCGCGGTATCGATAACACCGCTACGCCTACGCTGATGACGTAGTCTTACACGCAGCATTTATTCCGACCACCGGCGCAGCAGTCAAGTCGCACGCATAATGCATCGCAGAATTGCATTCAGTAACGGATATCAGCAGTGTCTGGATATTGTCTAAGCTTTCGCAGCTCACGCTAGTGCACGCCTCTTTGATTATCAAAGTAGCAATTTCCAAAACAAAGGAGTGTCAATTTCTATTTCTGGCTTGTTGTCCTGCAGATGGGAGCTCTCTAATTTCGAAATCGGTCTGTGGGTAGAATGAGAATACCAACTTTTAAGTCGAAATGCTACGCGTTCTTCTCTAATAACTGACGATAAGGACACGTGAGCACGAAAATTCCCTTTGGTCTGAAGGCGCCTCCCAGCATCTACTCCATCCCATCATCACGCCGGTTCCAGCTATGCAGACGACATCTAAGGAGTTTTGGAATTAGTCTGAGGCATGTAAAGGAGGCGATGCACATGTGTACATGAGCATATATCAGACTTACCCTCTTTCCTCTATGATAAAACTCAAGTAGCCGTCATAACTATGCGCAGCGAACTTGGGCGCGTCGTCTGGTGGGCCTGGTGGGAAGGCACTCGACCAGCGCCTCGCATCAAGCTCCTTTGAGCAAATGACAACGGCGCGGCATCCTCTGGCCCCGAAGGGTCGTTGGGCATGTCGCTCTCATCGTGCGCGGACGGGTTGGCTTGAGTAGGTCCCTCGCTCTCCACGAGGGAATCGGTTGGTCAATCTGTACAATTGAGTCAGCAATGTGCACCGTAGAGTCGCGCTACTGAAAGATATGGTGTTCTTACCGTCGTAATAATCATCATCGTCCTCATCGAGATCTGCCAACTGTTCAAAGTTGACCTTGTAACGCAAGATACCGCCAATGCCACCGAATCCCTTGACGAACTGATTGCCCTCAGTTGATCGGTCGGACACAAACTCCAGGTTGGTACCAAAATCCTTGTAGTGCTCAGCAATCCATTCAAGGAATGACTCCTGTGAAACAACATCCATCTCTTGGCCAGTGGCCTTGTCCAGGAACTTCTCTCGATTACCTGTCTCCTGTTGCTTGGTAGTGTGCAGAATAACCTCATTTCCCTCGCTGTCCTTAAGAACCGAGCGTGTGATTTCAAGGTTCTCGAAGATGATGAGAGTCTCAACAGCACCAAGCTCCAGCGCCTTCAAAGTATCGTCGATACCATAGCAGACTTTGCCGGTATCCTGGCTAATTTCCTCAAAGTATTTGCCAATAAGCTTCTTCTCCTGGATGAACTTGACGTTTCCGAGAGTTTCAGCGGACAGCTCAATGGCCTGGTTGAAGCCGTTTTCACCACCGTAGGAAACGTCAACAACCTTGATAACCTTGACAGCCAGACGGTTGTCGAACATATCGGAGGCGTTGAGGTCGTTCTTGAAATCGGCGGAACCAGCGAGAATGATACCAGCGACGTTGACCTTGTCGGCAGTAATGAAATTTTGCACAGCCAACTCGGCAACCTTGCGGACATAGTTGTGACGCTTTTCTTCACGAAGACGAGCGAAACGCAGAGCGGACTGACCACCACGGCCGTGCTTCTTGGGGAGATCGACGGAGAATTTGTGCACGATTTCACGAGTGTTGCCACTTAGCGTACCGAACAGTGCACCGTTACCGTCCATGATGATGAAGCCGAATTTCTGGTCGGACTCGAGCAGCTCAGCGAGGGCTTCGGTGTGGAACTTGTTGTCGCAGAGATACAGCGAGGTGTTGATGGGCTTGAACGGCTCAAAGTCAATGTTGACCTTTCGCTCCTTTCCTTCCGACGTCAAGATTTCACCACAGTACACGACCAGGCCGTTCGGGGGGACCTTGTTGTACAGCTTGAGACGCTGCTGGGTCGATGTGATGGCGGACAAGACAGACTGTCGGTTGACACGAGACTTGATGTTGGAGGCTGTGCCCTGCGGGGGTTGTCAGCAAACCCGTAAAAGGGAAGTTGGAGATTTGGACAATCAGTGAGGTATATTGCATACGTATTCTTCAGCCAACATCTTAGCGATACGCGACACCTGATCCTTGGGAGCTGTGTCATAGTTAGCAACACTCGATCGGGCTAATGCGAAAGCGGTCTGCAGCGGGCGAAACGTACGGATGACGAGAGAAATCATAGAAGTTCCATTTCCTCGGGCGGCCTCGAGGCGCTTGACCAACTTCTTGATCTTCCAGATCTCGATCTATAGATATCAAAAAAATTTGTTAGATGTCGCTGTTGCATATTTGGCGGTTTTCGATGGCCAGCGCGGGGCACGAAGCCAAGGAGGGGCAAATCAGGGGAGCCAAAAATATTTTCAGGTATTTTCGCTCTTAGTGGTTTTTTTTCCTCCTACAGGGAAAGACTCACGTTCTTCTCCGCCTCGCCGCTTTGAGGTTCGCTCATGGTGAAGGACGTTAAAAAAAGAGGCGCTTGGAGAAAAATACAAAATTTTCTTTTTTATCCCGCCGCTTTGACAGGTCCAAGGATTGAGAGGCGCCGGCGCGTGCGAGCGTGACACTGGCTGGTCGAGGGAGAGCAGCGGTTGGTTTTTGTTGGATGCGAGATGCAAGTTTGGGTTGTGGTAGTTTACCCTACTACCCCAATGGCTGGCGCTACGGGGCCCCCTCCAGGCAGCTAAAAGGCCCAAAGCCAGCACGCCGTTCAGGCTGGGCTCCAAAGGCTTTCCAGGCCACAATCCGCCTAAAACGAGCGGGCCGACAACCACTGAGGTCACGGAAACACATTAGGTAAGCGCTTCGACGTCACAGAGCTGGGACACCGTAAGACTCATGCGGGCGGTCAGCTCCGTTTCGCCCCCATAAGTCACCGCCCGGCAAAACTCCGTCAGCGAGTTGAATGATCCCAGGACGGGACGAGCCTCGGGAATAGCTAATAGCGATACTTTCCGAGCGCGTTCTACGAATTACGAGTAGGACGAGAATTGGCGTCTCGAAACTGAAGCAGGGCTTGATAACCTTCTCGTACCGACATTGGGGCCTGGAGCAGGGCTATCCTCTCTCTTCACAATGGACTCATCCCTCCCCACCGAGGTCGCCAGCACGATCCAGGCCGCTCATATCAACAGGCATCCCGATCCTCGACAAGACATTGCGCCGTCCACAGCGGCCGACAAGGCAGAGCTGGTAGACATCCATGAAGTGAAGCGCAGCCATCTCGACGATGACGACGACCATGATATCCCGTACAGCGTCCTGCGGCCTCCGAAGAAACACTACAATCTGCCGCCGCTCCCAGACTTGCGATTCGAGCAGAGCTATCTCCGCAGCATCGAGTCGGCAGATACATGGTGGAAAGTAGTGCTCGCTACAATCAAAAGCCAGGTACCCCTCGACTTCGCTTGCCAAAGCTTCAATGACACACAATACTGATCGAACAAACAGGTATTAATACCCCTGGCTCAAGGTATCTTGCTCAACCTGGCCATGGCCGGATGGCAGCATTGGAACAAGACCGCCAGGGTTAGTGGCGACTCAGTAGGTGCCCGATTTAGGAGATGGTGGTTCGGAGTAAACAACTGGAGCCTACCCAATTCCAGGAAACGTATTTGAAATAAAAGAACAACAAATACCCGTCCTACAAGGCTGTATATTATTATCTCATCAGTTATGTGAAGCTCATCACCCTATCCCTTTTTTGTCTAGTAGTATAGATAAAATCACAAAAGCATCTGGCCTCTAGACCCATTTTATCACACCCGAGAACCTTTTTATTTGCGCTTCATAGGTCAGGTCGCAGGCCCTCACTGAACGGGATATTTTCCCGTCTGTTGTCATGTCCCCATTCTAATACCCATAGATTCAACCGATTGTACACTAATAAACTTCTCGGATGATCCGTCGCTTAATAGACCGTAACTCCGTTGGGAAAGATTAATAGCCATTCAAAGCAAGCACCTCTTATTCCTGGCTGCCGACGTTTACACTTCCGGGTACCAGTTGCGCCGGTTGCTTTTCAGGGCTACCTCGGAATGCCAATGAGGTAGATGAGATAGTTGGCTGTCCTAAAGGACCCAAAGCCTGTCGGTCAACAGCCTCAGGAGTGACATGCCTCTCAGTCGTCTTCACGCCGGATGTCGGAACTGAGACTTCTGCTTCAAAAACTTGTTGCTTTGGAGTTGGCGTATCTGGCGGACCGGCCGTCATATCCTTTTCCTGTACATCGCCTTCATTCGAGGTAGGAAGCAGCTCGCTCGGAGCGAGAACGCCCTTAAGTTTGGGCGGCGTTACCGACAGTTTCACCACCAATGTTTGAGATTGCATTTCCAAGTCTTCCTCATCCATGGCTTCGTCCTTGAATTCGTCCTCATCGTCCGATTCTTCAGGAATCTGGGCATCGACATCGTCTTCATCATCACCAAACTCAGCCTCGCTTTCTTCATCCGTATCCATGGACTGATTAGTTCCGTGATTTGCGGCTGCCGATCTACGCGATCTTCCAGCCTCTGCGGCAGCTTCGAGTGCATCCTCTTGATCGCCGGTGGTAAGGTCTTCTCCCGTGGTCACGTTAAGCCGAGGAGGAGCTCGTACAGTTCGACCGCTTGATGTGGTGACAGGTCCGCTTTCTGCTGGCGTGTGTGTTCCAGTATTACGAGCTGAGCGTCTATAACCAGTCGAGTCTGAGAACATGTCTTCGTCGTCAGAGTACGTATACTTCATTCGCTTGCCACGAGTGCGGCCCTCGTATAATGAAAATCCAGGCTCTGGGCGTTTGAACTGTTCCTTTCGCATCTGTCGATATTCTCGCCGTTTCCGTTTCTATAGTTTACTTAGTACAAGCTCGGGGATAAGAAGTAGAATTGGCAAGGGATAATTACCTCGTCTCCAGCTTCAAATCGCGGAATGGCTATAAGGATTTTTTGGCTCAGTTTCTTGGCTTTAGGGCCGCCATCTTTCGTTTCTAGCTTCTCTGCGAGAGCCCTGAGCTCTTCTATGGTCCCAGCGACGCTCCACCAAGTTCGGTTGGCACCAGCAGGGTTGCTCTCGCGATATACGCGAAAGGCAGTATCGTCTTGCCCCTCAACCAAAAAGTAGCGGCGCTTATCTCCGTCAGAGCCCCATGGCTGAACTGCTCTCGGCTGGTTGATGTCGTCTTCGTGGCGATTTTGCTTATAGGATTGGTTAATCAAACCTTTGAGGGTATCGGACGAGGCCATGGCCCAAAGGACGAGAGTGCGCAACAGATTCAACTACAACAGTAGGTCAGCCAATCTTGTGTTTTTCTTTTGAAGTCTCCTTTCATAATCATGAAGAAAGCACTCACTCTTTCGGTTGGACTCAAGGAGCTAAAGGTGCCACCGCCGGACAGCGGATTCTTCTCGTTCCATGAGGCTGGCCATTGGTTCTTGTGAGACGTAATAGCATCTTCCAATGCTCTGCCATAATGTCCTGCTCTGTGTGGAGAAAGAGGGAAAAGAATTAGTCTCAACGATTCGCGCAATGTTGGACGAGGCAAGATAAGCCATACTTGATATCCTGTTTCCGGTTCAGGAGGAGTCCAAGCACGGCGCACAAAAAATGTTCTGCTCGATCGCCGGGTATGGGTTCGACAACGTCTCGTTCTAGTTCTTGCGGTCCGAAGTGCGAAAGGGATTTTGGGAATGCGTCGCTGAAGCGGCTTCTAAACATTACCAGAAACTGCGGCTGTTAGTAGAGTCCGATGACGTCTGCACGCGAAATTTCGCGTCGCCAGAAAGCTGTGAACGCGATCCGTTGCCAGGGAATACCAGCGTGCATTGAAAGATAGGGAGAGGCATTTGCGACAGGTTATCACGTACTGCAATGTCTGGATTGTCCGCGAGAACATATTCGTGAGGTGGCGAGGGCGACCGTTTGCGCGGTGGCGGCGAAGGCTCCTTTGGCGGCTTCTCTGATAATTTGGGGAAGAACTTTAGAATTCCCGACTTAGATCCGGTCGGCGCGTCATCGCTAAGGTCGTCCAACTCATCATCCGAGGGAATGGGGGATAGTGACGACAAGGAGGAGAGATCAGAGGAATCGTCGTCTGCGGCAGCCATGGCGCGGGAGTCGGCTTCTGGCAGTGCAAGTGCCGAGAGTGTGAAGGAGGGAGGTGGATGAGGCACGTCGTCTGTTGAAGAGATGTGGATGCACTAGCTACATATCAATTCTGATAGGCCAAGGGGCGTTATCAAGTGGTAGTCGCCAGTCACGTAGTCAAGCAAGGAAGTCTTTTAGAAGACACATGGAATCCAGTCTCCCGTCTTAGATATCTAGCTTGTTCATCTGTCTTTACCCCGGGCCGTATTTCGGCACAATCTTGCCCGCGCATGCCATTGTGAGGCCTGGAGCCCAGATCCCGTCTCATTCTTGTTCCTCGCTGAGAGCATCGGCAACGCCAAACAAAGTAGGCAGAGCTTTGGCCAACCTGGGTCAATCCGCCTGATTAACCTGGTCGCCGGTATTCAAATCCAGCCCAATGCCGTTCAGAACACAAATTCTGGCTCGGTAATCCAAGTTTTGCATCAGCCATGGATTTTAGGAGTTTCCCCCGCATCCAAGCCAGCCCTGCACCACATGCATGTTTGGTGAATCTCGCAATAGGCTTAGCCATGGCAGCACTGATGTATCCAAAGCCAGCAAAGAACCCAGAGCTACACAAATAATATTTCTGAGGTGTGCACCAACCCGGCTAAATCATGCATGAGGCAATTTTATGCCAGCCCTGTATACATCGTCAGTACTTGATTTTCATGATTGAGGAAGCCAAAAAGATGGAAGGTTGATATCTTTCTTTCCATCATGGAATTGGAATCTGGGAACTTACTAGCACGAAGTTTTGTCAAATTCTGACATTGCTACCAACTCAAGGCGATAGCTGTGATCGCCACGCATGGATTCCTACTCCTGGAGATTATGGTTCAGCCTGCGACCCGACCCCACTGGCAGTGTGTCAGAGACACCACAGCAGCTTAGTGAAATGACCAGCCATCTTTCAGCTGAGTGAAAACAGAGCAGCGCGTCCATATCGAAAAGGAGAGTAAGTCTGGTCGTCAGTGCTGCAATTCAATCATTGCGCAGGTCTAGACCACTTGGTCAGACGGTTTCAGTAGACTGAAAGATAGAATAGCAGCCTTCCACGAAGTAGACTATCACATTTTCTGCTAGCCGGAGTGCACTTCAGCAAATGAAGGTATCTTGACTGAAAGATGTCCAAGCAAGCGCAGGTCGATGAGAGTAGGTAGTGCTTCGTGGATAAGAGATAGGTAGATAGACGTGCGTCACATGTCGAACTCGTGATAATAGAGAAAGCAGGGAACACAGTTAGCAACAGAATAAATTTCACATTGAGTGCATGCAGTGAAATATGCTCAGCAAGACATTGCTTCCGCGACACTTTCTGTCACGCGTTTCAGACCTGAAGACGCTCAATCTCGCAACACGTCACTGAGGTCTTCGCTCATGGGAGAAAAGACGGAGTACTAAGGATGTGGGGTTTGTCGGGATGCGCTAAGAGAGCGGGAGATGCAGTACAAGGTACTTCCGGGCAACCAATGCGCGCGACGGAAAATTTCGGTCACGTGGTCAGGGCTCCCCATCTTTTGGCAGCGGTCCCGCACACAAAAATTATCAGAAGTCGCAAGCGAGCGCCTCTTTGTCAAAACACCAAGGCCGGAGCCAGGTAAAGTTTGAACCTCTCGCCCTGCTGGCGGTTTAGCACTGACATCAATCCTGCTCACAGTCTACACGTAGCCACCATGGGTAGAGTTATTCGCAACCAGAGAAAGGGCCGTGGCTCCATCTTCAGTGAGTAGCCGCCGCGTCGATATGCGTCGAATTCGATACTTCAATGCGTCTCGAGATTTCTAACAATATCGAAAACAGCGGCCAACACCCGCCTGAACAAGGCCCCTGCCAAGTTCCGCAACCTCGATTACGCCGAACGCCATGGCTACGTCCGCGGTATCGTGAAGGACATCATCCACGACCCTGGTTAGTCTCCGAACGAGCATCGAAACAAAATCCGATTCGAGATGGGATTCACGAAAGGGAACTGAGGGCTAACGATGGGAATTCTTTGCATATAGGTCGTGGTGCTCCTCTTGCTAAGGTGCAATTCCGCCACCCTTACAAGTACAAGCAGGTTACCGAGACCTTCATCGCCAACGAGGGCATGTACACTGGCCAGTTCATCTACGCCGGAAAGCGTGCTGCTCTTACCGTCGGCAACGTCCTGCCTGTTGGTGAGATGCCCGAGGGTACCGTTGTCTCAAACGTCGAGGAGAAGATTGGCGACCGTGGTACTCTCGGCCGTAACTCTGGTGGCTACATCACCATTGTCGGCCACAACCCCGATGAGGGCAAGACCCGTATCAAGCTGCCCTCCGGTGCCAAGAAGGTCGTCCACTCCCGATCTCGTGGTATGATCGGTATCGTCGCCGGTGGTGGCCGTACCGACAAGCCTCTGTTGAGTACGTTGACCCCTATGCTGGTCCAATTTTTGGAAAGAAGACCGCGAAGAATTTGCTATGGAAATTAGAGGGATTGGATGCTAACAGATTGAACAGAGGCTTCTCGTGCCAAGCACAAGTTCGCTGTCAAGCGTAACAGCTGGCCCAAGACTCGTGGTGTTGCCATGAACCCCGTGGACCACCCTCACGGTGGTGTAAGTTTCCCCAGCTTGATTGGACAGAATAACGCAGACGCTGACCCCCATAACAGGGTAACCACCAGCACATTGGTAAGGCCTCTACCATTTCACGGTACGCCGTCCAGGGACAGAAGGCCGGTCTTATTGCTGCCAGAAGGACAGGTCTGCTCCGTGGTACTCAGAAGACAAAGGAGTAAGGTGGCTAAAATTCATGGTCTCATTGGGATGGTGTTCAGTGGCTTTCTTACTATGGATGGTACTGCTCAGGAACGAAACTTGACACGGCTCTGGCAAGTACTATTATGACATTTCGTTGCAAAACAAAAACAAACTACGAGCCAGATTCCCTTGCAATATTCCGATGTGAATGAGCCGGCGCATGACAGTGAGGATACATAATACAAAAAAAGTTAGATATCCATTGTAATTGACATATTCCCACATGCGGCTCCTTCTTGGCTCAGTATACAATGATTGTTGGCTGAATTGAGAAGAGAGCGAGCCTATATTTTGGCACATGGGATCAATTACCATACCGCTAAGTGCATTGCAGTTCTTCCTCTTGGATCATTTCCACTCATTTGCTCAATACGGTTAAATTAATATGCGTCTTTGAACTTCTGTGAACAACCTTGCTCCCGCTAAAATGACTTTCCAATTCACTCTTCAGAATCGGGACATTTATCTCAATATAGGTAGCTGCATTCATATGATTGCCCGATAGAGAGAATAGGTCTTATGTAGACTTAGGTATACGACCAAGGAGCAAGCAAAGAGTCGGGAAAAAACGACGAAAAAAGGGAGAAGAGTGTGTTCCAGAAATAGATTCAAGATAAACCAAATGATCGTATGTGATTTCACCCAAATGACTTTACTCCGCAACATATCTGACTTGATTATCTGACACAATAAATCCTCCAGCAGAAGTAAGACAGCGAAAGAAGTCAAAAGTCGCCGACCTCCACATGCCAAAGCTGACAGGCATTGCTCTACTAAGCCTGAAGCAGATTATTTTTCTTCCTTTTTCCCCCGATCGTGTATTTTTAATCATCTCTTGAAGAATTGGAAACAATCACACATATATATGATTCCTTGTCACAGTCTTGAGATCTATTGTGTGCCACCGTAGTAACGATCAGTTTCAACCAATAAACCCCAGCACACCAGCTCTTCCAAAAGACAGGGGTCGTCCATCCCCCTCCAAATAAGCACAGGGCCCATAAAAAAAATCCCGTTCCGCTAAATTACCACATACACCTTGAGAAGCCCCTCCAAAGCAATTCCCATCTTCTCCTCAATCCACACCTATCAATCCTCTACCTTACCTCGTAAAAGACTTCAATCCAATTCTTACTCTCATCCCTCACATCACATCACAATGGCTGCCGCCAAGGATTTCCGCCTCGTCTGCCTGGAGAACCCTCTTCTCGGTACGTATTGAAACTTCAGCCCGCTGAAGGACCCCTCATCCACAGAAAAATGAAGCTGCTGAAAGCAAGCAAATATTACTCCATGTGCCCAAGCAAGCAAACTTGTCGCTGACGCTGTCGCAATCACAGACATTCAGGCCGTCGGTGACGAGGCCCTGTTGAAGAAGTACAACCTCAAGGCCAACGACGCCATCCTCGCCGAGAAGGAGCACCTCGGCCTCTACGAGGACCTCCTCAACAACTTCGACGCCAAGCTCATCGCCGGCGGTGCTGCCCAGAACACGGCCCGTGGCGCCCAGTACATGCTGCCTCCCAACAGCGTCGTCTACTTTGGCGGTGTCGGCAACGACAAGTACGCCGCCACTCTGCACGATGCCGTCAAGACCGCCGGCCTGCGTGTCGAGTACCGCGTGGACGAGCAGCAGCCCACCGGCCGATGCGGCGTCGTCATCACCGGCCACAACCGCTCTCTCTGCACTGACCTCGGCGCTGCCAACCACTACGACCTGGACCACCTGAAGAAGCCCGAGAACTGGGCCCTCGTTGAGAACGCCGAGGTCTACTACATTGGAGGCTACCACTTCACCGGTAAGTGATAGATTACTCTATTTCGTTGCAATTCATGTACTGACAAAAGTGATGCGCAGTCTGCCCTCCCGCCATCATGGCCCTTGCTGAGGAAGCTGCCGCGAAGAACAAGATCTTCGCCGTGTCTCTCTCTGCTCCCTTCATCCCCCAGTTCTTCAAGGAGGTCGTCGACGCCAGCGCCCCTTACTGGGACTACATCATCGGCAACGAGGCCGAGGCCGAGGCCTACGCTGTAGCCCACGACCTTCCTTCCAAGGAGCCCAGAGACGTGGTCAAGGCTCTGGCCAACCTTCCCAAGAAGAACACCCAGAGGAAGCGTATTGCCATCGTCACTCAGGGCACCGAGCCTACTCTGGTCGCTGTCCAGGGCGAGGACGAGGTCAAGGAGTTCCCTGTCCGCGCCATCGACTCTGCTCTCATCAACGACACCAACGGAGCTGGCGACGCCTTTGCTGGTGGTCTGCTGGCTGGTATTGTTCAGGGCGAGACCCTGGAGCAGTCTGTTGACAAGGGCCAGTGGTTGGCTAAGCTGAGCATTCAGGAGCTTGGTCCCTCGTAAGTTTTTCTTTCACTTGCTTATCCACCAAGATCTTATAAGTTAACTCATTCCTTTCAGATACCCCTTCCCCAAGCAGACATACTCGGCATCTTCTTAAATTGCATTTGCGATAGCGCATTGCTCTAATCGATCCATTCCCACGGCTGGGATGGAAAGGAATTGGCGTTGAGGGATTAAAATAGGGGCATAGGTTTCAACAACGGCGTTTTGCATCAATAAGGTAGAGAGTCCAGAAGCAGCGGGCTCCCTTTGCATCCTTGCATACCAGGTCGGCATCCTCCACGATGCATGGCCATCTTTGTCTTTGATTTCTTATTTTTCGATTCTTTTCAATCTATTTCATGATAAATGATAGACCAGATTTTGCCAAGCCTCACGAGAATCTCAATTATTGGATTGAATATCAATTTCATTTACCTATCTAGGCTGTTCTTCCCTTGACTTTGCTCCAAGTACCAAACAATTGCGAGAGCCATCCTCAAAAAAAAAAAAAAAAAAAAAAAAAAAGCAAGCAAGCAAGATTCGCATTTGCAAGACTGTCGCTGTAGAATACATGCGACTATACGCTGCCAAAGTGCCCCTGACATTCCTTGTCATTGCCACAAAATTCAAATCGTAATATCCCAATCGTCCTGAACAGAACAAGAACAAAAAAGAAAAAAAAAATCCTTCAACAAGCATTGCAAAACATTATTCGTCACAAGAGTGTATATCTTTCCATCTAGCTCGATCCCTGGTATGCCGATCTCATGACGGCGTTGTTGTAATTCGATGTCGTTCTATCGATTTGAAAGTGGTTATTCATTGATTGGTTGGTGTGGTTGGTCTCTCTCAAAAGAGCCTCTTGAAAGACATGGCTCGGGTCAACAGCAAATTGCATGTTGTATTGTAATCCGTTTGCTGGAGTGCCATGGTAGAGGCTGCTCGGGTGAGAGAAGGAAGATATACTCGACTGGTTGGTCCATGCCGGGTAATGGCTCGACTCCTGCATCGTCACCATGGGAACTGGTGGTCTCGAGGAGTTGGAGTTGGAGTTTTGCGACCAGTGGCTAAAGGACGACGTGCGCGGAGTGCTTGAACCATTGCCAAAAGCTTGGAGCAACTGTTCCCGATGTAGTCTCCGAGCAGATACGTTTGGCGGGCTGGCGACTCCGTTTGCCATGTTGCGCGGAAGATTATCTGGTGCATCACGGCCAGGCGTAGTAAATGGATCCTCGAGGAGATGGCTTGCTGTAATAGACGCATTGGGAGAATGTGTTGTGCTTCGGCGACCGTTCTGACCATTCTGAGCGTTCTGAGTGTTCTGGGCGCTTTGGCTCGCAGGCAGTGCTGGATCTCGGGCACCATGTGGATTCGGCGTGCCGAACCAAGCCCATGGAAGAGGCGCAAATTTTCCCGACGCGATGGATTCCGCGGGACTGACTTCTGTGTTGAGCGAGCCAAACAACTCGTTTGCTGTAGCAGTATGCATTCCGAATGAAGATTCGTCAACAGGAGTAAGTGGTCTCAAGAAAGGAGCCACCACGTCGAGAACCGTCTCGGCGCCCCGGTTCATAGCCTCAGAGTCTTCATAAATGTCATCATCCTCATTCAGCAAAAGTCGACTTGCTTCCTGTCGGGTTGTTACTGGAGGTTTCGCCACCTCTGTTGCTTCCAGTTCAGGTATCGCCAGCTCAGGTATCGCCAGGCCTTTGGGGATGACCTTGGTATCCATTAACTCATCTCTATCAACAGCCTCCACATCACTAACAACCGATGCCGTATCGTCTTCCGTGTTCTGTTGAGCTTGTGACTTCTCAGCAACTGGCTGATAGCGAAAAATCAGAAAGTTCCCCTCAATTTTATAGCCCATAGGATATGCGCCGGAACTGGCCAAGAAATATGCGCAGCGGAGGACATCGAATATTCTTCCTATTCTTTCACTCGATGCCGAAGCGCAGCCTTCTTCGAGGGCAGGAGGGTATGGTTTGCAGTCTCCATCCTCGTCGCAGTAGACTCTGCACTCTTCAGGAAGATCATCTTCGTTGAGGGGTTGGAAACCCAGGTTCTGGATGTCTTCCGGAAGCAAATATGGGCAGGTTTTCAAATTCTCCAGGCTGTAATATTCTGAAGAGAATATAGTGACGATTCTCGACATATTTTGAATCATCTCTGGAATGATTGCTCCAAAGGCATCCGCGACGCGGGAAATCTCGGCACGGCGGGCAGCGAGCCACATACTATATACGCGCAAAATGGGGAGAAGGGCTTCGATGACAGAAGTCTTTGTCTGCGATTCTTCGGAATTATCCAGTCGATGTTTGAAACCCTCGGCGTTAGAAAGAGCCTCTCTGAGCTCAGACAAAAAAACATTGCAAAAGGTATGCATAAACTTGGCGTTGAAGCGAAGCGTGTATTGGTAAAAGCGCATGGAAGTTTCCGTCTGGTTTTCTGTTCAAGATTAGTTAGCAAGTAGCAGTAGAATCGGCGCATATCATCACGTACCTGTATATTGAGCAGAGGCTATACAATGTGCCAGCATGTTAACCTGTGCCATCTTGAGAATAACATTGGAGGAGTCGGGATTTCGGCAAGCCATCTCAAGTCGGTGCATCACTTCGCCTTCCAACTCTTCCTGAGGACGAAAAGCTTCTCCTTTATAGAAATAGGCGTGTAGCTTGACAAACCACATGGTGAAATGATCTTGCGGTGCAGAGATATTGTGTCTAGACTTGGATCCATTTGGGGCCAAAACCGTCTTAAACTCAGCTTCCAAGTTGGTCTGAGCATTGGGATGAGGAGTTTCCACGGCAAAAGCGCGATAAAAGTGGTAGACCACGTCGAGGTGATTGCCCTGTTCGAGGTTGATGATTCCCATTTGGTGGAAAGCAAAGCCTGATTGAGGTTGAAGATGGTGAGCCAGTCCGTAGTATAGCAACGCCCCTTCATAACCAGAGTTCTTATGGCGAGCTTGAACTCGATATCGTGTCAAGTCTCCCAGGTGAACCAGGGTAAGGTGACAAGAATACAGGACTTTGCGCTGCAATTCTTCCGAGACCGGGCTGATTGCATCTTCGACGACCAATTGGTCAAGTTCAATGCCTTGCGCGATTCGTTTAAGCTCGGGAATATCGTAGTAGGCGGAAAGGCGCTGGATATATCCTTTGTAAAACTTATGGGCGATGCGCAGGAAGTTGTTGTACATCTTCTCCACCTTTCGCTTCTCGACTGCGTGGGACGATTGCTTGAGCCGGCCCAAGATGCGTCGATATTCGGCATTGATCGACGTATGAATGAGCCATAGGTGTTCCTCTGTCTTCTGGGCGATGGCGTAATCAAAATCGAGAAAGATGGTAGAGACGCAAGCGAGGCGGAACCTGCAAAGATGAAGGCGCATTAGCCAAGTTCAAGTAGAATCCCAGGAATTCGGGTCGCATACTTCTCCAAAAGGCTGTCAACCGCTTCGAACTTGGAAATATCGATTCCAGAACCAGTTCCTGGCTGGAGCTTGCCGATGTCTCGTGCAAGATACTTGCGTAGCTTCTGGGCGTCACTGGATCGCAAATATCAGTGTTGTCCACAGCTGGCGAGCCCCAGTATGTTACGCCCAAGTCAATAGGCGCAAGATAACAGTAGGCATCGCAGAACATATCAGAGTCTTGCATGAACTTACCGCCAAGTAAGGCTCGCCGGAGGGGCATTGGAAGACGCCATGTCGTTGACGGGCTTGTTTGGTCGAGGATCGGTAGATGTAAGGTTGGCTAATAGCGTGATGATGGTATCGTATGTCGTAGATCTTTAGCTAAGCAATCACTTATCATGCTCTTGAGAATCCAAATCGTAAAGGTCCAGACAGTCCATAACTCAGAATCACGTCGGATTGGGAGAGCTGGGACCGAACTCGGTTGGTGGGAAAGGATGGGAAAAGAGCTGAGAGAGAAAACATTGGTGACGACGGCAATATATAGGCCAAGAATCTGCTAGCTCGAGAGTCAATACTGTTTGTTTACTTGCGCCGTAGGTTTGCTCGTGGCGGCGTATTGGGCGACTTTTTTATTTTTTTGCTAAAATGAGAGAATGGCGATAGCCAAGTGAGTGGCTTCTGATGAGCCCCTCTGGTGGTGGTGGGAACTCCCGCCGTTTACCCGCTCTTGGTTGACTTACTTCACTTTGACATTCAGCCACACCTTGTTGTAGGCTGGTAGTCTAGAGGTTTCCCAGAGGAAGATAGACAGCAGAAGATTGGCCAAAGGTACCTGTTCAAAACAAAATATTTACGAAATTACAAAGTAAACTGGCTTTTTACTTCTTTGATTTGCTTTTTTTCTTCTCAGTGCCTCGGCGCTAAAGGGTTGAACTTACACATGTATCCATATATTCCAGCATTTTGTAAACAACGCAACTCGTCATGTAATCCCACTCTTGGGGCCTCCTTCGAAGTAAAAGGCGCCACGGCTTTGGTAGCCAAGGCAACTCGAGTACAAAAGATATATTCAAGCAAAATATATGCAGAGGCCGCTTCTACATAATACTCACAGTTTCAATAGCTGCGCATTATGCTTTGCCCGCTGCAGCCGTCTTGATGCTAACCTGGAGATGTACCCAAATATCAGCTTTTCACCCAACCAGGCTTGTTATCCACTTTTATTGATAGCAACCTTTGGATTCCGTTAATCTACAGCTAGGCTTAGCTACAGCACAGGAGTCGAATTATCAAAGGGAATTACTTTGCTGTGCGATATATAGTGATGGAAGTAACTTTGTTCTATTCGATCTTGGTCTGGACCCTGCGGCCTGTACAACTACGGGAAAGTGTGGGGCAAAGTCCACCCCAAGCATCGCACCCGGTTGGGCAGGATTTCCCAACTTACAACATTCACCTCCTCATTTAGACATCTTGAGTCGACCCTTTTGCATGTATTCGATTGCTTTATTTGATATTGATTTTTCAGCCCAATTGCTTCAAGTCACTTAGCATTCCCTAACATCCCCGTCCGCTGGTTCTGCATCTCCCCGTCCCTCGCCTTGCTTCATTTACAGTAATTTACAGTATCGTTGGTCGTGGTGGGAATCAAAGTAATATTTGCCCCATATAGCTCGCCGTTTAATATTTTTAAAGATGAAGCGCTCACGAGAGCCGGAAGAGCATTTAGAACCCGACCCTCTAGAAGCAGACTCTCCTTACCCAGCAGACGCTGACGTCGATCTTCGACCCGTCTCAAAAATCGCTGGCCTTGACTCGGCCGCTGAAGACGAGGAAGCCGGATTCGTCATGAGATGCTCACTACCTCCCCACAGAGAACCGATTGGTTTCCGATTCTATGACGATTACGAAACGCACTACCACAATTTCCACACAAACAGGTGCATTGAGTGCCGCAAGAATTTCCCTACAGATCATCTTCTTAACGTGCACATTGAAGAGTGCCATGACCCCCTAGCGAGGGTTGCCAGAGACAAGGGAGAGCACACAGTAAGCTAAATACCAAGCTTCGCACGCTATGCCGTGGAAACTATCTCTAACATAACTCAGTATTCTTGTTTTGTGGAGGGATGCGAGCGCAAGTGCATGACTCCTCAGAAGAGACGGCTTCACCTCATAGACAAGCACAATTTCCCGAAGAATTACTTCTTCGCCGTCACAAAGGACGGAATCGATGGGAAGCGTTCTCTTCTAATAGAAACTAGCCGTAGGCGCAGATCGTCGGCTGGTTCTCAATCACAGGCGAAGGAATTAAGGCGCCGTGCAAATACTCTGGAAAAGGAGACGTCACAGCCTGATAGCAGATCACAGCCATCGCAACCTTCTGCTACGGCAGACAAGGGCGAGGCGAAGCCGGAGAAAGCAGATACTGATATGGCAGATCTTACTGGAGCCATGTCAGCGTTACAGTTCGTGCCGACCAGCGTCCGATTCGGCCGAGGCCGAGCAGGTTTCTCAAAGAGGTAACGGGGGGAATCAAAGTAGTGAGCTGGATATTGCGAAAAAGAATCAGCATAACATTATGGAAGAATGGTGTTCAGCCAAAATAAAGGATATGTACCTCTTTCGGCCTCAACCCCATACCCAATCTATATTTTCTCTCTTGTTTTGTCCGTAAGCGGAGCTTTTCGGAGCTTTTCAACCCGTAATTTGACGCCCGACGCCCCAACGCCTTTAATTGACCATTATCCGGCTCATATCTGTGTATTTGAATCAAATTCGGAAATCAGGAGCATAGCTCCCTATTAGTCGCTGGATGCACATCCTCTGCAGCCGCAGCTGACACACTGCATGTCGCTATCTTCTTTCAGCTGAGCCCTTGGTACTCGGCAGATGCAAGTGCTGTTGAAGTTGGTTTCTTTGGTTTGAACGCAGCGCAAGCAACACAGCTAAGTATCCGTCAGTATACCGAAATAAAACGAGAGAGGAGGCAGAGTGTTAAGCGGCAACTCACCTTCTCGTAACCTTGCTTCTTCCACTTGGCGATGAGCATCGCATCAGCGTACCCGTTTTTCAGTAACCATTCGTAAAGCTGCTTGCTGATGGCCTCCTTCTCATAGTACAGATCGTATACGTAGCGGCTTCTCTGATGCGCAATCTGAAAGATTTCCCACTGCGCCATGTGTTTTGGGCCGGGAGGTGGAGGTTTGTTCTGCGCATCCTTCATCTTGTTCGCAAAGATCAAGAGATCATCTTCGATGTCGCTGAAGCCCTCTGGCGGCGGCTTTCGTTTTGACGAGTGTCTGATGGCCGGCATTGTGATTTGGGTGAGTGAACAGAGTATACCGCTTTGCGCGGAGAGTGAAGGCAGGATGCAAGATCAAGGATTTGATGCGAGATCAAGATCAAGAGCAAGCTTAGATAATGTTCTAGGAGCAAGCTAAGTAGGAAGTTCCAGAAGCGCGTCGAGAAGGCTGAGCTAAGCCACAGGCGAGGGGCAACTATCGTGTGGCGCAACCGGGAGTTGGCGCCGAATCACGTGAACGTTGATGCTCCAAGGCGAGCATGCTTTACTGGTGCCAATTCAACGTCACGGCATTATAGAGATTGCGCAGAAAAGCATAGATTGCCCGCCATGGCTATTTCACCGACTGAATTCGCCAAGAAGACGGCGCAATGTGAGTCTCACAGCCAATTCCCTACTTTCCTGAAACTGACAGAGTCAATCAGCCACCAGTTGGGCGGATGCGAAGCGTCGAGTCCTTTCTTCCTACCGCGAATGGATCCGAGGCGTACGTTTTACGAACCCCCCCTCAAACTTATGTGCCGATGAACAATTGGAGATGGATATTGCGGAGGACCGTTGCTATGCCGCAGAATTGGAATCTGATTGAGAGAATGCAGGCACCTGAAATCCAGACGATGTACAATGTCCCTCTACCCGTCTCCGCTCTCCGAACACGCATGCGACAAGAATTTGAACGAAACCGACACGCGAGCAACCTCTCTGTTGTCGATGTGCTCCTCTTCAAATCCCACGCTGAATACCAGGTACGAATGCTGCTGCCCGCGAACAAAAAGAGCCAAGGCTATGGAAAGGAAACGACTTGCTAATGGATGGTGGGGATGTAGGAGACAATGAACTTCTGGAAGCAGCAGACTCACATCATGTCTTACTTCAACGACAACTTTAGAGGAGACAAGAGACTCCCATCTAGCTTCATGTCTGGTTTCTTGGAGGTGAGTTTACATGGCGGTGCTGTGCGGGATAAAGAATATTGGCTAACGAGGATGAACAGGGCCGAAATTAGAAGCAATGCAAGAAATTTTGTTTTTGTAAATATATCTTTGTAAAGATCCTATGTCAAAACCTGCCATATAACGCCTTGAATTCGCATAATGTCCATATACAAATGCCCTGTCTATACGCCTCTTTGGAAAGCGGCCCGATCTCCATTAATTGCGCTCTCTTTTTTCACCACCATAGCAATCGTTCATCGCTCAATGCCTTGCTCTGCGTTGAAGCTCTGTCTCTCGGACCAGAACTTCTCAGCAACTACATCGCATACATCCTGCAGGTCACTCAGGCCCTTTTTCAGGGCATTCACAGCCGTTCCATCTGAATGAAAGGGTCAGCGGGGGTGAACATCATGAAAGGAGAGATGAAGGCTTACCATATGTCTGTATTCTGATGTTCATCTTGGGTTCAGATGGATGAGGGATGGAATAAGCGCAGAATTCCACGTCGGGGCTGAGAGAGATTAGCTTTGATGAACTGAGCGTTGCCAGTGAAGGAACCATACTTTTTCATGATGATGTATCTCAGGGCATTACCCAGTGTATGGCCCTCATCGGTGAATTCAAATGAGGCTGCGGTGTCCGTTGAGCCAGGAAGCTATCATTTCTATTAGTGATTCGAAGTCTTTCAATGATACCGGATTCTCGCCATACAATTCGCACTCTCTGAGCCTCAATTTCTTCCTCTTCTTCTTCCTCTTCAGCCTCGGCATCCTCTCTCATTTCGGCATCCTGGCCGATCTCTTCCTGGGCAGAAGGTGGGACGTCTTGCATATCAGCATCCTGAGACGAAGCATCGCCCTGCGCCTTTGTTCGTCCAGGCATCTTTTGCTTCTTGGTGATTCAAAATTTCAAATACGAGTTGTTAAATTAATCTGTGATGATGAAATACAGCCTTCTTGCGTCAAAGTATAATAACAGAGAAAAAGCCGAGAACTGGTTGTCACCTTTTACTGTGAACTTTTTTTTTTGCCTGCCTCTCAAACAAAAAATTGGTGGAGCGCGCCGATAGTGGGGCCATGTTGATTACGAAAGCGGATCGGTAGTACAGAAGAGCTATTATCGGAACATGCACCTCCGTTCCGATGCCTTCAGATAGGTAGTACTCGCCCGCTTTGCTTAGAAGCGGCCAGCCTGGGGAAGAATATTGGGAATGTGTTCATACTATTTATCACTACTTATCCCAACTTTTTGATAAGCTCTACGCTTCATACTAGTATTTTGGCATTGCTGACAGCTGACTTGCAACGAGCATGATGTTTTCTTTTCCAAATTGTGCTTGGCCAGAGACGAAGTATGATACCCCGCCGTCCAGCGAAGTTTAAAATCATCTCTATTTCAGCCCAATGTGCCAATGCTATAAGATGACAATGCCCTTCTTATTGCTTGTGATATAAGATAATTTTGGATAAGAGAGAGTTCAAAAAGAAAACGCCATGGCGATGCTCAAAAAAAGATGTGCCCCCACACAGGATTGAACTATGGACCTTTGCATTACAAGTGCAACGCTCTACCACTGAGCTATAAGGGCTCGCTTGACTCATGCTTGCGGAATTTTATTTATAAGGCAACGCAATTGTCTAGCGGAAATCGCAACACAGTGCACTGATTTCACAAAGGGGGACGTTGTTCCGCACCCCAATCTCATTATCCAACGCCCCAGCGGTACCGCAACAAAGCATTCCACATATCAGAAGACAAATATATAACTGGTGATTACTAGTAGCAGCAGTAGCAGCAGTAGCAGCAGTAGCAGCAGTAGCAGCAGTAGCAGCAGTAGCAGCAGTAGCAGCAGTAGCAGCAGTAGCAGGCAGTAGCAGCAGCAGCTGGCAGTAGAATATTTAGGTAGGTACTCTGTAGTCGTCGCAGCAATAGCAATAATACTACCTGGTAGCTTGACGGCTGGATAATAGAATCGGGGTGCTGGATAATATCTCACTTAATAACTGAATGAACGATGGCCTTTTCCCAAAGTGAAAACGAACTTAGTTAAATTTACTCCTTAAAAAAAAGTCTCAAGAAATTCCGTCTCCCACTCTTTCAATGACTACTATCACCTCCTTAGATTGAGTTGGGAGAGGGAGGTGATGGTACACCCGGAAAAGTTGTATTGCTTCCCAACACGGTTCTGAGGTTTTTTTATAAAGATTTGCCATTAGCTAAAATACACGCAAATGGAGAAAGAGAGGGGAAAGGAAAGAAAAGAAAAGAAAAGAAACGGAGGGCAAAACTTACTGTACCGACGTCGCTTTAAGCGGCATAATTTGCGCCCGCGACCTTTTTTACCTCAATTAAAGCAAATGATGTCCTTTGGATGATCTTTGTAGGATGATGGTTTTTGCCCCGGGTTATGATTCCTTGACTTCTGGGTCACATGATTTCGGTAGAAGGGGAGACTTGTTTCGTGGCGGTAGTGTCGACATCTGTTCTTGAATGTTAGCGTTGCTCTGCGAATTCGAAACTGTGTTGGACAACTGGACAGGTATGTAGGTCCTTACTCATGTCTTCGGCTATGTTGAAGAGAAAGAATCTATATATACGTTAGCCTATAGAAGAAGAACAAGAACAAGAAGAGAGGGGAGTCCAATGCTAAGTCTGTAAGAGAGCTGCTGCATAAAGAGGGTGGACTAGTGGTCCAAGAAGTCGGCCTGCGTGGTTCGATAAAGTTCTTATCGCAGATGAAGCGTATCCCCTACGTAAAGCCCAGGACGTCACAGAACGCGGGAGCACGATGTAAGGGATAGAAAGGCTTGTCCCTCTTCATGATTCAGGACCTAGTCTAGCTATATATATAGGGTGGTCCCATATCTCCTTCCTCCCTGGGGATGTCAGGGCAAGAGTCCCCCAACAGTTCTTCAGTGAAGACCCCTTGATAGTCTGGAGTAAGGACTCGGGGAAGATCTGTCACATCATGGTTTTTTCCTACCATGGCATGTGGTTTCTAACAAATGCAAAACCTCAGAAAGAGACTCTAGTTCTACATGATCTTTTCTGGAACGTCATGTGCCAGTGGAGCGGCGTACCAGTCGCAGACGAGTGTCTTTTTTTAAGGCGGGATGGTGCCGTCTATTAGATATAGTAGATATAATAGATATAGTAGATGTAATAGATGTAGTAGATATAGTAGATGTAGTTGATGTTTTTACAAGAGTATCGGGGATGTGAATGCAGTGGTTAGATATTCATAACATCCACCTATACCAACTACGCCTTAAGTCACAATGGATTAGAGGAAGTGTTATACCTAAAGGGCAAATCGACCGCTCTTGTAAGCTGCTGAGCTTAATATTAGGTTAGAGAATTGCCTTGACCAATTCAGCAAAGGCTGTTCAAAATAACGCCGGTAATCACTTGGAAAACGATTTAGTAGGAATGAAATATTGAAGTGAATGTGAAGATAGGAAAAGAGGTAATCCAGAATTTTAGCGAGATCCGAAAATGACTTGCGATGGCCGAGGGTCCGAAAGCATACAAGTACATACAAACATGTAGTAGATATTACGAATCAGAAAAGTCCAGTGGCAAATTTGGTAATCAAATGCTGATTAAAAACAAGTTGAAGGATGAAGCATTGCAATGAACTGATTACGAAGACTATGTATTCCCTGACGTTGACGCTCGAGTTTGGTAGTCAAAATTAGAGCGTGGCGGGGAAACTCACGCCTTAAAAGGTCGTCGTAGATTGCCCGATATGGCTATCCTCGGCTGCAGCAACCACGCCCTAAGGTTGGCGAAACCGGCGTCGGTGTGGATCGCGGGCCACATCACTCCGATCCATCTCAGGGCGCGGGCACTAATCAAGCAAACTCGACGCTCTGGAAGCTTTTCATGGATGATAACGTGGAGAAGCTTAAGCCAATTTGAGGCTGGGTGATTCATCGGAGGCTTTGCGGAATGACTAGACCGTGTATATAGGCTATATGTGCCCCTGGTATTAGCGAAGAATCTATCCTTATTCCCGACGTTTTCTTTCTTGCTTGTTGACATTAATGTTCTCAAACGCAGACTCTTGTTCTCTTGAAAAGTGTCACGTCACTGATAAATAGCCCATGACCTCAATGGAGAAGTCTTCTCCATCTCCTCACGCCGACCTCGAGCGAAGCATCCAACAATTGGAGCCAAAAGAGGAGCTGGATGTTTCTGAGCTAGGATTGATCAACAGCGAAAAATCCAGCTCTCGCGACGCAGAGGAAAGACAGGAGCCGCTTTCTAAAATCCTTACCAATGTTTCCAGTGTCTTTAGACCTGTAGACATAACCTCGGACCCGGGACCGCCTCCTGATGGCGGTAAGCGAGCTTGGGCACAGGGTGAGTTGTATTCAATTTCCATTCTCAATAAATCAAGTAACTCTCGCTATGGCTCATTGAGACTAATCGCTGTGCAGCCATCGCCGGCCACATGGTCGTTCTCAATACATGGGGTTATATCAACTCATTCGGCGTATTTCAGGCCTTTTACACGACCATGCTGGATCGCTCGCAATCCGACATCTCCTGGATAGGCTCAGTCCAAGTCTTCTTGCTCTTCTTAAGCGGCATCCTGTCTGGCCGAATATCTGACGCGGGCTACTTCAACCAATTGGTGATGGTGGGCTTTATCCTGCAGATGATTGGCATCTTCACTACCTCTGCGGCGACACAGTACTGGCAGATCTTCCTGGCCCAAGGCATCTGCCTGGGGCTAGGCAATGGCTGCATATTCTGCCCCAGCTTGGCTGTCGTTTCGACCTACTTTAGCAAGCGGCGAGCACTTGCGATAGGAATAATGTCTGCGGGAACGGGTCTTGGTGGTTTAATATTTCCTTCAATTGCCCGCCAGTTGCTGCCGTCGATTGGGTTTGGCTGGACCGTCAGGACGATTGGATTCGTCCAGCTTGTGACGTTGGGAGCGGCGCTTCTTGTGTTGAAACCGCGTGTCCCGCCTCGAAAATCTGGCCCGTTGTTTGAGCTTTCAGCGTTCAAGGAAGCAGAGTATACGTTTTACGTGTGCGGCGCCTTTTTTGTAAGACTTCATGTTCCGTTTCGCTAAATAGCAGACATGTACTGACAGCGTCGTTCTGCATAGTGTTTCCTGGCTCTTTATTTCGCGTACTACTACGCTGCCTCGTTCGCCCGCGACAAAATCGGACTTGGCTATGCAGAAGGCCTGAATCTGCTACTGGTTTTGAACAGTGTCGGCATCCCAGGGCGTATAGCCCCCAACTTCATGGCTGATCGGCTTGGATCCATCAACGTCATCATTCCCTTTGCCGCAATCTCTGGGATTGTCATGCTGTGCTGGATAGCCGTAAAGAACGTCGCGGGACTCTACGTCTGGGTTATCTTCTACGGAACTGTTGCAGGAGGAGTCCAAGGTCTAATCCCTGCGGGATTAAGCAGTCTAACCGTTGATCTTCAGAAGGCGGGTGTCCGATTGGGGATGATGTTCACAGTCGTGAGTTTTGCCGCGTTGGCGGGACCGCCGATTGCAGGCCAGATCATATCTGCAGCTCATGGGGCGTACTTTGGCGCCGAGATATTTGCTGGAATATCGATGCTGATAGGGACGACGTTCTTTATTGCGGCCAAATGGGCCAAATGTCGTCAAATAGAAGGGAGTTCGTTTTGGAAGACGAGAGTGTGAGGAGGAAGCTGTTTGGGGATATATTACCTTAATTACAAGATCTTAAATAGATACATATCGTATAGAGATACTATAGACGCTGATATTGTGTATACATACCAGCTTACTTGATTTGAACACAACATTTTTGTACAAGCGTTCTCTTGGACTGCTCTGGGTATCAAGCAAGTGGTTTCAGTTGTCTAGGAGGCGACCTTGACAAGCAAATAACCGAGCCCTCTCGAGTAACATCAATGTCTCTAGTGTCAGCTTCTTGAATAAACTCACTAAAGAATACTTGTCGATTATTGGAACAGCAGTGATCTGTTAAGAAGGGAAATCTGGATAGAGAGTTGTATGATTGAGGCAGCATGCTGTATTCAACAGGCTCTCACGCTCTGGCTTCATATAAGTTAATAATCATAAAATGACATCATTGGCACAATGGCGGAGTGGTCTAACGCGCATGACTCGAAATCATGTTCTTTCGGGAGCGCCTGTTCGAATCAGGCTTGTGTCGATTTTTTTTGTTTTTGTCGGATCCATTTTTGATAGATTGGCAGATAGATGGCTTGAGTTTGGGAACCAATAGAAGATGCGGCCAATGCTGTCTTTGGCACTAACAGAGAGCGATTTGTCTGTTATTTTTGGGAAAGTAGGCACAGTAGCCAAAGATTGGGACAGACGCTAAGAATTCAGCTCTCAGAGATCTGCATAGATGAATGCTTCTTTAAACAAGTCTCTACACATCTGTCGGGCACTACGATTGGTGCGGGGAGTGCAGCTCTTCTCTTCTCAAAACTGTCAAACAGATAGTAGTTTTCAACCATGGCTTCTTCAACGTACCGGGCAAGTATCTGCTTATGCTGATGTTGAGGAGCAACACTTAAAAACCAATATGGCCTTATTGTTTTAGGCCATTATAAATCCCTTGGGCTCTACATTAACGAACCGCGGGATGCTTGTCAGCTAGATACCAACTGGCGACTATTACAGGTTATGTATACGGAAGCCGGGCGAAGCTGTAGTGGGGGCGCGGGACATTACGAAATAGGTATTAGCTGTTGCATGAAAGCTGCATTTTCCAGGTAGAGGAAAAAAAGAGCGAAATAAAAGCGGAGCAAGGGGCGCCTCTTAGAGCGATTATTTGTAGGCATTGTTGCTTTTGCTGGACATCTACTGAGAGAAAATCGTTTCATCCGAAGCGATCCGGTAGATGACAAATGAGACGGCCTAAGGGCTCGGCTTGAAAACTCGGTGGGCTGACTCCAATTCAAGCCGAGGATAGAGGTTCGAATACTTGCAAAATGCTTGTTGTGATATTTGATATTTCTCAGGTCTGTATGATCGGATCGAAGCCAAATCCTCCGTACACGTATCGCAAATCGAACGCTATCGTGGCGTTGGATTGCACCACCATTGTCACTAGCAGGGTAATGTCTTGTAGGCACGCAACTCTAATTCTACTAGGTAGATGGCAACACCGAGATGCTAGGAATAGCCTATATTACTCGTAGCGTTTCCATTACAATCAAGCCTAGATTGAACGCAGAAAGTGACGTAGCTTGCAACCTTTCTATCGACAACTCATGCCTCTTTTACAAATATCAGCTATAGCTTAACTGGGCGAATGCTCAAACCTGCCGCATGGGGGTCGCCTCAGCGCCAATTCCAAATTCAACTCAAGGAGGCTAAACGAACCAATAACTGAAGCCACTCCAGCCACAGCCTGGGAATGGGGTGGCAGGCTGCCGCAGATAGCATTGGCCCTATTATTACGTACTCGAGCGTTTTCACTTGGATTCCTAATACCTGCAGGCTCTGGCGCTGCGGAAGTTCGGGTCCGCCCTCAATGTAATCAAAACGGACGGCTTCGGCTTGAAACTAGGGGACCTTTGGAGCCGCTGGGCCAGTAAGCGCTTGATTAAACCACTAATGCCTGCCCGATATTAGCAATATGCTGCTGCTAGAAGCTGCTGTGCACGTCATTTTGGGTGCCCCCTCCCCCGCTTTAGGAGCAACAGTTTTTGGAACAAGCAAAGAAAAAACTGCCCCTCCACTGCTATTTGCTATCCATATTTACACACGCGCGCATATATAAACTCGAGGCTACGGAAGCTGCACGCCAGTCCTGTTGTCCATGCAACCTTTCGCTTTATTCGCGCGAGCACAGTCTGTAGGCTCCAGGAACATTGCTTCGAACCGATTAACTACACTATCCCGCCATCTATCAACGACAGCCCGCGCAATGGCTCCCACAGTAAAGGAAACCGACTATCTCGTTATCGGAGGCGGTAGCGGTGGCCTGGGCTCTGCCCGTATGGCCAGCGCCAAATACGGCGTCAAGTCTATGATTGTTGAGGCGGGCCGTCTGGGAGGCACTTGTGTCAATGTTGGGTGAGTTGTGGCTTCATCTCTTCTCCCCTGATCTAGACTGTTATACTACGAGACTATGATACTGACCTCTGCCACCACTGCCGTGTAGATGCGTTCCCAAAAAGATCACTTACAATGCTGCCGCCCTCGCTGAGGCAATCCACGACTCCAAGCACTACGGTTTCTCCGTCGAGCACACCGCCCCATTCAACTGGGGCACCTTCAAGGCCAAGCGTGATGCCCACATTGCAAAGCTGAACGGCATCTTTGTTAAGAATCTGGCAAACGACACAGTCGACTATCTGCACGGATGGGGCCGTCTGCTGTCCAAGAACCAGGCAGAGGTCACTCTGGATGACGGTTCCAAGGTGCTGGTCAACGCCAAGAAGATCCTCATCGCCGTCGGAGGCAAGCCTGCCCCCCCGCCCAAGATCCCCGGAGCCGAGCTGGGCACCAACAGCGACGGCTTCTTTGAGATTGAGAAGCAGCCCAAGAAGGTGGCTATTGTCGGCGCTGGCTACATCGCCGTGGAATTCGCTGGCATGTTCAATGCTCTCGGCACAGAAACACATCTTTTCATTCGAGGCAAGACCTTTTTGCGAAGCTTCGACCCCATGATCCAGGAGACCGCCACCAACGAGTATGACCGTCTGGGAGTACACGTCCACAGAGAGTCTCAGGCTACCAAGGTTGAGAAGGACGCCAACGGCAAGCTCTCTGTCACCTACCGCGACGGACAGGGCAACGAGAGCACCGTCCACGACATCGATAACCTGATTTGGGCCATCGGTCGTGTGCCCGAGACGAATGGCATTGGCTTGGAAGAGGCCGGCGTGAAGCTGAACGCAAAGGGACACATCGTTGTTGACGAGTACCAGAACACTTCTGCTGACAACATCTATGCCATCGGCGACGTTACCGGCCAGGTTGAGCTGACACCAGTTGCTATTGCTGCTGGACGCCGTCTCGCACACAGAGTTTTCGGCCCCCCTGAGTTCTCAACGCTGAAGCTCACCTACGACAACATCCCATCAGTCGTGTTTGCCCACCCCGAAATTGGATCCATCGGTCTCACAGAGCCACAGGCCATCGAAAAGTACGGCAAGGATAACATTAAGGTTTACAAGTCAGGCTTCACTGCCCTGTACTACGTCCCGATGGCCCCAGAGGACAAGGGTCCCACCAACTATAAGCTGATTACGGCCGGCCCTGAGGAGAAGGTTGTTGGTCTGCACATCATGGGCGTTGGAAGCGGCGAGATTCTGCAGGGCTTTGGCGTTGCTGTGAAGATGGGCGCAACCAAGGCAGACTTTGATAACTGCGTGGCCATTCACCCGACCAGTGCCGAAGAGCTGGTTACACTGCGATAAATTTAGATGTACTGTGAATTTAGAGAGATACCTACATAATGTGAATTAAGAGAAAGAAAGGAATAAAAACTGGCACTACTTTTATCTTGAATCTAGTAATTCGCTTCATTTGTGCGCATGAGGTCCTCCCCCAGCTAGCAATACGTGATTGAACCCTGATAAGCATGAGCATGATGGGCGAATATTATTGCGCGGAGGAAGCATGGCTCCGTATAATTTGCTAGGCGATGTGGTGGAAACGGACAAGGATGCATCTGCGCGGCGGCCCATTGGCGAAGGACGAGTCACGGGAGACAAATAGAAGGGCAGTTCGGGACTGGCGGCTGCTGCAGAGGCCCTGCAAGCCTGAAGTCGCGAGAAATGATTGATGCTTGCCATGCATTGCCTACTGCAGCGCCTCAGTTGCGTGTGTTCCGGGGCATCCAGTTGATTGATGCTGCTGCAACCTGCGCTCCAGCGCTGCACTAGGGCCGCAGTGGTGACAGCGTATGCGTCCTTGCGGGGAAGAGCTCGCAATGGCCGCGTGGTGTGGAGGTGTGCCTGCCACGAGCTGCCATTTGTCTGGCGCCGTCATATCTGGGCTGCAGGCCTTTCTCGTTTTTGATGGATGCAGCTCTAGATAGGCAGAAGCAGCAGCCATTGATCCATCCTGCAGAACGGCATCACGGAAAAAAGGAGATATGCTTGCTCTCTATTTTATGTATCTTATGCTCTGTGCACGTATGCATACCTACCTCGCAATACGCAATACTTAACCCCCGGTCTGTATGTATTTTGTTTCTATTAATGCGGCAGCCCATTAGCGCTCTCCTCTCTCGCTGCCCAAATTACCAAGCCCCGGGGAAGCGTTGATGGTTGACATGTACCACAAAGTACCGCCGCGCATTGCACCGCCCCCAATTTCAGCAGCGGCTTTGCGCAGTACCTACTGATACACCGCAGCCGCCGGTAATTTGCAGCAAACGAACGTGCTCCCGGCCACGCTAAAATCCGCAGCCTAATTTTGTCGAATCAGAGCTCCGGGCAGCTTCACCACTTTAGCACTTTAGCACTCTGCCAGCCACCAGGCCTGACGACCCCGACTTATTCTGCCCAATATCTCCCCATCGCCAGCTGTTCGAGACTTTGGGCCGCAAAGCCATTTCTCTCTCTCTCTCTCTCTCTGATTTTCATTTCCTTATCTTTTTTTATTGCTTGCTCTGTATCTGGCTGCAGCGCCACTGTAGCTTTGCATCATTCCCGGGAGCTTCCTTGAGCCGAGCGTTCTATTTACCTTTGCGCCTTCGAAAGGGGACTTCGCCTACCACCACCACAGACGCTCAAGGACAAAAAGCTGTTTCGATCTTTCCTAGTGCTTCCGTGCGACAATGTCGGCGGCCGCTGATCCGAGTATGTCTCCCTGATTGCGGGAATTGCCTCTGCTACTCTCATTTGCGTGCCATGTTCGCCAAGCTAAACTGTGTTGCTCTCCCTCTTTAGGCGCGCCGAACCTCAACCTCTCTCCCGAAGAGAAGCGCATCTATGGCCAGCTTTTCCGCCAGGCCGACACCGATAATGTGGGCGTAGTCACCGGCGAGATAGCCGTCAAGTTCTTTGAAAAGACACGACTGGATTCGCGCATCCTAGGAGAGGTTTGTCGCTCCCTCCTTTATAACTCTCTCTGGGGAGGAATCTTCTTGATTCGTCACTCACCCCCACGTTCTCCCCCATTTTCTGTCCCCGGGCTAACCGCCATGTTTTTCTATCTCAACTACAGATATGGCAGATCGCCGACAAGGAGAACCGCGGCTTCCTTACTCCCGCTGGGTTCGGCGTTGTCCTTCGCCTCATTGGCCATGCTCAGGCTGGACGAGAGCCCACGCCAGAGATAGCTCTCCAGCAAGGCCCAATCCCCCGCTTCGAAGGCATTTGGCCGGCCACTTCTCCAGCGCAGACGCCTATTCAGCCCCAAGTTTCTGGTGGCGTCCGAGTCCCTCCCCTAACTCCTGACAAGGTTGCCCAGTATGCGGCCTTGTTTGAGCGTCAGAACCTGCAGGCGAACATGCTGCCAGGCGAGCAAGCTAGATCCATCTTTGACAAATCCGGTCTTCCCAACGAGATGCTTGGTAGAATATGGGGACTGGCCGATACCGAACAACGTGGTGCACTAGCCCTGCCCGAATTCGTCATCGCCATGCATCTCCTTACGTCCGTCAAGACTGGTGTCCTTCGCGCATTGCCCAATGTTCTGCCTGCTGGCCTGTATGAGGCGGCCACGCGCAGCGCAGCAGCTCCCCGACAGTCTCCAAGCAACACCGGCGGCATTTCTGCTATCCCAAGACAGCTGAGTGGTACCGCCCAGCAGCAGAGGACAGGTAGCCCGCTCAACCGTCCTCCAATTGTCGCCGCTCAAGCTACCGGCGCTCCTTCGAACGGCGAGTGGGCAATTACCCCGGCCGACAAGGCAAGATTTGACCAGATCTACCTCGATTTTGACAAGACGAATAAGGGATACATCACAGGCGAGGAGGCTGTGCCTTTCCTCAGCCAGTCGAATCTGCCTGAGGACACCCTCGCTCAGATCTGGGATCTGGCGGACTTTGGTTCTCAGGGACGATTGTCCCGCGATGGTTTTGCTGTTGCCATGTACTTGATCCGCCAGCAACGTAGCAATCGGTCAATTCCCCTGCCCGCCACTCTGCCTACGGCCCTCATTCCGCCACACCTGCGAACCCAGAGCCGTCCTACTACCGCGGTTTCATCAGCCTTTGATGTAACTCCGGCTCCCACTCAAACTGCGCCGGCCCCGGCTCCACCAGCGCCCAAGTCTGCTCTTGATGATTTGTTTGGCCTCGATTCCTCAACTCCTAGCCCGGCACCGGCACCGCTACCAGCACCCGCTCCGGCGCAGACGACAATGTCTACAGGAGGATCAAATGCTGATCCGTTTGCTGGCGGCAGCAGCGTTCTCCACGCTACATCCTCGCCTGCTAAGCCTTCATCTCCCGTAGGCACGACGTTTAGGCCGTTTGTACCATCTTCCTCTTTTGGCCGTGGCTTGGCCGTACACCCTGGAGCTGAGTCGCCGCGACCACACACTGCTTCTGCCGCAGAGGACCTCCTCGGTGACACTGATGAGGCAAACAAGAACATCTCTGACGAGACAACTGAGCTTGCCAACCTATCAAATCAAATTGGTTCCCTGACCAAGCAGACGCAAGAAGTTCAAACTAAGAGGAATACGACTCAGCATGAGCTGAGCCAGACTAACTCTCAAAAGCAAAACTTTGAACAGCGATTGGCACAGCTGCGACAACTATATGAAAAGGAGGCTCAAGATACACATGCTCTCGAAGAGAAGCTGAGACACTCGCGAGCTGATACTAAGAAGTTGCAGGGAGAATGCATGACTCTGGAAGGACAGCTGCGAGACATTCAGACCCAGCATCAGCAGGTTTCGGCTGCTCTCCATGCTGACCAGCAGGAGAATGCCAGCTTGAGAGAGCGAATCCGCGTGGCCAATGCCGAAATCGCGGAACTCAAGCCCCAGATTGAGAAGCTCAAGCTTGACGCTAGACAGCAAAAGGGCCTCGTTGCGATTAACAAGAAGCAGTTATCTACTACAGAAGGAGAACGCGACAAGCTCAAGGGTGAAGCCGAGTCCCTGGCTAAGAGCGCTGAGGACATCTCTCGCCAGATAGAGACGGGCTCCCCCGTATCTACCTCAGCCCAGATGGCCAGCCCGGCACTTTCGGCATCCAGTGCTAACAACCCCTTCTTCAAACGCTCCGCCAGTACAGATATCATGGGCGTGTTTGGGCCGCCACCCCCGAGCAGAGCCTTTTCCGACAGATCCTTTGACGATTTGTTTGGCCCCGCCGGCCCTGTCAGCTCCAGCGGCACTCCCCCGCCAGTTGCAGCATTCAAACAACAAAACACGGGGCAGTCATCAGTTAGTGTTGGATCTTTTTCTAATTACTCAGGGCCGACTCCCAATGTCAGCCGCGTCCCAACGCTGAGTGCTGAACCTCCTGCGCCGCCAGAGTCCCGACAGATAAGCTCGAGCTTCTTGCCGTTCCCCGAGCCCAACGAGTCACTGTCTTCCTCACGACAAGTGTCTCCCCCTACCTCCGCACGTGCCGAGGGCTCGGCGGGCGTCTCATTCCCCTTCGGCGGTGTGACACCGAGCGCTGCAGAGGCCACGGCTCCTGCGGCTGCTGAAGAGGAGGAGAAGCATGATAGTGCCAACGCGACTCCCATTCCGGCCGCTCATGGTGATGTTTCTCAGATGCCAGCGGAGGGAGAAGCTCAAGAACGAACCGGCTCTTTTGATAATACTGACCATGCTAAGGCCAAGGCAGACTTTGACAATGCATTTGCCGCCTTTACCTCAGCCAAAGCACCCGGCAGCACAGACAATAGCACTGCTGCAAAGCCTCAGAACGCATTCGACTCAGAATTCCCGCCCATTTCCGAACTTGAGCGGGAAGTAGACGAATCGGATAGCGAGAGAGGCTTTGACGACGATTTTGCTCCCGCATCCCCAGAAAACAACAAGGCCAAGGAGAAGCAGGTCGCTCTGGAGCCCACTCCCGAGTCTTTCCAACCAGCTGCCGAAGCCGCCGATACGACCGCTCCTTTATCTCAACCCCAAGAACAAACAGCCTCTCACGTCGAATCCGAAATCAAAAGGTAAATACCGTGAAATGAAGCAGCTATCAACAATTATGGTCGTTATCTTGATAATTGTTACTGACATTCAAGTTTTTCTAGCCCTGAACTGGCCTCTTCTCCTGCCACAATCACCAACAACCACTTGACTACCTCTCAGATCTCTAATGCTGATGACATCTTTGGCTCTACCACGCTTCCCGCAACTAGCCAGGGCTCGGCCGCCAAGGGCGCCTTTGATGACCTCGACGATGATTTCGAGGGACTGGAAGATGCCAAGGAAGGCTCTGCGGATGATGACTTTGCCAACATCTCTCGCTCTGGACTGGATGACTACAACCCCATGTTTGACAGCAGCCCCCCAGCCAGCCAAGCCAAGAGCGAGTCCACGGCGTTTGGCAACGAGAGCAGCTTTGATTTCGTCTCATCCACCTCAGCCACCAGCGCCCCCGGCCAGTCTGGCAATGCACAGAAGGGAGCAGAATCCCATGATTGGGACGCCATCTTTTCCGGTCTGGACTCCCCCAGTGCCGCCGCTGCACAGCCTGTTCAGAGCAACAACACAGGCCCAGCACAAGAAGAGTCTGGAGAGTCCCGCCCCCCTGCACCTGGTCGGGCCCTCACAGAAGCCGGAGAGCACGATGACCCTATTCTGAAGAACCTGACCAGCATGGGATACTCCCGCCCTGCCGCCCTTGCCGCCCTTGAGCAGTATGACTACAACCTGGAAAGAGTTAGTTGACCTTCATCTGGAAGTATTTATAATGGAACAGATTATACTAACTGCCCCTTAATTAGGCCGCTAACTTCCTTGCCAGCCAGTCTTAGGACAAGAGTCAAGAGTGGGTATAAACCGCTGATAATACAGATTTTGGCCTTTCAATACGGAGTAGGAAATCATATTACCGCATAGCAAATGCCGTTCGTTCTTTAATTGTACAGGGATAGGGGGTGGAACTTTTGAATTTCTTGATACAGCAATATTTCCTTTTTTCTTTTTTCTACAAGGGGCCAGAATTTGTACAGGGCCGTCGCAGTCGCGTTTCTATTACTACTTCGTTTCGGACCAGGGACAAAACAGAAAGGGAGAGAAGTAGAAGTCTACTATATAAACCGATCGTTATTTTGTTCTACTATTATTTCCTTTTTTTTTTTTTGAACTTTTCTGTATTCTGAGGGATAGTGGGAGGAAGATTGTCGTTATACGCGCTTACAGAGAGGGATGCGAAGTCCTTTTTGTATCCCCCCAAAGGGAGCAGCAGGCTATGATATTTGAGTTATTATATCTTTCTCTTCTTTCACATTCCTTGCATTCTACTTTTGAAGTTTTTGAAGTTTGTTTTGTTGGTGTGAGACGTCATCTCTTGCGACTCGACTAGACATGCTAGCAAACTCTGCCCTCTCATATAAACGCAACTCTCTCTTTCTCTCTTGTATAACAACTCCATTGACATCCATAGAAACGCTAATATAGCACATTTAAACCAGTTGAAAATCGTAATAAACCGCATCCTTCATCCACATGAGATAGAATTCGCCCATCCATCCAATCTCGTCAGATTCCATTTCCCCACTCTTGAAACCAGCTACCATGTCTCTGCCGCGTATATAAAGCTTCTTTCATTATTTGATCTTGGCCATCACCGTTTCCGGTCCTCTCACAATATCCATCTGCGCCGCCCTCGCCTTGACAGCATTCAGCATGCTTCTTTCAAAATCGTCTCTGGACCGCAGCACGGCCTCGACCCAGCTGATCTGCAGATCCCAGTACGCAGACTTGAAAGCCGCAAACTCATCCGCCACGGAGTCCTTGTCCACAGATAAAAGGCCCAAGAACGGCTCGGTGACGCGCCACGTGTCCTTGATGGACATGGCGACCTCGGGGCTGGCCAAGTTGGAAAAATACTCAAAGGCAGTGGCGATGTCGTTGAAGAGCTTGTCGCGGAAGGGATCGGTGCGACGGAACTTGGCGCCTTTGTTGCGCACGGCAGATAGGTAGCGCACGAGGAGTTCGTCTGCAAAGATCTCGATGAAGATGTCGACGAGGGAGTGGTGCAGGGCCTGGCGGTACTCGCCGACATATTCTTCGAATGTGACGACCATTTGCTTCATGGCGGTGTTGGAATACCACTTTGGCGTGAAAAAGTCTGGCATGACGGTCACGAAGTCGACGGCGAAGACGAGATGGGCAAACTTGTGGATGCACCAGGTGCTAAAATCGACGTAGCCGTCGCGGAGAGCGTTGAGCTCCTGGTCAGCGCGCTCGAGATACTGCGGGCTGACGTTTCTCTCAAACTGCAGGCGGAAGCTCGACAGGTAGCCGAGGCGGTTTTCCTCTTCGTTGTCGTCGATGACGCCAATCTGATCGTTGGCCGTGGCGACGAGCCAATCCTGCAGGGCCTGGAAGCCTTCCAGATCGGACATGCCACCCTCGTACCGCGCCGCCTCGTCTTCCAGCATGCGCTGCCACGACTGCTGGCGGCTTCGTAGCCGGAGGAACATGGCGTCGATGACACCTTCGACCACGTCTGTACGCTGCGAGTTGATGGCCGCATCGACCTGCTCGCGCAACATCCTCCACAATGCCACGAGGTTCTTGGTCCGGAAATAGCCATACTCGTCCTGGTCCAAATTAGAGCCTTCGATGTTGCGTTCGGCAAAGTCGCGTTTCTCCTGTGCAAAGATGCGGTCGATCCATTCGTCGAGGAATTTGATAATGAGCTGCCGGAAGTCACGAACAAGCTCTGCTTCGCGGTTGTCAATGACGTGTGGTACTAGGTCTTCTTGTTTGAAGCCTATCTTGGACATCTTCTTGTAGTACTTCTCAGGGAAGCTGATGATGGAGAGGGTATGTGCCGAGCTAGCTTCCGGATCGTCCACCATGCCAACCAGGAAATCGTGCATCAAAACGTGGTATATATCCGCATATGTCTTTGCGATCCGCCACTTCTTCGGCATGAGCGGCGTCATACCAATCTTGACGGCATTAAGATCGTTGAAAAACCACTTCATCGTGGCCTCCAAGCTATCGGCATCGTCAAGGAAATCCTCTCGGGCTTGCTGGAACTGCTGCTCCGCGCTGAGCTTGATGGCCTGCATGAATTTGTCCTTGTAGCCGCGGACTTTTCTGGCACCGTCCGTGATACCCTGGAAACGTGCCGCCATTTCCTCATGGTCCTTGAGTGCTTCCTGCAGCGCCATGACGCGCTGATCACTCTTCTCTTCCGCCTCCATGACGACGGCGAAGCGAACCACCAGGCCGTTGTTGTCGCTGACGACGAGGTTGATGAGGTTCATAGCCAGCAGTCCAACGTGCTCGTCAAACCAGTCGATGGTATCGTCCAGCCTCGTAAAGTAGTCTTCCAGCGTCGACTCCAAGCTGGTGTCGTCGGCCCTCTGTATCTGCTCCATGGCATCGTCTCGTATATTTCGCAGCTGCGTCAGCTCGTAGTGGCACGGCAGCAGGTTCGGCATGTTCTCTCTATCTTCGTCGTCATCCCTCAGCATCCCCTCCACCACGACCAAGCGTTCGTTAAACGTCTCGAGGTTGCGTCTCATGGCCTCGACGGCGCCAAAGTTGCGGTGCGCCTGCGACACCAGGTTGATGCTGGCAAAGTCCTTGATCATGGTCTGCGACTCGGAGCACAGCTTGTCAATCTTCATCATCTCCTCCTTGATCTGCTGCACTGCTTTTTGACCGTCGCTGAGGCCCGTCATGCCGGATTGTGTCGTCTCGAGCTGCTCGCGCAGCCCGTTGCGTAGCTGCCCATCGACGGCGCTCTTCTTGCGCGAAAGCTCGAGCTTCAGCGCGGGTATCTTGTCTAAATCGTCCGGGTGCCGTAGCAGATCTGACAGTTTGGGAACGGGGGCGTCATCCATGATTGGCAGCACAGCCCTGCGTGGGCGGTTCGAACCGGCGGATCAGGGGGGAGAGAACAAGACGAGGAAGAAGAAAGGAAGAAGGGGGGCCGCGAGCTTTGTTAAATCATAATGCGCTGACCGCTGTGAGACGGAAGAAGGATGGAAGAGCGAAGCACGGGGAAGAGCGTAACAGGCCAGTCGCAATTGTTCCCCCCGCAGACCCAGCCCTCGCGGTTGAAGATGGTTGGTTTGGTGGAAAACGAAGAACGACGCCAAGTTGTGACGATGTCGTCCGCAGGTTCAATGCCACAGCTGCTTAGCTCTCTCCCTTGGTACCCGGTACCTCTGCTGCAGGAAGCGTAAGGCACCTAAGCTGCGTACAGGGCACCAAGCACCCCACGCTGCCGTCCCTACCTAAGCCACCGCTACCACTGTATTCGTACCCGCTGCGGGGAGAATCTTCAGACGTCTACGGCCAGATGTAGTGCTACAGCAGAAATGTCAAAACAAAGAGAGCTGGGGCGTTGTGGTTCCAATTAATTATTATATCTATATCTATATATCGCCAATCAGTAGCATAATAAATCACAGCTATGGTAATGTATAATGCAGAAATTAAATGCTTGACTCTCAAAGGAAAGGCGAGGCGGCCATCTGGACCCATAGTTGGAAGCCAAAGAGCAGTAACATGCTGTGAGCCGATAGATCCATTATACCGCAAGGACCCATAACACGCCCATTCCTCGTCCTCTTTAATCACTGTCAGAGCCCGAGCTGCTTGTAGACTCATCACTGCTTGTTGTATCATCATCCTCATCCTCGCCCAAGCTTTGCTCGGCAATCACATCGCCTTCTTCAGCCCCGTCTTTGGCCTTGCCGTCGTTTTCTTCATCCGAGCCGAGCTCGCCTTCTTCTAGGCCTTCTCCATCACCTGGCCTTCTTCTCTTCGCAGGCCGTTCTGGCTTCTGTTGTGGTCCGCCCTTGCGTTTTGTACCTGGCCATCGGCCCTCTTCGTGTGAAAGGCTGGCCGGATCCTTGGGCCCAAGCACATATCCAGCCGGCAAAGCTTCCCCTTCTTCCAGGACGTATATTGCTGGGAATTCGATAACTTTCGTATTTGATAAGATGTTTCGAAGACAATCTTCGGCTTGAAGGGGTGCTACCGTGACTTTTCGATCGGATCGTTTCTTCGAACTCCCAAGAAAGAACTGGAACCGCCGTCGCAGCGACTCGTCGTCTCGTGGCCACGCATCAATTGACGCCGTCCGAATGGAGATCCAATTGCTCGTCTGAGGATCCTGCAGACAATCGCTCGCCATGTGCCAGTGAGAATCCCATGGGTTCTGAGCAACTCCCCTAAAGGCTCTCTTCTGCACTTTGCCCTGCGTCTTTGCCTGGGTTTCCAGCAACGCACCATATCCCTTATACAGCGGCACATCGTCTGAGATTTTCGAAAGCGTCCTCATCTTATTCAGCTCGTTCGCGTCGTCGCCGCCGTCGACCTTCTCCTTCTTCTCGAAAGTGAACCACTCCGCTTGCCAGTTGATTCGACCGGATTTCCTATTCACTGTCGTGTGGTTTTCCTTCTGCCTCGTCATGCCCTGAGGCAAAGACACGACTTCTGTTCCCAAGTTTCTCAATTTGTTTGCAAGGAGCTTATCCACTGCTCTCTCCTTTGATCTCCTCATGAGCCTCGTCACCAGCACTTTTCTCTTCCTGCCGTCTCGGCCGACTTGCCACCTCACCTCCTCCATCGTCAGCGGCCGCAGTTCGTCCTTTTGTATGATGCCCTTGTCCTCTACGAGGATTCTCTCCGCGCGCTCGGATGCCATCTCAATGCTGTGGAGGAAGTTGTAGTCGTGGTCAACGCCCGCGGCGGTCGTCAGCCTAGATTTAGGGACGTAGGCCGTCTGGTCGCGTTCGCCGCTGCATTGCGACCAAGATTTGTGCTTCCTGACGCAGGCTAGGGAACAGGTACGGATGTTGCAGCGAGGACATTTGTACTGAGGCACTGATGTATGACAAATGGCGCAAAGAGATGTAAGGAGAGGATCCGCCATTGTAAGAATGATTGTATGAATTGTGTAGGAGATGTTGGACGGCTAAGCAATCGCGCTTCTGAATTTTGCGAAGAGTGACAATGCGCAGCTCTTATCAAAAAAATCTTTATCTTAGTGGAAGGGAAACACGGAAGAGTCGCACTAAAGAAACCTTGACTACTCCACTCTGCAGCGGCAACCCAGCACTAACAAAAATATCAATTCTTATTAGGATCTACCTACCAACTAACAAAACAATTTTACAAAAGACAAACTTTTAAGCGTGTAATTACAAAACATTTACAACGGTCAGCTCAAGCTTAGCCCAAACAAAAAATTAAAACTTCACCAGTCACCCAATTCACAAACATCTGGGAAAAGAAAACACAAAGTAGGTCAAGTGAGTAAGAGGACTCAATTGCAAGGCTTGAACTATCAAGTGTCATAATGCCCTTATGTAGGGAAGCGGGGGAAAAAAAATAAGTTATGTTAGTCATGAGAAAAAAGAAGAGATCCTAAGCCTCGATGGCGCCACGCAAGTCATCAGTCAGCCTTCCATCGCAAACTGTTCCCTTCATCTAGAATATAGTGATAAAAAATGATGATACTCGAAAAAGAACAGGATAAGAAATGAACGCCGTGATCCGAAACATGTTTTTATCCAAAGCCGCCACAAAACAAAAAGATGTCTGCCCAATGAGGCTGGAAACGCTCAAGATACAAGGATATAGAGTTTGGATCGCCGTATCGAAGTAATCAAGACAAAGGAAAAATGGGGTGATCCTGTGCGAGGATCGACAATAGTACAAAAAGGCTGCGGCTAGGCCGGCTGGGCGTCTCCGACCTGTTCAGCTTCATGCTCAGCTTCATGCTCAGCTTCATGCTCAGCTTCATGCGCAGCCTCAGGTTTGACGGTGTCTTCATCGGAGATTGCCGAAAGCGCTGATTCTTGCTCCAGATGATCGGTGGAGAAGAGGCTGAGACTGCTTCGAGACGACTCCGTGGTGATGGGAGACTCCGATCTGGTCACTTCGGCTGTCATCGAAGTCCTCTTCATCGTCTTCGAGAATCTTGGTTGGTATCTCGTCTCGAATAGAGTACTGTTGGGAGGCTCGCTCAGGCGTTGTGGCCGTGGACGCAAACGATAGTGCAGTGCTACTGCGGTTGGGGATGAGATCCGGCGTTGGTGGTATTGAGCTAGGCCTCCCGGCACGCGGTTGTAAGCGAGAACTCCCCTCGCCAGCGTCTGAGGTGGCGTTGGAGCGGGCGTCCTCACCATCATCACTTTGAGCAGTCGACATGCTGCTCATTCGTCGGCTAGCACGAGTGCTGGCTCGAGATTCGGCATCCTGGGCAAGCTGCAGGCCGTCAACGGCAGCTTGGCATTGGTCCGCGATGTTGCGAACAATATGAGCGATAGCATCAGTCTTATCCTTGAGGTGACGATCGGCCACGTCAACCAGACTGGATGTAGACAGCCGCTTGCTGCTGCGAGAGGGGCGCAGGGAGTGCACATCAGCACCGCCCTGAACCTCGTCTGATTCATAGCCATCCTCGACTTCGCGGATCAGTTCCTCCGGCTTGGTGAGAGACTGAATGAGATGCTCCATGTGGTGGCTTTGGCCGCCAATCAAGCTGCGCAGGTGCAGAACGACACGGCGAGCCTCATCACGCTGGCGAGTGATGGTGGCGTTGGTGTGGTGAAGCTGAGCGAGCTCCTTCTTGTTCCTCTTGCGTTCACGCTCGAGCTCTTCAGCAATCTCTTGCTGCAAAACGAGGGCCTCGAGAGCATCATCACGCTGCTTCTCTGTGCCAGAGAGGCGAGTGGTGAGGCGGCCGTTGTCCTCCTTTTGTTGCTCGATGAGAGCTGCAAGACGGCGATTCTCCCGCTTGTGACCCTCAATCTTGACCTTGAGGTCTTGGGTTTCCTTGGTGAGAGTTTCAGCAAAGGCCTGGAACTTGAGGAACTGCTGCTTCCAGCTCTCAAGCTCTTCAACAAGGTAGTTGTTACGCTTAGTAACCTTGCCGAGCTCAGTGTCCATACGGCCCTTGAGATTGATAAAGTCTTGCCAGGCCTCAAGAGCATCTCGGGAGTACTGGTTTCTCTCACGAACGAGCTCGTTGAGATGTCTCATTGACACCTTGGTCATGAGAGGCTTCTTAACTGAGCCTCCAAAGACAGCCTTAATGCCAGTGTTGCGACCCATTTTCTCGCACACGTGGTCCATGACAGACATGACAGAATCCTGGTTCCACCACTCGGGGTCCTGGATGGACTCAACCTCGCCACGCATGACAATGATCTGACCGGCAGGCACCAACTTGCCACCACCATAGGCAGAACGCAGATGCTGGGGAACACCGGAAGGCGTAACGTCGCCATTGAGAGCCTGAGTCAAACGGCTAACAAACTTGTTGCGCTGGCCAGGAGTGAGAGCAGTAGGGGGGCTGGATGTGAGGACGAAGTTGCGGTCCAAATCGACGACCAGAGCGTCGGTAGGAGCTGTGAAGAGAGATCGGCATTCAGCGGTGACACCCAGGATGTAAGGGCCGGGTTCCTGAACGAGCTCCTTGGTATGGCGCGCATGCACCACTGGAACGTAAAGACCGCTCCATTCAAAGACTCGCACGCAGTATCGTACAGTCTCAGAGGCGATTGTGAGCATGGCCGGATAATGACTGACGAAAATGATGCGACGAGTGGGAGAGATGGCAGCTTCAATGACGCCAACAATGTTAGGGATGGACAAACAGTTGAAAAGCGGCCACATGGCGAAGTTCTGGAATCCGGTGGGGGACGAAGGGAATTGGTAGCAGAGGGCATAATCTTTCATGTCGATACGGACAAGATCGTTGAGCCTGGGGGCCGGGAAGCTCAGAATGCGGGATACTTCCTCGGCATGAAACAGGTTAGTAGCCTTGTTCCAGTGAATCCACATGCCACGCAGGTAATCGCCCAGGAGGTTGTACAGAGGATAGCGAGAGAGGAAGGACAAGCAGTAAGGGATCCAGTAGGTCTCTTCCGGGTTGTCATAGTAGTCGGTTTCGGTCCTCTTTCTCAGATCCCGGATGGTTTCGGCTCTCTTCTCGTCAGCCCGCGACCAGACGCGCAGGCAAATACCGTACAGAGTGTGAGAAGAGTCTTGCTGGAGGACGAAAGAATGGTGAGTACAGTGGGGCTGGTTCCGGCCAGTACAGATTTCCACATCATGAGGGAAGCAAGCCTATTCGAGCCAGTGTTAGCAGAATCCATCGGGGAGATGCCCGTTTGGCCATTGGTAAACGGCGATCCAGCTTGAGAAGCTTACCCTCATGGCAGAGTGCAGAGCCCGCGCAATCTCGTTGTCCTGCTCAAGGCGGGGGCTGCTGCCTAGGATTTCGGGGAGCCAGAATTGTCCAACAGCGCCCTTCATGTGGGTGATTTTGCCCTGGGCGGGTGTGGGAGCCTTGACCCATTGAGAGGGTTCACGGCCGACACCGCAGACCATGTAGGCATGAGTGAGCGTCTTTGGGGTTCGCTGCTGGGGCTTCTGGGCCAGAGTAGACGGAATGGGCTGGGTGATGCGGGAATGGAGCGATGAGGTACGGCTGGGTATCATCATGGCAGATTCGGCGCCGCCCTGGTCGCGAGTGCTGGGCCGGCCATCACGGTCGCCAGTTCGGGGGCGCGTAAACGAAAGTTGGGTGCTGAGAGAAGGAGACATGGTTGCAGCTGGTCGATATCGAACCAGTATCGAGTCGAGCTCCCACGAAACGCTTCTTCACTCTCAGTCGAACGAGGCGAAGAGAAGAGTTTGAGTCGGGGGACGATCTCAGCGGGCCATCCGAAGTGCTTCTGGATCTCACGGAGATTTGATAAAGGGAAGGACGATGGTCTGGATAAGGAAAGGAAAAGCAGGCGTTTGTCGGACGACCTCAAGTGGTCCGTACGAAGAAAAAAAAGAATCCCGTACAGAACGAGAGAAGAACAGAAAAGAGAGAGAAAAGAGTCGGAACCAGGCGACGCGAGACGAGACGAGACACGGGAAATAGAAAAGGAGTCCCGTCTTGGGTCTTGGTGGCCACTAGAGAGGAGTCCGGTCTGAGATGGCCAGACGGAAGCATGGGGGGAGAGCATTCACTACCGTACTGCGCCTAGCATACAGGCGGTAGTGGTGGCAGCTTAGCGGTGCAGGTCCCTGCGGCTGCTGCAGCTTCGGCCGGGCTGCAGCGCTTTCAGGGGCACGGCTGCATGGAGCAGGGGGGCCTTGAGTGCTTCCCCACCCGCTGTGGTTTTTTCTTCTTCGCCAGTCGGTATTAGCCAAAACAGACATCCCAATCGGCATGGATGATGGATGATTGAAGCAAGTGATGGGCATGGTGGTGCTACAAGTGCGTGCTAACCCGCCGGACGGAGCACAATTGAGAATAGTCCGCAATAGCGTGCGGCGTTGCGATATTAGTTGGCCGAGCTGGCGTGGCACCGAGCATTGGGGACTCAATTGGAACCGACCCCATATCTGCGCGCCATCGTCACTGTGCGCTCGATGCTGCAGGCGTTGAATGCCCAGCAGATGCATGTTCCAGCGCAGCTAGGCAGTCGATTGATTGATTCATCATCCTGCTCCTGAGACGGCGACGCCTCTTCCATGCTCTCCCGGACGACAAGCGAGTGCAGGGAGCATCTCTTGCTTGCTTGCTTGCTTGCATCTCCATGTTCTGGCATCCAATTGCGAGGTCCCAGCCAGCCAGTGCTGTCCGCACGAGGGTGACAGGGGTATCTGCAAGGATCAGGGGTCCTGGCCGAATTTGCAAATTGAGGTGCCCAAGGGCCAATCACGGCGCCCGGAGGCCAGCTTCTAGGCCCCAGCGAGCGAAATTCGTTCTTCTCCAGCCTGCAGCTTGGGTATGAAAGGGGATCGGGGCCTGGCCTCAGCGCAGCGGCGGAGTTGGAGCTGTCTGTGGGTGAATGAATCGCAGATGGCTAGCAGTCGAGGAATCAGCGCGAGTGCAAAGTACTCCGGATGTAGACAAGTCCATCGCCTGGAACCAACATACGCATTATCGTTTTTTGTCCTGCCATACAAAAGGCTGAGAGGCTGGCGGAGGGGGGGGCGGGGAGGGGGCAAAGGGAGATGCGATGGATGGATGCAAGGGACAAGAGCAGGAGTGGTGAGGGACCTTCAATTGAGCTCATGTACCTACTGTACACGCGCATGTACAGGTGGACTTCAAGCTGTACAGCGCTCCGTGCGACTACGGGCTGCCCGACTCCAGCTAGAGCTTCGCCAAGTCCAAGTGGTACAAGTACATGTACCCAAATATTCTCTGCTCGTACAGAGCATTAGAAGCAGATTACCACTGCATACTAGCAGGCATCTTCATCATGATCATCACTACCAAATCGGCCGAGACTCAGTCTTCATCTCCTGGATCCCGGCAGTTTCAATGTTCCATATCGTCACCAGTTCGACAACCTTCTACAGCAGGGTTTCGTGCCCTTGCCCTGCTCATCTCTGCTCGAGAACTGGCCCAGCCACGAGCAGGCACCCAAACAGTTCCCTCTGGACTCGGTGCGTTAAGACTCCACGAGGCCTATGGAGGAGACTGCGCCGTCCAAACAATCTGGAGTACATAGGCGAGCGTCTCCGTGACTGACAATAGTCTCTGTACTACCTACATTGTACACGAGAGAATGCGACATTTGACCCACGTTATGCTCCCCTACATGCTGTTTACATGCAAGGCAGGCATGCACTCCATATTGCTCCATATGCGCCTAATATGCGAAGACCATGCATTTCCCCCGTGTGCCTGCATGACGCCATGCATGTTGCAGACATCATCTGCCCACCGAGTTGAATTGCTAACACAGATACAAGGGATACCTCTCTGTTGTAACTTGCGGAGAGGGAGCACGTTGTCAGGAAGAGCATGGGTCAATTGATGCTTGACTGCGTTTTGAGATAGACGACACTGTGTTCGTGCCATCTATCGTGGAAATTGATCCTTCTCATTTCGAATCCCTACGACAGGTCTAGTTGTTGGGTGTATTCAGATTTATCTCTCATTCCCACATGCTGTTTTGATTCAGTCCAACGCATTGTGCCTTCTCGCATAATCTTGGACACATGCAACTGCCGGAGACGATAACAAATAGATACTAACTACATGGATATGCCGCTTCGCTTCACGTCGCACCTTTGACAGCCACAATTCGCTATAGCCAATATTCCTTGCAGGGAGCGATGCCATTGGGTGGCACGAGAGGTCAATAGTAAGCTATGGATAGTCCACCACTTGGAGTAGCTGCAGGACTAACGTAGAGTCTCGGGTGGCGGTTTATTCGGATGCATGGCCCGCACCCGCGTCAAGTGAATGCTACGTACGATTACTGTAAAGCTGCTCCTTTATCGCAAACAAGCGAAACGGTTGATTAAACCCCGTATTTCGCCCCCTGCTGTTGTCAAAACGTGGCGACGCTCCCTTGGGAGAGAGCATGTAGTACAGTATGATGACTACAATAGCTTCCAACAGCAGAGTCCAGCACGCGGTCGGCCCTAGCATATGAAGGACTCATTATGAATACTACTGCGCAGCATTCCAATTCCACACTCGTCTCTGCATACGACGGCAGCATTTCTAGCGCGACGGTTACTAAAATTGGCTGGACCCTTGGACGCCATGCGCAATATACTGCACCTGTCCTGTCCATGCTGTCAACTGTCATAATGTGACAGGTGAGATGTGGCTGCAGGGCGAGCCGCAGTTGAAGCCAAGCTCAGGCCCAACACAAAACAAAAAGAAAAGAAAAACAGAAATTGGAGTTGCAGACGGCACGAAGAGGCTCCGCATTCCTGTTGTGTTTCGTAAGAACTAGGCTCGAGTAACGGCTAGCAATGCAAGGGAAGCTTCTATTTTTGCCATCCTCCTGCAAGGCATACGATGGCTTGGGAAAGAAAAAGCAACGAGAAGTCGATAGCATTAGAAGTGCACGAGCCAGCGTGCTTCGCAGCTGAAGTGACATGCTTTAATCAGTGCTGATGGCTTGTGCTGTCAATCAAGCGCCAAACTGGGCCCTGAAACCGCCACATCTGCTGCCCCTTGCAGCCTCATGCGTGTAGTTACCTGAATTATATGATGTTGGCGTTTTCAACTACCCTACAAAACGGGGAGTATACGCACTGTTTGACTGAGTGTAGTCGTACTAGGCTTGGCTTAAGTAAAGGGCAATAGACTCTGCCAGTTAGACGAGGACGATGATGAGTTGGATAGACCATCATGGCAAACAGAAACTACATAACAGTCGTGTTCTGATCCTATCGCCGTGTGATCCCAATCATTCTGAGTTATAACGACCTGACTATCCGAACTTCTATTGTAAGTGGCAGTTGAACATTTGTACATTCTTACCCTGTATACTAGCAAAACTCATCGGTTCAAGAGTGGAATCCTCATGGGAACGTTCTAAATAATGCGCGATCGAGTATTATAAGACTATATGTAACAATCGGATTGTCATTAAAATAGCGATATAAATAATAACATGGTCGCTGGTGCTGGTAAACTAAAAGCTATGCTGAAACATAAAATGACTCGAAGGCAAGAATATATCCTCAAAGAAGACTTGAGAATGCTCTATTAATTTTTCGGCATGGCTTATAATCTCACATGCATATATTATCTCCCTTTTGTCGGTAAGTGATGCCTCAGTGTAGATTAAAATTGCTGTAAAACAACTCCACTTGTGCTTCGGTAACGATAACGACTTATCTCATAAAGATGGCTGGGCTGGATTACGTGTAGATAGCGACACCTCAGTGTAGACTAAAATTGCTGTGAATTGAAGCCACCTTCGAGTCTTCCTTCTTGGTGACGATAACGACGTTTCGTAAAATGGCGAGGCTAGTTTGCATGTAGCTCTACGCAATTTCCTCTCCGTGAATGAGTGATGGTCTTGAGTACTATTTGACAATGCAAAGCCAGTAAAAGTCGCAAAATAATGAGGTTGTGTACATCGCAGCACTCTCATTCCTCTTGAAGTGCAGGACATTCAAGTGTATCATAATTCTCATGAGGAACTTTTGGGTGCTGAGATAAGCGAGTTCACCGTTCATAAAGCAGACCTATATTTCTAAAAGTGTTGTTGGGAAAGGTCATTTTTGATAATATCGCTCATTTCATAACATGTATAACTCTACTGAATAAGTAGCTCTCCTGATGACTTCACCGTTGTTGGGCCATTGAACTTTCAATGGAGAAAAGACAATCTCTACAGGCGAGGGTGCAAAACAGGAGGCACATATTTCTTCAAGGCACATTGGACTCAGAGATGTTCTCACGGCATCACATGTTACCGAAAACTTTGCGAACCACTTTGGACTTCGGCTAGGTGAATTCTTGCAAGATAAGATCCAGTAGGAAATGATGACGCTATTCTAAGAAAGCGGTGGCGCACCCATCAGTGGCAAGATCTTCAGCTTTCCCGAGGCTTAGATCGAATTTCCACGTATGACTGGCAGATGCATATCGTGCATAGAGATAGCTCTATCTCAAAACGAGCTATTCATGATCCAACTATTTTTGACGCTAATATTGAGGCAATAACGATGAGGCCTATGTTCAAAGTTTGAGACGTTGCTGACATCTGTCTTTCTGTTCCCGCAAAGGGGGCCTTCAATGGTAACTTGTCATTTCTATATCTAGAATCGCTAAATTCTAAGGCAGAGTATATGTTGCTACCATCTTAAACGATGCTGTATAATATTGACTCGCTCAAGGGAGCCTACGATAGCGCCATTGCTCACAAAACTTGTCTTAGACATAACATATCAGCACAATGGCAATAGCGCCTTGATTCAAGCTGTTTATGTATTTAATTTTCTTCAGGTACGAACACGTGCCTGCGGAGCTCATTTGATAGGTAGTAGCACTTTCATCTGCAGCATTTGTGGTGTTTGGCTAATTTTATGTAAATGGGGTCGCCAAATCACCGACTGGAGCCATGTGATCACGCAGCTCTAGACGTTTGATAGATATATAATGGGCTGTTATGAGAAAATTTTCAAGTCACATGTGTAAATCCAAGACGATAAAGGGATTGGGCTTGACATTGAAGATCAGTACAGCCTGCTACGCCGATAAAGAATGCTGATATGAGCGTTCGGAATACTCTTGTTGGTGGTACCACCGAGGAGTCATGTTACTTTTCTGATTAGCCATGTGAAAGATAATTACTTCCATTAGCCTCATGAGATATATCAAATAGAAAATATGCTTTGTGAGGCCGCCCAAGCAAGAGTCCCCGCCGTAAGATTATCTAAACTACGAGCGACACGACGAGCGCAATTTAAAATGTGTCGTAGAACTGCGAAAGCCATATCAATTTGAGCCTCCTAAACAAGACTAAAAATAAAAGAAAATGCCAAGCTAGCGAGGCCCGTGTCTAGCACGACAAGTAAACAAACGATGAGGTCAAATAAGACACTTTCGAGGGGCAAGAGAATCTGCATGTAAAGCTCTCTGGCATGTGATTGTGGCTGGTGCACTGAAGCTATCCACAAAAAAAAGACAAACACCAAGCAAGGGTGCGGGTACTAGCACCAGACGTGGATCGATCAAACTTCCGACCTGCAAAACTTAATTTGTGCTTGGCTTGGCCTGCCGTGACGGCCTTTTGCAAAAACCTGATCCTGAAGCCCGATCGGCGCTCTCCCCTCTTCCCGAGAAGATGAAGGCTACAGAAAACTTACGAAATAATAACGGAGCGCGGAATGATACCCGCGTGTACCAGAATATGCAGTACTACGGTGCTACTGTAAGACAGTCTTCGTTGCGCAGCTTCGCGCCGATCCTTTTTGGTGATTGAACCAATGGGCTGGCCAATCACCAGCGTGGCCGAACGCCCGGGCATAGAGAGAGAGGGAAAACGTGCCTCCTAGTCCTTTGGCTGGGCAAAAAGTTGCCAAGGGATGCAACATCAAGCCGCCTTTCTACACGTGATGGTGAGCATCCAGGGGTCCTCGCCTCTCTCTCTCCTCTTTGCTGTCTTTCACCTGATGCCGAGAGATACGAGGCAAAGTAAGCATACCTGCCTAGGTATGAACCTAATTAGGGGGGACAATGGCAGCGCGAGCGCCAAGGCTACCCTGCCATGCGATGCCTGGCTGTCGAGCATGTGTGTGGACTGAAGTCGGCTCAGAATCGCCCCATGGCCGGCTGTTTTTCGTCCCTGTTTTTGCAATGGGTAGAGCTTTTATCCTGTGGCCGTTTCCACGAGCTAGCCATGAATCGTGTCGTGCTGCCTAAAAAAAGGCACACCTGATCTGAAGTGAGATGTGACGCACGAGGAGATGGAGTCAACATATATGGGTATTGAGCTCGTGTGCATCTGGATGTGCATGTACCTGTATGGATGTATGTACCTATGCATGAATACTGATAGATAAGGACAGTATGAACATCGATATCTACAGGAGCTCTCTCCAGGCAAACCTGACCCGCCAACGTGCCGATGCCGCAAGCATTCTCGGGCATGGGATGCACTAGCTGACTGATCATCGATCCCAGGCGATAAGGCGGATGAGGGCCCATGTTTGTAGGATACAAATGCATGTGCTTGAATCAGTCAGTCCCCAGCTCGAGTAGAGATAGCGCCAACACCCGGATGACGGATCAGACGCTTGGCGCACACCGCAACAAGAGCGAGATGTCGCAATTCCGGACGATACGGGATTTTATCTGCACTGGCGGAAGCGAGGCCTGCTCCGCGTTAATGGGCAGCTCCCAGCGTCTCTAATGCAATATAACATGTAATGCTCTGCTACAGCATGCATGCAAATGCGTCCGAGTGTGTGTGCGAGACAGAGCGTCCATTGGACTAAATTCGCTTCTGAGGAGAAGCGCTCCCCTTTGTCCAAAACCGAGAGAGAGACTAAACAGCAGCAGATGGTCGGGACGATTTACCCGGACAAGCCGCTAAAAAGGGGACCGCAGAGAAAAAAAGCAAAAAAAGAGAGAAAATGTAATAATCGCAAAACCTTCGTGCTGCTGCGGTTGGCTCAGAACAGCAGCTGGCGTGCAGCGAGAAAGCGCTTTCACATGTCGGCCAAAAGTCAGACGGGGGACCCATGCCATGCGAGGTGTGGCTGGTGAGCCAATCGCGGAGCCGCTCCCAGCTGCAAGCCTCACAGAAGCGTCTCCAGTCCTGCACAGCACAGCGAAAAAGACCCGCCGCGCTGCTAGAGCTGTTTCGCCGCTTTCACATGCCTTTTCTTGGGCCTTGCACGTACCAGTACCGTTCGCGGGAGGGCGCTGCTGCGGGAGGGCCAGGTATCGCAGGTATCGTGCCTGCGCGGCGCTGCGTTATCAATACATCATCCGGGGTGGCGTGCCAGCCATGGCTCAGACCGTGGGCACCCTTGGCTTGGGGAATGCTCGCCGCTACAAAGCTGCCCGTCTGCCCCGTCCTTATCTACTGCTGGAGCTGCTGCTCACTCCTGGCTCTCTTTTTTTTTTTGTGCTTTCTTCCCTTCTTTTCCTCATACCTGCTCTCATCCCTTGCTTCTTCTGTTTATCGAAGCATTGGCTCGTCGTCTCCAGCCTGCCTATTTTCTCTTCTCTTCAAAAGCATCCTGAATATCGCGCCGCTCAACCTGTGCTGTCTCTCACCTCCAATCTCCACCTCCAACACCAAGTAAACAGCTTAAACAGCTTACCTCAACATCACAATGCCTGCTCCCCAAGTCAACGGCGACGTGGCCAGCCACGTCCAATCCGCTTTCCTACAGGTACGCATGCAATGGATATTCACTCATTCGCTCGAGCGCAATTTGCAGAGTGAATTGGCGTCGTATGTCGCCTAGGTATTAATAATCCTTTTCTATAGCACCTGCTCTCATTCCCCCTAGTCAGCGATGGCGTCCACACCGTCGCGGCCAACGAGTATGCTCAGAGATCCTTCAAGCTCGGCGACTCAGCGTACCAGACTTTTGCCGCTCCCATCATGCCCTACTTTGCTAGACCTTATGGCCTCGTCTCACCCTATGTCCAAAAGGCCGACTCCTTTGGCGACAAGACCCTGGACCGCATCGAAGAGCGCTTCCCCATCATCAAGAAGCCCACTAATGACCTCTACAACGACACCCGTGGATTGATTCTGCTCCCCTACCAGAAGGGACTCGAGGGCAAGGAGCACGTCTTCCAGGTCTACGCTTCCGAGCTCAAGAAGCTTGAGCAGCAGGGCGTCGTGGCCCAGGGCAAGGCCGCCGTCTCCACAGCCTTTGTTGTCAGCAACGAGACGCTGGCTTGGCTGAGCAGCTTTGTTGCTGTCAAGAAGGGCGAGGCTGCTGATGCTACCAAGGAGAAGATCAACCAGTAGACGATTTGATGAGAGCGAACCATAGAGCGAAACAGCGCACACATTCTCTGATGACTTGACCAGCTCTCATTTCATTTGTCTCTTCTCTTTCATATTACTTCTTGTCGGCATAATGTCTGCGTTCTCTGTCGCATGATCTTTGTCAATTCGAAACGCTAGTTTTCGATGAAAAGTATCAAGAAAGTGGGCTGATACCGCGTCCCTTTCAAGACGGCACTTCCACGACCGGTTTCACTGTCGTCGCTTTTCTTTTACCCGGTGGCCAAGCTCTGACGCTTATTCTTTTGCACTACATTTTCTTTGGATTGTCCTGCTCCAAAAGGCCTCATCAATGCATTCAACATCTCTCTGACCGTTTCGGTATTTATGATGCTATCTCTGAGAATTGGGAATCATAGCTAGGAATTGGGAAGAGATGGCGATTAGTGATTGATGTGCCCTTGGAGAGGAGATTCTCTTCTCTTCTTTTTTTTTTTCTTTTTTTTTTTCTACGGGACATTAACTCTTCTTTGTTTTGATGTATGGGCACTTATATGGAAGGACGCAAAAAGGGTAGAATACCAATGGGAGTTTGTTTTTGATGAAATTGAACACTCAACGCTGTCTCACAACCGTCCTGCCTGCAGAGGTGATCATGTGATGTTACCTGAAACACGTCTGTGGTACGTAGAAATCTTTAGCAAATCCAAGAGGGACGCAAAACGCTGAGTAACAATTGCTTAATCTGGAATGTGGAATTTCAAGTTAAAGTGGGTCTCAGCGGCACATTGTTAATGTCTTCGACCGCTGCTGATGTAAAAGTGACTAATTGTGGGCCCAAGCTTGCAAAACATCAATTGAACTGCGGGAGAAGCTCTGCGGCAGCGCTTGCGGCAGCTTAAGTGTTGATGATATAAGCTTGTATAATGCGAGCTTTCGCTGGAATTAGAAACTTCTCAAAATTTCCCAAAAGCTCTAAGCCAAACTCTTTATTCTCTCGAGATTCGCTTTATATAAAGACAAGTTTTCTTCTGCCCTTCACTTACTCCCCTTCTCATGAAGTTTCTCCAAATCATCCTTGCAATTCTCATCGGATTGTCATCTACGCTCTTATACCAACACCGCGAAAGCATATCTGATTTCGTAAATCTTGCCAAATCTTCAATCTCAAACCACTACAGCGAACTCTTTGGCAAAACCGCTACCAGAACCGCATTGAACGAGACGGCAGCTGCTTCTGAAGCAATTCCAGAAAACCACTTCCCCACGCCAGAACAACACCTCACAGTCACCGAAATGTCCACCCCACGAGCCGTCGCAAAGGTCGTTCGCGCCATTGAACAGGCTGAAGGCGCTGGAGCCCGCGTCAGGCGATCCATCGGCACAAGACAGCAGCGCAACTTCAGCCCGTTCCTGATGCTCGATCACTTTGCCACAACCGCTGGCTTTCCCGACCAGTAAGGCACTCACAATCTCTTCAATCTCATATAATAAGACAAACTAACAACCTTTCAAGCCCCCACCGTGGCCAAGAAACAATCACATACCTCCTCAAAGGCGTCGTCGACCACGAAGACTTCGCCGGCAACTCCGGTACCCTCTATGAAGGTGACCTCCAATTCATGACCGCCGGCCGCGGCATCGTCCACGCCGAGATGCCCCGCAAGCAGCCCGACGGCAGCCAAAACGTCGGCCTTCAGCTCTGGGTCGATCTGCCCAAGAAGCTCAAGTACTGCGAGCCGCGCTACCGCGACCTGCGCGCCGCCGAGATTCCCAAGGTCGAGGTCGATGAGGGTCGCGTCACCATCAAGGTCATCTCAGGCCAGAGCCACGGCGTCGACTCGGTAAAGGAGCTGGCTTATACGCCCGTGTGGCTACTTGATTTCCAGCTGCGGCCCGGCGCAAAGGTCACCCAGGCTCTTCCGCAGGGATGGAACGCCTTTGCCTATGTTCTGGAAGGCGATGTCACTGTTGGTGAGGGAGCAGAGGCCAAAAAGGCCGAGCAGTACGACAACGTCTTCTTCAAACAGGAGGGCGATGTAATTCAGCTGTCAACTGAGGCTAGCGCCACAAAGGACGCTCGAGTCTGTAAGTTTCACCCCTTCTTCTTAACTTTTGACTCTTGCAGTTCAAAGGCCATTTCATGCTAACGTTCATCTCAAAGTCGTCATTGCGGGCACTCCCCTTGACCAGCCTGTTGTGCAATATGGGCCTTTTGTCCTCAACTCGCAGGAGGAGGTCATGCAAACATTTGCTGATTACCAGACCCACGAGAATGGCTTTGAGCGTGCCAAGAGCTGGAGGAGCCAAATTGGCGATCGCGTCTATTAAGGCGTACGAATGCCTGCTTCTTCTAGAGACTCGACGACTTTCTTTTCTTACGCGTTGGTGGACTCTGCATATTCTGGCGTTAGGTTGTGAAATGGGATCATATAATTTTATGGGAATAAAGATGCAAATGGGGATACCAATACTCAGATTTTAGATAGTAATTATACATTTATACAAATACTGATCCTTCAATTCGTTGCGAAATCAACTACTCTGTCTCGGCTTAGTCTGCTCATCAGATATATCTCAATGCTCCAAGTGTATAACACATAATGTTAATTGCAAGTTGCACCAAAATTATTTATTAATGTCCTGTAAATGAGAGCAAGAGATCCAGTCCGTTATCTAGGCAATGCCAGATCTGGGTGTCATATCATGCCAATGAAAACGATAATCTAGACTCTCTCGTCTGACAGGGAAGTAAGGATTGCACTCCAATTCGTCCTGAGCCTGAGCTTCATTCATTATCTTTTCCATACCAAATTGCTCTGGTTCATTACCAGTAATTAATTACCGAATCTTTGATATATTTCTCATGGCCCAATTAAAAAAGAAAAATCAACGATAACCATATGAGTCATTAACCCTCATTAATCTTCCCAGTTCATGTCCATTCACCTTGTTCCTATTTTCCTTGTCATGAGAGATAGACTCAGCGCCAAGTTCCCACGCCGAGCGCAAAAGATGTCTAGTAAGTCGAGGATTATGAGACAATGATGGGGTATTATATATCAAACATGTGCAACGCGAAACATCAAAAAAAAGGCCATCAAGGACTTAGAGCATAAGCATGGCAAGGCCGGCAGCGGCAATAATGCCGACGGGACCAGCGGTCTTCTGAGGAACCTACACAAAACCAGGTTAGAAAACAATAAATATCAAAGTGTGGCAAGTCAAAACTTACACCGGCACCTGTGCTGGTGGACGTGGTGGAAGCGCTCGAGCTGCCAGTATCAGTTGCAGTGGCTCCGCTTTCAGAGCTAGAGCTAGACTCGGGCTTCGTGACGGTCTCAGTCTGAGTGGCTGAAGCGCTTTCAGTCTCGCTGGCCGTCTTGTGAAGAGTGGTCAGAGTCTTGACGATAGCAGAACCATCAGACGTCACGGTGCTCAAGACAACACTCTCTGTCTGGTGCGCGCCAGTACCCGTGGCCGTGGCAGCGCCGGACAAAGTCACCTCGGTGGTTTCTGTCTCAACACTGCCGTCGGATTCGGTGGCAGTGGTGGTGATGGTAGAAACGTGACCAGAAGCACCAGTACTAACAACAGTAGTGGCAATACCGGTAGTAATGGTCTCCTCAGAAGTGAGAGTGCTGAAGATTGTGGACTCTTTACCAGATGCCTGTTCACTGTCAGTACTGCTCTCTGAGGTTTGCTAATGACAAAGATGGATAATAGGATATCAAGAACTTACGGCAGCAGAACTGGAAAGAACAGCGGTGATGGTTGTCGATTCAGATGCACTTCCAGTGTGGCTAGCACCACCATTTCCGCCTCCAGTACCTGTTTGGATCGCAACACCAGCCGCTGTGACGATGTGAGTAGAAATACCATAAGATGGGTGGCGAAGGTTACCTACAAGCACATATGCTGATGCCGTATTCAACAACCTTTTTGGCATCCTCAGCCGAGCAAATAGCTGCGGAGCAGTCTCGGAGGCCGTAAAGGAAGTTTTTGTTAGCACAGAGGCACTTCAGGTCATTCTGCTGGCAGCCCAGCTCCTTAGCTTTGTCGGCATCCAGCATGTTATTGGCGCAGGTTTGCTGGAGTAAGATCAGTAACGGCTCAAATGTCAAGAAGAGACGTGAATATGGTTACTCACACCGCAGGCGGCAAGATTGGACGAGCCCTGAGCGGCAGCCGCTGCCACGAAGGTGCAAAGAGCGATAACGACGGACTTCATCTTGGCGTTGACGTTGTCAAAATTTCGAACTGGTGTTCTGTTGATGGAGAAATGGCTGTTAGTGAGGACAAGTTGGGTGACTGTGTTTGTAGTGTGAAGAAACGAGCGACCATTCAGAATGTGCGAGAATCAAACTTGGCAATACAGGAAAAAAAAGAGAAAGTTGGGAGAGTCGGAAAGCACACTGTCGATGACTGATGGCCGTTTTTAATCGCAGAGGGGAGAACAAAGGCCGTGACAGAGAAAGTGTAGACCATTGGCGGACAGAGAAGCACCGCAAGCCTTTGTGAAAGGCTGTACAAGGGGTTTGTACGACTTGATCGAGGAGATGAACGGGTGGTGAGGTGGGCTATGAAGAAATTACGGTGTTCCCTCAAAACAAGCAACAAAGTCACCCAGCGTTGTAGATGCCCGGGAACTTGGGTGAGAGATTCGCGAGAGAGACGGGAAGGGGAGAAGACGCAGAGAATGCTTGGAGAGAAAGGGCGAGATAGGCGAAGTGGACCAACCTGGGCGATACAAATGCGCAACGACAGACGAGGCAAACAAAGAACAAAGAGTGGCGATAGGGCGACGAGGCGACTTGAAAGAGTTGGACTCTTGATGATTTGACTGAAAGCCGTGATCGTGGATGAGAGAAGTTTTGCGAAAGCTGGGGCGAGCAGAGCTGGAGGAGATGACTGGAATGTGCGAGCGGCAGTGGCACAGAGAGAGCCCAAACAGCTGGCAAGAGCTGAGCAGGTGAGGAGGGCCTAGAGCTTTAAGAAGTCGGGAAGGAGGAGAGAACCTGCGGGTAGGAGGTACCTCGCCTTGCCTTTGACTCGCCATCCTTTTGCATGTACCTGATCTGTAGTGCCTGCCGTCAACTGAAGCTCTCGGCACTCGCCAGCTGGCAGATCGGCTTGATCAACGTCATTAACAGCAGAAGCTGCGATTCTTCCTGCCAGGGGTGAGCGGAGTGACGAGGTCTGTGCGACACCCTCTTTGAAAACTACAGAATGGTTACTGGGCCATGCATGATACGATAAAGAGAGCGTGTGAGCAATATCACAGACGAGTGCTCTCATTTACTATCTGGCGGTGCGTGCCCAATCATCTTGCACGATACTCAAAACTGCCTAGATGAGCAAGCAGTGAAGGGTAAGACAGCGCTTGTTTAACCCAGTTTGGATGTGTTCAGAGGGAAGTCGGATTAGCTGCTGGTGGGGGGGGACTGTCACGACTCCTCAAAGAAGAATGGAACCGCAAGCGTATGTGGCTGTATTCTTCAGAGCACTTGGGATTTTTTTTTTTTTTTTTGTTAGTGCTCGCATTGCTTCTCCTAGTGCGTTGTCCCCTTGCATATCGTACGATCTCAGAGGCAATCTCGAGTCTTGATTTGGGCATCTGATGCTCACTTTCAAGAGTCTAGAAGCTATGTGCAGTCGGAATGACGGCATCATCCGTTTAGCAGCTACTGTCCGACCCTAGCAGAGCTGAGGCCTGCCGACGATGCGTGGCTGGGACTGCTAAAGAGGCTGGTTGATCGCTTCGGCCCAGCTGAATTCACTGCGGTTAGGCACTGACGGTGCATTTTAGCTCATAAACGTGCATCCTAGCAGGTGGCAGCTAGCGGCGCCACAGCGACGATCAAGGCCCCTCTATCTCGCAAGTGTCCGATAACTGAGCTGTAGTTCTACGCTGACATTTCCCTTCTAGCCCCATCGATATACACAGAGTTCATGATTGCTCTTGCGAATCCAACCATTTTTTTTTTTTTTTTTTTTTTTTTTTTTTTTCATTTTTATCTATTGGACAATTGCCCAGCCAACTCTCTTAGCATCGTCATTCGCAGTGCTATCCTCCGTCTCTACGCGGGATGCAAGCATGTTTCATATCAACCTCAGACCATCCAATCCAATCCTGCCAACAGGCCTCCATTGGAAACAAAAAAACTAGGAACTAAACGGACCCCACCCCAGCATCATCGGTCCGGGCAGTCAAGATCGGACATTGGAGTGACTGCAGCTTGCATGGCTTGCATCTCCGTGATTCGCTCGCACAAGTTAGTTTTGAATCAGGACCACACGTTTTGCCAAGTGGCTAGTTGCAGGAGGCATTACCTATGCGATACCACCCATCTATCAAAGTACAGGACGGCATTGTTCCGAGACTCTGCTTCACTCATCCTGGTCCTATTATGTCTGGCTGACCTCATCGTGCTGGCTTCTGCAGTCATGGACTCAAGCAGGACAAATCAGGCCTACGTCACCTTTCAATGCGTGAGCTTTATTTGGCCTTCTATTGGATATGAATCATTCATACGCTAATTCAACACCTCTTGAGCTACTACTACTGCCGTTGAACAACAATACTACCCAGTTAATATGCTACACGGCGCTACTTTCAATATCTCCTCGCTGCTCAATGGCCGGCCCTCTGCGAAAAAGAACCACTGATCTCTTTACATCTAGAATTATCTGCTACGAGATTCTTTAATCCATACTACTGGCATACACTCTGGATCATTGATAAGCACCCGAGACTACTGACCCAAAAGGTCCTCAAACGAAGCAATCTGCTGGTCTAGCCGCTCCAACACAAGTTTGGTGTCTCTGTGCGACGTTGCTGTCGCCACGGCGCTTCGAAATTCCTTGGCAGCCTTCATGTAGTCGTCAACGTCTTTCTTCTTCTGATCATTTCCGGCCTTTGCTGCTCGCTGCCGAACTGCAGGATGACGGATCGCCCTTTTGCCTCGTTCACTTATCCAAAAACATTGGCCTGCGCAGATATCGCGAGCAAACGGTGCCAGGTCGACTAGAGAATGGCTCTTGGTGGCGCTGCCTGAACCAATTGCAGCCGAGTATTGTTTCATCCATTGACAAATTTCCATGCCTTCCTTGACCGCCCGCAAAGACTCCAATTCAATTCGATAAGCAGCTATATCTGCCTCAAAGGGGCCTCCATCTCGCATACCGTAACGAGAAACGCAAGCTTCGATCTGCAGGTAACAGTTTATTTCCAAAAGCCAAAGGAGAGAACAATGCAATGGATGGATAAAATTAAACTTTGATGACTCATTGGCTGCCGGTGGCATCAATTTGCCTTCATTATTTCTCTTCCTACGAAGATGAATCGGACATTCGAGATTGTGCCAACGGTTGAGCCTTTCACACATATTTAGAGCGTCTTGAGGCTTGACTCCATTCCGTCTTGTGCTAACAGTTACAAAAACCTGCAGCATCTCTCTCGCAATAATGGCCAAGCTGAGAATGGCGTCGAGATAGCTTCCGGTATCATGGTGCGGCAGTTTTCGTGATATGCCCTCATCCTCTCCATCTGGAATCCTAGAGATGAGGTTTTGGTCTAGGCTATGAAACGCATCGAATCCATAAACATGCCAGAAAAGAAGCCTACGACGCTCCTCTGAACGCGAAAGCGGACCTAGCGTGTCTGTATTGCAGTCTTGCATCTGCAACTGTAGTGTAGATAGGACAAGTGATTCATGTGTTAAGAACAGGTTCCCCAATTGTGTATCGAGAGGCGAACTTCTTGCTTCATCGTATACCCAGTTGGCCATAATTGCCAGCGCTTCAAGATCATCGAGGCGTATAGCCGATTTACCCGTTGCCTGCTGTCGAGCTTCTAAGAAACTTTGTCTAAACTTCAAGGCTAGGCATTGTTGCTTGTCCCAGCTATCCGAAGCAGCTGTGAAAATGATTCCTCGACAAGCAACGGCATATACCAGAGCAAGACTGCATCTCCCAGTGTGATAATCCTTCCAGAAGGCATCCTCAATGATCACCGGGAGATGAATGGCGGCCAGATCAAAGTAAGCATGCAGTGCTGCATCAAACGTCTCTTTGTTAAGACTGCATTCAAGCCAGACTTTATGATGAGCACTGCTAGCCAAGGCTTCAGCAGGCGATTCGCCTTCAGTGTCACGAGTAGTGTGTTCTTCTCCCATCGAAAGCTGGAGGTCGGGATCCATCACTAGCTGCGGCTCATGGTACTCTGTGGACCCCTCATTCTCATTACCGCCGCCCATGAAGATTTGGTCCAAGAATAAGATGCTTTCCGGGCTGAGTTCGAAAGGGGTGTCGATGAAGGAGAAATCCGGCGTCTGGTCCACCGATGAAGGGATACTATCTTCTGTATCTGGCGGGAAGTAGGATGGCAATGGCTGCTGAAGCCTCTCTTGGGAAATCGTCTGAGATTCTCCGTCGTATATAGATAATAGGTTTGAGTTGTTGAGATTTTGAGCGTCTCCATCGCGGCTACTTGGCCTTCGTCGTCTGCGAAGGCGAACATCATCTGCATCATCAAGAACACACTGAATTTGACGTAACGAACAAGGAGAGCAGGAAGAGTGGCCTTGTTTTTCTCGAACAGGCCGATCGCATTTGATCTTGCGGCGATGGCAGAAGTCGCAGGACGCCCGCTCAACGCCGCGTTTCAACCGCATAGTGGAAATAAGAAATACCGGCAGTAAAAGTAAACAATTATCTTCTGCAGACGGAGATTCATGGGTAGCTGGAAGTGGTAACTATTTAAAGGAGAAACTCCGTTTGCTTGACTTATGGCTTGGACGGACAACGGAAGTAAAGCGGGGACTAAGCGGCGATTTGACGGCAGTTCTACGGAAGGCCTCGTGTACTGCAGCGATAAATACAGAGCATGAACCACGCAATTGAGGGACGATTTGATGTTGGCATGTCTAATTCATACTTCTGGTTTCTTTTTATTGCGTTTGTTTGAATGCAGGTTTTATGAGTGTTAATCATGATTTCCACCTCAAATAGCACCAGCCAAATCCCCCCCAACGGCATTGGCGCCGTATCTTTCACACCACTCCTTGCGCCAAACGCTCTCTTTGTCACTTTATTTATCATTCTCTTCATTATTCAAATCATCCTGACCGCTCGATTCTGGCGCTTTTATGGCTATGCTATTGGCATGCTAGGCGGCCTCCTCTTAGAGATGCTAGGATACGTCGCCAAAGTCCAACTCTCCCATAGTCGAGCCAACAAGAATGGATACATCATGTACGCCGCCAAAGGCTCATTCATTTTCATCTTTTGTCAATATCATTTGGTTCTGACAAGACTTCTTTCTAGGTACATCATTGGCCTCACCCTAGGCCCAACCTTTCTTTCTTCGTCCTTGTATCTCGGTATAAGCACATTGCAAAGACACTATAAGTCAGCCCGCCTCGCACGCATCAGCCCTCGGCTTTTTGCTTCTCTCTTCATCCTCGGCGATTTCATATGCCTTTGTTTCATTGGATGCGGAGGCTCTCTTGCCGCGATATTCGACACGGATCCCATAGGCGTCGATCTTATGATTGCGGGACTCGCTACACAAGTCCTGTTCACGGCAATTTTCTGCCTTCTTCTCGCCATAGTATGCTTCAAAATACACAAACAGCTTGCCGAAGACAAGAAGTTGGGATACATTGTTGGTAAGTGGCACTATATAGCTAAACTGCCTTGTTATGCCATTGTCTAATGTCTCGTCTTCTTCTACGATAGGTGCAGCAATAGCTGCCGTTTGTCTTTTCATACGCTCTTGTTGGCGTGTTGCCGAACTCAATGGAGGTTTCAACGGCCCCTTGTCGTCAAAAGAGGGCCTTTTCATCGCATTAGACTCCATCCCTATGATTATCATGTCGGTTCTCCTAACATTAATACACCCAGAGTTTTGGTTTGACAATAGCCGCCCTCTATCAGGGAAAATAACAGAGGAAGGTCTTGAAGTACACATCAAAGTCTGACATGGTCCGTTCAGCATGGACCGTATTGGAGTAACTGTAATTAATAAGTTAGTGTTTCGAGACGAGATGTTTTAATTAAAATAGTCAGAGGCATCTTTACAAAAAAAAAAAAAAAAAAACATCAGTAACTACATCAAAGAATTATGTCAAGCGACAGCACCCTGCAGCATGATGTAGCATGCAATTGAAATTACATGGGCAGCACACGGGCCATACGATCATTGAGCAACCACAGCGAAAGACACCTCAACCGTATGAATACATTATTTCATTCTAACATTCGTGCCTCCATGCTATTAACAACTGCATTTAGAAAGCACGCAAATTCTTAGTTACGAACATAAACGACATAACATGTCGCAAGCATAAGAAAAATCCATAATAGTCCAAAACACATTAAACATCCAGTGGGTTCTATCGGACTCTTGGATCCGGCGCCCATCATGCCCAAACCCCAAAACAATTTATTTAATCTTCATTTCCGTTGCCAGTTTTGTTGTATATGCTCGATCAATCGATCAGCTCTGCGATTATCTCTCATCCCTCCAGCACTCGTACACGTCGCCATCACGGCTGACTGATATCTTTTTAACCACTACACATAACGCAGGACTCGGGGTTTTCAATGCTGCCTATAAAGGTATCAGTATCAGAATACACGCATTTCGTCAAGGGACAATATCATGGGCAACTTACAGGCCAGTACAGCATCCGAGTAAATATCCCTCTCGCGCTCCTCGCTATCATCGTTCTTGTCTTCCGTCTGGTCAGGCTTCTTGCTCAGCTCCTCCTCCTTGACAGTGTCTGAAGGCTCCGTAGGGAGCACCTTGGGGCTGTCGCCTTCATCGATGTCAGCCTTCATGGGAGGGGCTTTGTGGGGCGAAGCCAGAGGTCTGCCCAGAGGGGGAGGCGTGGTGGTGGGAGTAGGAATACCAGTAGAACTCAATGAGTTTCCAGAGACCTCATCCTTCTTAGCGTTGCTAAGTCTAGGCACGGCAGTGGCTGAAGTCATCGAAAAGGAGGATCCTGGAGGAGGAGCGCGCTTCTTCAACACGCGATCCTTGCTGACGTTGGCATCAGCGACCTTGAGTGCCTCTTGATCAACGGTGAACTGGATAGGTGCAGCCGCAGCCTGGGTACGCAGGTAGTACATGCCAGTCTTGAGACCAAGCTTCCAGCCAGTGAAGTGCATGCTGGTGATCTTGCCCATTGTAGGATCCTTCATGTGGATGTTCAAGGACTGGGACTGGTCAATGAAAGCACCACGGTCGGCCGACATCTGGACGATTTGACGCTGAGAGATTTCCCAGACAGTCTTGTACAGGGCCTTGATGTCGGCGGGAATGTTGGGAATGTTCTGGATAGAACCGTTCTCAGCAATGATGCGGTTCTTCATAGCATCAGACCAAAGGCCGGTATCGACAAGATCCTTGAGAAGCCAGGGGTTGACAACCTGGAACTCGCCAGCAAGGACACGTCGCTGGTAGATGTTGGAGGTGTAGGGCTCGAAGCATTCGTTGTTGCCCAAGATCTGGGAAGTGCTGGCAGTGGGCATGGGGGCGACGAGCAAACTGTTGCGGATACCGTGCTCCTTGATCTGCTCCTTGAGCGAGTCCCACTCCCACAGGTCAGTGGGCTTGACATCCCACAAGTCAAACTGAAGAATGCCTTCAGAGGCGGGTGATCCCTTGAATGACTCATAAGGACCCTCGATCTTGGCAATCTCCATGGATGCCTCGAGAGCAGCGTGATAGATGGTCTCAAAGATTTGCTTGTTCAACTCGCGAGCTTCGGGAGATTCAAAGGGAAGACGCAGAGCAAGGAAAGCGTCAGCAAGACCCTGGACACCGACACCAATAGGTCGGTGGCGGAAGTTGCTGTTGCGAGCCTCCTGAACGGGGTAGTAATTCACATCGATGATGCGGTTGAGGTTACGAACAACCACCTTGGTGACATCGTGAAGCTTCTTGAAGTCATAGCAGCCTTCGTTATAATCGACAAAGGCAGGGAGAGCCAAAGAGGCCAAGTTGCAGACAGCGACCTCGTCAGGGGCAGAGTACTCAATGATCTCAGTGCAGAGGTTGGAGCTGCGGATGGTTCCCAGGTTCTTCTGGTTGCTCTTGCGGTTGCAGGCATCCTTGTAAAGCATAAAGGGGTTACCAGTCTCAGTCTGAGCCTCGAGGATGGAGTACCACAGCTTCTGAGCTCGGATAGTCTTGCGACCCTTTCCTTCCTTCTCATACTTCTCATACAGAGCCTCGAACTCTTCGCCATAGCAGTCAGCAAGGCCAGGGCATTCGTTAGGGCACATCAAAGTCCAGTCCAGATTCTTCTCAACACGCTTCATGAACAGATCAGGGATCCAGAGAGCGAGGAACAGGTCACGGGCACGGACCTCTTCCTTGCCATGGTTCTTGCGCAGGTCAAGGAACTCAAAGACATCGGCGTGCCAAGGCTCGAGGTAGATGGCAAAGGCACCAGGGCGCTTGTTGCCACCCTGATCGACGTATCTGGCAGTGTTGTTGAAGACTCGAAGCATGGGGATGATACCGTTGGAGGTTCCATTGGTGCCGGCAATGTAAGAGCCTGTGGCACGGATACGGTGGACGTTCAGGCCGATACCACCAGCCATCTTGGAAATCATGGCACAAGTCTTCAAAGTGTCGTAGATACCCTCAATGCTGTCGTCCTTCATGTCCACCAGAAAGCATGAAGACAACTGAGCTTGCGGGGTACCGGCGTTGAAGAGAGTGGGGGAGGCATGGGTAAAGAACTTGCTGGACATGAGGTGGTATGTCTCAAGGACACGCTCAATGTTGTCTCCCCAAATGCCAACAGCTACACGCATAATCATGTGCTGTGGTCGCTCAACAATCTTGCCGTCAAGTTTCAGGAGATATGATCGCTCCAATGTCTTGAAGCCGAAGTATTGGTAGTTGAAGTCCCGGTCGTAGACAATGGCAGAGTCAAGCTCTTCCTTGTGTCTCATGACGCACTCGTATGTATCTTTGGAGATCATGGGCGAGGCTCTGCTGTTCTTAGGGTTGACATAGTGGTACAGGTCGCTGACGACAGCGGACCACTGCTTCTTGGTTTGTTTGTGGAGGTTGGAGACGGCAATGCGGGCAGCCAGAATAGCATAGTCGGGATGGGTAACGGTCATGTACGCGGCAGTCTCGGCAGCCTATTATATACGTTAACGGCTTGACTTCTTGGTTACGGGATCTAAAGCTTGACTTACAAGGTCATCAAGCTGTACTGTTGTGACGCCTCCATAGACACCAGAGATGACCTTCTGGGTGATGGCCACAGGGTCGACATGGTCAGTGTCCAAGCCGTAACACAGCCGTGAAACACGAGCCGTGATCTTGTCAAACTGGACGCGCTCCTGACGACCGTCTATCCATGGATTAGAAGGGTTTACAAAGACTCAATTTCAATCAAAGTGCGTGCAGGTGGGGATACATACCACGCTTCCTCACATACATGGCGGCGGCGTGGGATGGCAAAGTGGTGCGGCAGAGAAAAAATGACGAGGGCTATGACGAGTTCAAGGCTCTCAGACGCTCACAGGTATCAGTCAAGACACGCAGGAAGTCGGACAGAGCTTTGGCGGCTTCGAGATGAGTCGAGGCCTTGGGATGTTTTGTTTGCAGAGGAGGGAAAGAGTGCTCGTGAACTTCTCAGATGGCGGGACAGACGCTTTTATTCTACGGCGCGTCTCCAGCACGCGCCACGCCAGCTATTAGCGTGTAAAATATAGCTGTGGTACGCTTAAAATTTAATTGAAAAAAAAGTTGCCCCGCGCTGGCACATTCCAGTGGCTCTGTGGCCAGTCAAGCGCGAGAACGGCGCAAAGGGTCCAGCAAACCACTTCCTCATTGGATTCCCTTAAACCTGATCGGGCCTCCAAGGGGATACGTACCGAGCATTTGAGAAGGATTAAGTCATCATTGAAAACACATGAAACGGAGTCACAGCTCAAGGTCTGTTTTGGTGGATACGCGAACCCATGGCGCGTGGATTGGTCATCGAGTTTCTCAATGATGTCGCGGGATCACGTGCCATAGCGAAGACTTTAATGGTGTTTTCACCGTTACTAAGCACATTCGAGATGCCATTTTGCCATAGGCCTTGATTTCGGCGAGTCTTGCGGCGGAACGAGACAGGAAGTTGAGCACGAATTTGTTGCTATTGCTGCTTCATATCACATATATGAAGATTCTGTATATATGTCCATGATTCTAGGGAGGGCCCGTCATCTTCTACCACGCCATCACACTGCAGTCATCTCTCGTGTCTCGGTATTTTCCACAATGAGTGCCCCGCAGCCCAGCCTTGCACCGGGATCAGAGACTTATAAGCCCAGATATATTGATGTAAATACCCTGTCTTCCTAAGCTAGCCTCCATTATCTTGCCCCCTAATTGCTGATGTTGGTTGGTAAAGATAGGAATTAATCTAGCCGATCCCATATTCAGGGGCAAGCATCGTGGCGTTCAGCGACATCCGGATGATCTCAAGGATGTCATTGGAAGAGCCAAGGAAGTAGGCTGCACCAAGCTCATCGTAACGGGCTCTGACTTTACAAGCTCGCGAGACTCTTTAGAGCTGGCAAAGGAATTCCGTTGGTTAGCCCTTTCCCCAACGATAATGATCATTCAGCTGAACGAGTCCATTTAGCTGGAACCTGCTTCGCTACCGCTGGCATTCACCCCTGCAGCAGCGCCATATTTTGCAAAGGAGGCCACGGGAGACACGAGGAACACATCGCTCCCTGTGAGCCTGAAGATCCAGAAGAAACCGAACACCAGGGGGAGCCAGATGCGGAAACCTCGGCAAAAGTGATTGAGCGATTCACGGCCTTCCTCGCCGATGCTAGATCGTCTGGCGAAGGGCATCTGGTTGCCGTAGGAGAGTTTGGTCTTGATTATGACCGGCTGAACTTTTGCAGCAAAGCTGCCCAGTTGCACTCTTTTGAGGCTCAGCTCAAAGTTGTAGCTTCTCTACAGCCTCAATTGCCGCTATTTCTCCACTCCAGAGCTGCTCATCGCGACTTTGTAGACCTTCTGAAAGGAGCTTTCGGCGAGAAGCTTGAAAGGCTGGAAAAGGGCGGCGTGGTACACAGCTTCACGGGCACCATTGAAGAGATGAAGGAGTTGATGGACCTGGGTTTGCACATTGGAGTAAACGGCTGCAGTCTCAAGACGGAAGAAAATCTGGCCATGGTCAAGGAGGTCACTCTTGACAGAATCATGCTCGAAACGGATGGTCCTTGGTGTGAAGTGCGACCCAGCCATGCCGGATACCAATATCTGATAGAGAAAAAGCCTGAGCCGGAACAGCCAGCTCCGAATGGCGATGCTCAGCCGCAATTAAAGCAGCCAAAGAAACAGAAGAACCAAAAGAAGGAGCCCGAGGTGCCGGACCGCTTCAAGATTGTGAAGAAGGAGAAGTGGCAAGAGGGGGCCATGGTTAAAGGCCGCAACGAACCATGCACCATTGAGCGGGTTGCTAAAATCGTTGCCGCCGTTAAAGGAGTAACTATTGAAGAGCTTTGCGAGGCGTCTTGGAAAAATACAGTAAGCGTTTTTGGACTTGGTGAAAAAAACTAGACTTATCATGGTTCATCGTAATGGGTATCAAGCGCATAGAAAGAGCAGTATACAGTACATCCAAAAATACAAGAACGTTAGAGACCACATCATAATCCCGAGCCCTTGTTGCCCCGTATCCTCCCATGCCTTACAACGCCCACAGTGACACCATCCTCACCTGTCATCCAACCAGGCATACGTTCGCCGTCCACAATGCCGGCTTCAACAAGCTGTCGAATACCGGCAAAGACGTGGTTCCCCTGGAATGTAACCTGGACTGTTGGCCGCCACTGTGAAGGATTCTCCGGCTCGTTCGGTTCTTCATCGCCATCAGCAGCTTGGCGAAGCGCGGCATCAATTGTTCTTCTTCTAGCTGATGTTGAAGACTCTCCAGGAGCAATAGTCTGCTCTTCGTCTTGTCCTTGGGCGTCTGCGGCGGCGGCGGCTTTGGGGAAAGGGTCTTTGAGTAAGATGTCAACCCTTTCGATTCCTTTTCCGTCGGCGACGAGGCCAGAGTCACCGAATCGCGCTTTGGCAATTAGTTTGGCTCTTTTGGCGCTGCGTTGATTTTGATCTAGCGGTTTCAATCTCTTTCGATTCTGGTCGGAGAGGGAGTGCTCTCTTGAGAGCGGAGCGCTTGGGAGGATGGCATCAAGAGGAGATTTCTTGTTTTTGTCGGAGGCGTAAACGCTCCAACCACCCCCAGCGGCATTACCTCGCCCTGGTCCTCTTTTATCCAACAAAGTTTCCAAATTCCTGCTTGTCAGACTTGTTGGAATAAGAGTATATCGTTCTCTTGGTCGAGAAAGTGCTTTCGGTACTCCATGGACAATCAAGTTCTGGAGGCTTCTCGATTCACCTGCAGCGGACGGGCCATTGGATTGAGATTTAGTTATATAGATGTGAGATGAACCATCGGGGAACGCGAGATACACCGTCCGAGACGAGGTAAAATTGGTGGCGCCAGATATAGCCAGGCTGCTGTTGTACGGGGATTCGATAACGAAGATGCGCAATAGCAAGACCGGGAGATCTTTGGGTCGATGGAAATGATAGTGCGCCTTGATATCTGGCAAGACTTGGTCTTGGAGGCTTTGTAAGAATGTTGACGGGTGGAAGCGAGGAACATTCAACGCTTTATCGTCAACCTGAAGGACCTCGTCGTCGGCACCTTGTGTTGGAGGCTTCAACGGCAGGATCTTATAGGCCGTCCATTTCTGTGACATGGGATGTTCTTCTAGATAGTAGAAGTCAACCATTGCGAGCTGGTATAATGATAGCCCGTGTCTCCAATCTCCTTCCAGTATGCGATTGGCTACATCGCGCTTGGATCCCTTTTGCTGCTGCAGTGCCGCATAGTACTCATACAGCTCCTGGACTGACCCACATGCAGGATAGAGATCCTCCAAGTCAATTTCATCTTCGTCGCCCCGTCTCTCCAGGTAAGGTACCGCATTGGCAATAGAATTGCCGTCAAGCCAGCTCATGGCCAGGGAAATGAGGGCCTCGCGGGACAGTCGGCCCAGGCTCTTTACCACGGCTGGGTTTGCTGAATCAACGCGCAGCGAAGACGGCAGCCTGGCCTTTGTTGGTACTGAGAACCGGACCATTTTCTTCAATGTGTGGTGAGAATCTCTATAACCAGGCAATTCGAGAAAAAACCTGCGATATCACCCTACATGACTGCTATCACAAGGTTGAAGAGGTGATGTGAGAGAATGACAAGCTGCATGTAAATGGAAATAAGGCTGAATAAATGCCCCGCTGAGAAGAAGTCAACCAGACGCGGCCAGCTCGGTGAGACGCGTTGTCAAAGATTGTGGGTCCAGCTTAGTCATCGTACATGCATCAATCGTAGCTTCAGTGTATACTGTTTGACGTACGCCGTATCGTTGCCTCACAAAATCCGACTTTGAATACGAAGCAATGTACCTTGTTAGCTGCGTATGCCTTTTCTTTTGGGGGGGGGGGGGGGGGGGGGGGGGGGAGTAATGCGAATTTGGATATTTAGCATCTCTACGAAAAATTGAGCTTGCGAGGTCAAATCGCAAACTCGACTTTGGCTGCAGATCCTGCTCAGCAATTATGTAACTTTTGCTAAATATACACATCAAATGTATAAGAGAAAATTGACAAAGGTACGTGTAAGTCAAGATGCCTGCAAATGTACGAAGCCCGCAGCCAAAGTTATATCTTGTTTGGTAATATGGTCGGTATTACCCTACAGATTAAGAATTGGTATTAATAATATTGGTCCATGAGAAAGAAGAGATACAAGACGTCTGCCATGACCATGCATGGAAACCAGGCTATATACACTATTTATTCCCACCGGCCGTAACCTATACTTCGTCACAATTTGAATGAATGATCATCCGTATGCCTCCTCTAATGTTCTTTTTAATATCTGGAAGGGAATTCGCTTGTTGGTGAATCAACGTTGCTTATTCAGAGCATAGGAAAAAGTCGATATCTGACGGCTCCATACGCTTTGTATCATGGTGATAGTGAAGACACTGAACTAAAAGTTTCGCGGACAGTTGACTCAAATAAGCTCGGTTGAATCGCAGCGCCAAATCTATTGCAATAGTCAGCGGACACTCTCAATCCACTCAGGCGGAAGGAAACTTCTTTACTCACCCATGGCATTTCATGGCCACCAGTAGTTTTTCAGCCAGTCTGTTAAGATTTTGTATCTCAAATCCGCCAAAGTGTGGTTGGTGCCGAATATAATGCCATGCCTGGATCGGCGTCACGTCGCCGTCCTCTGATACGGCGGGCGCAAGATTTAGCAAGCGATCGAGCACAGCGGCTGGGGCTTGCTGGTACGGTGGAGGCTTGGGATCCTGCGGATCAATGGGAGGCAGAGATAGGGCGGATTGGAGCTGAACAGTGGCGGTCAAAGCATGGCCACCTGGTTCATTAGGCTTTCTCGGATTGCCGTGTACATGGCCCAGACAAGGCCTTTCCAGTCTTCGTCACCGTGTGGTCAGCATCTCGTTTATACATACGTGCGAAGAGGGAGGGGAAAAGCATACGTCAATACAAACTCCATGCCAACTGTTGTAGCATCAAGCTCGGAAAGGTGAGTCTTGTCACTTGGCTCAGCTGAGAGCGTTATGGTGGCCGTGGGTACTGGAGGAAGCGGTCTTCTGAAGAATCTTGAACCGTGATGCCGCAAACTAAAACCATCATTGCTTGATGGGCTGGTTTGATTCGTAGGCTTGCTCGAAGGATCTAGTTGTAACTCCTCTAGGGGTCTGATAGCCGATTGCGCTTGTTCACTTTCCGGGCTGCTATAGTCCGAATGTAGGGTATGGCCATGGGATATCTCTTCAGCAAACTCAGGTGGAAAGGATATGCCATTTTGTGATAGAAGAGTAGTCAGTATATGGACTCTTGCACGAAGCTGCTGCACCTCAGACGCCAGGCCGGCTTCATGCCTCCGAGAGCGTGCTAGTTCAGCCTCAAGAGCCTTGGTGTACTTGTCCTTGCGGTCCCGATACGATCTATGGATGAAGGTCAACGGCGTTTTGGGGAAAACCCCGTACCAGGGCTGATACTTACTGCTGAGCGCGCCTCAGCTGGGCGCGTCTCTTCTCAACGGGATCGCCCTTAGGCTCTGTTGCTTCTGCGTCAGCACATGCTTTCATCATTAGTCATGCCCATCGGGGCTGGGAGACCAGAGCCCAGGTCTGACAAACCTCTCGGGTTGAAGATGCGGAATATCCTGTCGCCCATTATGGCATGCACGAACGTCGACGTGCTCTTGCTGCTAGCACTACGGAGCAATGGCGACAGCCCGAGTTAGTCTGATGTGCCTAATTGGATGAATGAGAAGCTGGCAGATGCGGATTACAACCTGGTGAGACCAAGCCTTGTCGTATTGCTCCAGACACGATACGCACTGGCTCATCTCATCAGGGGGCTTGAAGGGCGTCTCCATTTCCAAAACAGGCTAGACATCATCGACATAGTACGGATTACTGCTGCCCTTATATTCGGCTATTATCACGCTTTTGATTTCGGGTTTGTTTAGGGCCGAGATGCCTGGCTAAAGGATTCAATTGCTGCTGCTGTACAGCAGTCCTCGTACTACAACTACAGTACGGCTATTTCTTTCCGAGAGACGTCACCAGCTCCATCTACGGGCATATATCGTAGAGTTGCTCCGTAATGCTAGCGCTAGCGCTGGTTCCTGGCTAAATGCATCCAATACTGTAGGGCTGCGATGCTGTAAATGGAGCAATCTCTGAAATCGAGTAGCCAGGTACCCGCAAGTGTTTTCCAGGTTCCTGGGACGCCGCCCGCACAAGATTACTTCCAAAATCCAATCTTAACCGTCTGACTATATTGCTGCCCCTGCGCCAGAATGAGTTTTTGTTCCTGAGCTTCTTCCGAAACAAGCAAGACATAGAGCCTCCTAGCTCGCTGTAACACGCCCGCTGCGCCCCGTCCTCATAGGCTATACCCCGTAAACAACTGCATGGGTCCCCGTAGTAAGCTTGTTCTGCATCGCGGTGCGCACGCTATGCCTAAATCGGCAATTCTGATGATCTCCAACTGACAAGTTGGAAAAGATTCCTCATGAGGGGGTATGTGCTGAAGGAGGCTTCTTGTCTCTGGCGCGGTTTGATGTTACGGTTCGTCGGCACGACGGCGTGATTTCTCGCAAATGAAACTGTTATCTAGTTTATCCAGTTGCCTTGAGTCGCAAATTTGTTGAGCGGAAATTCGGCAACGGCAAGGGAATGGGTACCCAGATAGGGAGATATCTAGAGCAGAGAGAAATATATAAAGAGGCGACGAATTTGACAGAAGTTACGAGTCTTTCTGAATCAATCAACTTCTCAACTCTTCATTCATACTTGAATTTATACAATCAATTGGAGAACTCGCCAGTCGATTCTCTTGACTACCAGCTTACAGTCTAGCTTGTACCTATTTTCATCCGACCACTTACTCAATTCGTTCACCTCTGCCAATCAGACGCCACAATGCATTCCTCTTCCTGGAAGTCTTTGCTTGTCCTAGGGCTGACATCGCTGGCCACCGAATCAGCGGCGGCACCAACTTCTTGCCCTCCCCCCAATGTCAAGCCTGGAAGGGCTATTTATATCACTAGCAACCAGCAGCAGAACAGCATCATCGCCCTGCCCATTGGTCGCAACGGACAGCTGTCTGCTGGCACACTTACCTCAACAGGTGGCTCAGGCTCAAGCATCTTGAACCAGAATGGCAACGTCAAGACGCCTGCCACCGCTGATGTGTTGTCCTCTCAGTCGGCCGTGACTGTGGCTGACAATGTACGTTTACACACTTGACTTACATGTGGCTGATATCACCGCCAAAGAGCCTCTTACTAACGTATTGTGCCCTCGAAATAGTATTTGTTTGCCGTAAATGCCGGATCCAATACCGTCTCCATGTTTGCGATCGATCCGTTGAACCCAACCAGACTCACAATGGTGGGCAAGCCCGCTGCCGTGCCCGGTGACTTTCCCGTGACGGTCGGCGCATCCGCGAAGAACAAGCTGGTTTGTGTTGGAGCAACTGGTGCCAAGTCTGGTGTCTCCTGCACATCCTTCTCTGAAAAGGGACTGGGCAAGATGGACCAGCTTCGCCCAGTTGGCTTGAACCAGACCACGCCTCCTGTGGGCCCTCCCAACACCATTGGTCAGGTATTCTTCTCTGAAGACGAAGAGACGCTGTACACTACCGTGAAGGGCAACCCAGGTACAAACACCACCGGCACTCTGGGAGTGTTTGCCGTGGAACAGCCTTGTGACGGCCGTGGAGCTGTCGCTGTCAGCCAGGAGGGCAAGCTGAATATGCTTGACCAAACTGCCGTTCTCTTTGGCGCGGCGCCGCTTCCAGGCTCTCAAATCCTCTCCAGCGATGCAGCATTCGGAGCTGTCATGCTGTCTGTCGATACCGAAACCCAGACTGCAAGCGTCAAGAACGTTATTGATGTTGCTGGCCAGAAGGCTACCTGCTGGGCCACTCTCTCTCCTGAAACAAACACCGTATTCCTTGGAGACGCTGGATTCGACCGATTTGTGGAACTGTCTTCGACCGATGGCAGCATCAAGTCCATCACGAACCTCAACACTGGCGATCCTGGTATCAATGACCTGAAGGCTGCTGGCAGCTTCATCTACGCCTTGAGCCCCGGCAATGCCACCGTTCCGCCAGCAGTGACTGTGTTTGACGTGGTTAGCAAAAAGGTGGCTCAGCACTACCAATTGAAGGGATCCTTCGCTACCAGCAAGGTTCAGGGTTTGACCGTTCTGGTATAAGCTGCAAGTGAAGGAGAAATGAGTTGTTTAGGCTCTGGTAGCCCGTGCTTGATTTCGAAGGGGTTTATTCATCTTTAAAAAGCTCTGTGTGTAAATAAGATAGTCTAATTTGCTTTTCATTTCTCTATTGTTTTGATTTCCTATCAAGGTGTATTAGAAGTACGGTAAAATTTATAATTGTTTGAAAAAGAAGTCCTTTTGTTTAAACATGCTGCAACTCCTCGTAATCTTTTTACTCTTGTTTTCTCTCTAGGTAGAATTAATACAGAGTACAGGTACATGTATGGCATGTAGATGCCTCAAATAAAGGCCCGAATTTCGCACTAAGCATACAACGTTAACCTTACAAAGTCCTCGGCCTCTTATGAGCTGAAGAAATGGAGCGTCCATCAGCTCATGCTGGTGGGTTGATGGAAGCCCCAATCACATGCAGATTCTAGAGTCAGGAGACGCCGCAAGCTTGCACAGCCGATAACTGTGAAAGTTCAAGCCACAAACATGGCCTGTTTTAGTACGATACGATGTGCAGCCAGGCCGAGCTCATCACGAGCGGTTTTCCCAAAGACTGAACTTGTACTGATTTCGTTGCGTTGCTGCATCATGTATATGTCTCCGCACCTATCGGTCGAGTAGGACTCATTCTCTACGTGTATTCAGAGTGGTCAACGGCGAGGCTTTGCGCGGTTAAAACATCCAACCGCACAGCAGCGCATCTTGCGTGATTGCGCCTCCACGATGCGACACCTTTATGTATGCACACCAGACGGGCAACACAGATCACATGGCGGGATTAATCCAATAATCCCCGTGGCCATGCGCGAATGCACCAATCGACGGCGCCCGGTAGCATTGGCGATGCATGCGGCATGGCTGCAGGGTGCGGTTCATCTCGAGCTCCCACATTAGCCGAGACAGGGATTGTCGGCAGCAGATCCTGAAATCCTGCATATACAAGCCGCATGAAGCGACGGTAATCAATTCTCAACTGCAGATGCATATTGAGGGTGGCGCATTTCTTGGAAAGGGCTCCAGTTATGTTTGCTTCCATGATGCTGTACTGAGGTAAACTTCCGGATTCTACAGGTACATGCAGCACAGGCGGAAGAACAATTTGTCTACAAGTACCTGCCGATGGAGGGATCAGCAGTGATGCAGTGCGTCAAAGGTGGAGAGCGGAATCGCACAATGCTAAAGATGAGATTAAGATTGCTCCGTCAAGAGCGTAGAAACGAAAATAACTCGCTCGTCTGTCTCGGCTAGCGGGCGCGAAACAGACCGGCTCTTGAGGAGCGGCGGAGCCTGATGTGGGCAATAGCAAGCAGTGCGGGCAATTCTGCTGGAGTCAATAGCAGAGCAACAGAGCAGCGGGGCTGAGAAGCGAACTCTGTGGCCAGCGCCCCCCACGCGTTGCATTGCATTCCGAGTGGCGTAATTAAGGGTTCGCGGACAGAGAACATGGGCGTGCCTTGCGGAAGGATTGAAGGATGGGATCTATTGAGGGTTAAACTGCAGCCACACAGTCATGATCTGGGCTTCGCCGGGTGTGCTGTAGCGTCGGCGAAGGAGGCAATGATCCGTTCTGATCAGCGGCAAAGGCAAAGGTGAAAACCGGGTTACGGAGCTTCTTGGGGGAGCACAGAGCTGCAGCACCTACGTAACTGCAGATGCCACTACGGTTGCGCGGTGCAGATTGATTGCCTGAGTTTGCGCTGCGATGGAGGATTTTGAATGACATAGCAGACCCAGCATTTACTAATAGGCCATGCAATGATTCCATAGACAAAAGTAGGGCACAGCTGCGGTTACTAATTGCCTCTTCCGGGCCGGTACACTCCAGCTGCAACAGCATTGGCGATAAGGATGGGGGACGCGGCGAGCAGGCAAGCTGCTGGGCGGCTCACAGCATTTGCAGTAATTCTTAACAACCGAATGAGCAAATCGCTGCAGCGATATGAGCGAAACGCCTGCTCTGACTGGCCACAGTACCAGCGCGATGCGGGGACTCCAGGCTCAAAGACGCTACAGACGCCCACACCTTGACCCTAAACAAGAGCAGAGCGTGCGTGGCGGTACCTGGTGGTGTGCGGTGCCCCGGCCCCCGAGGCATGTCACTCTGCTCGTTCCGGGGCTCTAGGCCTCTACAGAGTGGGGATTCAGCTGATTGATTTCTCAGCACGGTCTGTGAGGGCGCTAAAAGTCTCTGCCTGGCCCACTGTAGCCGGAGCCCTTCTTGCCCTTCGGCCAACGGTCGGCACGTTGCACTGGCCTGGAAGAAGGAAAAAAACTCCACTGGAGGGCTGGAGAGTCATAATCCCGATCCGAACATTCATAGCGATCTCGCTACAGACTCGCTCTAGGCTTTCCTCCTTTCACAACCATCTTCGTCGCCGTCATCACCTCTCGATTTTCGACGACCAAATTCAAAGGACGACGACTAGCATCGATATCGACGCATCATAGCGACGCCACTGACTGCGACACCGTCCGCATCTCTCATTTGAGACGCTATCAACGTGGCATTCAAACTCCGCCATCAATTGCATCTCGACGTTCCGGAGACTCAACCACAGCCAACCGCGAACGAGACGCTGGTTGTGCTTCGCAAAATCAATTGACGAGTTCCGTCCGACAGTCCTTGACAAAAAATCACAATGTCGAATTACAGCGGTCGGCACGGCCCCAACGTGTCGCAATACCTTCGCGACCTCAACACCATCAGCCCACAGGCGGATATTCTGGAAGAGAGCAGCTTAAACTTTGAGGAGGACCTGAACATCTTCACAAACACCCAGTTCTTCGACATCGACTCTGGCCAGAACACCGACTTCCAAGCTCAACCCGCCAAGCCTGAAGGCAAGGCTCCCCACAGTGGCACCACATCTGAGGATGTAAGCGCTGCACCCTCAGTGATCGGTGAAATGCCCAACTTGGATTTCATGTCCGGTAAGTCTACTGCTCTTGCTATTTCTCCCCTACATTCTATATCCACATGCACATGTTTTTTCCGTTGCAATTCTCCCACCTATCTGTCTGCTCATCGCCTATCGACTTCTCATTCCTGGGAAGAAACGAGGCCCTGGCTTTTTCCCTTTTGAGCAGAACCCACGCACGCTCTAAGCGTGACCCGGGCACACTTTTGTCAATCATCTCCGCAATCACTACCAGGCCCTTGCATGCTCTGGTCCTTTTGCTACTCTGTTTCCCCCATTTCACTCCCATTTCCGCCTCTGTCATTGGGACGAGCTGTCTCTTAGACTGGTGCAGTGCATCAAAAGTGCTGCTGGAGTGCGCCTGCTGGGTGGGGCATCCCGCATTTCACATGCGCTGACAAATCCCGGGGCTATGGCGCCATAACTCGTGATTTGACATTCTCATCCCCAGATGCAACCATGCATCAACGAGGCCTCATTACTGGCCATGGATGGCTCGGGAGATATATCCCCCTTTCCCAAATGCCCGTCGTGTTGCTGTTTTGTCTTGTTCCGCCCTCTACTGCCCCATCTTGTGATCCATTGATGTGAAAACCAACATACTTGGCGTTCTTGGTGCTAATTACCAATGGTGATATCAGACTTTACCTTCCCAGAGTTCAACAACACCACATATGCGGCGCCCCACATGAACAACTTCTCTGAACAGGGCTTTGCGCCCCTGCAGCCAAACCATGGCCACGTACAGGTTCCTCCTCACCATGCGCGGTTCCATCAGGCACCCCCACAGGTTGGCGAGAAGCGCAAGTCAGAGTCTATGAATCAGGAAGAGGCTGCTAGAATGGCTGCTGAGGAGGACAAGCGGAGGAGGAACACTGCTGCCAGTGCCCGTTTCCGCATCAAGAAGAAGCAGCGCGAGCAGGCTTTGGAGAAGTCCGCCAAGGAGATGTCTGACAAGGTTTCCAACCTCGAAAGCAAGGTGTCTCAGCTTGAAACCGAGAACAAGTGGCTAAAGAACCTCTTGGTCGAGAAGAACGAGGGCAATGAGGATATCGTGGCTCTGTGGAAAGAGTTTACCAAGCACGCCAGTGACAAGAGCAAGGCCACCCCCGCTGAATCAAGTAGCGGCGAAAAGATCAAAGGAGAGCAGTGAGCGAGCTCATGTTGGTAATCTCTTGTTTTGATCTCTTAATGTCATGATGTTCGAAAGGGGGGCGGAAGGCGTTGCTTGGTTTGGCGTTCTTATTGTTAACCGGATCGAGGGAGCTTTGTCCTGTCTTGGGAAGATTTGAATCATAGGATATCCGATTCAATCTGGGGCTGAAATAAACGAAGCTGGGCCGGCGGATATCTATTTGGCTTTATTTATATGTGGCATATATCCAAAGTGGTTGGAGACGAAGAGCCAAAAGTAAAAGAAACGGGCTCTATTTGAGAAATGACGCTTCATTTATGTTATATGAAATGTTCAACTTTTTTTTTTTTCTAAAATTCTCCTTTCCGTATTTTTAATTATTTGATTGTCTATTGTTTGCCATCGGTGTCGTGATTGCCACTAGCGCCTATGTCATTGCCCCCTTCGCTGATGCCACGAGCCTCTCTCAGGGCAGCTAGGCGCTGCTGGTTTCGTTTGCCAATAATGCGAAGCGTGTTCTGCCTTTCAATCTCTGCCATCTTATCCCAATTGGATATACGGGACATGGTGCCGTCCACGTTGACGACAAGCGGGCCCAGGGCGTCCAGCTTGACGGTTGTGCCTGAGCCGCTGACGTCGAGGGTTGTTACATCTTCGCCGCCATGGGAGCCCGGCGCTGGTAAAGCCTCGCGAGACGCTGGCTTTGATGAGGAGGATGAGCTGTCTTGAGAATCGGAGCTCATTTTGCGAGATGAGGATGAGAATGGCGAGATGAGATGATGGGGCTTGAAGCTGAGGAGTGATGAGCGGAGGGGGAGTGTGCTGCGACGAAGCATTGGCCTCGGTGGTTGAAATGAGTTTGATTAAATGATTTATGTGCCGTGAGCCTCTATGAGACTCAAAATCCTTCGCACTGCTTTGTTCGTTGTGTTGAGGTGTTGCGGAGGCTGGATTATAGACGGGTGAATTGATGCAAGGGTGTAGCTCGAGAACTGGGATAATGACCCGTAGTAGTATAAATTGGCTACCGGTGAAGAATATAGGCGATGAAGTTTAAAGGCCCAGCTGCTGCAGAGACGCTGATGTTTTTATGGGGTTGGCGAGTGGTGACGATACTTGATGGTTCTAGAATGCTTTGGAGTTTTTTTTCGCTTGGCCCCTCTCTGTTGTGTAATTGGCCGATTTTTACGTGCCGTCCTAATTTAGCACCCCAGTTCCACGCTGCCAGTTGTTCTATAAGTGCTAGATCATTTTTAATTGAGATGACAGTAAACGTTTGCATGTATATGGCTTCCTTTGGCGACTTATTGCATTCCCTTACTTGAGAGTGAGCGTAGAGTTGCCTTTGATGATAAGTTTTCGACACAGCTATAGGAAGTCATGACGTAAAGCAATAAAGAGAGACTGAATACTCAAAACACAATCATCTTATTAAAGCGGATGAAAAAGTTCTGCTTCTCTCGGTTACTCTAAAGGCTGAAGCATAAATTGTATGAGTGCTGGGAAAGGGCTTCTCAACGTTAACCTAGCGAGGAAAATAGCAAGGGAGTATGAAGAAGAACGTTGAGTTGGTAAGAAAGAAAACTGGCATGGCGTTTAATGACTGCATTTCAGCCGTTTCTGCTAGCAGAGGCAGCCATATCGATTGTTTCAAGAGAAGTTGAGAATTTCCAACGAAGATTTTCGCGTTCATTCGAGACTCTCATTGCACTTGTCACAAACAATACGGAAGCTAGAAGAAGAAAGCGTGGCAGCTAGAGATGCTAAAAAACGATGGATGCCAAGCTGTGGCTGGCCGCTCCCTAAAATAATACGGGTTCATGGTAGTTCGGCAGTGGGTGCCGTAGAGTAGCACGAAAACCAGAAGAATCCTGTAGGAGCCCAAAAAGGTCCTGCATGTATGCACTTGAAGCTGCAGCCCGCCCCCTTTTCTTTCCGACATATTCCCATTTCGAACAGAAAAATCCCGAGTCTGAAACGGTGTCGTATCTCAATGCACCGAAGCTGTTAGCGGATGCTACCGACTCTACTGCTGATGCTGGGCACCACCCGTTCCGATTCGGCACTTGGGGCTGATGGATCTCCAGCGTGGAGCGCGCTGGAGCGCCCTGATTCAAGCGAAAGTCCCCATATAAGGCATCGCAACGGAAGAAGGAGGAGCCAAAATGGAGTAAGGGGGACGGCCGTTTTCGGGACAAAGACGACACAGAAGGGAAACGCGAGTCAAGATGCTGTTATCTTCTTTATGGAGTGAAAAGAAGGGGAGAAGCTGTTGCTCAGATGAATGTTTTGAGCTTCGGCTTGAATGAGCGAGTATGTGGTCTAATGAGCGGCGGATAATTGGAACTGTAGATCTATGTGGCGGGTGAGGTAATACGCTGACGCTAGGGTGCTATATTTGGGGCTGGATAGCTCTTGATCGATATTTGTCTTGAGAAAGCTGCTGTGCTTTGTATCACGACCTGCAAAGACATGCGAAGTACGACATTGCAGCCGCCCGCTGCATGTCAAGTCCGGCAGCACCGAGTAGGTAACTCAAACGGCATTACTCGATCTATACCTGTTGAACGTTTATTTGAGACATGCCCCCGGACGCGGAGCATGAGGCCTTTTGCTAGTCTGCTACGCATCGTATCAGGCTGGGCAAAGGTGGGCAAATCAAAGGCAGACAAGGACACCGCTTTTTTTGCTCTTTCTCTATTTGTATATGCTCGCCTGCATACCGTTACAGAACCAGCTCTGTATGCTCCACAGCTGAAGAACGTTTCAGCAGGATTTTTTGGCTCGAAGTGACGCTGATGGAACTAACATGCAGCTGTGGAGGAGGAGGAGAAGGTGAAGTGAGGAGTAAATGCGGCAGTGGGAATAGCCTCAGCTGGATGCGAGATTGCCCTTGCCCGTTGGATGTGGTGGCACCAACTCAACTATAGCTGTGTAAAAATCTCGTTCAAAGTTAAAAAACAAGATTCAGACTCAATTCATCAACAAGTGCTGTTTCGAAATTTCAAGAGTCTCTTTGATATTCTTTTCCCCTCTCCTCTTTTGCCTTCCGTGTCCTCTCCCTGTTGATTCTCGTCGGCCATGCCGTTCGCAACTGGATCGGTTGGCCCATGCCGATTTAGTGAAGATGCACAGGCCTTCTCCTCTCTTGGTGCCCAGACGGCGTCGCGGATTGGCAGCCGGAGGTGCTGCCTCCACCTGGAAGAGCCTGCCGGGTCGCTGCTCTCGCTGCCAATCCCCTGCCAAAGCGCTTTGTTTGGGGGGTCATCTGGAGTATCTAGCGCTGTGCTCAACGTGCGGATCCGTTGTTAGTGGCCCCCTCTAGGCCTCTCTATTGCTCCGTTATATAGGCAGAGCTTCGCGGTGATGCCCCAGAGCCTTTCTGGGACGTAATTTTCTTGTTCAGCTTTTCTTGCCTTGTCCTCACCTACGACACGAGAGGATTTCAGCTTCTCTTGCTCGCTTCTGGCCTTTGAACCTGCACCTCATCTGATCGTCTGTGCCTCTCGCTTGGGACAGCTGCGTGACGTTATACCGTGCCGCTCTTCCGAAGCTGTCCTACCTACGTGCCGTACCTTTCTTCAGCCTACAAAGCACCTCTTTTCCCCCTTCTTTTGACATCTGGTTTGTTGCCCCCGACTTCAAGTCTGCTCCTGTCCTCTGTTGCTGGGCGGCAATACTGATTGATTGGACGGCCTGTCTAGCTCTCCTAGCCGCAAACATGTTCTCCGGACGCAAGTTCTCCATTAATCGCCATACCGGCGCCCCGAAGCCGCTGCTGCGACGCTTCAGCAACGCCGAGCCGTCAACGAATGGTTAGTGAGGCCTTCTCTATAAACTCTCTCTCCGCAGGCCGGGACAAGATCGAAGAAAGTGGATGTTGCCACCGCCGCCGCAGTAAAAGCTGTGTTGCTGCTGTCAAGCAAGCCACAAGAGACTATACCATCCTGTTTCCCTTTTTTCCCTTTTTGTGTTCAAGTGGCGGCCGTCACAAGCAGCGGTGGCGCTTCGACTTGGCTTGATTGTGCTTGGATGAGCCCCGCCATCGCAGCGACCCCAACTCCCAAGCAGGATTACCCCTCCCCCGCAGCTTGATAGCCACCGCCAGCGTGTACTGCACTGACAGGGTTTCTGCGGCCGCAACTGCGACATCGATTTTTTTGCTGCTAAAACATGGTTGAACGTTTATTGCAAGAAGCTGACATGACAATGGCTTGTAGAGTTTCAATCCAAGGTCCACAGACAGTTCCGCAATGCGCACGAAGGCCACATGCCCCACGCCGGCCTGGATGCCAGCCGATCGTCTACTGGTGTCATCTGGTGTACTGAGCGAGCCAACGAGTATGGCTTCATGGATGAGCCTGATGCGTGGGCCAATCTTGGCCAGGGCGCCCCCGAAGTCGAGGACGAGATTGCCGGCTGCTTCAAGCGACCCGAGACAATCAACATCAGCGTTGCGGCCAGAGAGTACGGCCCTACTGCTGGTATCAAGCCCCTGAGAGAAGCTGTTGCCAAGCTCTACAACGAGACGCACCGTCAGGACAAGGATAGCAAATACACCTGGGAGAACGTCGCCATCGTGCCCGGTGGCCGTGCCGGTCTCATCCGAATTGCCGCTGTTCTGGGCAGCTCATACCTGTCTTTCTTCTTGCCTGACTACACCGCTTACAACGAGATGCTGAGTTTGTTCAAGAACGTGAGTCTTGCTATAGTTTGAGTATCCAGGAATAACAAAGGTATCGTCTAACTTGTCTGAACTATAGTTTGCAGCTATTCCCGTCCCCCTGTCCGAAGAAGACGGCTATCACATCCACCCCGACAAGATTGCCGAAGAAATCGCCCGTGGTACCTCCGTTATCCTTACCTCAAACCCTCGCAACCCTACTGGCCGAGTCGTCGCCAACCCCGAGCTGGCTGAGATCCAGGACCTTTGCCGAGGCCGCGCCACCTTTATCAGTGACGAATTCTACTCTGGATACAACTACACTAGCAACTGCGATGGTTCTACTATCTCGGCTGCTGAGAACGTTGAGGATGTCGACGAAGACGATGTGTTGATCATTGACGGTCTCACCAAGCGCTTCCGACTGCCTGGATGGCGTATTGCATGGATCATCGGACCCAAGGGTAAGCTAAAGTCACACAGTAACGAATTCTGACGATGGAACTGCAAGTACTAACTTTTCTTTCCCTCTAGAGTACATCAGCGCGTACGTTGCGAACTAATCAAAGCCCACTCGATGATTCTGTGATTTTGCTAATAGCGTGTCTAGTATTGGCTCATGTGGTAGCTACTTGGATGGTGGTGCCGTGCATGCTCTCCAAGAGGCTGCCGTCCCCATGCTTGACCCTACCCTGGTTCAGAGTGAGATGATTCATCTCCAGCGCCACTTCCGGGTTTGTTTCATCAATAATGTTAGCTGAGAAGACAGGAGTCTAACAGGCCAATAGGACAAGCGTGACTTCACGGTCCGACGTCTACGTGAGATGGGCTTTTCCATCAAATACGTTCCCGACTCCACCTTCTACCTGTATGATAATCTCTCTCTAAGAATGTTTGTGTGCGGTCATGCTAACTTGCTGAACTTTCAAGGTGGCTCAACCTTGAGGGCCTTCCCGAGGCTATCGCTGACGGCCTCAACTTCTTCCAGGCCTGCCTGGAGGAGAAGGTTATTGTTGTTCCTGGTATCTTCTTTGATCTCAACCCCTCGCGACGACGTGATCTGTTCGACAGCCCATGCCATCACTTCGTGCGTCTGTCATACGGCCCCAAGATGGACGTCCTCAAGATGGGTCTGGATGGTATCGAGCGCGTTGTCAACAAGTACGTTTTACTACCGCAGCTGCATTCGTTCCACCCATGTGCAAACACTAACACTCGAATTTCTTCTTTAGGCACAAGCGATCCGTCTAAAGATTGAACAGGAGTTGGCCGACCTGACCTAAAAGCTCTGATACTTTCAGCCTCCCTCGGCGGAAATTGCGGGTATCAGCGGCTTGCCTAGCCAAGGCAGCAGCAGTTTTGATTGATTTTAGCAGGAAGAGGCGAAGGTGAAGCCTCCTATGACCAGGTTGAGTAGTACAAGTGTACCGAGTAAGGCGGGGGGCTATGTGCAAGGACTTGTTGAAGATGGGTGAACTTTAAATGAACGATGGCTGTCACCTGGGGAGAATGACGGCGACGGAATGGCATTGTGGTACTGAGGCGTAATAGCGCCTCAGATGAATGAATGAACAAACCAACTGTTTCGAGACATCAGCCTGTCATGTGTGAGCTGCCTTGGTCATCTTTTGGCCACCTGTTGGCCACCAGTCCTACTAGTCCTGCCTGTCTCATTGTTTTCCCGCGTGCTTTGCCGCTGCCTCGCGTACCTTGCATATTCCCACTCTCGGCCGGAGGCCAACTGGGGGCTGATGGCCAGAGCGGGGAGTTTTACATGAACCATTGCTATGAAACCAGTTCTCTGGGGCAGTCTAGTGTGTTTCGCTGCTATGCGAGATTCGTGCCTAGGACGTAAATGAGTTAGACACTCAGGGGTCTTGGCGGTAATGGCCGTTGATCTCTCGTCGATGAAGTGTTGGTTCGCCCCTGTACAGCCGTATCAGATCGATCTGGCGCCATACATACATGCCTTTTCTGCCTTGCAGACGGCCTACCAAATGGCCTTTTGAGGCTGAGGCGCTACTAGCGCTGTGTAGGTAGTGATTGAGACCCCGCCTATCGCCTGCGCCACAACTGACAGAGCCTCCATCTTCGGAGCCCTGCCGGGTTATGTGGGGCAAGCGGCTGCTGATGGTGCAGTTGAGCCCAACCCAAGAATGCCTGACTGAGTGACTGACTTATGATAGTTCAATTTGCAGACTGTCACAAGATTGCACTGTTCATGGTGAGCACTTTTCTGTCTTGTTATGAAATTACGAAGTTTAAATTACATTTAGTTAATGTAAGTCTGCTGCACGGACTGTTGCAAGGTTGAACCATGTTACAGACATGACAATGAGAGAAGCTTCCCTCTGAGTTTGGTATATGCGAATATACCTATATATAGGTACACTTCCATTCATACAATTGAACTGTTCTTGAAATAGCAGCTCACAACACTTGAAGATAAACTTATAACAGCAATTCCTGCATCATTTTCGATCAAGCATTAATTTAGCAAACAAAGGGATTTTCTTCCTCCAAGTGGTGCAGTGTGTGGCTACCTTGCACGGTTACATACTTACAAGGCTTTTGGCAAACAAAGAAGGGCGAAGTCAAGTCACGGCAACCGGCACCATCTGCCACTTGTCCTTTTACCTTTGCCATTTGCATTAAGAACATTCGTGGCAGGTGTAAATTGAGAACTTTGCAACAAACTTGTGCAGAAGCCAAACACCGCCGGGTGGAAGAACTTGCACGCCTTTTCTCCTTCTTATATCAGTCATATCTCTGTTAAACTCTCGCAACCTTTCGCAACATCAACCAGGCTGCACATACTGCTCGACTTTCAATTCTTGTCTTTTCTATTTCTTACATCATGAGAAGATCATCATTTCTTGGGAGCATAAGGGACAAGTTTCGCGGGGATTCTGACAGAAACCCTGAGAAAAGCGAGTCCAGGAACACATTGGCTCCAAACAATCCGTTTGCAGACTCAGGTATGTCGTCCCGAAATGCGATACGAACAAAGGAGAAGAACAAAGTCTGACTTCGCTGCCTCTTCGCAGATGATGCTCCTCCTGCGTACTCTGCAATAGCTCCGCCTCATATCACTAGCGAGGAGGATAAATACGCTTTTCTATCGTCTTTTGACACAATCTTCCTTATCGACGACTCTGGCTCCATGAACGGCCCCAAGTGGCGAGAAGTGGCGGAAGTCCTGCTTAAAATCACGGGCATTTGTACTGCTCGTGACCAGGATGGTATTGATCTATACTTTCTGAACCACAGATCGAAGGAATATCCCACGGAAGCGGGCAAGCCCATGGGCGGTTACTATGGCATCGACACTGCGGATAAAGTTCACATGGCGTTTCAGAGAGCCCGGCCCAATGGCGTCACGCCTACTGGCCAGAGGCTAGAAGACATTCTCGATCCATACATTGCGAGATTTGACCCCAGCAAACCTCTACCCGAGGATATTAAAAAGGTTAAGCCCATCAATATTATCGTCATCACGGACGGCAGCCCCACAGACGACCCTGAGCGCATCATCGTGCATTACGCCAGGAAACTTGATGAGTTCAACGCGCCGTCGCACCAAGTCGGCATACAGTTCTTTCAAATTGGGGACGACCAGGGCGCCTCGGAGGCGCTGCAAGAACTGGATGACGAGCTGGTCAAGCAAAAGGTCAGAGATATGGTGGACACGGTGACTTGGGATGGCAAGTCTTCTAATAGGAGAAAGAACCTTACCGAGGAGGGTATCCTAAAGGTTGTTCTAGGATCGGTTGTTCGCCGCTTGGACAGGAGAGACATTCAGCAAACCAATTGATATCTGAGTTGAAGGAATTTGTTGGGAGAATATCCGATTTGATGGCTGGAGACTACTGTGCCCATTTGGGAGTAATTCTCTGGTATAAGAGAGTTGCGAAGGGGACCAGTAAAAAAGATGTCTACATGAGGGCTCAGTGGGCAAATTGGCAATCGAGGGAGTGGGTGTAAGAGGACTCTTAAGAAAAAGGACCCATTAAATAATATTCTGGCGTTACGGTTCTTACTTTTGACGATGGCTGGGTCGAGATCGAGGAAGCCCTTGTCTTCAAAGGCGCACTTCTCGCGACTCAAGCATGAGATTTGCAATTTGAGTAGAGTGCTATTCATATCCGAATGATTTCACTTGCTAAATAATAGGGGGAAAAAAAAAAAAGGCTTGCCATTTCCAATGTAGATAACGATATAAAAGGAATAAGAAAAAGAAAAGTCCCACGAAGTGCCCATGAGTGAATTGTATCCTTGCCGCAAAGCCCTTCTTGGTCCGATGCGTTCCCCAGTGCTTGGGAAAATAACCTTGGATAGGAATAACGAAATTTCCTCTCCGAGTGCTTGGCTATCTGCCAAGTCTGATATCAAAGTAGACCAGAGAAGAATAAAAGTAGACAATCGTATAAACCAGTAAACGCCTAAAAACCCAGTCATCCTTGATATCGAAATCTCTCCCTATCCCAGACAGCTTTTTTTTCTTTTGGTTATTTAGTTTCAAGTATTACCTTCCTTGACCATGGGTTTGTTCTGATACCATTTCCAACGTGTCAATCCTCCGTTGGTTGAACTAGAACTGTCGTGAGAAAGAAAAAAGAAGTGACAAATATGCTATGTTCGTCTCCTATGCCTCAACAGAATAACGAAACTTCATCCTCCCCCTTACTAGACTGAACCACCTCTCACTGCATGCAGAACACATCTGCCAGCGACACAGAGTGCGCAGAAATATTCGAGCCAGTATCGTTGCGGCACGTAACTACCGGAGTCGTCACCAGCGCCACACGCCAATGCTTCGCTTGCAGCTCCAACGGATCAGTGGGTGGCCAGATGGGCAGCATCGACTGGGAAGAGAAGCGACTGCCGATTTCGGGAAATCGGAAGTCGAAAGTCAGACGGCTGGTGAGAATCTTGAAAGATATCTCGTAGGCGCTGTCGATGACCTGCTCCAAGTCTTGGACTGCGTCTGCCGCGCTGTAAAATGTATTCATCAGGGGCTGGAGGCTTGTAAGGAGAGCGTGAGTGGCTTCCTCGATGCGGTTCTTGATAAAGGGGCCGCCCTGCTCCTTTTTCATGACGACGTCGATAATTGCAGCCATACGATCGAGAATTGGCTGGCGAATAGATGATGGTTGACCTGTCATATGTTAATATTCTGCATATGATTAAGGGGGGATACTAATTAATGAGAAATAATCACCTGTTGTACGCTCCAGATCTCTCTCCACTTCCATGATGCCATAAGTAGACTCTGCATCGGCGCCAGCCCAAGCACTAGCATTCCACACTCGGTTCACAACAAAGTCTATGATGACTCTGGTGACAATGCAGGACTTGGAGTTTTCGCTGCGAATGTGATGATCGAGGTAGGACTCTGCCGCCTGCTCAGATAGCGGGTAGTAGGTGGCCAGCAGAATTGGCCATAAGTGAGTCTGGCTCAGCTTTGTCTCGCCCGTGGGATCAGGATTATTGGCATGACACTCGACAAAGTGGCGTATAGTTGCATAAAAATGCATCATATGCCCGTGCCATGCTTGGACAGCTTGCTCTGTGATCGTGATTGGCTGGCTAGAGTAAGGATTGTGACTCACAAGAGCATTAGGGGGGCCAGGAACAGATCCGCCGGCTGAAGAGGTTCCAAAATCTAGCAATGGAGGCGGTGGAGCGTTATCGCGAAGACGACCACCGTATCTGCCTCGAGATTGGCCGGTTGGAGTGTTGGGAAAGTGGTCCCGACCATAGCTAAACGCGCTGCTGGGCCTTTGAGGAGGGTTCTCTGGCATTGCAAAAGCAGACTGCGGGAAGCTGGATCGGAATTGGTGGCTACTCTGAAAACCCTGGCGAGAGGGAGCCCGGCCAAAATGAGGACCTGGGAGCTGTGGCTTATGGTTAAAGGAGCCTTGTCTAGCACCCTGCATGGGTGCGACTAGATTCCATGCATTGGCAGTTCGGCGATCATGGGGCAGGGCTGTCGTAGGCCGCGGAGGCATACTTCCCGGGAAGTGGCCAAACTTTGGCGGCGGACCAAACGTAGGGGGTCGATGAGCGGGCTGAAATGCCGTAGCCGGTCTGGGAGATGTTACGGGGTCGCTGAAGATGCTGCCGTTGGCCACCTCCTCCTCTTGAAGAGGGGCTAGAAGTTTATGATGGCCGTTTGTAGCTTGAACCTGTTCAGGAGAGGGCTCGATAGTTCGAGGGATAGCTTCCGAGTTGGGTTGCTGTTGTACGGCCCAAAGACCATGCTGCTTGCTGATTTCATCTTCCAAGAGATGAATGGTATTGTCAAGGCTCTAAGAAGTAGATGGTATACAGTCAGATCAGATGTATCTCTGGTTTAGCCCATGGAAGTTACTTACTCTGATGAGAAAATCGCCATCGGAAAATGGCAAGCCCTTACCTAGCAAGTCGGATTTCTGTTTCTCAGCTTTATCCCTTAACTGCTTGAACTCGGTGGTAATATCTGCGATGCCACCTATGGTATTCTTCAGACTCTCTTCAATGTCTTCTCTTCGCTTCTTCTCTTGCTGGACTTCTTCTTCAAGACTGTTGATTCGCTGGGCTTGATCATCTGCATGTGCCTTGGCAAGATTGGCCTCGATGCTCATACGAGCAATCGCCTTATCTGTGTCTTCTTGGTCGAGATGAAGATTCATGACAGCTTCGACGAGGGCACTCGTTTCCTGGCTGATGACTTGACCTACTTCGATAAGCCGTTGGATGATTTCATTCGATTCATTGGCAGCAACGCCAGGCATGCGCCGCAGAGAGTGCTGTATCTTGACCAAAATCTCCTGCGTGATACGAGATTTCTCGAAAGCAGGCTAGTAGCAACAGTTGGTCAGCCACTGATAACGGTGATTGAGAAATAAAGTCTTACATGGTTATTGGACATTTGCTTGATCCTCTCAGACCGCGCAGGCCCGTTGAGGGGCGTGGAAAAGTTGACAGACAGCATGTTTCCGATCACAACTGCTGCTCCTTCGATCGCTGAATTTGCTGAGCTGACCGGCGTGCTACACTTTTTGAAGCTGCCGTCTGTAGTGAGAGTTCTGATATCACTCCAAATCATATTCTGGAAGCGAAGCAGAAAGATAGCGCCACAGACGGCGTAAGAAAGGAGAGCAGGTAAAGATCAGAGAAAGAAATGAGCGGTATACGAGTGTTGGGCAAGGCTGAAGACGCGGAGATTGCAACCTATCATTTCATCAGCTTTCATGATAAACTCTTGGCTTTCCCCAGCATCTTTGGATTGATAAAATATGTATCGACTCGAATGAATCTATACTTCTGGATAATGTACTGATAGTAGAGTCTGGACACTTACCTGATTCGTCTCCCGGAGATATGGCGCCTCAAATCTCAATAACCTGTCCAAGTACGCGAAATGGCAGAAAACAAATAGGGGGCTATGCAAAACGCAAAGGAAGCCAGAAAAAACAGAGGTTCTCGAAAATAAAGCTGCAGGTGAATGTCGATATCTGCGAAAAAAGAAAGCGTGAATCCGCTGTTGAGAGAATGCTGGCTGAATGAAAATTTCCAGAAACAGATGCTGCAGGCGAGAGAAGCGAAAAGGAAATGAAGATAAAAAGGTGGGAAGATAGCAAACGAACAGGGGAAAAGTTCCCGGTAAACATCCAAGAAATTACGCCGCAAAAACGTGGCCAAAGGGGCTGAGAGCTGAATGTGAGCTGAGCCTGAAGTGAGGTTATTCGGCCGTTTGTTGCCGGGTCCCGCAACTCCTAGAAGATTTTGCTCCCTGAGATGCTTCTCCTGAAACACCACCAGAGAAGGTACTGATGATGGAGGAAGCGGTTGTACATTAGAAAGAAATAGCGAGAATCTAAGAAATGAGGATGCTTTAGGAATAACGATGCCGTGAATGGCTGGACGATCGGTAGATGGGCGCACAAAGTTAAAATTAATGACATTTAGTCCTGCTCCAAAATTAAATGTAAGTGAAGAGTTTGTAGACGCAGAAGTGAAGTGCTTGGTAGTTGTTGATACAAAGAAGAGCTGCCATCACGTGGTTCACGCCTCAAGCTGCTGCCATACTCGCAGATTCAAATCGATTCTTTTCCCCCCAAGGTTGGATTTAATTTGGAAAATGGAGGGAAGTCGACAGTAGATGAATAAAGCAAAGGCAAAAAGAGAATTGATACAGGAGCATTCCCAAGATTCTCAACAATGTATATTCTCTAATCTTGATATTCGTAAAGCTCAAGTGGCCACCCTTGGCCGTATCAGCGAAGAACGACTGTTAAGATGCCCCAAATTCGCTTGTGCTATCTCAATCAATTTTATCCATCCCATGTCGAATGTTTTAAGAGTTTATTGCTATGGCATCAATATCAGAAACTAATCCTACACGATTTCGAAAACGAATTTGATCAAAACGACTATCGATGACCGTCCTAGGCATAAACATCAGTTTGGGACATTGCCGTATAAAGAGGTGCTAAAACACAATATTAAACGGAACAGAAAAAGAAAAGACAAAACCGGCGACCAAGGCGCCCCGTTGGATTCAAAAAAAATCTGCTGCACCAAAAGAACTTGGCTGATTTAGTATTCGGTTGGATAAAAGGTGTAACCTGCATCGTGCTGCTATGTCTTTAATAGCGGATATTGTACTGGATAATTGCACAAAGGCGTAGAAAGGGCTATCAATGGGTTAACAACAATACTAGGCTATATTTTCATAAACTAGTTACCAACCTCCAAGTTCCTAGATTGCACAATGTGAATAGTAAAGCATTAGCTTCAGATTGCCCGGGTGCGAGAGAACAAACTGCTGTAGACGGCGTCTACAACAGGTGACGCGTCGATCATTCGGCCGCCAAAGTATCTACCGTTAAGACCTTTGATGGCATTTTCGCCGCCCTGGACTTTGTCAAACTTGAGGTAAATATCTCCTTTGGAGTTGGGGTCGACAGAGATATGGACAACATGCCCATATCGTTGCTCCGCTTCCTGTCGAACCTCATCTTCGAGTTCTTTGACCCAGTCGTCGCCCTCCTCCCTGTGGTTCTCAGTTAGTGTCACTGTCTGTAGGTGTTTGAGAAGGGGAATGCTTACTCTGTGGGGTCGAACATGTTGTGCAACACAACACAGCGACTGGCCATATTTACGTTGACAGGGAGGGGCTTCGTCTCCGTTTTAGGCTTGAGAATCTGCTGGCGCTCTTCGCTGCCGTTGGTCGGGGCTTCATCGGTCCTGGCAAGTTTTCTCATCAATGCATCGCGGCTATAGTTGTTAAAGTTGACGCCAGCAACGTCCGTATCATCCAAAGCGCTGGCACCACCAGTCTTTTCGCTGTCGCGACCTCCGGCTCGGTCGAACGTAGACTGTTGGCCACGTCCGCCTGCTCCGGAGAACGCAGAGCCTTGGAAGCCGCCCTGGTTATTACCGGAAAATTTGTGCATTAGGTTGGCAGTACTCTCAGGGGTAAACTTATCGTTGCCAAGGCCAACACGGATAGGACGACCAGCCAAGTCAAACCCGTTCATCTTTTCCAAAGCCTCGCGAGCTTGGCCTGCATCCCGAAATCTATTTGAAATGGCATTAGTCATACGTTTTACTTGCAAGACACGAAAAGTAGGAATGAGAGGGCAGAAACTTACTGGACGAATCCATAGCCACGGCTGCGTCCGTTATCGTCTTTTTGGAGCTGAACAAACTCAAGTTCTCCAAATGGCTCAAACACAGCTTGAAGATCTTGCTCTGTAACATTGAAGTGGATGTTGCCCACATAAAGGCGGTGGAATGGTATAGAGTTGGGATGTCCACTCGATGAGTCTGGGTTGCGAGCTTGGCGATTCTTCTCAGCCTCGGTATGTTGCACAATGACAGGGATGCCTAGGAGTTTCTGTCCTGTAAGTTGAAGGGCTTGCTGCACGGCATCTTCACTCTTGAACTCAACATAGCCCACTCTGCTGCCTGATTAGTAACACGACCACGTATATAGAGTTTTCATTTTGAGAGCGACTTACCCCTTAGACCGTCCACTGATTCGATCTTTCACGATCTGAGCTTCATTAACAGGTCCGACTTTTTCGAAAAATTCTTTCAGCTCACGAGTCCGCAGCCGAGCTGCAAGCTGCTGGACAAACACGGTACGGCGATCCCTCTCATCCTCCGTAAGCGGGGCATTGGCGCCCTCACTGGCGGCGTCAGGACGGTCATCATCTCGACCACCGCGGCGGCCATAGTCATTGGAGTAGCGGTCGCCGCCTCGGTCTCGTCGGTCTCGTCGATCGCGATCGTCACGAGGACGATAGTGTCGAGGGGGCGAACGTGAACGGGAGCGAGCTCGTCCACCTCGATAGTAGTCGCCGTCTCTGTGGCGGCGTGAGTGACGACGGTCATCATCACGACTCCTGCTTCTCCGCCTACTTTTGTGGCTGCCAGTGTCACTACGGGGAGTGCCTGTGTCGGGCGTCTCGCGGCGGCTTCGAGTAAGGCTGTAGTCTCGACGGCGACGGTCGTAGTCTCGATCTCTATCTCTCACACGGCTGCCATCACGTTCTCGGCCTTTGTCGCGGTCGGAGTCTCTATCTCGTCTATCAGATTTACCATCGTCTTTGGAGCGTTCCGCATCAGGGGTCTTTTGCTTTTTCTCTGGGTTCTTAGCCGTTGCGTCGAGCAGCGCCTCGACATCTAAGCTAGACATGATGGTAAACTGTCCTGACGGCCAATGGCAAAAGAGAAGAATTTGCTAGTACTTTGGGAGGGGGGCAATGGACCATGAATAAAGGTACGCTTGTCGTGGAATGCAATAGTGTCCGCCTGCGTCGTGTCTCGGGGATCGGCAAAGTTGTCACGGATATCAATCCCCAGAAAGTTTCTGGCGAGTTAGGCATCGGAGTCGCCTACTTTCTCCTTGGGACTTGAGCTAAAGGCGAGTCACGTGCATGGCGTTTGCAATGCGCATCGTAAGCTTACGTAATCCAGAAATCGCAGCCTGCCGCGGCCTATGAGCAGTTTCCCAGTTTCACAGGTCAGGTCATAATAAGTAGCCAAGTATTCCGTAAGAGAGAATTGTGATTCTTTGATTAAAATCTTTTACTATTTAGAAAAGTACTATCGGTGATATAAGCGTCCGATAATTGTGCCATTAGTGTCTCTGCTTCATGAAGAGGATTTCTTGAATAATCCATAACTCATACCAACAACTATTAAAAATTTGTCTCCTACAATGCATTAAACAACTTCGTTAACTCGTCTGTCCATGTCCGTGACGATCTATTTTTCTCAAATGTATCAGGTGTTTCGTATTTATTTGGTCTTGATAACGTTGGGCTTCAGCTCTGTGCCGAATACGTTGTCCCAGAATCTGGTAGTGACGCCAAAGCCGAGCTCGTACTCAAGGAAATGATGCTCCAGGTGGTACTTCTTGAGATCCTTGTACCAGAGAGGCAAGTTCTCGTGGTGGAGGAAATAGTGAGTCAGGTCGTAGCAGATATAACCAAAGATACCGCCACAGTAGACCGCGGTGGCGGCATACCAGTTGTAGGCGAAAACGGTGTGGGCGAGATACCAGAACGGAGTGGCAAGCAACACGAACATGGTAGGAGGCATGACAAGTCTGTACTTATCCATGGGCAAGTAGTGATGGATGCCGTGAAGTAAGAAGTGTGCAATGATGCCATATCTGTTATCAGGAAGGTAACTGCACCAAAATTAGCAACAAACTATATGTCTTGAGTTCTAGGAATAATATCATACCCATCAAGATGGAACAAAAATCTGTGCAGCCCATATTCGACAAGACTCCAAATGAAGAAGCCAAGGACCCAATATGCGGCAGGGATGATGGGATTCTCCCAACCCTGGAACGCCAAATAGGAGCCATATGAATCGCAAGGGAGCCAGAGGACTGGAATCACCCACCAAGGGGTCTTTGTGAGTGGCTCGAGGAAGTTGCCAAAGAGGGGAGCAGACTGGCCGCCCCTGTAGTGGCGCGGACGATGCACTTGATCGAGGTAGAACTCCTTGGAGAAGTTACCGTACCAGAGCTGGGCGAACAAAGGCTTGCTCAAGTCCAAAAACTTGTGTTTCTTATAGTCTTGATTGTAATCCGTGTCCTTGCTGAGATCTTCTTCCTTGGACATGCCAGTTCTCGGGTGCACGTAATCGCCGTTGGCGGCCCCGTTGGCGGCTCCAATTTGCTCTGGCTTCAGGTAGCCGACAAGAGATTCGTCGAGGATGTCATATGCAGCATCTGAATGGGTGTGCGAGACGCCGTCTTCTAGGATGTCCTTGATGTCCTTGCCAGCATAGTCGAGGATGAGCTTGTGGCCGCCGGGGTGGTCGAACAGGAAGCTTGTAACATCGTAGACCTTGTTGCCAAGAGTGACATAACAGTCCCGCTCAGTGTTATGTCTCTCGACTTCGGCGCGAGTGAGTTTGGTGAGAGTTTCGGTAGCCATTTTGCCGTGTTATCGCGAAATGCGAATAGCGGACAGGGATGAAGTGGCGGCGATGAAGACAGATCGATAGCTAAAAGCGACCAATTCGGTAACGAAAGTGGAGAGCAAACAAGAGATGAGCCCTCTTGGCAGCAAGCTAGGCGTGAAAGTAAGAAATTGAAAATGAAAGTATATGACTGTGCAAGCAAAGGCACGGGTCGCAATGTTGCCAGTTGGCTGCGAGAAGAAAACAGAAAAAGAAGATGCGCAGGATTTATTAGGGGGGGTATGGGATTTTTTTCCAAGATCGGACGGGGTTTCTAGCTTCCCGATGATTAATTGGGGAGCGAGTTAAAAAGTAGTAAGGGAATCCCCCTGACGCTCGGAAGCCGACACTAGTTTGTGGCCCGGTGGCGTTACCCACGAATTTTCTCAGCAGAGTGCACGCCAAAGTCACACCACCGCCAATAAGAGTTTCTTTTCGCTCCGTTTTTGGCGCCAAGGTTACTTTTTTCCTTCTTTTCCCCCTCACTAACAAGAGCGTCGACGTTGCGTCAAACGATGAGGCGCAGCATTGTGAGGGTTCCTGCTACTCTGACTTGATTGAGTCGAAATCAACTTCGTAAGCGGAGCTTCTCACTGTAAGCCGCCGGGTATTTGACACGACGACGTGCAGCTTGCTGAAACTGCTGAATGCATCCGTATGCGGAGTAGTGTCGGTGATAGCCCAAGCATGGAAATTGGATAGCCTAATCGATTTCCCCGTTGGGCACTGTCCTACTGCCGGAGACTTTTATGTCACGGCATCACATCAAAAACCAGGGCCCATGATGTCCATAATCTTCGTCTTGCTTGTGATGCCGAAATGTCCGAGCTATCTGCTGAGCCCCTATTTGCACGGACATACAATCCACTGTCGGAGATCGTATTAGCGTTCTAGAGTCGTGGCCATGGATTAATATACGTTATGGCCTATTCCTCACCTAAGATGCCGCAAAGGTGGCGAGTCAGCTTAGAACTTGACGCCGCACCAAATCTGTGGCTGTGCTGTTGCATCATGTTCACAGCGTGGCGCAAACAAAATCGTGGCTTATTATGTGGCTGGTCGATCCTAGGAACCAAGCAGCAGGCTTGGCAGCCAAGGAACTAGCGATGGAACTAGCAGTACGATAAACAAATAACGAACATGAAATGAGGAGACAACCTCTCACCTGCAGCATACGCATGGCGATAAGCCGATTTGGCTATATTTGAGATAAAGGAGAAACAGCACACGGACTAACACTGGTTTGATTTTTTCGAAGAGCACAGCCACTGACTTTCACGCTGGCCTGCTTCTTCATCTGTCTGCTGTCTGCCCCGCCATAGCTTCTGCATCATGGCGTCACTTTCACCATCGCGGGGCACCGCCTGGATGCTGGTACTTTGTATCGGTCTCGTGTTGCTGCCGTCCAAAGTCGCTGCGTTTGGCGCAGGGAATATTCCGTCGATTGCGCAGGTGGGTTACATGAATCCAAGAATATACTGGCATGGCGTCTAGAAGCTCACAAACTCCAGGTCGAGGGCCACAATTGGCGTCATGGAGGTGCGTGGCACAGAGTGTCTTGATGAGGGGCAGTATATGGAACATGAGATGGGTAGTCACTGACGGTCTAATTGCAGATATCGAGGACATGTTGACAACTGTTGCCTTCCTCCATGGAAAGAAATGGTCGTCGATGCTCATCAAGAGAACCTACTTTGGCAACTGGCTTCGTGATTACTCGCAGGCCATCGACGTTGGCTCTCTCAAGGGCGTCAATGCTCCCACAATACGTATATTGGTAGGATAAACCCCACATCTATCAATTGCCAGCTTTAACGTAAGAATCAAAGGTCTGGATTCTCTCCTTCATGGCCTTTGGCTACGCCACAGAGGAATTCGAAGTGACGGAAGAACGCTTGGGCTGCTATCGTCCCGAGGAGCATATCGACAACCCCAAGGGCTACGCTGACGGCGTTGATGCTCGCGCCTTTGATCCTCGTCTACGTGGCCCAGTTGATCCTGTTGAAATCGACATTGATATGAACACTGGCATGAAGAACTACATTGCCAACGAGAGTGGGCGATGGGCTACCAGTGCTGGCTATCTCCGATATAGCTTTGCTCGAAGCATCCACTTTGGCCGCCTTTATACCCATGGATCAAAGAGCGGAAATGAGACGGATTTGAACGAAGCACTCAGGTGCCTCGGCCAGGCTTTACACTGCATGGAGGATTTTAGTGCTCACAGCAACTACTGCGAGCTAGCCCTCCGTGAGTTGGGCCACCAAGAAGTATTTCCACACTGCGGAGTACAGTCAGAGATATCGATCCATGGGAAACGTGTCTTCCCTCTGGTGACTGGTACTTTCGGAGGTGTTGATTTTCTGCATTCTGTCATCGGCGAGGCAAACGATCACTTCACCCAATCCGAAGTCGACGAAGTCGATATTGCCCTCTTGAATGCGGGTGGTGCCGGCGGCAGCGGCGGTGGTGGCGCTTCCAGAGGACTCTTGGGTATTGGCGCTCCACGAGATTTCATTTCTCTCATTGCCAAAATACCCGGTGATGGTGCCGGCTTCGCTGCTCAAGCCAGAGAGCTCAAGGCCATGTCAGAGGCCCAAGAACAAGAAAATGAAATGCGATCTCGTTCTGAAGGAAACACTAACATCATTCCTGGGATGAGCGCGAGTTTTGATCCAGTCAAGACTGCGAAGCGGATCTACCCCATCCTGCAGTTTCGTGACAGGATCGTGAAGGCCATTAGCAGAGGGATTGAAAAGATCCCCGGCCTCGAGAAACTCCTTGAGCATATTAGTGAGACGCTGACTGCCTTTATTCTCGGTCTCCTTGCTCCTTTCATTCGACCCATTATCAACCAGGTGTCCAAAGTCTTGAAGGAGGGCTCCTCTGGCGTGCTCAATGCCAGTGCTAATTCCCAATACGAGCCATGGGAAAACCCTAGAAGCACGGATCCAACACACTCTATGCTGTCAAAGGATCATTTTACCAACGTTCTCAACTCCTGCGCAGGCCGTGTTGCAAGCACAGTTCTTCAGTATACTGTCCCGTAAGTTATTCTTTTCACTCTTTCTCTTTAGCTTATCATAGATGTGTAGCAGTTTGTTTACTAAATACTTTTCACAGCCGTGTTCTCTACGCATGGGAGAACCCCAATGTTCCCGTAGATGAAGTCGTCAACGACGTACTGCGCGCATTCCACCACCCAGCACTTCGCCGTGGAGATGTTCAAATCCAACAGGATATGTTCCGCACCGTACAGACCTGGGTTAATGAGCATCCTCGGCGGCACGACATCGACCGTCTCCTGTCATCGGAATCCGTCAAGCAGGGCAAAAATCACATTCTCAACCAGCAGAATCAGAAAGGAGGCGGCGGTGGCCATGGTCACGATGCTTGGGAGACCATTACCCAGCTTGGCCACGGTAAGGTTTCTGGATCACTTTGGGAGCAGGTCAAGACTCGAGATTTGAACTCTCTAGAGGGCCATGATGGTAATCCATCCGCCAACTACATGTCCAATTCCCCGGCTCCTCCTTCGCGCTATTCACCACCAGCTCAGGGGGGTTACGGCTACGGAGAGAGTGCCTCATACCACGCTCAGTCTTACGCCGGATCATCACAGGGCCATCCCAGTCACTCCCAAGGCTACTCCAACCAACCGCAGTATCAACAGCAGTACGGCGGACAGCCACAGCCTCCTCAAGGATATGGCGGTCCAGGCTATGGTGCCCCAGCTCAGCCGCAGTATGCTCCGCACCAAGGCCACAGCCATAGCCATGGACACCAGCATCAGTCATCACAGTGGGATTCACAGCATGACCGCTACTAAGCATAGCATCTCTTCACTGGCATGACTATTAGCAGAGCTTCAAAGGCTTTCTTCAATAAAGACGCTTGTATGCGGAGGTATATAGTGCTTTTGCCCAAGTTATGTACGTGTCAGGAGTCGATCGTGGTATGCCCGTGAATAAATAGAACTCAGTCAAGCAATATCCCGGTTGGAAAGGAGTGTTTGAAATAAGATAACGGTTTTTGTTATACCAAAATTCAAATATATACACACACTGCTCGTCAAATTTACTCGAAATCTCTAGGGTTTATTTAATCCTTGTCTACCTGTAAATACGATAGCTATCCTCGTTCCAAGACCGTATTCACATCGAACCTCAGAATCATGTTTAAACGAGACTATAAGCGAACCGAAATTTTCAAAATTATATATAGGCCACACAAGCAGCCCCTCCACAATGCTTTGCCTTTGAACTCCGTCCTACCCTTTCTCCACGGTAATAGGGTGTATGCATCTGCATGTGTATTTGCAAAAATCCCAACCAAAAACTCGCTATCTTTCATGCTAATCGCCAAACGAGATCTCTCTACTCACAATACCCCTCTAGCTGCTCTTATATAACGACCCTCTCATCCCTTCTTAGATATCGTCCATTACGAGATAAAAAAAAAAAAAAAAACCTACCGCTTCGAGCGTCGTCGCGGATCCTGAGCCTCCGCACGTCTAATGTCTCTAAACTCCTTTGTCCCCAGACTGCCCAAGCCCCCCTCAGACCGACGCTCCCAGCCGCCCAGTCGCACAACCTGGCATGTCGCATTATCGCCATCGTCGGAAACTTCGGTCGCGTACTCGACAACTCGACGAGCACCTTCCTCTGGGGTTTTGGCTTCCTTGATGACATCTACAATCTCCTGGTCGCTAAGGGTACCCGAGACACCATCACTCATGAGCACTATGAATGAATACTGAGCAGGGCCGAGCTCTACCCTGGTGATCTCGGGTTCTGCAGAGACGCCTATCCGCTTGCTCTTGACATCGCCGAAAGCTCGGCTGTTGGCCAGCCCTGCAATGCGCTCTTCTCCGAAACTATCTCCGGAGACCATTGAGCCGGCTGGGGCGTATCGACGCAAGCGATTGCTCTCGCGCGGCGTGGTAGGATGGTGATCTGACGTAAGTGGTTGAGCGAGGCCCGTCGCTGTATCGCAGAGCAGTACGCGAGTATCGCCGACGTGTGCTACAATGAGCGAGGAGTGTGCGCCAGGGTGCCAAAAGGGCGCCGGTGTGGGCGTAGAGATGAGCGCAATCGACGCAGTAGACCCCCCCTTGAACCGCGTAGTACCACCGATGTCGTGGCCTGACGGCGTGGCGTGAGGCTCACCCAGTATCTCGTCGTTGTTCAGGGGGCTATCGCTGACCCGGAGATCGTCTGGGTCGACTTTCCGAGCCTGTGCCGAGACAAAATCCAAATCAGCGCGGAGAAATGCATAGGCAAGGGCCGCTTCAATCGAAATCGTTTGATTCTCGCCATTGTCTTTGACGTTAAAATGCTCTGGCTGAAAGCGACGAAAGTAGCCACCAATTGAGTCTCTGTATTCTTGCACCAAACCCTTCTTCAACTTGATGGCCTTTTGATAGTCCGATACTTCAACAGGCTCAGACTCGGCACTGGGCAAAGGATCCCCATGCCGTGGAGCATGCCGTGTGTTATCATCACGGTCTGGGAGCTGGACATCGTCTTTCACCTCATCAGGCTTTTTCATGTTTACGTTATCAAGGGCTTGTTCCTTGGTAACTGGCCTTCTGGATACTTCCCAAGGGTTCTTTTTCCGCAGACTACTCTGAAGGCCGAATTCAGATGCCGCTTCTTCAATGTACCCATGCAGCTCGTCCCGTAGAAAATGGGAGCACTGAACTCCTCCATGCCCATCAAAAACTCCAAAATAGAACACCTGAGGATCTCCAGAAGCGCTATCTGCCGCGGTTGGTTCTCCCGGCTTCTGCCTCACGCTTGTCGGCGCCCTCTTTGCAAAAGCCGGCATGTCAACAATCCCCGCCTGGTCTGCATCCTCGTTATAAGGGCGATTTCCTCGGGCAGTTGCTGTGCCAAAATGATGTTTAGCCCGTCGCAATGGTATCCTCACGACCGTCATGTTTTGACTAGCCATGTTTGGTATCGAGACCGCGGGGGAAGACCCGGGACTTGGGGTATGTGGTGTCGAGGCATCGCGGGGGAGCTTGTGGCCGGGCCCGTATGGCCGGGCAGAGTCTGGATGTAGAGAGGAAGACGGCAGATGGGTGACGAAGTAGGTATGGAAATCCCGCCTGGTAGCCGGCAGCGCATGTCTTGGAGTGTCGCAAGATACCCCGCGGGCTCCGCATAGCGATGTCTGTGCGGGACGCGACCTCGTTCTCGTCGCTAAAGCCGCATATCGGTTTCGGCGAACTACTGTGCTCTCGTCCTGAAGCCGTGGAGAATCTTCTGGCAGATTCAACTGAGTGCCCACGTAGGAGACTCGCAAAGCGGTCGGTATCGTGGGGATCGGAAGTGCGTCGGGGGAGATGTGGGCGGCAGCTCTCGATGCCGAGCCTAGCGCTTTACTGGCCAAGTTCGCCATTGAGACTGGAGACTGTGTGCGCTGCCCGAAGCTCGAGACGCTCAAGCCCAAGCATTAGGAGTCGTTTTCGGAGTCGAGTAGCTGTCAATTTGCCGTCGCTCACAGCCATGGGCTCGCCGTTGGAGACGCAGAAGGAATAAGGACGAGTGTCTCGGGCAAAGAAAGCCTAGTCGTTTTGTCGCGATAGCCGAACGGCTTTATGCGGCTCAGTGAGAGAGAGTCTTGCGCAACACTTTGAGGGTTGTTGGGGAATTTGTGTGAGGAATATCGCGTTTGGGTATTGAGAGGAGGGTTAGAGTTGGGAATGAGGAGATTGTAGACAAGAAGCTTGGAGGGGAAATTACTCGCGGACGAACAAGGCGAGGAGTTGCGCGCCGCCAACGGCAGCAAGCTCGGCACGCCCGAAGTTTAGTAGCATTGACTTAGAGGCTAATTCGGGCCTTCAATTCAAATAACCATCTGCAACTTAGTGTCCCAAGCCCAACATACAGTAGGTACATGAACGTAGCAATATATTTCACCGCCTTCCATGATTCTCTAGAAAAAATTAAGAAAAATCTTCTTGATTGATGCCCAAGCTGTGCATCTACTGGCCAGGCCGTGTCCAAGCTTTATCGCGACAAGCAGAGATCCGACGTGATATCATTTCCGACCGATTTGCCAGGGCCCCCTGCAGGCTCTCAAGCAGTGCGGCAACGCAGGGGTGCAGCGCGTGTGGATGGAGGACGCAGCGCTGGACTTTGGTGCCTGGCCGCCGCCACAGGCCACTGCGCAGGCAGTGCAGCGCATCTGCGTTGAGTAATCGTCCCTGTTGCTGCCCAGCGCCGCTTAGCTCACAGCGGCTGCGGCACTGAGATGGCACTAATCGCTTTCGGAGCGCTACCCAGGCATCGAACAAAAAAATGAGAGCGCAGAGAGAATCAGCAAGCCGCGGCTTAGGCATCAGGCTGGGACTGGCAACTGATAGGGACTGCTGATAATGCCACTGCAAGGCGTCTGGCAGGTCCTTGGTCCTCTCGTGGCACTCAAATAAATCGTGGACTGGCTGGCCGGTCGAGTTTTTTCTTTTCCCAACCCTAATCATTCTATGTCGATTGAATTCTTTCTGCTGGAAGGATGGGCGAGTCTGCGGCAGCCGCACCCGCAGACGCAGAGGCTGCCATAGACGGCCCAAAAGTCGTCAACATCGCCGACACCGGCGACATCGTTCTGGACGTGACGTTCGAAACCTCTAGAGAAACGCTCAAGAAGTCGCAGAAGGCATCAGCGCTGGCAGTTAAGAAGCCCAGCGGCGCCCCTCAGCCCGCCCTCAGGAGCAAAGTGACTGTTGCGTATCGGGTCAGCCAGGCTGCTTTAAAGAAGCACTCTCAGTATTTCGCCAACCTCTTGTCCAACCCAAGCTTCAGTGAGGCCTCAGCCATTGATGAGGCGCACAAGAAGCTTGCAGCATTAAAGATCGAGCCTGGCAAGGCAGTCGCCGCAGACTTGCCGTGGATCAGAATCACGGATGATGACGAAGCCACAAAGGCGGCGGGCCGCGAACATGTGTTTGAGGATATGCTCAAGATAATCCACCAGAAGCCACTCAAATCGCCGAGAGTAGCCTTGTCGGAAGTCGCCACAATGGCCATTCTCGCAGACCGCTTCGACTGTCTTACGGTGGTGGCTCGCTCTCTTAATGGGATCCGCTGGCCAGTGACTAACAATCGACCCTTTGCCGACGACAGCGGCCGTAACACGGATGCAGAGCAGATTCTTCGGGAGAAGATTCTTGTTTCCTGGCTTCTCAGCAATGGCATGAAATTGCATCAAGCGGCGCGAGAGCTTGTCGTACGAGGATCTCGTCTGTGGAGCGACTACTCCGAAGAGCGTGAAGAGTTGACGGCTGCCTGGTGGCATTTGCCCGAAGGCATAGAGGGTAAGCTATCGCCTCCTGACATGTATGTGCATCGTCTAAGCTAGATTGTTAACGAATGCACAGAGGAACTGAAGTACCGGAGAGAATGCGTTTTGAATACCATTGCGTCTGTTCAGCGCCACTTTCTGAATCTGTACTGCTCCAAGGAGAGACAGTGCACGCTTGGCTATGACTCCAGTACAGCCTGTGATTCATTCCAGCTTGGACAGATGCTCAAGTTCCTGGTATCGAAAAACTTGCTGTTCCTTGTTGACTATACCTCACCGTCTCTTGAGGCTGTGCCAGACGGCGCTATGATCAACATCGATGATCTCCTCAACACTCTCAAGCAATGCCCCAACTACCAAATCGACAAGCACCACACGAATTGCGGGCTTAAAATCCGCATAGACCCGATTATAGACTACATCCGGACCATGCTGAGCGCAAGCGGCACTTCCATCGCTCACGCTGACTGGAAGAAGCGTCGATCCGAGGTGTCGTGGACGCAGCTGAGAGACCGCCGGCTCAGAGAGGACGAAGAAGAAGTCAAGTTTGTCTTCACTAGAGCAGTGGCAAGCGATCAGCGGCTTCGTTACGAAGCGGCCATGTATACCGACAGGCTGTCAAAAGGCCTCTTCACGGCAAGCTCGTGGGACTGGACTCCTGAGGCTTAGGATGCGGAGAAGGAGGAGCTGGGCCTTGCGTTTTTGTGCCGTGCACGTACATCGTACCTTGAACGCTTAGTAAGTCTGGAATATCGAAAAAATGTGTGTGCTGGCATTGAGAAATGCGGCCTAAAATCTACTGGCATTTATGAAGGAAATTGAAACGAAATATAGAGTGGTGAATCAGTGTATATTATCACACCTGATGCGAGGATATTTACGAGAACACAAAGTTAAGCCGACGTATTGTCATGTACCTATATACACATATACACATATATATGTCATAACAATACCATCAATTGATTCGTCTTATGTTTAATGCTCTGCCATTTTCTAGTGCAGGGTCGTAGTTATTTCTGTAACATTCTTGGACTCGGTAACTCCGTCGTTACTCTCGCTTCCGCTACGGGCTTCTGTGTCAGCAGGAACAGCGGGCTTCGCCTTCTGGAAAGGCCAGCGCCCCTTGGTCTCGCGAAATCTCAGGAGGATGAACGAAGACATGACAAACACCCAATAGAGATTGTACGAGATTACAGAACCGTAAGTACCAGTGTTGTTCCAGCCGAGGATGGCGTTGAAGATGCCCCAGCCTCCATTGTTTGGTACATTAGGGTTGCAGCACTATTACCATTAGACCAACCGCATGTTTCCAAAATGATGTCGACTACTTACATTGACGTGCCACACAACCTTGTCAATATCATACGATCCGGGACCAGAGCCAAGCTCAGAGGCATCGCTACCGACAATATTGTTCCATTTTCCTTGTTCAAGAGACCAAACGGCACGCGAGAACAAGCCGGCGCCGACAAGATACAGCAGGCAAGTGGACGCGACAAGGAAATATTGCAGTCTTGTTGATGAGCCTCCCCTGTAAGGATCGATTAGTTACTGCGTCATATGGAATGAAAAGATGCTAAAGAGCGAACTCACTTATACAAGATATATCCTACGGCGCCCCCTGTTACGAGCCCGATCACAACCGGCAAAGGTACAGCATACGCTGGAGCCGAAAAGGTCACACCAGCCACAAACACGACGGCCTCTATGCCTTCTCGCAGCACAGTAATAAAGGGCAGGAAGAACATGGCATACTTCTCCAAGACCTGGGACACCCAGCTCCGGCTTGACCCGACCTTGATGGGCGACTCAATGGCCTTTGCGAGCTTGACGCGCCACTTCTCCTGCATCTTGCCAATGCGCAGCAGCGCCGCGCCCATGATGGTGATGATGATTGAGGCGACGAGCGAAAAGGCGCCCTCGTAGTACTGCTCGCTCTTGTCCCAGGTATTGGACCCAACGGTGTAGAAGACGCCAATGAGAGCGGCGGCGATGATCATGCGAAGCAAGAAGCCTGAGGCAATGCCAATCCAGATCTGATCAATTGACGTGTAAGCTCAAATGGTTCCACAGATATGCATCTTTTTCTTCTGCTTTCTCATTTACCTGTCGCCGCAGCTTCTTGTAAGTTGCGCGGTCAGCATTTGGGCCATCGAGCGTCTGCTTCAGAAAAGCGAGCAGGACGGAGACGATGATGACCGTCTCCAGCGTCTCGCGGAAGACGACGAGGAAGACGGGGACTGAGAAGACGTCTTTGGCCATTGCGGGCAATGAGCAGAGAGAGTCTGCTGACAAAAAACAAGAGTAGCAAGTGTTGGGTACGAAGAGAAGGACGAAGAGGAAAGACCGAGGCTTAAAGAATGCAAGGGAGAGAGCTGAAAATATCGATTCCTACAGCGGCCATGGACAGGGTGTCGGCGGCATCGGCAGCATAAAGCAGAATTGAAGAGAGCAAAGCTCGCTTTTATCGTGACGAGCTACCGAGACATTTCCAGCCCGGTCCAACTCTTAGATCAAACAGCCGGGTCCAGCTCCGACTCGGATCAGATAAGCTTGTCCAGGAAGCTTGTCTAAGGCGTCTAGTTTGCTTTGTGGCACCTATTTTCTAGGCCCCACTCTCACTTACGCTACTGTAGGTAGCTGTGGGTGGATGGATGGTGATGGGCCGGCCAACAGAAGAGAAAATTTTACTGTTGAGTTACATGGATCTAATTTTATCCAAGGCCATGGTATGTCACTGCTAGGATGATGAAAATAAAACGGTCAATGAAGGGTAAATTCAAATGAGAAACCTGCAAATAGCTTCCGCATACGGGAGGTCGGTCTGAGTCGGAGCTATCGGTTAAAAAGACTGCTGAGACTGGCGGGATAAATTGCTTCAAAGTGCCATGGACACAGGATATCATCGGCGGGACAGAAGTTAGACAGAAGTTAATATGAGTACCGTAGAAATATAGTCTAGGAGTCATGGCAATTTATCATGTGTTGCACAATATTTTCTCTCTCATCCTCTTCCTATCTAGGAACAAATCTTGTTGGTCTCTGCTCACCTTAGACCAAGTTCTTTCTAGTTAAGAGACCAAAGAGAATAGAGTGGCTCCATTATGACTGCTGTATTCCCTATTTCTCCTTCTTCTCTCGTAAATACGAACTCAAGCGAAACTACCAACACACTATTCTCTGTGCGCCATTTTCACCCTGGTCCGTACATGCGCTGTGGCTTGCCGTAGCGACCAACGCACCGGAACATTTGAACTCTGCCGCAGCTCATCATCTTATCTGATTACACTAATGGCCATCAGCTGCGCCCCGCTGCGCTACTTTGGGCCACAACTGGATCTCGGCCGTCTTTGCTGCCCAATCACACCCAGTTCTAGACATCTAGCCTTGTAGCTTATTTCTATGCATGTCCTATCCCTGCTGTGCTGCCCCCAATGCCCCTCAGCCGGAGGAACTGCAGAGCCGGGTCCATGCACCGTTGGCAGAATGGAACGAAACGAAACAATCGGCGCGGGTCGTTTGTCTTGAAAATTTGAATCTGTGGCGTGACTAGACCCTTGATTTTCCATCTCGTATTGTAGTAGACTGGAATCGCGTTGGCCAAGAGCTTATAGCAGCGGACTGGCTGCAGGGGTAGCGTCTACATAGCTTGAAGCAATTTTCCGCCGGGTCTAGCCACGGCTGCGTTATCAATCTCTGATGCGATAATCGGAAGGACCTCAACGGTTTTCTTTCGCTATTTACTGCTTTTCAGCGAGGGCCTAGAATTGTAAGGCTACTGTGGGCAAACACTGGCTCTTTCCCGTCTGGTCTCATCTGACTCTCCCCTACTTCTTTCATCACATCTCTCCCCTTTCTCCATCATCCACTCACTCGTCCACTCAGTCCAAGTGACGGGAGTGTGGAGAGAGAGACTGCCAAAGTATCTTATACGCAGAGAGCACAAGATGAATCGCTTCACACGGGTAGCAGTTTTGCTCGCTACCTCTCTGGGCCTTGCCAGCGCAGCCACTGTCAACTATGACTTTAACATCACTTGGGTCACGGCCAATCCAGACGGAGCATTCCCGCGTCCCGTCATTGGCATCAATAACCAATGGCCCATTCCCCGGATCGAGGCCAATGTCGGCGATCGTATCGTCATCAACGTAAACAACCAGCTTGGCAACCAGTCTACTTCTTTGCATTTTCACGGCATTTATCAGAACGGCTCAACACACATGGATGGTCCTGTGGGCGTGTCTCAATGCCAGATTCCTCCAGGATATTCTTTTACGTACAACTTCACGGTAAACCTCTTCTCCTTCTACTCCTTCTATCAAAAGCAGCATATTAACAAATCACTACAGATCAACCAACCGGGCACCTATTGGTACCACTCTCATCACAATGCCCAGTATCCCGATGGTCTCCGCGGTCCTCTCATTGTTCATGATCCTAAATTCCCTTACCAAAAGGAGGTCGATCACGAACTTGTTCTGACTCTCTCAGACTGGTACCATGATCAAATGGCCACTCTTCTCCCAACCTTCCTGACAAAGAACAACCCAACAGGTGCTGAGCCGGTGCCCAAGGCCGTTCTCATGAATGAGACTCAAAATCTGACCATTTCTGTGGAACCCAACAAGACCTACATGTTCCGCGTTCTCAACATTGGCGCCTTTGCCGGACAATACGTCTGGATAGAAGGGCACACGATGCGCATTATAGAAGTTGACGGTATATACACCGAAGCTGCTGAAGCTGAGATGGTATACATTGCCGCTGCTCAGCGAGTTAGCTTCCTCCTTACGACGAAAAACGACACTTCTGCCAACTTTCCCATCATCTCTAGCATGGACACCGTAAGAAAACTACCCGCAAATATGATCGCTCGGAGAACATATGATGCTAAACTTTCATGCAGACTCTCTTTGATGCTTTGCCTGCGGATCTCAACTACAACGTCACAGGATGGCTGACATATGATTCTAAAGGGGACTTCCCTGAAGCCGCTATCATCGACGAACTCAAACCCTTTGACGACATGGACCTTGTACCATACGACAAGATGAAGCTGCTGCCCGAGCCAGACCAAATCGTGCAGCTCGATATCATCATGGATAATCTCCGCGACGGGAAGAACTATGCCTTCTTCGACAACATCACCTACACTCAGCCCAAGGTGCCCACTCTCTACACGGCCCTCTCCACAGGCGATCTTGCAGACAATGCCGCCGTCTACGGAGAGTTCACTCGCCCCTTTGTCCTGAAAAAGGGCGAAATCGTCCAGATTGTCGTCAACAACCTCGACTCTGGCCGTCATCCTGTCCATCTTCATGGTCACGCGTTTCAGGCTATTCACCGCTCCGAAGAAGAAGCCGGTACGTTTGCGGATGAGAATCTTTCCGAGAGCGACTTTATAAGCGTGCCTATGCGGCGAGATACCCTCGTCATGTGGCCGAATGGCAATATCGTCATGCGTTTCAAGGCCGATAATCCTGGTATGTCTTCCCTCCTCCTCCACCTGAGATTGATCATATTCCTTTTTTCCCCTTTTCCTTGCTATGGGACATAATACTAATTCACTGTGATTTTCTTTAGGTATCTGGCTTTTCCACTGCCATCTTGAATGGCACGTTGCTTCTGGTCTTCTCGCCACCTTTGTCGAAGCCCCTCTTGACATCCAGAAGCAATTGACCATTCCCGACGACCACCTCTCCGTCTGCGCTGCTTCTAAAACACTCACAAAGGGCAATGCCGCAGGTAACACTGTCGATTATTTGGACCTCTCTGGCCAGAATGCGCCCCCCGGCACAATCCCTGGCGGGTAAGGATCACCCGCTCTCCCCTTCTTGAGTGAAACCCTTTCGGGTGTCGATGAGTTGCTAACACAAAACTTGACAGTTTTACCCCCCGTGGCATCGTCGCCCTCGTATTCAGCTGCATCACTGGCATCCTCGGAGTCATTGTCGTCGCTTGGTACGGCCTTTCCACGCCCATGGAGATTGTACCACTGGAAGTCTCTCGCGTTATTGAAAAGTCCGACGCTCCTCAAACAACCGGTGGCATCGCTGGCGGCGCGTTCAAAGATGAAACGTCATCGAGCCATAACGCTATCGGCGAGGGTTCGTCTTCGAGAAGGTGAAAACAATTAGATATGTATACACAACAGGGAGACATGAAGTCTTTAATATCTTGTTATGTGTAAATTTTTGAATAATCAAATAAAACAAGCAAATCGTTGAGATACCCCCCAAACTAAGCAAGTCCTTGCTCTAAACTGTGAATACGGAATACCTGTAGACCTCAGTGGCTCAACGGCCTCGTTTGTATTCAACGCATCGGTTTTATACCACTAATCTACTAATATTAAGAAATCATAATGAAAGAGCAATAAAGATATGTATGTACAATAGTAAACAGGGGAAAATAAGAAAAGAAAGACAGAAAAAGAAGGCAACACAAGACCTGGTCATGTTCTGCCGGCAAACAACCCAAAATAAAGAAGAACAACAGCATCCCGCGAGGCCGCAAAGCCAGGCTAAAGAGGAAAAGATTGCATAGCTCTTTGTTCCCAATATTTCTCCCAAATTTTATGTTTTCAACGTTATTTTTATTCCCTCCAGCCCATCCGTCCATAGGTACGATGTGGAATGAGACAAGTGTCACGACCGCCACCCCTATTTGTCAAGCCCCATTTGCGCCAAGCCATGCAATATTAACAGCTGCTTGCCGTGAAAGATGAAAGAGAGGCATCACGAAGGCTAGCAGTGCGTAAATTTTATTTTCACCAAAACAACACCCAATTTGCGATACCAAAGAAACTGAGACCAGATTGCTCCGCTCAATCCAAGTCCTAAATGGTCAATAGTCACCAAATCATCTTGTAAAGCAACGACTGTGCCTTTTAATCTTTGAACAATTTGCCACTATGTGTAGTTACCGCGACGACGTTTGACTGGTTGTTCTTTAATTCGACTCGATTAGGCCGTTCTCGCCTTCTTGCCCAGGCCCTTGGCCTTCCGTGACTTGATGTCGACCTCAGCGAGCCATCTGCTTGCCTTGACCAGCTGCACTACGTTGATGAACTGCTTAGCCAACATGATGGGCAAGCTAATACCGGTGATGATCCAAGGGAAGGTGGAATCCATCTTGTTGGCTCGGGCAATCTCGAGGGCAGCGGCGCTGAAGGGATCGGGGAACAGTTGTCGGAGCAGGGATGTGTTGACAGGCACGCCTGGCTGGATCAGACCACCGCTGGTCTCCTCCACGCTCTTGATAAGGTGAGGCGAGAGGTATGGCGAGGAGAAGGACAGGAGATAGAGCGCAATGAAGAAGAGTTCGTTGAAGAGGCAGAAAACGAACAGTACGGTCTAAAGCGGTGATTGGTCAGCTTCGTCAACTTTCATGAATGCCTCATTTCCGTAATACGAACCTTGTTTGTATAGTACAGGTTCAGAAGATAGCTCTGGCTCTTGTCGATGTTCTTGTGGCTAGAGTCGGAACCGCCAACAACCAAAGTGGCGTACATGTGCATGTAGTGGCTGGAAAAGTCGAGCGCAATCAAGCTCTGGAAGACGATGGCCCATCGCGGGAAGGCCGAGGACAAAAAGACCAGCAAGCACGAGGTGGTGCAGCGATCCGTGACCATGTCCAGGACAGCACCAAAGCGAGTCGACTGGTTGAAGGCTCGGGCAGCATATCCATCGAGAGCGTCGAGCAGGCACGAAACGCTGTAGAGTAACGTACAGGTGCGAGGGTGCAGTGGCATGTAGTAGAGGGACGCAATAGCAAGGACGATTCGGCAGTAGCCTAACAACCGGCATCGTTAGCGATAGCTCATCAGGTTTTACTTCTTTTCCACGGAACCTTGTCCGTCCAGCTTCACCGCGTACCTATGATGTTGGGCCAGAACAGAAAGATGTTCTCGTCGCTGTCAGAGTCAGAATCCGAGGCTTCCGGCGCATCGTGGGCCGAGCCATTGCCGTCCACGACGGCCGGGGAGCGGTCGTCATCAGAGACCTGCTCGAGCTTTTCCTGAGCAGCTCTTCTCCGAGTCCTGGGTGCCGACATGATGACCGAGTCTGAATGTTCTATGGCGAAATCCGTGCCGCTAATGTAAGAGGGGCAAAACCGCGCTGCCAGCAAGCTCGCGTGATTACGGGCCGAAGGTGCAGCGTGTCGGCGGCTTCTTTATATGAGCAGGGCCTGGGTCAAGGCTGGAGGCGAAAAAAAAAAATGACAGCGGTATCGAGGAGAGAGGGGTCGCCTGTCGACGCTGCAGATGAGGTGGATCACAGCGGGGGAGAAAGGATGGAGAAGCAGAAAGTGCGAGAAAAAGAGTCCCGTTGAATGGAAGATATACAAACGCCTGGGCGAAGGAGCGGTTGGAAATGTCCAGACGAGTTAAGGAGAGCTTAATTGGAAAAGGCAGAGCTACTTGTACTAGCAGGCCATAGTGGCGGACACGGTGTCGCAATTTGAGGTGGCGGCTGTCAGAGCGGTGCCAGAGTCGTGCTCGGAGCTTCAGCTTGGCGCAATTTGCTACTGGATACACAGGGCGATAAGCCGCTTTGGGCTAGCTGGTGCGCGTGGATTTAGGTTTCTACGATAAAGCTTAGCATCCGTCGTCCCATTGCAAAAAGGGCCCTTCGGTGATTTTGCAAGGCGTCCATGCGTAACTCGAGGCCTCATTTTGAATTGCTTCTGCGCATCAATGATTCGGTGGTGAGAGCGCGCATGACCGTTGCCTCGCCCTTTGAGAGAGGACTGAAGATTGTGTCCAGCCACAGCATCGCCGAAGCAAGGCGTTTGCAGCCTGGATTCTTCAGGCCCGAGCACGTGTAGAGCAAAGAGACTCGTCAGAGGCATCTCCACTATTAGTGGCTGAAGCTGCCTTTTCGCCTTCTCAGCCTCCTTAACAGCGCATCGTCACCTCTTGGCTTCATTCGCCGTGGCTGACTTGATATGCAGGCCAATTTTACAGCCCCGGTCAGCAATCTCGGGATGGCGCCGCAGGTCCGTGGGCAATATATTCGCGGACATTCAGCCCTGTAGACGTCACCGGGCAAGGCTTCAACTATGCCTGGTGTCACCCGAAAGTCCGGGCAGACCAGGGTGTGGTTGGTATTCTGAAAATCCGCATTACTTGCTCGTCCAATTTTCAGGCTCCGCGGCAATAAAATATCTTTTGCTTCGAAGAATCAATCGACACGATAATTGGCTCAAGTAGTTGATTTCATATATATAGTGTTGTAATCATAGTAGTTGTCGCATCATAAGTAGCAATGTTACTTGATGGCTAAATGCACGCTTACAGTGTTCCGGATTTAGAATCCCGGAGAATCAGCAATGCAACCGTGAGAGCAGGCTGAAGATATAGGCTCAAGAATATAATAGTATCTGCCAGTTCAGAAGTTACTTCATTCACTTTCGCACGCCCATTCGGAAGAGATTTTCAGTAGGTAGGGAGGTAACCATTGAATCACTTGTATATGGAAAAGCATGAAGCGTCGGCGTTGCTCGGGATCTTACTTAAGCAGGTTCTAGAAAAGTTTCATGCCCGCGATCCATACACCCCTCTTCTCTTATCCTATTATGGCAATGCCTGGGTGACCTCAGCTACATAGCCTTTCTGTCAATTCAAGGCACTTTTAATTTCTCTCATCGTGATTTTTTTTTTCAACGTCTCTGTTTTTCACTTTGATAGTTGAAAATGGCGCAGCTCATTACTTTGGCAACATGCTCTCTCAACCAGTGGGCTCTGGATTGGGAGGGCAACCTTGCTCGAATTCGCACGAGTATCCTCAAAGCCAAAGAAGCCGGAGCTACCTTGCGAACTGGTCCTGAGCTGGAAATAAGCGGTTATGGATGGTGAGTTTAATATGCTTCTAATTAAAGCCTCTAGAGGCATAAAATATTAAAATTCTTATCAAGTCGACCAAACACTAACGGCGCAACAGTCTCGACCACTTTCTGGAATCCGATACTTATGATCATTCAATGGATATGCTGTCAAAGATCTTGACGGATAGTTCTCTCCATGGTATTCTCCTTGATATAGGCTTACCGGTTATGCACCGTGGATGCCGATATAACTGTCGTGCAATTATCCTTGATGGAAAGCTACTGTGCCTCCGCCCCAAGATATATCTAGCCAACGATGGGTGAGTTGCAGTGCTGGTCTCTGGATGAGTCATCTCAACACATTTGTTGAGATTTCCAATTTCCCTTAAACATACCATTGTAATGTGACACTGAAAGTGGCTCACCTTTTCTCTGTGCAGAAACTTTAGAGAGAATCGATTCTTTACTCCCTGGAATCGACCCCGATATGTTGAAAAGTACAACCTTCCGCCTCAAATCCAACAACACCAAGGAACGCGACAAATCCCCATCGGTGATGTTATCTTGTCTCTTAATGACACGACTCTTGCCGCCGAAACTTGCGAGGAGCTCTTCACCCCTCAAGCGCCACACATCAACATGTTTGTCTCTTTAGCTGTTGAGTAAGAAGTCATTGAGTTATTAACTTCTTTTCAGGGGCCTAAACGGCGTTGAAATCTTCACCAACAGCTCTGGATCGCATCATAGCTTGCGAAAGCTCAACGAGCGAATTTCGTTGATTCAAGAGGCTACCAGGAAAAACGGCGGCATCTACCTTTACGCAAACCAGTCTGGTGCGTCCAATACTAAAACCCCCTTGGCCAGCTGATTCTTTACTTACCGTTTGTTAGGCTGTGATGGTGATCGTCTTCTCTATGATGGCTGTTCAATGATTGTGGTCAACGGTGACATTGTTGCTCAGGGCGCTCAGTTCAGCTTGCTCGATGTTGAGGTGGTGACTGCGACAGTCGACCTCGAGGAAGTGCGAGCCTACCGCTTCGCCCCATCTCGCAATTTCCAGGCCGTGCAAGCACCAGTGTACGAGAGAATTGAGGTTGACTTTACGCTCTCCCATGATAATCTCAGAATTCTTGAGGTTCCGACTCCCATTATGGCCCCAAGATATCACCTTCCAGAAGAAGAAATTGTAAGTTGCCTTTTTGAATCCGTCCATCATATCGCCCGGCGTTTTCTTAAAGAAGCTTTTCGGTCCCATCAAGTAGAATTCTTGCTAATCATTGATGTTATGTAGGCTCTGGGCCCCGCTTGCTGGCTATGGGATTACTGTAAGTCTTTTATTTTTCCCTGGTGCTATAGGCTCTGTTATCGACGCTTTGGCCTATATACTGATGAAAACTCAAAGTGCGACGAAGCAAAACTGCGGGCTATCTAGTTCCTCTATCAGGAGGTATCGATTCCTGCGCGACGGCTGTCATCGTGTTTAGCATGTGCCGACTCGTAGTCCAAGCCGTCAAGGATGGCACTCCAGAAGTGATTGCAGACGTCAAAAGACTCGCTGCATTCTCCGATAAATTGCCTGATACGCCCGAGGAATTCTGTAACCAGATCTTCCATACCGTCTTCATGGGAATGGCCGCTCAAAGCAGCAAAGAAACCCGACAACGTGCCAAGGATCTTGCCAGCCGTATTGGTAGCTACCATACTGACATGAATATCGACGACACTTTCCACGCCACGAAGAACTTGCTCACGCAAGGCACAGGATTTGAGCCCAAGTTCAAAGTTCACGGGGGCTCAGTCGCTGAAAACTGTATGCGCCCATCTAAAATTCTCTACGCCATTATGCTAACAATCTCAGTGGCCTTGCAGAATATCCAAAGCCGCTCCCGTATGGTCATCGCCTACTACTATGCGCAGATGCTGCCAACCGTCCGACAACGACCGGGAGGAGGCGGCCTGCTAGTTCTTGGATCCAGCAATGTTGATGAATGTCTTCGAGGATGTGAGTAATTACAACCACAAGACATTTTGCATATGAAAATACTGACAAGAGTAAAATAGATCTCACAAAATACGACTGCAGCTCTGCCGACCTCAATCCGATCGGTTCTATCAGCAAATCTGACCTGTAAGGAATTTCTCCGTGCATGATTTTATAAACATTTATCAGATGAACATTTACTAAAACTAGACTCTTGAAGTAAACGCTTCATTGCATGGGCTAGCAAAAGCTTCGATATGCCTATTTTGGACGAGTTCATCCACGCCATTCGTAAGTCAATAGCCTACAAGCCTCAATTTTCGACTCATTCCGATTTCACTAACGTCAAAATAGCAACGGCTGAACTCGAGCCCATTACTGAAACTTACGTACAGAGTGATGAAGGTAGGCGTTACAACTACAGGAAAAACGGTTCATAAACTTACAAAACCACAGCTGATATGGGCATGACCTACGATGAACTATCGCGCTTTGGTGTGAGTAAATCAAAATCAACTGCAGCTAAATTAACTAGCGCTAAAAGACCATCACAGTCATTACGTAAGCAGAACAAGCTCGGACCATATGGCATGTTCCTGCGACTCCTCAACGAATGGGGAGGCGAAGGCAAACTGAGCCCTCGCCAGATCGCCGACAAAGTAAAGCGCTTCTTCTTTTTTTATTCGATTAATAGACATAAGAGTACCGTGGGAACGCCAGCCTATCATGGTATGCGTTTCTGAGAATGGTTTATATGGATTAAATAATGCTAATCTTTACACGCAGCTGAATCTTACTCCCAAGACGATCACAGATTTGATCTCCGCCCTTTCCTCTACCCGCCCTCGTTCGAGAGCTGGTCGTTCAAGAAGATTGACGAAAGAGTGGCGTCTTTGGAAAAGGCCCTGGAGCGGAAACAAGCCAAGGCATAAACTTTGTTTGAATAGATTCAAAATAGTAAAAAGAAATTGTTTTAGACGATGTGTGATTGAATGTCTTGTCAGGTTTTGTGGCTGAAGAGATACTCCGTATTTGGCAACTTACCTACTCCAACTCATAGGATCACCCTAAATAACAGCCCCCAGTACAGTTTCTAAAAACTGACCAATTATCGCTAAACTAAATAACTAGACAAGGTTTTTGTACGGGCGTTTTCTCTCCTAAGACTTCCGCTTCAATCCTTGCAACATCGCTTGTTATACTGGAAACTATCTGGTCTAAGCCATCGCCTCAGCTACCAGCAGTTCAGAGATAGTTCCCAAGTACAGCCACTAACTTATAGCTACAGATACACCTATGCTGCTCATGGACAGCCTAAGACACTTAGACATTAAACATTGTAGTGAACGTCATAGCATATACTATCTCGACAACAGCATGAGTTGTGATACGAGTTTCAAACACCGAGCAGAGCGATCCTCAACGCCTTTACATCTACATTAAGACAAAGGCCCGTGCGAACTGCCAAACCCGAATCCAAATAGGGCTTAGGCCTCATGCAGGTCGGCATTTGGAGATTCGAATGCACATGCAGGTCGTTATTTGGGGAAACTCAATCAACTCACAGCACCTCGCTTGCGCGTCACTCAATAGCCGGCGTTGCTATTGATAACTCAACGAAGTAATGCCCAGGGACCCATCGATGGAAAGGATCAGGCTTTACTGTTAAACTTTACTATTTAGGCTATTTGCTGGCTCCGTATCAAGCATTTGGATCAAGTCCGCAAGCTACTACTACTACATGCCTATCAGCAAGCATGAAGTTCAAGCATCGTGAAATGGCCTGATAAAATTCGCTAATATGCGCTGGCCTTGCATGCTTGCAGGGGAGAGCAAAAAGGAAATAGGGAAAAGGAAATAAAAACAGTCCACGGTATGCTAGGCAATACTCAGTAATACAGTTTCTCAACTTAAAAAAAAATCCCCATCTAGCATAAGGGCCCTCATCTCCCAATAAAATGGAATTGAAAAAGTGACGTGTCATTTTTGACAAAGCTCCGGGGAATGCTTGCCGGCATTGGTGGCTTCTCTTAATCCTACCTGATGCGCCAAAGTTCGAGCGCAAGACGAGGAGAAGGGGGGGGTTAAAAAAGGTCCCGGTCCTTTTACGGGGACGAGGTTTTAAAAAGAAACTCTTTCACAAAAAAGGAAAGAATTGAACAGAGAGAAAAGAAGGACGAGTCGTAGAACCCGAAACAAGCCATGGCCCGGCATTAGTACGGAGGAGATAAAAACTAGAATGCGACGATAGGGAATCACCCAATGCAACCCTCCGGAGAGGCCTGCTTCAAACAAACACGAAACAGGCATGCGGGGAGTGAAGGATACCACACTGCTGGCTGCGTGTGGTATCATTCGTCATCATGCCTTTGCTGCCGTCAGACTTGTCTAACCTGACTGTTTCTCTTTTGCTCCCTCTCATTGGCACAAAATAAAAAGTGTCTCATCAGCATAAAACTTCCTCATCTAGATCTCGGGATGCCCGTCGATCACGGTACATGCGTGCCGCTGGCGCGAACCATAAGCTCAACTCGGAGAAAGATCTTGTTTAGGGCCATACGAGAGGTGTCTGCGAGGCCTATCCCCAGCTCTGCTAGCCGTTGGCACATGTGATGAACGCTTGTAAAGGCAGCGTTAGCGGCTTTGCATTCGTTGTTGGATGCGTTTGAATGACTCGTTTTGCCAAACGGATGGATCTGCAATGCCTGTCCTTGATATCAATATTTGGTGTATTTCACCCTCGTATTAGCACATATTTCCCATGCCATGTCGAGTGATATTATTAGTAGCTTTGTATTGGAAAGAAGGCATTAGCAAGCAGTTATGCTGCTACTTCTCCGTAATAAAGCGGGGATTTCTAAGTTGGCGGTAGCGAAAGACTGGGATTGTGAGTTGGTAATACCAGGTAGGTAGAACCTAGTGCCTGGCAAATGGGACCATTGTATATTATCTCCTGGCTTCGTACTCCATGATCCCGTATTCCGTGGTGCTGGGTTGTTTATTTGCCGATGGTACTGCTGGCAAGTACTGCTTGTAAGGGTATGAGTGGAAGCATACCAGGTTTAGATCGGCCAGGGAAGATGCCGTCCCTCTCCTTTCTGTCAGGCAATTACCACAGGGCTCGCCGGGACCTCAACTGCCGGACACAAAACAAAAGGAGGGAGAAACGGGGTAATTCGGGTATGGAGCCATGCTTGAGCGCTCTGGAGATCGCCAGGAAGCTGCCTTATTGTTGACAGCGATGTGGCGTTAGCCTTGGCAGGCGTGTGTTACAGCTGCAGTGCACAGCAGACGGAGAAGTCCGTAGATGCACAACAGTATGAAGCAACGCAACCTCTCTAATGCAAGTTTCGCGGCCAAAAAATTCCAACGGCGCTTGGGTTTCGTTTATCGTCTCTGTGGCTCTTGCACACTATCCTAGAGCCTGGCAGGGGCCTGGTGATGGTTGAGATGCGGAAGAGAAGCCGACTTGTCCCGGCCAGGCCCGAGTCCAGTTTTCCTGCGTTAGCCGACATTGTTCACTTGGGCAGGCTGTCGTGCTAGTACATAGCAGTAAATATGGTACTGTACTGGATGTGGACAAGTGGCGAGGAGGTGAGTTCTTCGGCCTGTCTCTGTGTCTGTGTCCTCTCTTGGAGGCGATTGATCGGATGATAGCTTGGAAATGGATGAACAATTCGGGTAGTTCGCACGAGCATGCATGTACTAGGAACTACTAGTAACACATCAGCAATGACATTTGGAGTGCTGACGCTTTTGTGTTCCCGCTCTGGCCCCCAAAAGATTTACCTCGGACGGGACAAGACGCCATGGAGGCTCGAGCATTAGCGCATTCAGACTTAGACCTGCCTTTCTTTGGACGATGCCAGTTGCAGCAGCATTGCGACGACGGCAATGCAAGGCAAATGCAGGTCGAGGATAATAGGACCGCACTTTGGCCTTGGCTATCAGGAGGGTCGGGTCGGCACGATCGTGTCTGCTGCTGGTAGGACTCGCTCTGAGCAGCCGGCAATATTATCTAGATACCTGCTAGACTACTGGCTGGTCACCAATATTGTCCTTCTCGTCGTATGAGCACCCCATACGTACCAGTAGTCGTCTTACTACCGACGCCTGAAGGAGGATCGCCAGCCATCTGTAAGTAGCAGGCAGGGCTGCTGCCAACGCCATGGAACCGCAGTGGCACTAGGAGAGCTCCGCACATACTTGATCAAAATGCTGCTAGCTTGTTAATAACCTCCATCCACCATGTCTATATGCTATGCTAGCGATGCGCCACCGGCCGGCCACTTTCACATATTCCGGCAAGTGGTGCTGCGATATATCGTCCCAGCAGGTCTAGACAAAGGCTGATTGGGGACTTGTTGAAGCCCAGGGTCTGTCCCCAGCCTCATAGCGTCTATCTGTCTATCTGTCCACGGCGCACAAGATTGTCGACCCCATCCATCTCATCCAGAGGGAGCACGAGCGGTTGGACACGGCGCCTGTTAGTCCCACGTCCAGATAGATGTTGGGTCTCGAGACTTACACGTCGCCGGCGGGTCTGTGGTGCCGAAGGAGGGCCAGGAAGAGAGGAATCGGCACCGCCTCCAGCTCTTGGCTGTCAGATGGTGGGCTGCAAAGTGTCGCGTGTGCCCAGCTTGGCTTATTGTCCTTCTCTACCAGGCATGATTCCTGCGCATGGGGGTCCTTTGTTGTCGTTGCAAATCAACCGTGAGCATGTTGAGAGGAGCAGGTCCTGCACAGCTGAAATGGAACTCACACGCTGCATGTTGGCCTGCAGCGCTGGACTGGACTCACCGGTTCCCGGGCAGCCCAGAGTCGTGCTGTAGGTACAAGTAGCACTACTTCAGTGGACCACGGCCGGCGCCATCACCGTGCATAATACCCCCCCAAGCTCTGTGCAAGGGAAGCAGAAAAGCCCCGCCATCTCCTAAAGCCATACCGCTAAAGCACGGAGTACATGTGCCAGCGCTGGTGCTGGTTCCTGCTAGAGCCCCAACTGCGAGTCCCAACTAGCCGTTACCGCCAGGCTAGGGCTGGGGCTGCCATTCGCAGCGTCGCGGCGGGCCTTGCAGGGCCTCAACTGCCACGGAACTGAGCCTACTGGGGGAGCTACTGAGACCTGCTCGCACGACTCCAGCTGCTAGCTAGCACTTCAATGCTAGTACCTGCTGCTAGCATGAGAACTCCGCAGGCCACAACTACGAGCGGCTAAAAAAAGGGAAGAAAAAAGTTTTTGCCGCCCAATATTGCCAAGGCTTGCTTCAGCATCAAAGCATGCAGGCATCAAGAAAACAGACTCGCTCTGGCACTATCAGAAGTGGTTTGGATTGCCCTGACTCAGGAATCGCTGACAGCATTGAACCCTCACTTGTAAATCCAAGCTACTCCAGCACTTCTCATCTCAACTCCTTTACAGTAAGAGCCTAGCCGGGGCCTTTTTGCGCTTGGACCGCAGCCTGCGAATAGCCCATTCGACGCTCTTCACTCATCTCCATCCCCATCTCCATCAGCCTATCCACCGGCCAGCCCCTGGTCAGCGTCGCGCAAAGCCCTTCCTGCTGCGCTCCCAGGCCAGAGACCACAAAAATCTCCTCTTCTCTCCCATCGACGGCCCCCCGTTCGCCTTCGTCCCGTCCGCCATACCCCCTGCTCGAGCCACCCCAGCACACAGACCCAGTTGTCCCAGCTCTGGGCTCGTTGATCCTGCTGCTGCAGGCACTTCAGGCACGGTCCCCAAGCCCTTGTGGGATCCCGTTCGAGACTGCTGTCTGCTGCTATAGCGGAAATCGGAACTGCGCACGCCAAGCTCGCCGCAGTGCCTCTTCGTTTTCCTTTTTATCCTCTTGTACTCTCGGGTCCTCTTCTCTCTTCTCTCTTCCTCTTCCTCTTCCTCTCTCTGTCTCTTTTTAATTCTTGACTTTTGCCTGGTCAAGGTCAGACTAGTTCCTTTGTGGCGCCTGTCACATCACATCTGCCATCTCCTCTTGTTCATACGGTGTTTAGGGCTCGTCGACTGACCGAGCTCCCTTTTTGGACGGTGGGCTTCACATTTGTTCCTCCAGGCCAACTTTTCGGTTCCTGTTCGTCTCATCTATCTATAACTCTCTCCTCCTCTCGGGTGCACCGATTCTGCAGCCATCTTCCACAAAACTCAAACTCTTTGTTTCTTTTTATTCGGTGGTCGCCGGCCTGCCTTTTGCAACATCGCAATATCGGGTATCGCCGCCGGCATTGACTCTCCTGTTCCGCTATATATTTGGCTCTACTCAAACTCCTCCCTATAATTTTAGCAGGGGATAAACCCGACATTGGACGGCACTTTTCTCAGAGAAATCCTATCAATCAAATACTCTCTGCTTCTTTCGCTGCGCAATTCGACTTCTGCTTCTCCCTTCGCTCTACGCCAGCATCAATCATTATCCGCCACCACTACAGACTCCAAGATCCGCAGCCATGGCATCACACCCAACCCTAAAGTTGACCTTCGCCTCGAGGAGCGAAGTGACGACGCATCCTCTAACCTCCTATCTGCTCAGGCTCATGGACCTCAAGGCATCCAACCTCTGCTTGAGCGCTGATGTGCCCACGGCGCGAGAGCTCCTCTACCTTGCTGACAAAATCGGTCCATCCATCGTGGTGCTCAAGACACACTACGATATGGTTTCTGGGTGGGATTTCCACCCGGATACTGGCACTGGTGCCAAGTTGGCCTCGCTGGCCCGAAAACACGGCTTCCTCATTTTCGAAGACCGCAAGTTCGGGGACATTGGCCACACAGTTGAGCTGCAGTACACCGGCGGCTCGGCGCGCATCATCGACTGGGCCCACATTGTCAACGTCAACATGGTCCCGGGCAAGGCGTCTGTAGCCTCTCTGGCCCAGGGTGCCAGGCGATGGCTGGAGCGTTATCCGTGCGAGGTCAAGACATCGGTCACTGTTGGAACCCCTACCATGGACCAGTTTGACGATGCCGAAGATGCCAAAGATAATGAGCCCGCTGCAGTCAACGGCAATGGATCCAACATGATGGAGAAGCCTATATACGCCGGACGTAATGGCGACGGCCGCAAGGGAAGCATCGTTTCAATCACTACCGTTACTCAGCAATACGAATCCGCCGCCTCGCCACGACTAGCAAAGACAATCGCAGAGGGAGATGAGTCACTATTTCCAGGAATTGAAGAGGCGCCGCTGAACCGTGGTCTCCTCATCCTCGCCCAGATGTCTAGCGAAGGCAACTTTATGAATAGGGAATACACCCAAGCTTGCGTCGAGGCAGCGCGGGAACACAAGGACTTCGTTATGGGCTTCATCTCACAAGAGGCGCTGAACACACAGGCAGACGACGACTTTATCCACATGACACCAGGCTGCCAGCTTCCTCCCGAAGACGAAGATCAGCAGACAAACGGCAAGGTTGGAGGTGATGGTCAAGGCCAGCAGTACAACACGCCAAACAAGATTATTGGCATCGCCGGCAGCGACATTGCCATTGTGGGCAGAGGCATCCTGAAGGCATCTGATCCCGTCGAAGAGGCAGAACGCTACCGGTCAGCGGCATGGAAAGCTTACACAGAGAGGCTGCTGCGATGAGAAAAAAAAAAGAAGAAGCGGAGCTGGAAGAGGCTCCTATCCAATGCCCGCATCATAGAATGCAATGTATTTAGGCGAACTCTTTTTCATGTTCTTCTCCCTTTTATTTTCCTTTTGGTTTAGGGAGGCTGTCTGCTAGCCAAGACGCTACCCAGTTTACGTTGATGTTATTGCATGCACAAAGGTGGAGGCGAACTGCACATTGGGGCTCACTGGTCCTTTACATGGTGGATCTGGATTTTCGGATTTTGGGAAACAAACGCTAGGGCTTGTAGGGATTTTTTTAGGATCAAATATCAAAATGATTTATTTCTTCTATTTGAAGATTCAAAGAAAAAGATTCCGTGAAGAAGTGAACCAGGGACGAGACCTGTTGAGTGCGTATCAAGTATCGTAGGTATGCAGAGATAAAGCTGGGATGAGACTAAGCTGTGATGATTAATTGCTTAGGTTTGGTTACGTACGATTCGGTACGATAAGCCGGACTGGTACAATTACCGCTTTTGTCTCCGCGGGCGTGTCGACTGCATGAAACGGCTAACTCGACACGGCGAAGCCTCGATCTAGCATTTTAACCGACGCAGCATCTGCGAGTTTATTATCTCACGGTGAACTGGACAGAAATGGACTGGAACTATTGAAGGCTCTGCGGCAGACCGAATGCCCAATCCAAGCTAGGGAGGATAGGTAAGCTTCTTACGGCTGGATTAGTCAAGGCACGGCGCAACGCTGGCCACCGACGTGCTTCCGTATAGAGGGATAATGTCGCCGATGCCCGTGTTTATAACCGTGTTAGGAACTACCCATGTATGCCTGTCTGCTTCTACGCGCTCAAAAACTAGATACAGCAGATTATTGTTCAGCGATATGAGTTGATGACCCGACTACTAAAATCTGGGGAGATAATGCAATATACCAACCATGAGGCCATCTCTTGAGATACGCTACAGCATTGTAGAAAACTGTCTAGATTAGTAAAAGCAGATGGGAGAGTTTATAGTAGTTTACGCAGAAAAATGTAAGGGTTAAAAATATCCAAGTAACTAAGGATGATGATGTGAAAATTCGCTCTCTTTACCAGAGTATCCAAAAATGGAATCTTGTTGGACGTGGCAGCTATGTGTAAAGACTACCACCCGCCATCCTTTCGGCACAAGCCGTCCCATGTCTTGCATGGTCCATTTACCTATCGGTCACTAATTGCAGGCAATGATGGTTGCCACAAGTAGTAGAGCTACAAGTAAAGAATTAAAAAAAAAAATCCATATATGTACATGACGTCTTTATATCAACATACATCGCCAAAACTCGGCTTATATCAACATGCATCGCCAAAACTCGGCTTTGGTGTTTTCGGCATGCACGAGCCGTCACGCCGGACTTAACACGGAGTCTGCTCCCATGATTCTCCGTACCTACCTGCCGTGGGGCCCCACCAGTTGCCTGCATACTAAATCTCTATCTTCCTGCGGCAGCTTTGTTGAATTTGAAATCTTACGCAATCGCGATCCTGCCCGACTTTTCACGCTCCTCTGAGCGTCGTCGCCGTTGCGCCCTTCGACCGCCCCATACAACTCGACCGAGCGCTTAGGTGCGAAGAGCACAACAATGTCAGACATCGAGGTCGCAGTCGATCGGGCCGAGCGGGGCCCGACTAAGAAGCGGAGACGAATTGTCATTTCATGTACCGAGTGTCATCGAAGGAAGCAAAAGGTTGGGACTTTGGACAAGGCTGAGCTGGGCCGAGCCGAGCTTGAGTGACATTGGACAAAACGCTGACCATGAGTGCCGGCTGCAGTGCGATCGGGAGCTGCCGTGCGGGAACTGCAGATCGAGGAACAAGGAAACCAGTTGTTTTTACGAGGCCGGCGCGCCCACCGCCCGCGAACATGAAGCGCATGCTGGACTATATTCCTCAGAGCAGAACGACGACGATGCTTCGAAACAAAAGTCCGAACCGCTGTCATCCGTAGCCTCCTCTTGGGGCTATGCGCAATCAGGAGGGTCGACAACGCTTTGCTTCCTCCAGAAGATTGAGAGGGCCAGCACAGCAGATGGGGAGGATGCGCTGACCAATGCCTCAGCGTCAGGGCAAGCATCGCAACAGGATTCGTTTGCAGTCAGGGAAAAGTACAAGGGGCTTATCCGGCTGCTCCCCGCCAGGATGTACATTGACCAACTGACCGAGATATTCTTCGCCGACCTCAACTGGCAGTATTTCCTGGTCGAGCCTCAAAACTTTCACGAACTTCTGGAACAATGGTCCAATATACCTTTCAGACTGCTTTCTACGCGCGGCCCAGAAGCTTTGGCTCCGGACCTGAAGGTGTTTCCGGCGCTCTTGTTTCAGATCATCGCCACGGCGCTGCTTGTTCTCCCCAAACCTCTCCATGAGTCGTTTGAGTCGCTCAAGTACGCTGCAAACATGACGTTTAAGGACCTAGCAGTCGACTACAGCGAGTCCAGCATGTCTATTCTCAGCCTTTTGGGCACAAAGTCCCTTTGTACGACGTCGATTCAAACTGGATTCCTTCGATCATCATTCCTCAAGTACACGGCCAACGTTACGGAATCGGTGGGTGGATGCTTTGCCGACATCTTGTCATTTTTGTAGAACGGTTTTGCTGACATTGCGTTGATTTAGTGGCACCAAGTTGGTAAAACGATAAGAGACGCACAGGAGCTGGGAATGCACCGAGATGCACTTGACCCAAAGCCTAAATCCAACGATGTAGAGAGTGTGTTGTTGAACCAATGGCAAATTGAGAAAAGGAGGCATCTGTACATGATGCTTGGGTCATGGTAAGTGCATCATAAGCGACAGAGGTAGAGTGGGATTACTAATATTTTGTTCCAGGGACATTCACATGTGCCTCATCTTAGGCCGTCCCGGTGCCATGAATTACAGACACGGCTTCCCCACGCTGCCTATTGACGCCCGATTCACGCTGGCCTCGGATCGCTCCAAAACTCCCGTCATTCCCAGAGAAGAGGGCGTTGATCCTCCCACGTCACTAACAAGAAACATACTCCTATACAAAACAATGGTGCCGCTGCGAGACGTTCTAGACCTGGAACCCGAAGGGCCATGCCCCCGAGACTGGTCAAAGGTTCTCAAGATTCAACAAAACATTATGGATATACATGATGCTGTGCCAGCCGCCTTCCGGATAGAGAATCCAGACAGGCAATGGGATCACTTGCCCGAACTGCACTGGCTTCATCAAGCAAGGTGTCTGTCTGAACAGATGTTTCACTTCACACTGGTTGCCCTTCACCGGCCCTATATTTTCCACCGAGAGGAGAGTCGACTTGAGGTGATTAAGGGCTCCCTCGGCATGCTGGAAATGCAGAAGCGCATGTTTGAAGAGCTGCCACCGAAATCCTGGAAGAAGTATGTCCCATCCAAATCTTTAAGCTGGATACGATCTTTAAAACCCGGTAGCTAACCCATTCTTTTCTCTTCCTTATAGTTGGCAGTTATTCTACGGTAGCTTTGATGCCGTCACATTGCTTGCCTCTATTTACATCCTGTTTCCTTACGAGAATGCAGAGTTTCGAGAGATGGCCATACAGCATTGTCACTGGACGGTCGAGCGATTTGCAACCATGAAGGATATGAATCCCCTCGCCAAGTCGGCATTAGGAGTTCTGCGAGCGGTGGTGGCCAGACTCGTCAAAGCTGTTGGAAACTGCGCGCCGTCTTCTTCTGTCACTCCTCCTGTTGACCTCTTGCGTCACAACTCCAACACCACTACGCCTACATCGACGAGCAAGACATTTGGGTCAACACCAGGAAGTTCGGTCGGAATGGCGTCAATAGAGTCTGTATCGTCAGCCGCTGCCATTCCATCAACTAGTGAGGATTCGACGGCCTGCATTCCCTCAATGATGCCCAGCGGATGGGAAGTACCACAAGATACCAACGGTTTCACCAATATAGCACCGTATTTCCCAATGGCAGATCTCATCTACAAAGACCTCACAGTGGATCAGATCGACAATGCACCAGCACAGACAGATTCAGACCCATCACTACTGAGCGACTCATTCATGTGGCAATTTGAAGGAGGCTTCGGGGAGGACACAGTGTGGCAATTTTTGAATCAGCACCAGCCCAATGGTAACGAAACTGGGCAGACGTGATCCGAAGAGTGGCGTGACACGCTCATGTGATTCGGAGCTGTTGGTGGTGGTGGTAAGGCGCGAATGGACAAGCCAAGGCGAACTTAACGAGTTGGTTTGTTCATTCCGCAAGTATACGGGTAGCTTGATTGCAACCTATCTGATTCTGAGGGATTCTGAGGGATTCTCTCGTTTGCTACGAGCTGCAAGCTGCCACTTGCAAGCTGCAGGGGGCCAACGGCTGGGGTGACAAACCGCCAGAGCAGAACCGATGATTGGCACCGAGACTGGCAAACGGCCCTCACAGCCCCAAAAAGGATGTGACACGAGCGGCAGCAGAGACGCCATAGCGCCAACAGACACCCGCTTGATCTGCTCCAGCATCATCCGCTGCCTATTTTACGTCATAAGCGAGACGATGCAGTGTACTGAGGGACATGCCGGCACCAACGAAACAACAAGTGCCAGTGCTAGCAGCGGCCCAGATACTAGAACGAGCACATGAGAACCCATGAACGCAACCGCTCCAAGATCGAAAAGCACCGCCAAGGCAGTTGACGATGAAAATCGCCATCTCTCGATACTGTGGGGTCTGCTTTGGCGCTCGCGCTAATCCGCTCCGGGGCATCCTGTTGCGCTGCGAACCCTGTCGCGGGTCGCTTTTAGCGGCTGCGAACCTATCCGTATTTTGAGCAACGGACGCATTAGACGCCGTTTCAAAATGATTCAATTTTATTTTAATATAAAGCGCTGTTGGTTGGCGCCGGTATTAACATTAAGCCTCACGGCCGCTCTTTAGACACACAAGATGGCTGCGCTGCCTAAATTTAATCCTGCTTAAATTTAATCCAGTGACACTTGGACGGGTATAAATGGCGGCCCCCCTTTTTTCCATTAGTTTAGATTTAAGAAAAAAAAATCCAGCGAATGCTAGTGAAGATCGCTACTAAGCAGACAAAACAAAAAATTTGGCAGCCCAAGAAACCTGAGCAATCCTGCTTCACTACTATTCGATATTTTTTTCTACATCTTTGTTCTCAAAGCGAGAGCATTTTTTGCCTCGGCTGCCTGCGCAAACCACGTGCAGTGATAGTATCTGAATAATAAGAGCAATCAAACGGGTAGTCGCAGTGACGTGAAACAATACAAAAGCTCGGTATCACAAAAAAAAAAAATTCTGGACTCGCCACCACTTTTTTTCACGCTTCTACAATAAACTACCACTCGCACATCATAAACCCGTTCTTTTTCCTTTTATTACCATTTTAACAATAAAGGCCAGATCCAGGTCAAAAATATAGTGTGATAGTATTATTTTTCCAGTCTCCATCTTTTTTCAACTTAACCTTCGCATTTATTCGATTCCTCTCTCTGCTCAAGGACGAGCAGCGGCATCCCAAAGAACAGAGTATTTTTCACGGCCTTAAGTACGGCCTCTGGAAGAAACGAAGAGAAAAAAGAAGGCTTCGATCAAAAAGAGCAGTTAAACAAAAAATGTCACACAAGATGAATCCAGCCGTCGGTGCTGATATACGAGATTTCGTCCAGCGATTTCACGAGTTGACAGCGCATAGAGATTCGATGGATAACCTTTTCAAGGTACGGCAATCTCCTTGATTCTTATTCCATCTCCCATTTTTCCCTAGGCAGTGACCATCACCATAGTCGATATTAAATCGGCTCTGGAGCATGAACAGAACCGATATATCTGTCTTTTCTTCTCACATTTTACTCACCTACTTTTCACTCTCTCCCTGCATATATCTGATGTCACTTGTACTTATTTTCACGTACCTATAGGACCTTGTGATATACTGCAATCAAGTCGAAAATGAACTTCGCCATGAAAGTCGGAGACTGCTCAACGCGCAGATTGAACTTCAGAATACGACAGCTCAGAAATCAGAGTTGGAGCATCGCCTTCGCCTTTATGAAGCCGAGGAGGCAGATGCAAAAGTCAAAGTGAATAAAGAAATGGACAAGCTAAAGGTATTTCAAGCACCCGCCTTTTCAATCCATGGATTGAACGTCTATTATAGAATGCAAATGCTGACGGTCATTATGATAGAATAACAATCCTTATGTCATGGTATTGATAGACGGCGATGGCCTTATGGTATGATTCATTCTATCCTTCCCAATGCAACAAATACAGTCACTAACCTTCCGCCTTCTTACAGTTTAGAGATATTTGGGTCAAACAAGGTCTTGAAGGCGGTAAAAAAGCCGCTTATGCCTTACGCGCTGCCGTGGCGGAAAGGTTTGGCGAAGAGGTTGAGGACCTGGAAATTGTGGCCAAAGTTGTAGCGAATCTTTCTGGTTTGGGCAAAGCAATGCAGCGAGATGGCTGCGTGGATAGCCCGAGCACCCTGAAAGATTTTACGCTTGGCTTCACGCAAGCCAAGGCTACATTCGACTATGTTGACGTTGGTTACGGCAAAGAAAGGGCTGATTCGAAAATTAAAGGTACTGTGAATCATTGGTTGTCCCGAGCGACTGTTTCATCAAAGTTGGTTGAGCTGACCCCATTTGCCTTTAACAGAAACGACCAGATGGCATCTACGAAATCACAACTGCAAGCATATCATGCTTGGAATTTCGCATGATGCCGGCTATGCCCCCTTTTTAGACGAAACTATTCAAAATGAGGCTACACGACAGAGGATCAGCATCATCGAGGGTGTCACTACGGTGCCTGATCTTGTCGCGACCAACATCAAGATAGACAAGCTTGGAGATGGTCTCTTCCGTGACGACAAGCTTTCTGGAAAATTCCCTACGTTGGCTCAGATGGCATCCAGCCAATCACCCCCGGCTCAGCTGATTGCATCTCGAACAGCCAGCCCAGCTGTTAGTGCCGGCTCCAGCCAAGTTCGCACTCCGAACATGTCCTATGCCGGGATCGCCAGTGCTAGCCCGCCGCCGCAGATTACACTTCCCTTTACCCTTCCACCGAAAAAGCAGACGCAGTCGGGAACGGCTTCCTGGCGAGAGAAGGCTCAGAGCCGTGCCCAGTCCGAGCCACAGTACCAATTGATCCCGTCTAGCTTGCCGGAAAATTGGAATCCTGGTCGTCGCGGCTTTGATGAGCCCATCAGGGTGAATGTACAAGTGATGGAAACGATCAAAAGGCGAAAAGACAACGACAAACTATGCAACAATCATTACCTCCGTGGGCCGTGCGCGAAGAAGGACATTTGCCCGTTTGCCCACGACTATAAGATCAACGAGGACGAGATCAAGGCGGTTGCTGTGCTGGCTCGCCAGAACCCGTGCTCGTCCGGCCAGTATTGCGAGGCAGAAGACTGCATATATGGCCACCATGTAAGTTGACCTTGTCCTCGCTTCTTCAGAACAACGTTACTAATGTTATAATTGTTGCAGTGTCCCAGCATCCGGGACGGCACCTGCGTCCACCCTTATTGCAAATTTTCAGAAGAGGCCCATCCTCCCGGAACAAAATACAAGAGTGCTTACATCCATGCTAATTAAAGATGTGGAGTTTGCGAGGTCTGAAATCTCGTCATATCATATTAATGAAGGAATTGAAGTAGCTTAGCTTTCAAAGAAATACCGCGCTCTTATCTATACAGGGAGGGAGAATTGGGGAGTACAAATAGGTGTTTATTTTAATTGTGCACTCGCACCATGGGAATATTGGTTCATTTATTCGTTCGTTGGAAGCGTCCAAGATGGAAATTAGCTATCACATGTAGCGGGAATTTGCAAGTAGGAGAATTGCTCAATGATGCACGATGCTCACATAAGATATATACTCCTATTTCTTTTCATTGGTATAGACGTAAGATGTAACCTTTGGTTCTCGTTTGGGCATAAGCACATGCGACCTGCAGTCAAATATCGACAGAGACAAGCCCGCCGTCCAACCCCACCACACACTAAGCGCGGCTGACCCCACCATGAAACTGGCTTTATTCTGCTTGCTTCAACCTCTCGCCATATCTCAGCCTCGCCGACCCTCCACGTCTTTCCTCTCTTCTCCATCTTCGTCCCTTGCCACACCTTTTCTCTTCTTTCCGTTGATTCTTCCTCTTTCATCTCTCTTCTAATCCATTCATTGCCTCCAATTCAGCCCACAATGTCTCACCCACGGGTAGAAGAAGTCTCCGACAGCGACCCAGATATCGTCTCTGACCCCGACGAAGTCGACCTCGACGACTTTGCCGAAACGGACATCATCCGCGCCCGCGGCCCCAGCCAGAAGCAGCGCATCATCGACTCCTCAGACGACGACGACGATGGCCTCAACGACCTCAACGCCGCCGCCGCCCGCGCCCAGCAGTTCATGAACCCCATGTCGGGCCCGGGCATCTCGACGCTGCCCGCCACCTCGGACCGCTCCGCCTTCGCCAACCACCAGTGCCTGTATCCAGTCTACTTCGACGCCTCTCGCACCCGCGCCGAGGGCCGCCGCGTCAGCTCCGCGCTGGCCGTCAAGAACCCGCTTGCGCGCGAAATCGCAAACGCCTGCTCGCGCCTGCGCCTGCAGACGCTGCTCGAGCCCGAGAAGATCCACCCCAAGGACTGGTCCAACCCAGGCCGCGTCAAGGTCGCCCTCAAAAAGGCCGGCTCGACGGCGTCCACGCCAATCGCCAACAAGCACCACCTGTACGTCCTCGTGGCCAAGCACCTGCGCGAGAACCCGACGACGGAGAACACCCCGGGCCTGCGGCTGCGCTTCGGCAACCAGATGCAGCCGCCGGAGGACAAGCCCTACCCGAAGCCCGCCGTGCCGCGGGGCTGGAAGATGAACGAGTATCTGCCGTACCTGAGCGCTGCGATGACGGGAGGCGGCGTCTCGGAGAATCTGTTCAAGGACATGATGAAGGAGATGCAGGGCGGCGCCGATCCCATGGCTGCGCTGCTTGCGAGCCAGGCTGGTGGCGGGGGCGGCAGTGGTGCCGCGAGCGGTGCGGAGGAAGGCAAGAAGAAGAAGAAAGACAAAAAGGGCAAGGGGAAAGCTTGAGTGGATTGAGTCAACTGATTGAGGAATTGAGGACGAGACAAGATGGATGGCGGGAAATTAATATCTTTATGTGTGTAAATGAGGGGGGGAGATAAGGCATGGTCAAAAACAGGAGAGAGAAAATACCTTTTTCCCTTGGGGAGGGGAGGATCTAGAGTCTTTAGACTTGCCGTGATGATGGCGATTATACGACCTTTCAATGATGACAAACTCGCAATGATTCAAGCTGAACGGAGAAAAAGAAGACATACGGTGTATATAATGCAAAGAGGCTGCTTTGGGGGAAAGGGACTGTTTGGGTATTCCGTAGAAGCAGAAGAGTCTAGCTTTACGTACGCTACATGACTTGAACGCATTCCCATCTATTCATATAGATGCCTAGGTATAAAGACAAGTACAGTACACCAAAAAAAAAAAAAAAAAAAAAAAAAATTAAAACAAGGGTATCGAGATATTCTAAAATCTTTCATCCTCCAACAACTTTATTTCATCTCGCCAAATGACTTGCTTTTCTAACTAAAAGACAGACAAAAAGAAAGCGTTTCTTCTTCTTCTATCCTTTGCCGCTCTCGCTCGCTTGCTTGTAGGGCACCATCTTGACACATACACAAAATCATCGTTGTGATACACATGAGCAAAAAAAGGGGGGGTATACAAAAGACATCCATCTCCATCTATCTAGAAGCTTCTCATACCAAAAAGACGATGGAAAGGGGCAAGAGGAGATAAAGGGCTCAGTACATCAAGAATCAAGTCATTTCTTTGCTTTCATTCATATACACGTGCTTTTTTCTTCTTCGTAAAAAAAAGGGGGAAGAAGGGTGACTTCAACAAAATCATTAAACAGCGGCAAACTTCCTCGTAGCCGCCTGCAGAGCATCCCACTCTTGCGATCCCACAATCCGCACATTGTCTCCCGCCGCCAACTTGCCTTGCAACGCAGGGTCGCGAGGTAGCCTGATCCTCAGCCGCGCCGCAGCGTCCCGCTTTGCGCCAGCAGCCGCTTGTAGTCTCTCTCTTCCGAGGCGGAGGCTGCGGTCTTGGGCGAACAGCATGTCCGTCTTTTTGAGCACCGACTCCTGCCAAGCCCTCCAAGCCTCTAGGTCCTCCATCTGCTTTGCCACGTGATACTGTGGTGTTGATCTGGCCGGGCGCCAAGCCAGCTTCTCCTTTGGTGCGGTGCTGAGGTCGAAAACGGTCGTCGATGTCGCCATTTTAATGAGCTCTCCGAGCACATCTTTGCCCTCGGCGGCCACCAGTGCCTTGCGCTGCTGTTCTGGGCTGGCCTCCTTCTTCAAAGGCTCTGCGAGCCATTCGTAGCTTTGCTGCTCCTTCATACGCGCACGACGGTTGTCATCGCGCAGATAACGGACGGCGCCTTGTAGGCTTTCGATTTCCTTCTTCAGCGTGTCCATTTCCCGTGCTGTAGCGACGGCCCGCTCTTGACCGGCCTTCATATCCGCAGCATCAGCGCCATCAGCATATGCCCTGCTGTCACTCGCAATCTTCTTCCACTTGTCTCGCTCCGATTCCAGGTTTTTAAGTTCTCGGTCTTGCTTCTCAATGTCCTCCTTGAGGCTAGTGACATGGCCGTTCACATCCTCGAGCTCGGACTGCAAGCTGCCAATGCGTTCAACGTTTGCCTGAGCATCTCGCATACGGGACTCGAGCGTCTCAATCTTGAGGACAGCTGTGCTGAGATGCTCATCTCTTTGTGCAATCGTCCGACGAGCCTCATTGTGCTCAGCCTTGAGTCTTCTGAGCTCCTCCTCAGTATCCACCGGTACTGTTTTGAGAATCCTGAGCTCTTGGGCACGAAGACGCCAGGGAGTGGGGCTGACATCAAAGTCATGAGTTTGGTCCAAGTCTGCAGCGAGTGTCGCCAAATCAGATATTTGTTCACTAGCAGTCTTGAGCATGCCGAGATAGTTGGAAAAGAGATCTGATTCGTTGGCCTGGGTAGATTCGAGAACAGCTTGGTGGATGACTTCGTTAATTTCTCCATAAGTAAAGGGTTCGTTGCGGCCCTCGTCATGTGTGAGTAGCTTATGGATGCCCAAGCCCATCTGGCGAGTCAGTCGTGCAAGGTCTTGAGCCAGAGTCTCGCATTGTTCGAATGCGCCCTTTGAATCTTCGCCTAGCGAGAGGGATCGCGCCTTTAGATCTTCCAGGGCATGAACCGCCTTTCCAGCAAAGACCTTTGTGCTTCGTGTTTGCGTAATGGCGAGATCAATCCTCTTGGCGAAATGCTGCGCCAGCTCTTCCTCCTCGCCTGCTGCAGGAATAGCCCGCTGTACCATGCTTCGGATCACGTTGAAGGCGACAGTTGCTGAATCGAGGTGGCTTTGAACAACCAGAGCCTTCATGTGAATGTCGTCAGCAAAGGCAGCGATGCCGCTTGAAATGTGTACCTCCCCAAGATGCGACATGAGCGAAATAGTGCGCTGGAGCTCATCGGCGCACTTCTGTTCCTTCAGCTCATCTCGTCGCAGGCCATCGATCCAGGTGTTCAGCGCCCGCTCAACAGGCTCCAGCTCCAGCAGAGAGTTTTGGTACTTGTTGAACTGTTCAATGGAGCAGTGGCTGATATCGTTAACAAAGCGATCACACATCGCGGCAACCCAAACAAGCTTGTCAATAGCGTCACAGCCGGCGAGAATGTCGTCCTCGTGGCCTGGCTCGAGCTGTCCGTTGGCTCGTTCCCGGATGAATCCGTTGAGGAGATTTGCCTTGAATGCAAGTCGACGGAATCGCAAGAGAGCAAGAACAGAGTCCTGGTCGTCTCGGTAGCTGTCGGGAAGGAATAGCTTGACAATCTCCAGGTGCTGTTCTGCCTCTTGAGCTTCGAGTCGTCGCAGCTCAAGATCAATTGTTTTGACTTGAGCCTTGGAAGCTGAAATCTGTAGCTTCATATTCAGATCCATCATGGCTCTTGATCGGTCATTGAGCTTCTCGGACTCGCCCTCAGTGACAGCCTGGGATGCCCTCATGTCATCCAGATCGCTCTGCAGATTCGTAACGAGCTCTCGGAATCGCGATAGGGTGTATTCCATGTCACCCAACGCGGCATCTTGTTGCTGCGCTCGTCTTGCCTGCTCGGCAATAATGCTGTCTCTGAAATCAAGCTCTTCTTGCATCTCCTTTTCGTTTTGGACATGGTTAATCTCGAGCTCGTCGTTGATCTCCTTGAGGTTTTCCAAATCTTCAATGACCGCCTTGAGCTCTTCTATCTGCTCAGACATGCTCATATTTCGCTCCGTCAAGTCTTCAATCATGTCCTCTGCGCCCAATGCGGTATCCAACTGTTGGCGTAAATCTTCTACAGCCGACTCTGACTGAGCCAGTTTCTCTCTTGCCGTAGTGTGATCTTCCTTGAGGGCGTTGAATTCCTTGAGCTCCTCCTCCATGCTCGCAATCTGATCGCGAAGCTCCTGCTCTTGCTCTTGCGTAAGATCTCGTAATCGTAAAAGGGCTTCTCGCAGTCGCTCGTTTGTGCGTTCCATCTGTAGCCAACCTGTGCTGGCACGCTCTTCGGGAGTCATGCCCTTGCTATACTCGGCATTTTCTTCCTTTAGAATTTCAAGCTCCAGTTGAAGCTCTTCCGCCTTCTCTTTCAAAGCATCCAGCTCAATTTTCAAAACTTCAGAAGTCTCCTCGGCCATTTCTCGATCCAGGGTGGCCAGTTCCAAAGCAGAATCATGTTCTGCTTGAAGAGCTTCGATCGACTCAAACCTTGCTTCAGCTTCTTTCACTGCCTTTCTCAAATCCGTGTTCTCTTGCTGCATTGGTTGGTATTTCTGCTGTAGCTTCTGAATAATGCCTTCGAATTTGTCCCTTTCTCCTTGAATCGTGTCTAGTTGTTTAAGTTTGTCTCGGTCTTCGATTCGCTTTCGCTCCAAAACTTTCAGCTTCGCTTTCAAGTCTTCAATCTCTCTACTTGCAGCGGTACTACCAATGGAGGATCTTGAAGAGCCGGTCGCTGCAGGTTTCTTCAAGGGAGGCGTCAAGGAAGGTGTGGTTAGTGATTCGGCCGCGATTCTCTCCAGGGCATTTGTTCTCCCAACAACCGGGCTCGTCGGCTGAGGTGAGAGTATCTCGTCATCGCCTTCTTCTTCGGGATCATCTTCGATAGGGGAGCTCAAAAACTCATCGGATCTGGTGGCTGAACTTGATTCGCGGCCACCTTGGGAGCTAGCAGAAGTGCGGCGACCCGATTCAGCAGGCCGTGATACAGCTTTAGGGGCCGCAATGCTACCGCGCCCGCCAATGGTCCTAGTCGGGGCACTTCCAGATCGTGAAGCGACTGACGATATTGAGGACCCTCGCATTGATCGCTGGGTAGGCTGAGGAGGCGGGGGAGGCCCCATCGAAGTCCGCGACGCCGGTAGCGACGCGCGAGCTTTGTTAGTAGCCGACGGTACTCGGACAGTTGACGGCGTCCCTGTTCGGGACGCACTGGCACTTGATGAACCGCTAAGCTGTTTGGTAGGAGATTTAGAAGGCGACTTAGTCCTCGGTTAATACGAATATGCCATATCCAGAGCGTGTCCACTTACCCGAAGGTTGCTCGACGATTGCGACGGCTTATGGTGAGGAGCTGGGCTAGGACTCGGCGCGTTGGAGTTCCCCCGCCTCCTGGTGAGACTGACATCGCTCCCAGAAACCGAGGCTCTGCCAACCGTAGGATGGAGGCTCGTTGTTGGCCTGGTGGGCTTTCGAGCTGCTGGCTTCGGCGCGGCCGCCGGCTGCGCAATGATTGTCGCCATCATGGGCTTGACGAACATGCCGTATCCCATGGGGCAGTCAAAGTACCGCTCGCCCTGGACGCTTCCATCATTCTTCCCCGTCTTCTCCTCAAGCTCAACGCCAATCCATTCGCCCACCTGGAAGTGAGTCTGGCCGGCAAACCGCACGGTGGCCTTGCGGCCATCGCTGAGCTGGACTATCTGCCCAGGCTTAAAGTCCGGCATTATGACGACGGGTCAGAGGGGGGTCGTTGCATCATGAGTCTCGCGGCGCTGGGGGTGGGCGATTGCTGATAGGCGGCTGCTGTTCGTGGTAGACGTTTCCTTCCGATCGCCCCTAAAAACCGGCAGCCAATGCTAGGGAGAGGTTGCAAAGAGCTTCGGAAGCTGTAGATACGGTGAACGAAGCTACCTTAGGTAGGGAATAAGGGCATAGAGGTATTAAGGAATACAGGACTAGAGGCAGGTTAAAGTGGAGGCAGACAAGTCGCGTTGAATTTTGGTGCGCGGGACAGGGAATCTTGATGTCGTTCCTCAGGGAGCTCTGCATCCCACCAGACCGCTAGAATGCAGCGTGCGCGCCCGCTATTCGCTGCCACCCGCAGTGCGGCAGTGCTAACCCAGTAGCGCCTGCGAGGCTGTTCAAACGAGCACAGCTGGTGTGGCACAACTGGACAAGCTATAGGCTTTTGGGCCTCGAAAACAAGGCAACAAAAGAATTGATGCAATATGGAAGCACGAGGTTTCAAGAACAAGTCAAGGACAACACAAGGCATACAAAGACAATGAGGAGACCAAGCTCACTAGCTGCAGTGCAGCGTTTGGCATCTTTTATTTCTCCGAGGCGCGTACATCTAAACAAAGTATACATATCAGACGCTGTCATCGACATCCAGCATGAAATCCCATCATAATTATTGAATCTAGACGCCGATGCCGAAACCAATTTGATACCAGCCCATAACGCCATTGTCCGAGTCTAGCACCTTGTCCGAGTCTAGCACCAATACCAGCCTTTTATCTATTCTCATTCTCTTTCCGGCTTCTATCATAGTGTTCATCATCGTTAATCATTATTCATTCCCATATTCTCCTCTTCACATAGCCCCTGTCTAACCCTTTCTCGCACCTGTCTGTCATGCTTGCTCGTGAGGGAGATGGTGATATTGGTATTTGAAGAGGAGGGAGTCGCAGAGACTCGTCAAACAAAGGATTTCGTGGCGAAGTTTCGCCTGTTCCATTTATCTCCCACGGCCGAGGCGGGGGCTGCGTCAACTGCGAGGGAAAACTCTGAGACCTGGGCATAGTCGCAAGCTCGGGCAGGGTGGAAGAGGCGTATGGTCTAGCCGATCTTGCTGGTTCTTCCCCTGACGCCAATCTTGAGACTTCTCCGGCATGCCGACCGTAAAAATCGGAATAGCCATTAGCCAAGTGATAGTCTCCCATGCTCTCTGTGCGGCGTCTCTTCACTGCGGGCGACTCTAGGTCATAACCTTCCGGACTTCGAATCGAGGACGTCCTGCCTTGCACGGACACGCTATGAGGTCGATAAAGCTCGTAGTTTGTCCGGCTCGTGATACCATTGTCCAGCCTATGGAGAGATGGTGTACATGGAGACAGCATGGGATGGGACGGCCCAGGCCGCGGCTCTGAATGGCTCAGCCCAGGTTCTAACCGAATAGACGAGCGTTTGGTCGGGGTTCGCGGAGTTGCAAGAAGTCGACCCTGGCATTTGGAGCACCGGCTTGGCTCTTCAGCGCCTGCTGGGGAAGGCGACTTTCCTTTCTTGCCCTTTTTACGGCGCGGCCTATACTGATAGTCTGGATTCTGCTCACGGTGGCGATTCTTCTCCTCCTCGGCCAATTCTTTCCAGTAGCCCTTGATATCAGCCCCTTCGTTTTTCCACTTTGCTGCGATTATCTTGGAGATTTGCGGATTGGATAAGCGTGGATTTGCAGCTGTCACAGCAGTATGGTAACGTTGGCGATACAGAATAAAAGCTATGAGAAGAGCTCCATAGTTAGTTGATGATCCTCAACAATTCTTCCCCTAACGATATCGCGACACAGACGATGCCACATGCACCCAGGTCACCATCAATACGGTCTATTTTAGATTGAAATCAGCCAGCAAGATGCCAGTTACAACGTACCATTTCGCGGCCTAGGTATTTTGGCCTCCGGTGGACAGACGCAAATAATATCCCGAATGCTGTCGGCTTGCATTGGGGTTGTTGAGGAGCCGACTCTTGGCTGGCTTTCCGCACTGCGACTCGTCTCAGGTGTGCCTAGAGGCGCAGGTGGTGGCCTCGTGGTATACTCTCTCCTGGGGCTCAGGGGACGCAATAGAGACGGGGCATTGGGATCATCTCTCTGAGATATCATGTCCCTGAAAACATGGATCGGCGGCATACTGCGCCGGTGCTCTTGAGACGGCATAATATGGGCCATGCTGGAAGAAAAGGATTGGATGAAAGAGATACTGGCCGCAATATTTGAAGTCGAGTGACCATTCCCCTGGCTCAAGAGCCACAGATCTCAGTTTAAGCGCGAGCTGGACTGACTGTTTTCCGACAAGAATAGAACAGCAAACAAACATGCCGCAGGGCCGAGACCCCAAGGAGCTCTAGCAGGGAAGGAATCCCGCGAACAAAGGCGTGGATCACAAAGCGACTTCGCGTGGTTGGGGAGTTGGAAGGGATTTGAGATTCAAAGGAAGGGAGAGAAAGTGTGATGGAAGAGAGTTGTGTAAAAAGCGGGAAGGCTGCGTATGCAAAGACATACCCATTCACTTCACAATAGCGGCTGTTCCTTCGGCCTGCAACGATACTGCTTTGGGGCCCATCTGATGAGTGGACACCACCCTGCTTCCGATGTCTCAAATGTCTTGCTTGGAAGAGCTTGCCTCTCGCTATATACTTACTACATGGCCATAGCATCGCAGCGAAGCCCCTGTGAGCAAGACAGCCCGAACCCACCAAAGAAGCTCAAAGCTCCATCAAGCTAGACGGAGAGTTGTGCACTAGGAGCGGCCGATGGAGATGGACCGTGTATAAGAGATGGGTACCTTTGGATGGGAAAATGGAAGCCAGTGAAGCACAGTGGCTGCGAAGAGAAAAAGCTTCTTTGTCCGGTTGATCGTTTGCGGCCGGAACGCCACGGGCACCCTGCAATCTCTTCGCCATTTCATTTCTCTTGTTATTTTATTTTTACCTCTACCCGCGTTTTACTTTCCCGGCAAACAAACAGACGTGATCCACGTTCGTCATCAGACAATGCTCGCCAGCTGTCCATGGCCCCATTCAGCAACAATAAACAACACAAGGGAGAGGCTGCCCTGCCTGAAGGGGGTAGCGGCGTAGGCCCGCACGTCCGCCATCCGCCATCCGCACACGGCGGCAGCGACGAAAACCCCCGGCCAGGCAGCTGAATATCCATCTGCGTGTGTGAGATATCGTCCTCGGCTGCCATTGGCACCTTTTCGCCTCTTTCACCTCTTCTCTCTGGCCCCCTCACCCCCAGCGTCTCCCCGTGCATATGCCTCGTGTACTGACTCCATCAGCTCGACGCCATAACGAGAAATAATTCAGAAGTCCGACGCCGACGCCTCCTTTCCAAGCCGCTCCTGTAACGCCTTCACCTTCCTTGATTTCTAGATTTCTTCTCTCTAAATGCCGCCCCTCGCGCGCTCACGCCCCTTCTGGCACGCACCCCCCTCCAGCCTCAACCAGAGACGGACAATGCCGCCTTTGGAATGCACGCCATCAGACCTATGGAATGCTGGGCGATGAGACAAAGGACTGGAGGCCCATGTGCAAAAGTTCACCGAGCCCGGGGCAGAAATCTCTCGATACGTCCACAACACGTGATCCTCTATTGTGTAATTTCGTCTACATCTTGTTTCCTCCGATCTCCGCCGCCTCTTTCCTCCGTCGACTGTGTAATTTGTGCACTTATAGCATGGCACTAGGCACCCTGTGGCGCCCACGCACTTTGAGAACCGGGACAGCCACCGACGCCGATGGCGAGGGGGCTTAGCAAAAAGAAAACAATAAAAATTGAAAATCTTATAAAGAGATATAAGAAAGAAGGGGTGGAGCACGAAGCATGACTGCTACGTGCTCGGATACGTAGATGTCTAGGCTTTTTTTAATTTCATCTCCACATATTACTCAGTTTCTTTGGCTTACGAGATTCTTTTATTGCCTCCCTTGACGCCTACAATGTCTCGGGCCGTAGGATGGTGTGGCGGGCGTGAAAGGGAGGGACCGGACACTGCTGTAGAAGCACGGAGTATTTGTATGCAGGGCAATCTTTGTTACGTTGGCAGCGTAAGAGACATGGCCGGCCCGCCATTTCAGATTACTTTCATTCATTCAAGCCCAATCATTTCTCAGGGCTGGTCTAAAACCCTTTCCCCCCAGTAGCTATTAGTACTCCGTACATCGTTTTTTACCAAAAGACACCCAAAAAAAGAAATGAGAAAAAAAAGATGTGCCTGGGATTTCCGTCAAAATCCACCTTGACCTATTTATCAACCACTGGTAAACTTGTTTGGCACACCGCCCAGTGCCAATCTTCTCACAATGATATTCCTCCCTTGCATGGCCTAGCCCTGTTCGTCCATCCTCTTCTGCAAAATTACAGATAGCCTTTGCCCCCCTCGCTGGCCAATAGTGCAGCGCTGCGGCGGGCGTCTAGGAAGAGGTCCTCACATTCGGACACGTCCTGGAGGTCGATCTGAGTACGGCCATTCGCCTTGGCAAGAATGCTGTCGAGGAGGGGGTCACACGTCAGCCGTCAGTTGTCTCACGCAAAGGAACTTATTCATGCAATGAACCATGGGACTCACCTTGAAGGCGTCAGCAGCTGTAGGCAGTATCTTAAGCTAACGCGGACACCGTGCTCGGAAATCTTGTCAATGGCAGCGTCGGTAATCGAGACACCCTCAGTGGTGGCACGCAGCTTGACAATCTTCTTAATCTCATCCGCGGAGTACGGGGACGTGGGTATGATGAGCATTCGCGCTAAAAAGTCGGGAGGAATGCCATGAGCCGCAACAACGTCGTCAGTGCCTCTTATTGTGCACATTCCCCGGTTCGAGGCCAAAACGACAATGGGAGCGAGATGCGATTCCAGTGCTCGGTTCAGGTAGGTGAAGCACTCCACATCGAGCATGTGAGCCTATTGTAATCTAGTGTTAATGTCTGATGCCAATTTTCCTCCATCTCCCATACAATGGGACAGGCGGGGGGGAGCATTTACCTCGTCGATGAACAAAACACCTGGAACCAATTCAGCCACACCCTGGTCAATGTATTTTCCAACCACCTTGTTGATCTCGGCACGCAGTTTGTCCGTGATCTCTGTCATCTTGGGCTTTAACAATTGGCCCATCATGCTCATAATGTCTTGTCCACCCTGTGGCCTGGCGTTTGCAACGTCAAGGTCATGCAATGTGACATCCTGCACAATCTCTTTCTTCTTGTGTACCTCACCCTTGGGGATGGGTACGTATTCTTCGGCCTCGAGGTCAAATTCGGTGGCATACGCATCGGATCGTCCCACTCTCTTGCAAGCACCAGTGTTTGCCTCGATGTAGATAACGTCACCAACAGTGACTCTCTCCTTCTGGATAGCCTCGTAGATGCTGGGGTCCAATCGAAGCTTTTTCTGGCCCTTGGCACTCTTGAGTCCGATCAGCAGTGTGCTGATTGTCTTTCCGTAGCCGCCCAAGGGATTCTCTGCCTCCTCTGGCGTAAGTTCGGTAACCTCGCCCTCATAGACTTCCTTCGTTTCCCGGACCTTCAGGCCGATCGCTCTTCGGAAGTTCTCCATCAAGATCTCGGTCTTCTTGACTTCTGACGAATAGATCTCGCTACCCACGATTGGGCAAAACGGAATCTTCGTTCCCAATTCTTGGCTGATCGCAAGGGCCAAAGCCGTCTTTCCAGTTCCTGGGCCACCAGCTAACAGAACACCTCGGCCGGCCATTTTGTGAGCTCGAATCAGATCGACAACGACGCCGCATGACTACCATAGCAAGCAGAAGGGTTAGTGGGTTGAACGGATGCCAGTCTTGGGGGATCTCCTTACTTCTCGAGCGGGGACCTGGCCAACAAAGCCACCAGCTTGGGTATCAGCATATCCATCGGATTTCAGTCCCAGGCCCTTGATGTGTGTGTGAGCCGCAGTGCGGTTATCGCGTTTGTTGCCCTTGACTTCGCTGATTTGGACCATCTTGGCGGTGCGATTCGGGCCTCGGTATCAATTGCGAAGAGACAAAATAGTAACGTCCTTATTCTTTGATCAGATACCGTCGAATCTGTCTACCTATCGCATGTCCGGGAGAGGCGTGTTGAGTTACAAAGCGCAAAAATGGATGATCTTGAAATTTTGCGACTGGATCACAGCCCTGCAGCTATCGAGTTACCAAACGCGGCGTCGCGACTGCTAGTCTGCTCTCGCTGCACGTGATCCAAGTCGCCTACCCTGAAGCTTCAGCTGCGCTGTTGAAATTTCACGTAACATGCCCTTTTTAAAATTGTTATTAATGATTTGGCTGAAAATTTGTACGGAAATTGAAATCTAAAATGCTGGTTCGGTGTGAAATTCTATATTCAGCCTGGGAATTTTCACAGGTGGCCAGATCGTGCTCCTTACAGAGAAGCATTAAAAAGTGGCTCCTGGCCATGTAACATTCCAGCAGCTCTTCATCATGAGAAACTTTAAACAGATATGACATCTGAGAATGGTCTTTCTCGACTTTACATATCACAGTCTTTAAACACCGATGCTTTTACTTCGTTATTTTTTCGCTAAGACGCAAGATATATTCGGTGCTCTGGACGTAACTTTTCTCTTGGATTATTCTTGTCTACCCAGATTCTATATCATACCAACTGTCCATTATACCTAGCTTATCTACCTATGCAGATCATGTTCTACTCAAATTTATTCCTTCTACATGAACCCCGGTATCGACAAGCATCGGCGATCCTTCTGCTTCTCCTTCTAAATTCCCCTGTCTTTCGACATCGTTCGCTTTTGGAACTGGCGGATTTTTTGTGAAAACGACGGTGATGGCGCTGCCAAGAATAAGAGCACAGCCAGCCAGGCTTGTCATGCTCATACTATGATCGAAGATCCACTTGTCAAAGCCGACGGCAAACAACATGTGCGTATATATCATGGCGTTTGCTTTGTTGGACTTGTCGGCTGCAAGGCCCGAAGTCAACAGGTATTGCATTATGAAACCAGGCACTGCGATCCAAAGGAGTAGAAACCATCCCTTCCAAGATGTTGGCGTGATCCATCTCAAGTGAGGTTGGCTGATGTTGAGAACTGGCGCCAGAGTTAACGCAATGATGCAGATGAACGTACACGCCATGCCAAAGAAGTTGACCGAAATCAGAGGGTGAGCGCGCTTTCCAATGGTACGAATGCATGTGAATGCGCCAGCAGCTCCGAAAACCCCAAGAAGAGCAACACCAACGGCGAGCAGCCGCTCTTCAGCGGTTGGCTCACGGTCGAGACCGGGGAAAGCCCCATCCACTTGCTCAGGAGCGTCCACTACCTCTTCGTGGGACGAAGAGAGATCCATGAACAAAGAAACCGGCTGAGCAATGAGTATCACTCCCAAAAGGGCTACACCAGTGGCAATTCGCTCGGGTCGTGTGAATGGCTCACGCAAAGCAAAATAACATAAAAGACCAGCAACACCAGGGGCGAGAAAGCCAATGACAGTGGCATCTGCGAGCGGCAGATACATCATGGAATACCACATGCCATATATGCCAAAGAATCCCGAGAAACCTCGAGCTAGCAGAAGCCATCTGACCTCTTTATTACCCAAGAGGAAATCGGGGATGCCTTTCCGCCACATATATGCACAGCAGACGATAGATGTGAGTCCCTGCCGAAGGAGAAGGACCTGGATTGGATGTATTCCATCGCCATCTAATTCCAGCAGTCGAGCACTGAGGTTCATCAAAGCCCCGAAAAACTGAGAGACTGCGACAAGTATAGAAGGCTTGTTTCTTATCCAAAACTGTTTCAACCGAGATGACGGCGCTTCGAGAGGAGGGGGATGAACTCCCGTCGGATTATATGGTCCATGGGGAATCGGGGAGAGTCTTCCACTGGGAGCTGGACTTATAGAAAGCTGACGAAAGTCTTCAGCTAATAGCGATGGTTTCGTTTTCGTCTGATAATCGCTTGAAATAACTGCGTTTTGCGGCGCAATATGGTAACCATCTGTCTCTTCTGGAAGGTTTTTGTATGGGGAGAGGTGCAGCTCAATTTCTGCCGGGGCAGGCGGGGATCCGGATATTCGTTCAGCCTCCATGGCTACCCTCTTGAATCACCTTGGAAACGCAAGAAGATCAAACTGCATTTGGAATAACGAAGCTGATGGCAGCAACTAGATGGCAACGACAATACAGCGCCAAGAAGCCGTGGGACAACCAGTCTCTAGCAGACTGAGAACGATGCGCCTTTACAAGACGAGATTTTCTCTTCTGCAGCTCTACTCTAGCCAGGCAGACACCGCCTGGTGACCACCCGCTCCTCCTCAACACCACCAGCATTAGCAGCAAGAAGACTGCATTCATTCTGCTTGGCGCCTGTTCCCCATGGCACCCTATTGGCTTCTCTGGGGGTGGATCTGATATAGTCGTTCCTCTAGCCGCCTTTATCGCAGTTATCGCCCCATCGCCGAAGAGCTGTGACGGCAATTTTTTAACTGGCGGAGATGCAGCGTCAACAGCTTACGGAATCGGCTTTTCCCCCATCTAAAGCTAGAGGGTGCGAATACTGTAGCTCGACGCCTAGATTAAAAGCCCGACCACGAGCTTGCCACGCGGTGACCCGATATCGCTATCTACGGCCGGCCCGGAGCATGTGGTGGCAGAATGCGGATATCGGTCGCCGATCGTCTCCGCTCCGCTTTATTCCCATGCGCCCGGCTCTATTTGTGCTGTTATTGGCCTATTCGGGGTAGTAAAGGCCATTGTGGTATTGTGTGGTGGGAAGCCGTTAATTATCCAGCTTGAGTGTTTTCCAGCTTCAAAGTCATACCCGGACCGCAGGACAGGCTAGTTGACATTTATTGAGCAGGAGTGGTATGATATATCATATGCGACGTTTGGTAGGGAGGGCTGGGCTGCTCAGCCGTAGCTGAAAGCGCAAACCCGGCCTTTAATACCGATAAAGCAGAGAGGATGTGCTAAAGGATCGCGTAAATTGTGGTATTGATCAGCTGGCAACCATTAAGCTGTAAGTGTGTGCTAATAAAGGAAAAGAAGAAGACCCCCAAAACGCCGATCCTACCTATGCATCAAGCATCTATCACATGCCTTGTGCCGCCGTGGACTCCAGAACAATGCCTTTCAAAATCAAGCAGAAAAAAAAAGGGGCATGAATGACCCAATAGAAAACCTTCCAAGAATGACCACCATTACTTTCTCTTACCCAGAGCATCTGCTTCCGCCTCAGCATCATCATCTGCTTCGCCCAGCTCCTCTTCCACTCTGTTCGTCTTTGGTTTCTCTTTGTCTTTGTCCTTTTCCTTTTCCTTCTTTTTCTCCTCCTCTGCCGCATCTTTCATAATCTCATCTTCACCATCCCGCAGGATTTCTCGTGCCTTCTTAATCTCCTTCTGCTTCTCGAAAACTTCCTGCACCTTGCCCAGAAACGAAGGGTTCTTCCGAAAGGCAAACTCAAAGTCTTCGTATTTGATCTTTTGTCGGCCCGAGTAGTTCGCCGCGCGGTTCGCTTCGAAGGCGATGGACTGCATGAAGTCGGTGAGGATCTCGTCTAGCACGCGGACGGTTTCGGGCATGGGGTTTTTGATGTCGCCGTGGGCGTAGAGGAGTTGTGCCACTGTAGAGCGTAATAACGAGTTAGAAACTTTTTTATTTCCCCCATTTCCTACATCGCGCCGGATATCTTCCTTTATATCTTTTGGATGTCTTAGTTATGGGAGGATGGTGTGCATACGTTCGGCGTAGGAAAAGTTCATTTTGCCGACATTCTTGCCGGCGCGTGCACGAGGCTCCATCTTGAATATGTGTTGCGTTTGTCGCTTCTTTATCTTATTGCGTGCTGTATAAAGATCGAATCGTTGGGAGAGTGTTCCAAATGAATGATGCTCAAAACCCCAAAGCTTTGAAAAGAGAGATTGGAATCGCAAGCTTGCAATCAAAATCGCAACTTCTGGTTGGTGGAGAACAGAACGAACTGCATGTCATCAATTTCCAGCTGATTGTGGGTCCCTCAGGCAGCTTTGCCATCGGATCGGCGAATCTTTCCTCCCTATCCGACATCTGGCCCCTTCTAAGCTCCCAGGAATGACGAGACGTGGGGATCGCGAACAGCTTTGATGACCAGATTTGTTTGACGAATGCTTTCCTATTAGCTGAATAGCTTTGCTCTCAAGTCGCCAAGTCGCCAAGATGGTAAGTTAACTGCGTAAATACATGTGTGCAGAAGCAGCTTCAATTTACTAAATATTGGCATCGATTCTAGTCTGCGCTTTTCAACTTCAGGTCCCTCCTGCTCGTCCTCTTGTTGCTGATTTGCACGAGCGCCTATGTCCACCATTTCACCCCGGGTATCATGGACCGAAACAAGAACGGGTATGCAGACAACTATCATATCTGCACGACCTATAGACGGCCCAAAAGCTAACAATTGGCCTTACAGAGTTATGGGTATCTTCTGGAAGTGCGCAAGGATAGGGGAGCGACTAAGTCCATATATAAGTATATGCTGTGTCATCATGGCCGTACGTATACTCCTCCCTCAATGCCCTCTTCTATTTCCGAAAGATTGGCAGTACGGGATATTGATATAGGAGATTAGATTTCTATCCTGCTCAGCTAAAAATTTACGACCTACAATATAAAACGAAAAGAAAAGATACCAGCTGAAACCTTTAATTTGGACACATACTCGAGAACCACACACTTTTCGGAGTTCAGGAGAATTGGACGCGGCTTGCGCGACAAGAGAATCATACGGTCAATTTGATAGACATACAGCGACACGCACTTCCAAGGAAAAGGGGGAAAAGAGTCTGGAAAGGAAATTACCAACACAATCTTCAGCGAATAGACTCGATGACGCTGCGCCAGTAAGCCTCTGATATGGCCTCTTAACTGGTTGGTTCGGCGAGCCACATTATGCTCAACTGCCTGTATGCGTTCGACGAAACATGAGCTTTCCGTCCCATACGCCAGAACAAGAGAGGACATCCCATGACAAGGCTCCCGGATGATGAGTCTAGCGCTTTTTTACATCCTCACTAGCAAAGACAAATATACACCCTTGTCTGATTATGTATTTATACCATAGCATGCTAATTGCAAAATAAATGAGATACTTTTTTCCAAAATCCCAGCTTAACCCTATGCTCCTATAGGCTGAAGGTTTCCGCTAGAATGTTTATGTATCGTCGGGCGGGCGTTCAAAACGGTGGTGCTTTTTGGCACATACGCAAGCAAAGGCAACTCATACGAAGAGGGAAAAGGTGATATATAAATACAGTTTTATCTGTTCTATTTTTATTTTTACCTTCCTCTACTTATGCATGCGCTGCTGATGGAATCAGCCGACGGTAAGAATCGAGTAGGCCAATGTTGAAGTCAATTTACACCTTTTAGCACGATGGAATATAGTAGAGTACTAACTTTAACGGCATCCTGTCAATGCAAGCCTCAGTGACATTCTCCCTACCCCAGAGAAAAGTATCACTCCAAAAAAGAAAGAGAGAAGAAAAGCTACTTGAATACGAGGCCTCCGTTCCAAAAACAGTGCAATTCACACGCCCTACGAAGCTGATACTGTTATCATGATAGCCTACTACGACTCTAACTTAAGGTTTGGCCGAATATCGCATAGTCAAAGAGTGAACATAGGGTCGCAATCAAGCTTAGTTAGCAAGGTAGCATCAAGGCAGCCGCGTTTTAATACAAGGTAGCATTTTTGCATACTCCGCATTATGTTTGTGAAAGCCTCAATCTCTTTCTCTCGGCTATCCTTGTCTCAGATAGAGTGCTCAAGTGCTCAGGTACTGTACCTCGCTCACCGACAAATACTATACGATGGGCCCCCCCCTGACGTCAGTGGCATGACTTGGCCGGGGAGCCCTAATTCTTCGAAAGTGGAAAGGAAGTGTTCCAGAAGGTCATCTCCGAGATCCTCTCGATGCTGCAGCGGAGCCTGACTAGAAGTAAGAACCAGGGTGTTCGGTCGTTTGTACCTACGGGCTACTGAATAAAGGTTCATCAAGAAAGGCTCCGTGATATGATGAAGCATGAACCAAGGAAAACATGCTCATTATTACCAGGCACGCCAAGCTGGAATTGAAAATAAAAGGAAATGGGCCAAAAAGATGAAAAGCAAGCAAAACACGGCTCTACCGCTGTTATGCACGAACTCACGTGGACAACCCAAATCTCTCTTCTCAGCTCGCTATCGCCTTCTCGTTTCTCGTTTCTCCATTTTCACTGCTGTATTGCTTCGCTGGCTGGCGCTCCTTTTCTTGGCCAAATACGACTCCACCGCCTCGGTGTCTTCGGGCGAGTCGCCCGCAGAAGCGAGGCTCGCCAGCTGAATTGTCACCTTTTCTCAACTATACCAATTAGCCTTGGGTGCCGAAAATATGCGACTGAGCGCGATGCTGAGCCCGAAGAGCGGTGGAACCCAATGAGTCGACGGGGGTTGTTTTACTTTGCCCTCTTGGCTCAAACAGCCACCGCGACAGGTCCAAATGCCTCGCTTATTTCAGCAGAGATAACATATCCCTCTCACTTCACTAATTACCTCTCTCATCCTTCTGAATCAGCCGCACTAGCATGAAACTTTTCCCTTCCTCTTCTCGTCGCCTCTGGGGGCGCTGAGTGAGTGGAGTGGAAACAATCGTTGCGTTATGCATCGGCCGTTATCATGCTAGCGGGATCGGCAAGGCCATCAGCCCCATCGCCAAAAACAGCGGTAGCTTCAGAAAGTGCAATTGGACGCGGCTCAGTCTGGCGTCTTCGTGAGTCAGCTACTTGCACATTGTTCTGACTAGGAAGACGGCGTCCTTTATACCTCCTTCCTGCTTCGAAGAAGGGCCAGCTCCTCTGGCGTTAGAGTTGGGGCCTCCTTTTGAAGCGAGAGAGGAAAACAGGAGAAGCGGAACTGAGGTGGAGCACTTGGAAGAGGCTATCCAGGAATCTGCATGCATGTCATTGCGTATCGTCGTTCGACGCTGACTGTATTCTGTACTTTCGACTCCGGCGTCCCGATATCTTTGGATCTAGGACACAAGGATTCCGGAATCCCCATGTCTCGGCCTTTACCCGTTGACTCTGCCCCGTACAAGGTGCGAAATGGAAGTGCTAGCGGCTGATAGACAGTTTTCTAGGCCGTGTTGGAAGCTTCTCTGGAGCCTGTCCACGGCCCAGGGACGACATTTTGTCCATATAGGTCGATTATTCGGAGCAAGGCACATGTACGGGGTGCATGGATCTGCTTTTTCGACATTTAGCCATGATGGATCAGATAATTACGAGTACTTATCCGTCTATCCTCCTGCTCTAGACAGCTAGAACATGTTCGCGTATGATCTAGACCAAATGTCGATTCTCAGGGTCTCGGTACTAGGTGCCGCTGATCCTCCTACTGGGTACATCAAGAGCGGAGGAGAGTATGGGTCTCTCACCTCTCTATGCTCTGGCTTTTGGCTAGGGCTCAAGTGGCAAGCTCAGGCACTCCCGCATATTGCCGGCGAAGTTGCTCCGTACGAACACATCTCGTTGGATAGCATCCCGATCATGCCATGGTGATCGGCACGCCGATTTCGCCCCGTATCAACGGGGTTTATTCCATCCTAACCTCTTCAAGGCCCAACGCATTACCGACAGTGCATATCCTATGTCCTGTGACTGTCTTGCCTCACCGCTAGCGTTCTGAAGAAATTGATTGCTTTGTATACGATACGCAAATATTGGTGGGCGAGTGAACAGTAGTATCTGAGGACTCAGAGCAGCCCATCTATGCCATGCACTTGTAAGGAAAGACTTTTTCTTTTCAACTTAAGCTTAGAGCTGATAAACATATCCACTGACATAGATAGCTGTCATGGGTTGGACAATGACTCTGACGTGCTCAAGCAGGAAACCAAGTGATAATCAATCTTATCAGCTAATGATTCATTGTAGCATAGAGGAAACATCTCTCCAGAGGAAGCAGATTCTGCTTTCAAGATACCAATTAGGCTTATACTCCGCGTGCCTCGGAGATGGGAAAAACGCATGACAGAGAAGAAAGCTGTGGCGGCGAAGCAAAGCTCCACCTCCCGCCTGGGAATACTTCCAGAAGGAAAAAGGGGAAGAAAAATCATAACGCCACTGGCTGGGAAAATTTTTAAACAGCGCGATGATAGCGTCTTGATTCATAGCCAGAGCTTGCATTAGCGACGATTCAGGAGCTGTTGAAAACCGCAACCGAAAAAAAAAAATCGCATCAACATCGTGGCAATGGTCATTGGTGTCCCGGTCTGATTCGTGCTGGAAGCTCCGGTCTAATACGGCCACGGACTACCCGTTTCTGAGTTTCCCGCATTCTCGGTCCCTAGAAATGTCGTTGGGCAAGGTGCACTGAGAGACTAAAAATCAGATTGACTTGGACAGGGTTCAGCATGTAGTCTGTATGACGGTGGCGTTAAGGTGCAAGTGGCAGGCCAACCTCCCGTGTCGAACGTCGTTCTCTATCAAACAGGCCCAGCGCCACCAGAATGCTGTGACCCGAAATAGCAGTAAAGTCAGAGCTAAGTGCTAGCAGCAGCAAATATGCCGGAAATTGGAATAGTGCTCTCAGGCGACGGCAGCGGGCAGAGGATGACGTGCTGCCATTCATCTCGGCGGCATCTCTCTCGTGAACACGAGGAGTGATGCGGGACTGATAATCAATGCATAGGTAGGTGTCCTGTAGTTGCAAGGGGCGTGTTTATCACAATCTTTGTTCCGTCTCCTCTTCTGCCTTTTCTTCCCTTCTACTTTCAAAATGAAAGACACTTGAGGGACGTAGAGGAAGAGAGAGAAAGTGACCATTGATCGATCTAGCAAGATATAGAGTTCTCAGCGTAGATGACATCAGATAAACCTTTGCCGTGCATCTTATCATATATCAAATATATGAGGAAATGGACAAGACGTAGCCTCGAAAAAGATCCCAGCCAATGGTAGCAGCGCATGCATGCGGCGCCCTTCAGAAGGCTGCGATTTGAGACAAGTGTGGTGACATTGTCGGGCAGCACAGGCACAGCCGGTTGCCATGAAGTGCTCTGTAGCAGACGCAAACCGACGCTGTAAATGCTCAATGCGGCAACTGTCTTTCCATTTCCGGCGCGATGCAGCAACGGCAAACAAATAATTGGCCTGCCGGCCGGGGCATCATCCCGATGCCGTCTCCGTAGGTCAGTAGTGGCTGTTGAAGATGGCTTCGGATCGCCATCAGTTTGTGGTTGTTACACAACGCATGTAGGCGCATCTACGGGCCGCCGGTGCTCATTGGTACGGCCGGCGGCATATATGGATGCGTGCTTCTCCTGCTTCTTCAATTACGTCGAGACAGATGCTATTCGCGCAAGGAGTCTGGCTGGGCCTTGGGGCATCTCCGATTAGTTATCCCAGAAGCCTCTTGCTCATAAGGTCTACTGCTAACACGCTTCGTGCTTGTCGTAGATGGAAGTAGGTATGTGGTGGGGGTCTATGTGAGCCGCCGTCATCTGCTTGAGTCACCTCATGTCGTTTGGGCCCAAGGCCGTCAGATGGGTGGCCTTGGGAATGCCTGCTGTCTGGGTCATTCAGGACGAATCCATTGCATCGCACAATCACGGGACCCCCAGAATGAGCCATCTTTGGTGTAGTGCTTCTACGCGCTATGCTGCTGGGCCCAAAGACATCAATGAAGATGACGGATAGCAGAGCGACGCCGGCTTGGGCGCTACCCCCCTAGCTTGCAGCTTGGTGTTACACGGCGCGTGCTGCATTGAATGTGTGGAGTGGTGAGAAAAGCCAGTGCCCCCAATGGCTGCTGTAGAGACTCGCTGCTTAGTGGTTCTTCACAGCCATGAGCTAGCCACGAGCCACGACATCGCTGCAGCATAAACCAGACATGTGCTTGGATGGGTCAACAGTCCGACGTGCTCCGTCTCGTCTTGGCCGTGGTGGCAGTCTGACAATGCCCCCGTGACCACCAAGTGGACTGTCGACTAGCCTCGTCTGCTCATCCATCTGCAGCAGCACCCAGTAGCCTTTCTGCTCTGCGAAATACCAGCAGTAGTAGTGATACTGGATGGTGCGTATATGCGGTTGTGCGTACGTAAAGTTTGGATTCGGCATGTCTGGAGTCTGGAGTCGGTAGCGGCGGCTGCGGCACCAGAAGAAGCGCTCAATCCGTCGTCAGGGCGATACCCGGAGAGGTCTTTCCCTTGGTCGAACCCTCAGTGTTTGTATGCACGATGACGGACATCCCAGGGAGAAGGGCAGCGAAACATTGGAACCAGATGGTAATCATTCTGCTAGCATCGCATGTTTTGCTGCCGAGGAGTGAGCCAGGAAAGGGCGCGGGCAAATGGCAGGCCCGTAAGCACGCTGGGAGCATGTATCAGTACCGGCCAAAGCAGTCCAGACCATTCAGCGCCTCAGAAAGCTGCTGGAACCAATCTCGGCCCTCCATGCTTTGGCAGGTTAGGTAGCTCTTGATGAAGTCATGCTCCATCCCACCCACCTGCTCTCTCCAGCCTGAGCGCAGCAACGAGGGAGATGGGCCGTAAACACCCTCTTTCCCTCTGGGCGAGGGGCGGCTGTGTCAGTTAGCAGCAGGTAATGCCACCACTCGTCAGCGAGTCAGCCGGAAAACCCAAACAGCAAGTCTGCATAAGAGGGATATTGAAATGGTGTCCTGTTTAGAAAGCAGAGGTCGCCGGTGCGTTTCAAGCAAGCTTCATTGGGGGTCGGTGTACTTGTGGCGGCGGCATTAGAGGCGGGCAGAGCGGTACCGCGTCCAAACTCTATAGTAGCAGCACTGCTAGGCTAGGTACCTAGATACATGTACCTTAGTACGCATTTGTTGTCGGTGAGGCCCGAAATGGAGGGGCAAGCGGAATCTGGAGGTGCGCCTCGTCGCAATGCGAAGCCGCGGTTGCGCTCTGGGCGCTGCTGGATGCGCTGGCGCCTCTAGTCGCTGGAACAGGGCGCCAAAGAACCAAACCCGCTTGTTTGCAGACAAAGCAACTTTTGAACTCGAGTCAATTCGGTTCAGGCTTTCGGACCCTTTGGTTTTAGCCTTTTTTCAGTTGGTTGGGCTGGCTTGCTGTGGGCGGCACATGGCCCATGTGCCATATCCGGGGTCTTGGGAAAGCAAAAGAACTGGAACTCGTTGCCGCATCGCCCCTAGCGAGGCCGAATCTCGTGCCTGGATTTCGGGGAGTTTAGCGACAAGACTACGCCATGCTAGTGGGGGCCCTCGCTGGCTCTAGTAGGGGACGGAGCACGGAGGGCCTAGCCTCCGTTTTAGACGTGGCCCGTGCTAAATGAAGGTCCTGCTATAGTAGCATCAAGATACGGAAGGCTCTCCACACGCTAGCTGTCGTGGTGGTATTGAGATACGGAGTTGGGCTAGTCCCTGGAAACCACAGCCAGCATAATATTGCCTTGCCACCATGGATCTATCCAATGCAGCTGGCTGTTAATGGCGCTCCATATTCGCTGCCATCTCAGCCTTGGTACGCAGCAGGCCTCGAGCGTGTTAGCAGCACCCTGGCGCGGGCAAAACGCACTAAGCCCGGCCGCTGCTACCCTATTACCACCTCCTGTTTTGCACTTTGATGATGACTGGAGCTCAACTCTAGGGACGGGGACCGACAGACCACCTGTCATATCCCACCTTCACTTTCCGGCGGTAGCGCAGATGGGCCGCTGGGGAGCTGGTGGGACGCGGATTGGCGGCTCTCTCACCTTGTTGCTTGTCTTGCTTGTCTCGTTTGGATTGCCCTTTTCGATGCGGGTGACTGACTTGGAAGCTGGGTTACCCACGCTCTGACTTTGATGGACGACCAACTAGCCCAAACAGCGGGTGCGTCTCCCACCAACTTGATGCCGCCGTGCAGCACCTACCTACCGCTACCTGAAAATAAGCAATATTTGTTTCGTTTGTTTGTTGCTTTCCCCGCCAATCTAGCTTGCATTGTTCTTTGATTGACCTCGACGGCTAACAGCTAGGTTTCCGAAGGTTGATATTTCAGGGTATGAAAGGAATCGAAAATGTCTCCGACCCGACCCCGACAGTGGCGTTTTACTCGACAAAGCCTTTTCACGCTGCTCTCCGAGGCTCCTGCTCTTTATGCCGTTTAAAACTGCTCTCCAATTTTTTTTTTTCCCTTGTCATCTTCTTTTTTTCGCCTCTGGGACGCTCTTAGCGCTGGCGGCGGCTTCTTCTTCTTTCGTATGGGGTATTGAGTACCGGTACCAGCTGTCTGGTGCGTCGTCAAGTGGGCAGGGGTCCTCTCCAACTCCAAGGGAGCCATCCAATTGGCGGTACCCCCTGGAGCATGTCTCGTCTAGGCAAGCAGAGCCAGCTGTATTGTTGCCCAAGTGCCGCCTGTCTCTAGGCGAGGGCAAACGGAGCGAATGGCAGATTACGGAGCAATGGGCGCACATCTGCCGCTACATGTACCTACCAGTATGTGTGCAGGTATGCGTTGGACCTATTCCATGCCTATCGGGCCAAACGACCTGCGGCCGGCTTGATTCAATCATTGCATCCGGGCCCCTTTTCTCTTGTCAATACTGATCAATGATCTCGATCAATAATCCCTTCCGTGGTCGAGTTTTGAAATCGATAGCGGACAAGTAGGAAGCGAGGCGATGCAAAAAGGACGATCGCCTTATGGCCTTGACCTTTGACACGGAATCCTCAAAGGGATGTTCCGTTTGAAAGCACCGTCGCTAAATTATTCAAGGCCCGTGCTAAAATTATGGACGGCGTGCGGTACGGAGTAGCATTAACCTCATCCACTACTGACATCTTATCGAACGTGTCATCCCACACTACCAGGGGTCACCCTGTTAGCCTGGTTGTTTGCCGTCCTTTCTTTTCCCAGCGGCCTGCCGCCAAGAGAGCAACAGACTAGGTATACCAGCATGGTCAGCCGGGGACAAAGAGCCATATTGGATAGGACGTGCAGCTCAGCTCTTCGCCATTTTGGTTGGAGAACGGCAGTGACTCGTTGGTTGGTCGGGATTCATTGGGAAGTGAAGCGCGGAGATATACCGGTAACAGTGCTTTTACTAATACTGCTCAGAGGCCGAGGGAAAGCTAATTGGGGATTACAAAGGAAAAGAAAGGAAGAAGGGGAAAAAAAAAAAAAAAAACTTTTCCAACGCTCTAGCTCGGTCTGTGGCGCCGGTATGTGGTCCTCTGGCTGCGTGGCAGGCTGTCATGTTGCGCCGCTGAGGTATGACTCCCACCGTACTGGCACACATACATACAGGACATGGGCGTTTCTAGCGCTGCAGTGCAGGACCAGTCTTTTGCACTGGGTTCTGAGTTTGTCAATGGCTGCAGACAAACATTGGGCTTCTGTTGGGATAAGGCCGCGTTGCAAATGGAATGGCCCAATACGAGAACTCGTCCGCCACCGCGGCTGCCCATGTGGATTTGCGATGGGACGGAGGTGACTCGCCGCTGAATACGTTCTACAGACACTTACAGCACTACTCGTCCGTGTATGTGGACTCGCGCCGTGTTTGCACAGCAGAGTTGATCCTCTCGATTAACAAGTGACCAGCAGAGCCGCGGTGCATGTGGCCCTCCCCCTTCTCGTCCGAGATGGAATTCGATGCCTAGCTGCAGGGCATTGAACAGACGTGGCAAGGCGAAGACGACTAATGGGCGGGCATAACACGACGGTGATGAGATAAAACATACGACGGACGAGATGCCGCAGAGACTGGGCGGGAAATATCCCCTCGGCCGTTTCACACTGTTGTTTTCGTCGCCTTTTGCTGCCGCCATTGGCCACCGGCCTCCCTTCCAAACGCCTTCCTTCTCCTTAGTCATGACTCTCCCCTTGCCTCTGCTCTCCGCCCTTTGTGTGTCTGGCTCGCAGCAGAGGCCAAAGCAAGGGCTGGTCGCTACGGCGAGTAGAAGGCAAAGTTACGGTGTATCCACAGCCAAGGTGTGAGCGTGAGCATGCCAGCAGCCGCGAGGCCACACAGTGTGGTGTCCCAAAAGGGCCTCCGTCTCTCCCCCACGCCATCTTCCAATTGGACCTGGCTACTACAGTTAGTGGCCTGAAGCCAGTGCTGCACGAGGCGTGCAAGTACCATGACCTTCTCCAAATCTCTGTCATCCCCCCCTCCCCCTGCTTCTTTTCTTTTCTTTTTTGGGTGGCTTGGGGTGGTTAATCAGCGAGCACAGTACTTGTATGTTGCCCCCCCCCCCCATCCAGCCGGAAGCCCCAGCGCCCTGGTGTTGCTGGCTCTGGCCTCGTTCCCAAGTGCGAGTCCCAGCCGATGCGTGGTCAGATTGGATTGCGACAGCGCCGATAGCGCCTTGAGCGCCCTGCCTGGCGATGGTGCCGCCATCTGTACCCACCACATCCATTCATCCTCGGGCTTCCTGGCTGCACTTGTGCTCTGATTTGGTTCCTTTGGCGGCGTGGACGAGGGCCTAAGAGAGACCGCCACCACCACCACCACCACAACTGTGTACCTCCCTCGCTACCGCACCTGCAACTACAACTGCACCTAAGGCAAAGTACCCACGACCGCTAGTGGTGTGCTCAGTCAATCATCATAGAGCATTCGAGGGCGTTCTCGCGCCTGTTGCTCCCTCCAACCCTCCCTCGGCCCTGCACCGGAGAGTCCTCGTACCGGTACCTGCTGCCCGTATATGCACGGGGCTACCTCGTCCTTCCGGCGGCTTGTTGCTCGCTGCTGGATCAGCGCCGTGGTCCCTACCGCCAGCGCCCTGGCTGCAGCGCTGCGTGCTGGCGCGGGTACCCGCTACTTCGCTGTCCCCGGCCCTCGTCCGCATTGCCACGCACTGCAGCGCCAGCGTTTGGGCGCCCACCGCCGGGCCCGCGGTACCGCTACTTCAGGCACACCTAAGATTGCAGTCCTCCCTCGCTGGAGCGCTAGCCCTTCAGGAGGTCTCTCGGGCTTGCATGCGCGGGTGCTGGGTGACCTGGCCACCAGGTACCGGTACCACTCTCCCCCATACCTCCGGATCCTGGGATGCTTGTACATGTAGATGGCCCTGCCATCTCGTGCCATCTCCGTTTCCAGGGTCCCGTCTTTCCGCTCCTTTTTTTCGTTCTTTTTGCAGGATGGCTTTCCTTTTCCACTAGCCAGACGCCTCCTACTTCAACTTGACTAATTGTCCTGCTTTTTCTCGTCTTTCTTTTCTTTCTCTTTTCTACTCTCTTCTCCCCCCCGTCCCATCTTCTTCTCATCTTCTCATCCTTTCCCATCTTCCACCTCTCACCTCTCTCTTTTCGTGGTGCTTACACCTATCCTTCACTTGGCGTGCTTGCTTCACCTTGGCTACCTTCCGCCATTGTGCTCTTTTAGCCGTACGATCGTATCTTGTTAGCGAGAACTGCTTTCGAACAGACTGTTTTTGGAACGGAGCTGGATCGACACCGATATAGGAATCAAAGAATCAGGAATAAAGGAATCGGAGAGGCCTTGGACCGCAGAGCCCACCCCGACTTATACACCAAAGTACGTATACAGACCAATCCACACCAACAAAGCAACGCCCGGTTCCAACTCTTGGCTATTACCATCTCCGGCCCCTGGACTTGAACAACGCCCCACAGATTGAAAGGCAGCATCTCTTCTTTCTTTGTGGACTTGTTCGACACCCACAAGGCCGGAGTCTCTGGTGATCTCGAGCAGCCGGCTATATCTGCTGCTAGCCGCCTCATTCCATTGGATCGGTTACACCCTTTTTTTTAGATGCTCTGCGTACACATAGCACAGGTTTAAAAAAGAAGAAAGCTAACCATCAGCTTTATGCAGTCGGAGGCATACATTCATTCATTGTCCTCTTACCTTATCGGGCGAAGCTACCGAACAAGCAGCGGCTTCATCCACACTACGCTGATACTTGCAGCAACGGAGACCAGACCATCCGCGAACATTGACGAATATATAAGATAGAGCAATTCTTTTCTACTCGACTACAGAAGTGGTACTTCTTTTTTTCCTCCGATAACTAGACCTCGTTTTTTTTTTACTTTACATCAAGATGGTACCTGAACAAGGAACTGGAGGATCGATAGAGCGATCCCGGAGACAGCTCTCTACTTCGGCCCCCTGCCCGACCAACCCCGAGGCAGAGCCCATAAAGGAATCCGAGGTGCCTGCACCAACCCAAGAGGAGGCGGCGCAGGAGATTACACAGTCATCACAAGTCTCGCCTCGACGTGAGGCTGAGCCTCGTGCCTCGGCGCCTCAATCTGCCCCTCTAACCCGCAATCCTTCGTCCGACTCTGCCATCTCTGTGGGAGTCGTCTCATCCTCTCCCACCCCAGAGCCCACTCTTCCAGCACACCACACACAGCGTCTTGAGCCACCAGTCACAAAAGGCACGTTGAGCGAGCTCGATGTCGCCAAGATTATTCACAACCCCAAGCTTCGTCACGATATCAACTTCGACCCTGAGCTCCATTTCCGCCCCAACATCGATGGTGAAAAGGGCCGGAGAAAACATGAAAAGGCAAATCAGTTTTGGAGGGCGCTGAAACAGGAGCTATCAGAGTTTCTCATGGATAGACCTACATTCATCTACAAGCATGGCGAGAAAGACGACTGGACTCTGCCTATCCTGCTCAATGCCGTCAAGGACATCATTCAGACACTTGTTCCCCAGCGAGACCGCCTTTTCCTGGACGAGGGTCTGGATGTCAAGCTACTCATGCGACAATTTCACAAGGGCGTTGCCGATCTCGAGAAGCTTGCCCAGTGGCTGTCGAACGTCTTGAAGTCACACTGCGCTCCCATGCGCGACGAGTGGGTTGATGCCATGTACAACCAGCTGAGCAATGGAAACAAGAACATGGACCTCGACGAGCTCGTCACTGGAATGCGAAGCCTGCTGAACGTCCTGGAAGCCATGAAACTGGACGTTGCAAACCACCAGATTCGCTGCCTGCGACCGGCATTGATCGAGGATACAATCCACTTTGAGCAGAAGTTTTTCCTCAAGAGGATGGAGTCGGGCAAGACTGACATTAGCATGTCAAGACAGTGGTATAAGGAGGCGGAGCAGGCGTACACCGACAGCCGAATGCACCCTACACAATCATTTGGGGATATGGGTGTATTTTTCGAGGGCCTGTCAAGACTGATGCTGCCCTCGGCCTGGGAGGAACGCCTGCCCACCACCTTTACCTTCGACGAGGAGCGACTGATGAAGCTTAGAGCCGACGTGCTGGACGCCATCAACCTGGAGGTGTGCATGCGTGTCTATGAAGACTTTGAGAGAATAGGACGCCGCGCTCCCGCAGCCCCATCATCTGACTGCTCTTCTCAGGTGGACGACATCCTGGACAGATTTGACTTCAACACTCCCCCGTCCATCTCCAGGCCTTCAAGCGTCGTCCACAGCGCCGCAGGATCTGCTTCCTCGTCACCCAGATCTTCCTTTGTGGTCCCTTCCTATGTCGCCCCCAAGCGTGACTCTCAGACCAAGGCTCGTGAGTTGTTCCAAACACTCGTTGCGCTGTTGCAGACTTCCCCGCAAGCAAGCCAGCCCTCTACCCGATGGCAGATGATGGCTCCGTCAATGGCACTGCAAATCTTCCGCTTTGTCAACCTGCCGTCCACCACCCTGCCTCACTTGGAGGCTAAGCTGGCTTCTGCCCTCAGCGACATCGACTCTCCTTACTACCGTGATGCGGAAGAGAGCTTCCTTAACCGCTTAATGGCCGACCTTGGTGCTCGAGTCCGCGAATTCAAGGGCCTGTCTGGTGTCGCCCTGTTTTCAGTTGCAACTGGCGTTCGAGTTCCTAGCCGTCGACCCGCCACAGCAGACTGTGATACCGATGGTGGTTCACGGAAGGCCTTTGACGATGCAAGCGTGGACGATATTGCTACCAGAATGGCACACCTCGGTGTCCTGCACTGGCGTGTTTGGTCTCAGCTCGCGTACGCCGACGATGATCAAATGACGGTTGACGATGACTCGATGCAAATTTAAAAATAAACCTTCCTTTTCCGACGCATACACTACTATTTACAGCCTGTTGGAGCAATGTGTTCTTTTGCAAAGCTTTCTTTCCGGCTATCTCTTTTTGCGATAAAAGACCTTTCGACATTATCCTTTATACTATAGACCGACTACACTGCCTTTTTACTCGATTTAACTCACTACTTAATCTTTTCGCATCTACTTCGCCATCTTAATCTCCTCACTTTGGATCGATTTCAACTCTTTATACTTATGAAATGGCGTTTATCGGAATTTTGGAGAGGAAAGGGGGGTATGGGTTTGAGATTTTTTATATTATTCATTTTTATGTTTTCCGCTCGATACCAAAGAGGCTGATTTTTATGTTTCGTCTATTCAAATCGCAACATTATGATTTTTTTTTATTTCTTCTATATACTATTCCTGTTGGAGGGTGGAACGTTTTGCTTTTGTGTTCACTGGCAATTTACTAGAGAATCTTTCACACTGTTGTTTCATTTTCTTTTTTTAAATAGAGCGGTGGGAACTCCTCATAGAATGTGAGAGAGTAAGAGGAATAACAAAGACAAAGAGAAAGAATCGAAGAAAACTGACTTCTTTTGATGTATGGGGATAAATTAATACAAAGACTGAGACAACGAAAGTGTTAGATTAGTTTCTGAGATACTAGATCATATGATACTCTTTTTGGCATACTGAACGCTCTCCTTTGACCATTCTATCATTTCTCTCCTTTAATTTTGATTTGTGCCATAGAACAGTAACCAATACCAATAAAATATAAACAAGGCTAACAAGAATATTCGCTATCAACGAGACCACTAAACAATAGTACTTGCATTACCAACTACATGTATACATAAACTTTGACTGTCCGTATAACAAACTCGTATTCTTTGCACAGTTTTACTAACTCATCTCATAACATGCTCCTTGGGTTATTGACAACGATCAATCCCTGACTAGCAGGTAATCTTTTAGAGAGCTTTAGGCAAAGCATGCAACAAAAGAAGCTGAATTTTCCTTGCGCGAAAATGCTTTTTTGCGGTAAAACAGAAGTAATTTACACATTTTCCACTTTGAGAATCTCTCTGTTGATACTTGATCTGCAGAATACTGCCCCTCGATACGCTATAATATGGGCAAATTAGCATCTACCCAGTGATGAGGCTCTTTGATATCCTGCCTATCTAGGAATAAGAAACTAGACGCTTTTTTTTACAATTCAGACTCTAATAGTAATGAATACTACCTTGGATTCTTTTTCTTCTTCTTCTTCTTCCCTTTCTATGTTGGGAGAGGAGAAGGCTACTAAAGTAGTAATTATAAGTACAGTACTCCGTAGTAGCCTTTTCATTTTTTTTTTCCTGGCTGGGTTTTTTTTCCCTCTTTGACCAATAGCGTGCTAGATCGCTTCCCAATGCAGACAAAAGAAAAGATACATGATGTGGATAAAGCGAATGGTAGCGTGGCTATGTATCTCCATTGAATGTACTCTTTTTCTTCTATTTGTAATTGTTTGTTTCGGCAAAAGAAAAGGGGAGGGAAGGGGGGTAGGGATAGATGAGCACAGGTGAAACTATTTATACAAGTTGCCTCTTCAGATGAATGCTCATCTCTTCAGTTAAGAACAGTTTTAACTTTTCCTTCTTTATTATTGAGTAAACAGTCTAGTTAATTCATCCAACTACCCTCTCTTTTTTGTTTTTCAAATATATTCGTTATCCAGAAAAATAACCCGACAAATCACAGGCCATGCATTCCATGAACAAATCTATCCTAAGACTACAGGTAAAACCCACGATAAAAGCTGTAGTATTTGAGGTCCTTCAGGAACCGAGAACGTGAGGCAAGAGAGCGAGACTCGTATGACTTTTGCGTGCTCGTATAGCCCCGGATACTCAGCTCAAAAGCTAATTAAGAGCATTAAGAGCGGCGCTCGCTATTCGCGTAGAGCAGAAAACTAACCAACGAATTGGTATCATATACAAGAATATTAAAAGATGAACTAGGCCAAAAAACCGGAATGGCAAAAAGACGCTTTGAAGAATGAGGCATAACATGCGTGTATAAAATGACAAGATGACGGGGTGAAAAGGCGTCATAGGACCAAGGTTGGCCTTGATGAATTATTACTGTGGACTTGGAGGACCTTTGGGCACCGCTTGGCTCTTTTTCAATCGGCTCAACTCCTCCTCTAGTTTTCGGTACTTGGCGCGTTCCTCCTGCATAATTTCTTAGTAAATTGTATCTCATGACAAGGGATCAAGTAATCTCGTAAGTTTTCTGTGCACGTACCTTCATGTCGTCGTGGAACCTCTTCCGCTCCTCTCTCATTGACGTCCTGAACTGTTCACTGAGCAGAGCCGCTCCAGCGCCAACCTTTGTCACACCTCCCTGTGCCACGCCGACCTTGAATCGTTCACTATCCAGATCCTCTTGCAGCTTCGCGATCAAGTGTCTAGATTTCTCCAGGTCTGCCTCCAAACTAGCCTTTGCTGTGATTGCTTCGTCGACCTTGTGCTCAAGATCAATCTTCTCGCGCTCAGATCCGATCGTCTCCTTGGTTATTGCCTCTAGATCTTGCACGGTACCTGCCAGCTCTTGCTTGAGCCTCTCGACTTGGCCTGTAAGCTTGACAACCTCATTCTGGTTCGACAGGGCTGCCGATTCTGCCGCCCGCTCAGCGCGAGATCCATATGCGCCGTCCAGCTCTGCTCTGGCAATTGTGAGCTCCGTCTTGAGTTCCACTAGTGTCATATTCAGTTGCTCCAGATCAGCATCCTTCTGAGCCATTTCATTCTCCTTGTTTGCGTGGTGTGCCTTCATATCATCCATCTCTTGTTGCAGAGCCTTGGCCATTTCTTCGGCTGCCAGCTTCTCTTTAGAAACTCCGTCGAGCTGAGAGCTCAGCTCAGTGAATTTCTGCTTCTCAGATTCTAATGTAGCAATTTGAGCCTCGAATGATCCACTTCTCTCCGTGTGCGCTTGGATCTCCGAGCTCAGAGATTTGATTTGTGCATCTCGTGATTGAATTTCTGCCTCAAGAGCTCCAATATTTGTCTCGTGACCCTTCATCTTATCTTCAAGAGTCTCGATGTGAGCACTGCGTGCTTGGATTTCTGCCTCCAGAGACTCAAGTCGGGCACCAGTTGCGAGGGCTTCAGCTTCGAATGACCCTGCCCGAGTGCTGTGCGTATGAATTTCAGCCTCAAGGGATGCGATACGATCGCTACGTTCCTGGATTTCAGCCTCCAAAGTTTCAATCCGAGCCTGGTGAGCTTGAATTTCATTTCTTAGAGATTCTGACGCTCCATTGCCTGTCTCAAGTTCCGCGGCCAAAGCTTCTAATCTTGCGTCTCGCGCCTGTATCTCAGATTCGAAAGATTCAATCTTTGCGCTTCGTGTAGCCATCTCAGCTTCTAGAGATTCTATCTTTAGAGTGTGTGTACGAAGCTCTTCTTCAGAGATACCAGAAGATGATGACTGCGCCTTTTCGAGGTCTTGTAAGGCATCTGCGAGCATATTTTGAGCATCAGAAGCATCCTTTTCGGCTCGCTCGAGTAGGAAGCGAGTCTGATCTAGTTCGTCTTGCCTTCGTTCAAGCTCCTCGTCCTTTTCAGCGTCGGTTTTGTTGTTGAGTTCACGCTGCTGTTTGATCTGTCTCTTCAACACGGATTTCTGGTCCTTCAGCGTCGAAGCCTGAGAGTAAAGCCATTCGACCTTGGATGAGAAGGCAATTAAGTTGTAAGTCTCATCCGCATCAAATGCATCGTCATCTGACGTATCATCATCATCCACCATCAATCCTTTGTCGGCGCGATGTTTCCGACGTTCTTCGTTCCGTTGCTTCTTTTCAGCAAAGCCCGACTGCATCTTATTCCAGAGCCCGACCAGGACAGATTCGATACGTTCGGCGGCATCGTCTTCCAGTTGATACATGCCGCCGTTATTGCTACCACTGCTAGCAAAAGACTCTTGCTCTGCTTGCACAGCAACAAGTCCGCTTTCCAGATAGTCGATTTGCTTTCTTAGCATATCGCCAGGCTTCAACTCACCAGTGCCTGATTCCCGGGGAGGCTCCAAGTAGTCACCATTCACTTCAGGGTTGAATTTGATTATAGTCTCCCGAAGCGAAAGACTGAGGCTTTCCAGCTTTTGCTCCATGTCGGCCACTAGATTGACCAGCAATGAATTTTCCTCTCGAGCCTTATCCAGCTCTCCCCGAATCTGGGAAGCTTGTTCTCGAACAGGAGACTTGAGGGGTATATCAATTGCCGATGGCTGCAGACCCTCGACAGAATCAAGCTGGTAGAGATTTGGATCTTGGAAATAATTCTCTTCCATGGCACGCGCTATGCTATCTCGGCCTTGAGAGTAGGTGTATAAGCTTTCCGGGCTACCAGGAATGCCGTTATCGTTTTGCAAGGCTCGTGCCGCGGCTCTCTTGGACGCCTTGTGAGTGAGTTGGAGGATACCAGCTGTGTGTCGAAGCAGACGTCTCTGAGGCCCCAAGAGACTCTTCTCGAGATTGAAAAGTTCGCGCGATAATTCCTCGCATGTCTTCTCGGTTGCTTCTCTCTCCAGCTCCACCTCTTTGGCCCTGGGATCGTTCAGAAGCTCCTCTTCGGATTTTCCGGCGGCGTAAAGCTTGGCCATGGATACTGCTGCGTCTCGATATTTCGACTGGATAGCCAGATTGGCTCTTGTGGGTTCTATTCGTTGCTCTAATAACTGACACTGTTTCTTCAGCCTATCAACCTCCTCTTGAGATAGGATTTCATATTGTTTGCTGTCGTAAAGCGCAGTTTCGGTGAGCAAATGCACTTGAATCGGATCTTTTAGATCGGCGAGCGATCCATTCGGCGCCTTGTTGGGATCCATCTGGGACGCGTCAATACCAAGTTCAAGCTTGTTGATGCGGCCGGCGCATGACCTACTGGTTCTTCCGGAAGGGCAGTGCTGCCATATCCATTGGGCCCGTCCTTCTCAAACGCCGCGTCCATACCGTGATCGCCGTGGCTTGAAATTGGCGTAGATATGTTGGAAATTTCGTCCTCGTAGGAGCTTCGCTCTGTGTGATATCCGTTCATGGCGGGTGTCCGTATTCGTCACGCGTTTGTTCGTATTAGCACATTAGATAGTAGTTTCGAGGCTCGAAATTTGCTATTATTGAGTCGCGCAGCTCAATATATGATCAGAGAGCGATTAGCAGGGCGTCGCCGAGGCCGTGTTCGATATCGTGAGAAGCGAGTGTCGAGTCTTTCGTAGTCAAGCAAGGGTACGTAGCTGGCGCAAAGACGCACTTTGAGTGACGAGGTCCAAAACCAAATCTAAAGCCAAGCCCAAAAAGCAAACGAAACTGAGACCAAAAAAAGAAACCAAGACACACTTGTGCAGCGGCAGCGTCCTAAACGACGGGACAGCCGTGATTAGCCTAAGCCAAACGACAGTTGGAGGTTGGAGGTTGTTGGTTTCGCAGATTGAGAGGGGGGCAAAAGAAAAGGAAAGGAGCTGGTGGCTGCTCTGCTCTGACTGACAGGGCCCAATCGCAGATTGCGGCGGACGAGGGATGCCAGGCACAGGCGCAAGGTGCCTTATTTGGAGGGCCCTGGCACCGCTGAAGGTCCAGAGCTGGGCCTGCCACAGCGCTTCTGCTGCCCTGGAGGAGGATTTTGAGGGGAGCTGCAGCCACTGAATCTAGCCCCTCAGCCCACGGTATGCACGGCGCATGCAAGGGAAAAGCCCTCCTCGCATCCATAATTGGCCGTGGTGCCAGCCCGGGGAGCGTGCGCTGGGGCCGAGATGATGCTAGAGGCGCTTTTACCCCTGAAAGCTGGACCTGTTGCCATCCCGCCGCTAGCCCCCATGGAGAAAGGCCTGTGGCTCCGGCTGCCGAGCTATCGGTTTGCGCTCGTAACATTGAGGCTTTCTCTTCTGCTGCTTTTCAGCTGTATGCAGCCAAAAATCCTCTTCATTTCCACGCATCGGCCTTAGACCAGAAAGAAAAAGGCTCATGCTCTGTCTGCCTGAGGAAAACTGCCCTGCAGCTTGAACTGGCGTCTTCTTGCGCTCACGGACTAGGCGTGTCTGGGGCCGGGTGCTCTAGGCCCATCATCATATGTCAGTCTGTAGCTGCGGGTACAATTAATTTCCCACGTTGCGAGATCCCCAAAATGGTTTATCCACTTTCATTAGATGATCCTAGGGCTCCGTTACGTACGCTGACGGCAGTGAAAAATGTTTCATGAAAACGAAACAATCTCGTGCGCTCATACGATAATCGAAAAACGCAAACTCTTCACATGTGACGTTGGACGCTAGCACCATTCGAAACAGCCGCCTATTGATGTCATAACACACAGACCAATCATGATTAATCTCTGATGGTGGAATATTTGGAGCAGTGTAAAATATTGTATTACGAGTTCATCATTTTGTCGGAATATATACTACAAGTTCTTATGCTGGCTTTCTATAACGCTTCTCGGAATTGGTCCATGATTTGCTGGCCCATGGTACGCCGTCGGTCAGTCTGGCCTTCGTTTTGGTTTTGAACGCCGGTTGACACTCCCGTTGCTGGGTTCTCTCCCTCCAATCTTCGCCGTAAACCCTCGAACTCTGCGCTTCTCCTATAGGAGCCTGAGCCAACAATCCATCCTGGTAGCCTCCATGATGTAAAGGACGTGGGCAGGAACCCCACTCTCCAAGAATAACCCAGAACCCAGCCGGCCATAGCTCCGAGAACAGAGCCTGGCCACTGCAGTAGGGCTAGATGAAAGGCGATGTAGTACTGGTAAGACTTGTCTGATAGCGTCACACCGTAAAATCGCTCGTTTGTTGGCGGCGCTTGAGAGAATGCAATCCGGTACTTATACATCTGCGGAACTATGGAGTGAAATTGAGCCAAGATCGCAAAGATGATTGCCGTCGGGCCGGCCGGCATGTAGTTGAATAAACTCGGTGCTATAGGTCGAAGCATAGTAAGAATGAGCGGCGGAAATAGAGCTGTGAACAGTGACGAAAGGACGATGAATGACTGTAGGGTTGTGTTTGTCAGTAGACTGCATCGTCCTACTAGCTCCCATGGTGAGGTCACTTACGGCATACTTCCTCGACCCCCACATCCGCTCAACGACCCTGAGATTGTACAGCGATATAGCCGCAAATAATACTTCTGTCGAATTCATATAGCATAGTTGGTAGGACAGAAGTCGCCAGAACTGCCGATACCGGAACAGGTGAGTATCTATGAGGATGTAGAAGTATTGTTTCGCATCGAAGAGACTGGCGGCAATCGAGATGGAGACCAGACCCAAGACGGTCAGTCTAGTCACCGGAGCGTTGGTAAACGTCATGGTCTATTTCGTTCTGAGTATTTTTGCTTGCGTGTGCCTCAGACTTTCATGCTGGAAGACGTTATGAAAGCGGTAACGGCTGTATATACAAGTTCGGGAGCGGATAGCTTGCTGCGCATGTGCCCTCGTTCGATGGAGAGGAAAGAGGTGGCTATAGAGGAAGGGATTGCTGAATAATTTTGATTTTGGCGGATGCAATCAAGTTGATGCTGCACAGTTCTGACGCATTACATGTGAGGTTTTATCGTCCAAAGGCGCAGCCTCGTGGACTTGAGATTGAAGCAGATGAAGTTCGATGCGACAGTCTCGAGCAGTGACGGCAAGCAGCTAAAGGTGTCACTTTCGCGATCACGTGGACAGCGCAGCTTACCCAAGAAAGCAGTATTGCGAAGCATGGCCCAAGGAGCGCAGAGAGACAGTCAACAGCCCAAAAAAGGAAATTCTGCAGCAATCGGTAGCATGAACTGAATGCTAGACATTTCTGTCTAGCTCCTTTTTTCCCTCTTTCGTTGTACAGCTTCAAAGGTCATGGTGAATTGGCTCAATGGAGCTGTTCAAGCACAGTGCGACGGGTTAAGGCGCATTACCTTTTACGTATCCTATTTACTGGCTGATAGGCTGCTTGCTGTTGCATAGCTCGCTTCACGGCTCCACTGTCTAGGATTCTCGTACAGTAGTTAGTTTTGGATTTGTACTGTAAGTCTCGCGCCGACTTATCGCATGGTCCGAGTTCTATTTACATGCAACCGTTTACCGCGAGTCTCTTTCGCGCTCAAGCTTCCATTGTTCTCCAGTCGCGGATCTTGTTCATTAATCAGATTATGATATCGTCCGGAAATACCCTCTAATCAAATCAAATTGATACCCAACATAGAGCACCTTCGGACCTTTGAGTCGTTTTATATCGCTATTCCGACTCAAGTCGCCAGCACAGACGGCGCATATCGGGATCCATTAGAATCACCTAAGACAGAAACAGACAGTGCTCGATTGGGTCACTCCACGCCCTGCTAGGCCCTTAGTGACGCAAAGAAGAAGCAAAAGAAGGAAGCACCGCAGAAAAAACCTTCTGTCGCATCCGCCGAAGCCCGGTGGAGTGTATTAGGAATCAACCGCTGGCGCCCTAAACCGCTCCACGCCCAGCTCTACCGCCACTGCTCCCGCCGCTATTCCCGCCCCAGCTCCATCCTCCCGGCTGCATGCCATTCGCCCGCGATGCCTCTGGCCAATCTGGGGTCGCTGTTCCTGGACAATGTCGTGTTCCTGATTCACCTCATTTATGTGCACCTCGCCCTCGCTCAAGCTGAGCCCAGCCAGATCCTGATGATCCATCTGCTGTCGACGCTGGGCAACCGCCGTCACGACAATCTCGACCCCCCGCCATGGCCGCCTCTCAGCGTCGTGCCGTGGTAACCGACGGCTATGAGTCGCCCACTGAAGATAATCAGCCAGCATTCTTCTTTGGCTCGACTCCCACGGCATCTGGGGCTAACACGCCAGCCAGAATATCTTTCTCGGCTCCAAACCTTACGCGAGCGGCCATTCTTGCTCAGGGCTCTCGGCGCCCATATACTGGCCTCCATCCTGCAGGTCGAGATATCAGCCACGACGCAACTCCGCTTTCACATACTCCTCCAAATCTTGACACCGTCATACTGGACAAAGAGAATCAAGGGTTGCCTCGCCGAGTCGGTCTGCGGGACCGCATTGCCTGCTATCAATGGACTTTCTTCACCATGGTACGAGCAGCGAATTAACCACTCATCTTTGGATCAGCAGCTCATTTTTATATCTCGATAGACAATGGCTACCGGAGGAGTGGCTAGTGTGCTTCATGGATGTATGTATAGTGCTCATCTCCTTTATATGTAACGCCTTACTGACCTCTTACAAGTGGTTTACAGGCCAGAATGGGTAACTGGGTTCGGCATCTTCTTCTGCCTGCTCAACATTGTGTTCTTCCTGACCAACTGTGTCTTTCTGTCTATGCGGTTCTATCTGCGGCCTGGAAGTCTTACCAAGTCTTTTACGGATCAAGTTGAATCTTTATTCATTCCTGCCTTTGTAAGTCTATCTGGTCCACGCTCACCGATTATCGCTGTAACGTGCTAAGGACTAATTTGTATATCATAGTTCGTCTCGTAAGCAGCCTCATTTTTTCCAATTGGATCCAAAAATACTTACCCATTCTAGCATTGCAGTCATTCTTACCAACGTCTGCCAATATGGCGTTCCCCACTGTGGTGTCTGGCTCATTAAGACATTGCAAGTGCTTTTCTGGATATATACTGGGCTGAGCGCCATTGCTAGTGCTGGATTATACCTCATTCTTTGGTCAACGCTGTAAGATTTTTTCCCTTTCACATATTTTTGAAGCATTTTGTCTTACTTGTCAACAGAATATTTCCGATTCACATGATGACCCCCACTTGGGTATTTCCAGCATACCCTCTTATGCTCACGGCACCATTTGCCAGCAATCTCATCGCAGCAGCTTCCGACGCAGGTCATATCGACGTGCTATATGCTCCCGCTATTGCTTTCTCGGCAGTTTCCACTCAAGGCACGGGCTGCTTAATTTCTCTCATGATATCTGCCGCGTTCATCTATAGATTGATGACCCAGAAACTGCCTAGGGACTTTCAGCGACCTGGTGTTGTAAGTCTTGGTTTTACGAGCTTTTTTTTCTTCAAGCTGATACTAATTGCCTAAAAGTTCATTTCTATTGGACCTTATGCTTTCACCGCGGGATCAATTGGTTGGTTCAAAACACCTTCTCAGATCGAAAGCTCAGAACACTCTAACTCCCTTTATAGCTCAGCTTGGTAGCGAAGCCAATGTTATCCTTCCGTCGAATTTCCTCGGCACAGAACATAGCGTCGAAATCTTGAAAATTATTGCTCTGCTCGTTGCCCTTTGGTTTTGGGGCCTTTCCATGTGGTTCTTCCTGGTATCTGTCGGATCACTTTGGAAGTACTTGCGGACGCGAAAGGGCATGCCATTTCAAATGACATGGTGGTCATTTGTATTTCCAAATACGGCTCTTGTGAGTTTAACAAATATCTTTGTCTTTTGTCGTTCTCTGTCTGCTCGTCTCATACACTTTCTCTTACTCACATTTTCATTTAATCGTTTTAGGTTACTGCTACTGAGATTATGGGGAATATCTTTGAGAACAGGGGACTACAGCTTTTTGGATGTGCCATGACAATTGCTCTCATCATCGTATGGATTATCATCTTCTTAACGATGCTTATCTGTCTCAAGCAAAAGAAGCTACTCTGGCCGAAGTCGAACTCCTAATCCTGCTTTTACTTATCCTAGCTGTTTTAGTTATTCTTGTTATTGATAAACAGCGATAGCGATACCCTTTGTATACGGCCTAGTTAATGTTTATTGAACCGTCATTCGATACCTACCATCTATCCACGATCCTCACAGCGTATTCTTTAGATATGTTCCCAATAGACAAGGTAAACAGAGGAAATCGCACTTCGAACAAAAAGAATAACAAGAAACTTTTTTAAAAAAAAAAAGAAGACATGCCGCAATGGCAAGTTAAGGGGTCTGGCCGGGGATTGAACCCGGGACCTCTCGCAAGCAAGCTGTAGGGTTTACCCTAAGCGAGAATCATACCACTAGACCACCAGACCGTATTCGATGTTGAATTTCCAGGCTTGTAAATAAGCTTATAAATGCTACTCGCGTTTGTAAAAAGGGCAAAGCGATCGCCATTCTTCTCGAGATACGCAATAGTCAAGCATCAACAGACGTTTTTCCAACAAAAAGTAAATATTTAAAGGGTATACAAATATTCGTCATATGCTGTCTCGCGTTTATTCATATCGCCAAATCAAAAATAGAAATAATTAGACAGTTAATATGTAAAAAGACCAAAAAAAAAAAAAAAAGCCCAACTCACTCCCCAACACCGCACTTGGGACCGCCGGCGTAATATAGATAAAATGTTGCAAAATCGTCAAGTTTCCTAGTTCCCCCCTGCCTTGCTTCCCGTATCACCCTCCGCTAAAACCGTACGCCATGCATTTTACAACGCTTCCCCCCCACTAATGTTGCCGCAGCAAGCTGTTTGTGTAAAGAAGGAGCAGCATGTAGAGACTGTTCGTCTGCTGCTTCTTTGCTGGATGAAATATCTATCGCTGCTATAACTGAGCATCGAAAATAAAAATCAACCTAGTTCGTCGGAATCGTTACAAATAATAGTTTGTACAGCTAATAATGTCGTCGTCACCGCAAAGCATAATCTAAAGCCTGGCTCTTGGGTCTTGGTCTGTCGTAGCATCTAAGTTGATTGTGACGTCGCCCGTCTTTTCGCTCGTCTTATCAGCGTGGCCAAAGAAGATGACCTGGACAGTCAAGTCATCCCTGCAACAAGTTAGCATGAGAATCACTTCAGGTTATGAACGAGATTGGTCACTCACCGATAACGTCTTGAAAAGGGTGATGGCAGAGTCAGAAGAGCGCAGACCTGCTCATCGTTGGTCCCACCAAGTGCGTTACGAACAAGATGAGTTGCGGCATTCTTGTCTCTGACGACAAATCGGTCCCTTGCATCCGGGTCTATTCCCCACTGTTGAAGTCGGATCGGCGTCTTTCCATCAAAACCAGAGGCACTTCTGCCCTGTTCTACGGGAAGCGGTTTGTTCTGGGATCCAAAAACTTTTGACCATGCCCTGTCAAACTGCGAGCTTGATTTTCCTGACTTTTGCGTCTCAATCCATTGGCCGACGAGGCCTACAACCTCTTCATTTGTCAACATTTCCCACAGTCCATCTGTGGCAAGGACAACGAAATCGCCGTTCTCTGGCTCGATCTTGGTCGTGGTAACAACGGGCTCCGCCGTAACGTAAGGGGGAGTCTTGAGTAGAGGTGAGGGGCTTCGACCAAAAAAATTCTCGCGAAGCCTTCCAGCAACATCACGACTCCACTTGTAGACTGCATCTCCAAAAGCACGAGTTGGCTCTAACCCACCCAGGACACGGCCGTTTCTAATAACATGCTCTTCGCCAGGGTGCTGCATCCTCATCCGAGCAACTTCAGTCGGGTTGTTTCCCGTCTGATCCTCTGAGAGGGGAGTAGCTGTCCATTTGCCAGTTTTTGATCGTCGTCCCAGGACGGCGCGAGAGTCGCCTGTGCATGCTACACGCAGAAGCTCACTTCTACTATCGTAGAAGGTTAGCAAAGCGCAAGAACCGGACAAGGCAGGTTGCAGAAGCTCGGCAGCCATAGCTTTAGAGCTGGCCTTGAAGACCTTTTCGACACTTTTGTGCACAATCTCGTTGTCTAGACGAGTGAAGCCGGCCTTGATGGCTGAGTCAATGGCTTCGGGGGGCGGCGCATTGTTGCTGGCGGCCTTGTAAGTGCTGTTTAATTCCCGAGCAACGTAGCTTATAAGGCTTTCGCGCAAAGTCGCAGATGTCGTCCAGCCCCTAAAAACGGTATCGTGTTAATTCAAAAGGTAAGACAGCAATAAGGCACAGATGCAGCTTACGAGTGACCATCAAAAACTCCCCAGAACATCCAATCGCTGCTGCTCACTTCCTCTTCCTCAGTAGCTGCTCGATTCGGCACCTCGACAATTTTCTCGGCGTGGTCGTCCTCAATTGGATCATTGCTCCCCAGCTGGACCAGGTCGTAGCGCGTAACGCCCTGGCCGCGATTGACCCAAAACGACTCCTCCTGCCTGCGCAGCTTTGCCGTAGCCTGCTCCGGCGTCAACATCTCCACTATCCTACGGCCGTCCTCGGTGGCAGTCTTGTAGAGGGGTCCCTCGCCCACGATTGTTCCCTGTGTCAGCTCGTCGGCTCCGACAACCAAGACGGTGCGCGTCGGCACAGCATCGGCCGCTCCCTGCGTGGACGTGAAGGCTCGCGTGACAGCCTGGCTCCCGGACAGAATGTCGGCGCCGTTGTAGTACCAGGCGCCGTATCCCAGGATCAGACCGGAGGCCAGCGCAGCGGGCAGACGACGGACGTACATGGACGACTTCAGAGGCTCATTGGCGGAGCTGTGATGGTGCTGGCGGGCGTTGCTGGTGAAGAAGTGGAGGTGGCTGCGGCGGACGGGCCGCACTGGGTTTCGGACGCTGGAGTGGTGACTTGTCCGGAACGCCCTGACAGCAGCACGATGCATCTGGATGACGGCGGCGACCAAGACTGTGGGAGCTGGCTTGTTGAATGGGGTTGCGATTCTCCGTCTCTTCTGCCTCGGATGGAGCTGGCAGGCCGCGGGACAATCTGGTAGTGCTAGTGTAGGAACTGGGAAGTATGGCGACTTGCGAGCTGGCACGGTGGAAGAGGCACTGAGCTAGGCTAGGACGGGGTCTAGCGCATCTGGTTCGGTGCAGCTGCTGCGTGCTAGGTCGCCAAACGGGCGGAGAAAGGGTACGTACCTGGAACAAGCTTCGAGATGCCCACAGTGCGATGTGCCGAGGTGGCGCGTGCTTTGAGAGCATGGAAATAGCAACAAGCTCATTTCGGGACAATACCCTGGACCCCTGTGAATGTTTACATGTACTTAAGGAGGCAATACGATAAAATCTGCCGGCATAAGGATCAAGTAGAAGTGCCGCTGCAGCTGTATAACTCAAATGCCTTGATTAACCGTTGAACTTTCTAATCGTTCTATTGCGAAGCATTATAGGAAGTTAGAGAGAATAAAAATAAAATACTCCAGCGTGCGGCGATTGTAAAGTAACATCTAAACGTGTTTATATACAGTTTTACCAGTATACCAATTCTTGAAACCCATACCCATATATAGCAAGCAATATATTCTATCGACAGTTAATATTCGTCGTCCATAAGCGCGGCCAACCTATTTTCCCAACACAGGCTCGGCAAATTCTAACCTGACAGTGACCGACACAGCCTACTAATGTGCCGAAACAATATCCACAAAGTTGGCAAGTTGGCCTCAATGTGTCTTCGAGCTTCTTCCAACAGTGCCGGCACGCACTGATGGTTTGTTTTCGGAAAAGCCTAGCAGCAGAATCATCCGGGATGTGAGATCTAGGAGAAGGGGGACAAGGAGTAGGTATCAGAGCCGGGGCCAGGCCGCTGACACATATGTCTCCCAATAGATCAATGTCTTGCGCTTTGTGCTGGACATCGGGTACATTTTCTTGAATGCGATCTGTGTGGCTTATTAGTATATTTAGTATTCCTCACGAATTCAAGTGATTGCTATAAGACTCGCCATTACTTGGCATATCTAAGAGGCTCTGTCTGTCCATTCGACACAGATTCTGATAGTCTTCAAGAGCGTCTTGACAAGGGCGAATGGCTATGCTGCTCAAATTTTGATTCGCACATCGATGGCATATCCAGTGGGATCTATGAGTTGAGCAGAATGCTTGTTCCAGCACATGGACTCGGCCCAAATGAAGGGAGCAGGCAGGGAATTGCCGATCAAATAACTATATAGATATGCATTAGGCCTTAAAAGGTATGCGATTTTGAAAGGAAGATATCGTAGGTGACATACGTCGAGGAGATTTGCGAGCGCATGGCGGCCCTATACACCAACGAGCTCGGACTGGAAATGCATCGTCAATAATCTCTTGGCGTACAAGTGTAACAATATGCGAGTATTCTCACACCAAAGGCTTCTTGAATCGCGAGAACGACCTCGTCAAGAGGGTCCATCGTTGGGCGAGAAAGAGGAATGGCTATTCAAATGGCAAAAACCTGAAACAAAAACACGGAATAGGGAAGATGTAAGAGAGAAATGAAGATGACGAGAGAAAAAAAAAAAGAAAGAGAAAGTCAGTAAAGTCAAAAATAGCAAAGGAAGGTGGAACTTTGGGGTCACAGCTTGATGCCTTAGGCTGGGCGAATCGCGTTGAGTCCTCCTGCTCTGGCTTTCAAAACGATTAGAACAATGTTGATTCGATCACATTAAAAGCATTACGTAGCAGTACAAGCGGAGTGTTGTTGCAAAGTAAAAGAGAATGTTGAAAAAGGTATATAGAAACGTAGTACCCAAGACGTAATATTATTCATAATTTGGACATATATTGGCCTCTATAGTCTAAATTGTATTTGCTATATAGCCCAAGCAGTAATTAGAGGCAAGAGGTGTTTATTTCAGTAGTAGGTTGGATGAACGTTTGATTTCAATCGTGAAAAATATGTGCATTGCAATTCGTGACGGGGCATGGATATCGCGGATGATAGCCCGCATTAACTTGATATAATGGCTCTCCCTGGGCGCTTTCTTTTGACCAAGGCTTATGTACAGTCGGCTGTTGGTCCCTCTTCTATTCACCTGGACGGAAGGATCTTTTTGACATATTCCCTGACAAGCCGTAATGCCGCTCGTACAATATCTTCAAGCCGTCGGTCCTTTCGACTTCGCATCCAAACGAGTATAATGCACAAGACGACGCAATCGATCAAGAGGTGCTTCATGACAACAAATATGAGCCATCTTATCCAAGAAGGGAAGCTCTTCTCCTTTTTCGATTTCCACTCCCGCCCCGTGGCAATTTGTTCGCGGAGCGCCGCAACTTCTGCGGTGAGCTTGGTGATGGCTCGTTCCATTTTCCTTGTCCATCGGCTGTTCTGAAGACTGATCTGGCGTTCTTCTTCATCCCTTGCTACTGCGTCTTCGTCATCCTCGTCAATTTGCCTACGTGATCGCAGTTCGATGTCCTGCTCGCTCATAGGACTGAGGATCTTCATCGGCCCATCGCTGCCGCTCCTAGGCTGATGGAAAACATGTGAGGGGTCGCTTGGGTTGGCTGATGAGGAATCGGAACTGGCGACGTTGTCTTTGATTTGGTTCCAGACGAACTCTAGTTCAGCAACGAGTTCCCTCCCATCTCTGCTTAAAGGAGTTAACTTCCATGTGCATATATAACAAGGTGGAGAGATTATTGGCGAGTGGGCTACTACTAGGTACTCACGATGTATTTGCGTATTTGTGCATGGTCTCGATAAGCGCCTCGACATATCGTCTCTTGGACTCGGTCCGGGTCAGTCCCTTTTGCGAATTCCATGCATCCCACTTATCCCGCTCTTTCTGCAGCTCATCCGGGGCCAGTCCTGACCCAGCCGTGGGCATCTCCATAACACCATCTACATCCCCTTCCATGGCCTGTTTGTAGAGGCCATAGAGCCGTAGCCGCTCAGACGGGGGCGGCCGCGATGCTCCAGTCTTGGGTATCTTCTTGACGGTGTTTAAGGCATGAACAAAGACTCGATCTGCAGCATTGGGCGGCGGTCAGCATGTACCATTGCGGGCACGTCGTGGGGAAAAGGGAATGCGACTGCGATTATACCCACCCACGGAATCCGCCATCGGGGGCGGCTATGACGGGGAGCCTTGCTGCTCCGAACGGGATTGATGCAATCTCTCGAAAGCGCCAGAAAACAAATATCGTCTTGAGGCTATAGCTGCTTCTTTTTCTTTTCTCCTTCGACCCGTGGTTTTTTTTTTCGTGGCAAATGAGCGGCCGTCGTTGGGAGGGCTCAGGCTCCGATTGCGTATCTGAAGCTGGAGAGGCTATTCGATTGGCGATAAAAGACCCGAGGGACGGAGTCGAGACGGATTGAATGCGACACCGCAGGCCAGCGCAGGGACAAGGCGCTTCCTTTGGGAAATATGACGCAGGTTGAGGGCCGGCAGAGGAGAGACGGAGGCGATTAGTCGGAGTAGCGGATGTCAGGATTACGATTATGTATTGTGATCATAGGAACAGTGACTTTTCTGGCGGCTCGGTTTTGTCGTGGACCGGCTCCCAATTGAACCTCGGCGCGCACGCGCTCTAAGCCGTGGGACTTGCGACGCTACCGGCCAGGGGGCTCGGCTGCTGAGAACGAACGAGTGTGGCGCTCCAAGCTGAGCGTCATCGGGTGGGGGTATGCGATACTTGCGGCGACACGTGAAAATCGCCGACGAATTTAGTAAAAGGTACCTCGAAGCTGGAGCGTTCTCGACGCTGCGGATGGTGCCGTGGATGTTTTAGTCCAGTTTTACCCCAGATTTCAATACATGCGCATTCCATCTGTTCCGCTTGAAGAAGATCTTGCGTAGGTGGGAGAAAGGCTTCTCTCCAGCCATCTCAATGGTGCTAGTGTTTAATGAATTAATATCTGCCCTAATCTTATGCCCCAAAAAAGGCAAACAGAGAGCGAAAGTAAGCAATGATTCCATGCCTAAATAGCAGATATCTTCATCTAGGCATCTGCTATACAGCAGTAGCACCCATTAGTTGCACAGGCCAAGGTTGCACATATCGGAAGACCAGGCTTCCAAAACGCATGATGCGACAGGTGGTTACAAGCTGGCGATCATGGCGAGATATTTCGCCAATAACCATTCACTGCTGTGTCTCAGCTTTTTATAGTTTATCCAGTATAAACTGCGTATGTGAATGCTGCTGATCTATTACTTACAATACCTATACCCTACGATCAAACAATTACCAAGCCCATGTGCAGTGATCTTAATTCCAGTCCCTAACATCGTATGGGAGCACTTCAATATCCATCCATATTTGCCCAAAAGCCGTGATTATATATCGCTATCCCAAAAGTCTATCAACAAGTGAATTGTCGTCTCTTGCCTGTATATATTGTTTCTTCTTTTCCTCATATGCCTGTATCAGTCGCTTATTCTGTAATGCCGCTTCGGCAGCTTTTTGGCCAGCTTCTTTCTTGCTCAGGGCTGTGCCGACTGCTAGCAGTCTCCCCACCTCGCCGTAACCAGTCAGATAGGCTCCGACGGTATAAAGAGGCAGTTTCAGATGCTTGTCCCTTTTCTCGCCAGGGAGATCTTTGTAGTCAATGCTGACACCTTTGGTGACAATTTTGACACTCAGCCGCTGTTTGGAGTTCTTTTCTGTTGCCTCTACCCCTGTTGACTGAGTTTCGCGGCGCCGCTTTGCAGCCTCTGCCTTTTCAATATCCTCCTTGATCGCTCTGCCCCAGAGGGCTTTGAGCCATTCCACTACTTTAACAAGGCCCTCTTGCGGATCCGAGAGAATAACAGCCGCGACGTAGGCTTCAAACATGTCGGCTTGCGTCTTTAGCAAATCTTTATCTTTTGATCTGCCCCTTCCGAGCCCCCCGCTTAAGTCAAAGTGATTTGGAAGCTTGGCTTGCTTCTCCATGCCATAATACCGGAAGTATTCGGCAAGAGTGATATTTCGGATCAATCTCTCGCGGAGTTGAGATAAAGGTCCAGACCGCAGCTTCGGGAATGTCTGATGGATGAGCGAACTCGCAATCAGCTCAAGGTAAGCGTCTCCAAGCCACTCTAGGCGTTCGTAGCTGTAATCCATGCCCAGACCTGGGTGCGTAAATGCTTCTTCGGCAAGCTTTGGGTCAAGAATTGGAGGTAAAGGAGGCCATTCTTGCGATATATCTGAGGAGATCCACGGTGTCACGCTGGCAGGAGACAGCACTGGTATGTTCAATGAGTTTTGGGCAGTTCCTAAGACGGTATCCTTTGCCAATAGTTAGTCGAATGGACTTTGAAACAGAAGATACAGTACATACCGTAGATGTCTCCTTCGTCAGAGGCCTAGCTGTCTCGGCGACAGGCTCATCAATAGACCCAATAATTTGAAACGAAGGAAGCAGCCGCCTAGTTAATCGAGATAAGTTTGAGTTTATGGTTCCGATTTGGAAGTTTGTGGGGTTTGTGCTCTGCGAAAATTGTCGCTTTAAAGACTGAAGACAGACAACCAGCTCATCTGCCTGCTCTGCAAGCAACGCTAGCGCTTGGCTTGTGGTCTCGACACTATTAACAAATTCTGTATCATTTCGGAGATCGTCAACCTGTTGACGTTTGGCCCGATTGTCTACTGATGATGTATTATGCCGTTTAGACATTCTAAAAATGATACCAAAATCAACGAGATTACGATAAGGAATTCTGCGCGTTTGATGTGAAAGATAGAGGGTGGGCTGATAGGCATTCTTAGAGCGAGAAGAAAACCGCCTGCGTTGAAGCGCGCCGATATGACTAATCCCAATGTGGCCTAGCCAAATCATTTTCTGGTGTGCATCAAACTTCAATTCAACGTCAAAAGTCGATCGCAGCAGCATTCGAGATCAAGCATGTAAAGATGAGTGTCCCTCGTGCGCGGTTAGTAGATTTGATGAAGGTAAATATCTCACACGCTGTTTTTCTCCATGCTTCCACTAACATTTCATAGGCGCAATGCCAAGTCTTCGCCACGGCATTCAACCCTGAGGGCGTTCGCATGGGCAACAAGGTCTTGCGACAGCGATTAAAAGGCCCAGCGCTCGCCGCCTATTACCCCCGGAAGCTAGCATCGATCAAGGACGTGAAGCGAGAGTTTGGCCCGGTGCTTGCCACATGGGACGAGGCCGAGGAAGATCGATTCGAGTACATTGAAGAGTAGGTGCATTGCAAAGAAGGTTTGATTGAGCAGTTTGCTGAAACCACAATTACAGGCTCAAGCAGCGTGGAAAGAGTGCACCGAAGAAGAAGACGGGTCCTCCTGGTATGTCGCATTCATAACTCTCTGTATTGGGGGATACTCACCTGGAACACCAATCAACTAACAATCCCGCAGCTCCCACTCCCGGAAAGAAGCGATGATAGCTACGTTATTAGCTTGAGAGGGGCCATGTGCGCATTGCCGTGTCCAATTGTTATGAAAATGGATGTTATATGAACCAGGGAGGTTTGGCTAAAGAAAATCAAGAGGCGTTGAAGGATACGTCAAGGCAAATTTTTGCGTTGCTACTTGAAAATGTAAATTGGCTGTACGATATAGTCGTCTTGTCAGCTCATATCAGTCAATTCGATATCGCTGCGATACTCAAAAAGGTATATTAAAAGACGTGTATGAATAGAGACATTGTACCCACTGAAGTCGTCGAATAGAGCGAAAATGGCCGGAGTTTGAAGTATACCTCATATTGTACAGCTTCTGGAGAAGAGATAGCGTTCAACAATTGATTGCGCTAGTGTGCAATGGTTCTCTGCGTCCATCCATATACATGTGCGTAGTATTTTCAAGATCGTAGACCTTCTAAGATGGCCATATTTTGAATTCGCGGATTGGACACTGAGTAGGTATTTAGTAAATAGTTCATACCATTGGCACACGTTATTATCGTGATGCAGCACGGAGGACTAGAACCAAAGAACAAAAGTATCAGCCCCTGTGGCGTTTGCTTGAGGCTTGTAGTGACTCACTGAGTGCTTCGCCGCAAAACTTTTGGCCGTTTGCACGTTTGCACATGTGGCATCCGATCAACGGGCACGGATCTCTTACTCTCAACCTTTCACTGGCCAACCAATCTTGTCCCCCTATGGCATCGGAGTCTCTAATCCTTCTTTAGCTAGATTTGAATTGTCCCGATTGCCAACATTTCTTCTTGGTTATTTCTATCTGCCTACTTACTGACCGCCCTGGAGCCTTACCTGTCACTCTCAGCCATCACTGTTGTAAAATCAAGGCTGCTTTTTGGCCTTAGTGAGTGACAGCCAAGGCGGTGGCCCTTTTTGGCGAGGCCTGCCAGTTCCTTCCTCCCATTGTCCAACTGGCCGTTCTTTCACTTCCATATATAAGCGACCGCTAACATTTACCTCTTCAACTTTACTCTCTAATCTCTCCTCCGCCTTAATCACGGTTTCTAACCTACACGCGTTTTCTTCTTCCTTTTCCTTCTCCAACCTTGGCACACAAGCTGTGCATGTCTGGCATCTCTTCTCTATTCCGTTTGCATCTGCTGTCGTCTCTCCCGTCATTCGCACCTTCACCCATATCTCTTTGGCATTGACTGCGGATAAAATGTCGGCTTCCAGCTCTTCTGGATCTACTCCTCAGCTTTCGGTCTTATTGCCAGCCGATGCAACCCAAGGAGATCTTTCGATACAGGTGGGAGATGAAAGCTCAGCTGCCTCAGCCTCTTGCGTAAGTTTGGTATCCGATCATGTCACGCAATTCATATCCGCTGTGTTTCTGTTTATTATTATTTTTCAGCTTTATTACGATCATTATTCATCCCTTCTAACTATGGTTGTTCCAGGAACCGGCCACGACCTCTTCTATAATGATTGAGAAAGGCATCACACCTTTATCTACCTCGAAATTGGCGAACCAGGGCTATCCAAAAGTGAGTATACCATATTTCCATTTACAACCATAAAACGCAGAGACCGCTTTATGAAACCTCTAGAACTGACTCTTGCCCAATGGAGAAGCTCTTTACTAGACTATCAGAGCAGAAAGTTGCCCAAAGCCAACAGAATCAAGCCTTGAAAATCGATGATGATGACCCTTTCTTAAAAGTCTTAGATCAGGCTTCCTCAAGCACTTCGCTTCCAATCACTCCGGCCACCGAGGGTTTCCCTGCTGTGGCTCTAAGCGCAAGACCAGCTAGCGTTACGCTTGATGATCCCCGTGCAGATGCTGAAGAGGTTTTTCGCCTAAAGCTACAGCTTGCGCAAGCGCGGAACCATATCTCCAAGCTTGATCAGGAACTTGCTCAGACGCGATTTTTCAAGGAGCCCGACGTGCCCATTGGTCGTGTTGAAGCGGCTCCGAGAGACAACATTTGGAACAGAGGTACGCCGGATGATACTCAGTCTGATACCAGTGATTCTGCCTCTGTTGTTGCAATGAATCGAGCTCGTGGAATCTGGGGACCTACCAAGAACTCGTTTGCCAACAACGGCCCTCTTCAACCACTCGGTCCAGAGCCGTCGCCTGGTCATTGGTTCGGAGGGCGAGGATTTAATCAGCCTTGCGTAGACCCTAGCCAACCTTACGTGTTGGTCGACGGTCATCGTGCTGAGCGTCAGGCTGTCGACCATGATCTGGTTCCACGCCCTCACCCAAACCGGCGCGGCGCCCGCTTCGATAATCGAGTGAATGGAAATCACCCATTTGGAGGCTCTTTCGTCAACCTGAACAACCCAACTCACCAATTTGATCCCATTGGAAACCCAGTTCCAGTTCCTGTGCCAGGCGTTCATGTGAATATTGGCCCGGCTCTACCTCCTATGGGCATGAACGTGTACCCCCCTTTCCATCAGCAAGCAATGGGTACTCCTCTTTCTCCGCACGCTTCAGAGTTCACCTCTAAGGCTAGTTGGAAAAATGAGGTACCCAGCAATGTGATGGAGATAGCCCACTACCAACCGCATGTTGATGAGAAACAGGTTGTTGCGTCTGAAGGGCCAACTTATCTCCCGCCAACAGAGCCTCTTAACTATCGCCGCCTTCTCGATCGAAATGTGAACTGCAACTGGAAGTACATTGTGGACAAAATAGTCTGCAACAACGATCAACAAGCTTCCATCTTTTTGCAGCAGAAGCTTAAAGTGGGCACACCTGAGCAGAAATACGAAATCGTCGAAGCCATTGTGGCTCAGGCATACCCCTTGATGGTCAACAGATTTGGTAATTTTCTTGTTCAGCGTTGCTTTGAGCACGGAACTCCAGAACAAGTCATCAAGATTGCCGAAGCCATTCGAGGAAATACTCTGAACCTCTCCATGGACCCTTTTGGTTGCCATGTCGTCCAGAAGGCGTTCGACTCGGTCCCAGAAGACTACAAGGCGATTATGGTTCACGAACTTCTCCGCCGTATCCCCGAAACCGTGATTCACAGATATGCGTGTCACGTTTGGCAAAAGCTCTTCGAGTTACGTTGGAGCGAGTCCCCCCCTCAGATTATGAAATTCGTCAACGAGTCTTTAAGGGGAATGTGGCACGAGGTTGCCCTGGGAGAAACTGGCAGTCTCGTTGTTCAGAACATTTTTGAAAATTGTTTGGAGGATGACAAGGTAAGTTGGGATTTATCTCAAAAGGCATTTCAATGACTGACACTTGCTGGTTAGCGTCCTTGTATCGAAGAAGTCCTCGCCAATATTGACATTGTGGCACACGGCCAATTTGGAAACTGGTGCATCCAACACATATGCGAACATGGAGCCCCTCCTGATCGCAGCCGAGCCGTCGACCACGTTATTCGATACGCAGCAGAATATAGCACCGATCAATTTGCCTCCAAGGTAGTGGAGAAGTGCCTCAAAATTGGGAACACTGAGTTTCTCGGCCGATACCTTGATCGAGTTTGCGAGGGGCGCCAAGACCGCACCCGCATCCCTCTAATTGACATTGCCAGTGACCAATACGGAAATTACCTTATCCAGTGGATTCTTAACAACGCTTCTCCTCAACATCGTGAGATGGTAGCTGCCCATATTCGAAAGCACATGGTTTCGCTTAGGGGATCCAAGTTTGGATCTCGTGTTGGCATGCTGTGTACCAACCACGCGGTCACAACCCGTCCAGGCCCAGGCGTTGGCCCGGGCATGGGCAGTAGCCGTATCGGATCAGGACCATCGAGATTCAGTGCTACTTACCGTTGATACGGTATTCACACCAGAGGTCCAGTTGTGCGAGACGATACAATCTGGCAAGCTTTCTCTACGACGATTCAGCGTAGCATCGTTTGTTCTACTTATAACGCATCTTGCCGACTCGTTACCATATCTAGTTCCGCCTCTCATTGTTCTCGCTCGGATCACACAAGATCACACAAGATCACATAAAGAATTTGTCGATTTCTTCTTATGAACATTTTCCCATGCAATCAATTTAAAGATCACTCGTCATCCTACGCTCAGCTGGCTACAGCCCGACTGGGTGCATTGGACACATTATGGTTATGCATTTTGAAATATGCAGGAGACTACATCTGCTAACCGTGGCGGCAACATCCTCTCTCCGAAGTGGGCCCAGATTGCATCTCGACATGTAAACGCAGGAGCATATTCACTTAAAATGGTTCGTTCCACTTCCACTTCTACCTTTTTTTTTTTTTTTTTTTTTTTGCGATTTGAGACTGAGCTAACCATGGATTGCCGGAGAAGAAATCAAGGAGCGTTAGAAAATCTTAATAAAAGGGCGGTGTGTCACTCTGAAAAATGCGTTTTGTTTTGCGCTATGGAGATGACGGAGAGATGTTATGTGAAGAAGACTTATTATGTTAATAACTGCAACGCTCTTTACTACAGGATTTTTTTCTTTTTTGTTTTGACTGCGACGATGCGTGTTTACACCAGTTACCGTAATTTCGAATAATAATTAGAACGTTTAATAAAGACAAGTTTTCAGGTAGATCGGATGTATGCAAGTTTGCGACTATTATGCCCAACTCAGTTGCGAGATCTCACGCTTAGATAGCATATGCGAATATGATATTAATTTGTTCTTGGACGCAAAAAGCCGGACAGCTCTTTCGACTGGTCGCCGTTAGATTTCTATTGCGGTGGTATCATGAAGATCCTGTCGCAGCAGCAGCTTCTCCTTCTACCTGATGCTCAACTGGAGGAAATTCCAGATCCAGAGCGTTCACGATGCCTTCACCACTTGTTTCAGCAGTTGCGGTAGCCTCTTTCTCCCAAGGTTTTCTAGGCACGGGACGAGATCCAACGGGTTTTACAGTCTAACAGATTCAGCATGAGCAAATACCCACGTCAGGCGCAGGACAAGGGCGTGTGAATGTTAAATAAACTTACGGCATCTCGTTCAATGGTGTTGGGAATCTGTCTGATGCCGGGAATTGGTTTGCCCTCCTGGATAAGCTTGATCATCTCTGCGAAAGCCAGAGGATACGATGGTTCGCCGCCCTCGCCCTCAGCCTGAGACTGAGCACTACGGTCAACGTAGAGGTCGGCTTTGGGGGCGGCCTGCTGCCATGCTGTGGCGGAAGAAGAAGATGTCGATGGCGATTCCGATGACGGTTGCTGTTCGTACTCTGAAGGGATGATGTGCGGAGGCGGATATTCTGGGTGCTGGGAGAGCCAGGTCTGGTAGGCGGCGAAGTCGATTTGGACGCCGATGCGTTGGGCGTAGTAGAAGATGCGGGCGTGGGTGGCGATGTCACGGAGGGAGCCGTTTTGGGGGTTGGAAGGATTTGGGGCGCCGAGGATGGCGCGGAGGCCGGACTGTGGTGGATGAGGGCTGGATGTAAGTGGGAGGCGGATGGATATGGATATGAAGCGTGTGTGTATAAGAGTTGGATATGTTGTGTATTTACAAAATGGTAAGGACAAGATGAGACTAGTGGAGTGAGAATGAGAAAATGAGAAGAGATGCTTACCAGAAAGGCAGAGTCTTTAGTCCAGGGGTAGGCGTCAAAGGCTCTGAAGATGGAGTCTTGGTCTGTTAATGAGCGGATTCGATCTGCTCCCGGGAAGGGTGGCTGGGGCTCTGCCATTGTGTTGCTTTGCTGGTGAGGGGCTGCGGTTTATCGAATGTTGAACTAGAGCCTCGTTTATGAGTGGTGATGCCGTGTTTGAAGACTAAATTAAAGTATCAGGTAAGTCGAAAGAATATACCAAGGTGTAGTGAGGGTTAAGGCGTTTGAAGTGGCTGGTGATTGATGGTTCCCTCTTTCAATTGAATTCGTCCTAGTTCGCATGTGAAGTGGGTGGGAGTGGGTGAAGCGCGGGATGGGCAAACCTCGGCCCCGGCGCTGGAAAGTGAGTGAGTAATGTGATTGGCTGGCGTTTAAGTCGATGGCTTGGGGAGGGCCGTATAAAACGAGAAGTGTGTGTTTTCCGATTCTGATTCTGTTTTCAAAAATTAAGAAAATAATTGATGGTAAAAGGGAGAGCAGTAAGAATACAAAAGAGCGGTTGACACAAGATGAAGGAGAAAAAGTACGTACACTATGCGCAGAGAGATATTAACCTCTCAGGCACCTAGGTAGCTATAGTGTACCTTGACGCATATTCTAATAAGAGACGTAGAACAGCACAATACTTCTCCTAATATACTTACAAAAAGCAATGAATTTATGCTCTGTTTTTTTTTTTTTTTTTTTTTTTTTGGATGTTTTCGTCTTTCAAAAAGGGAGTGTAGGGTGGTCTGGATCTCATCGATTTCAGCATCCGAGCTCATTGTTGATGAGTGCACATAATAACCGTCATCAACACGACTATCTTAATGAATGCATAGAAAGAATTAAGATAACAGAGCTAATATAAGGAGTAATAGTATAGACAGAGTAATTTGAAGTAGCTCATTAGTGTAGCTCTCGAAGGAATAGCAACTAAAGACTGCCTCTATACATCCCTCTCTCTCTTAATGTAGGTATACTTATGCAAGAACATATATTGCTGAGATTGAATGCGCCAATAACACGAGAAAGCGGATGGAGCATTCAACTTGCGTCTAGTAAACCATGTGTCATTCTTCGTCTAATGGGGAACTACGATTTATAATATTCTTCGACCTCTTTGGCACAGCATCACTCGAAGGTATCCAAGTTATCGACAGGCCTGATCAAATTAGACTATATCAACTAGGAATACGGTAAAATACACTCCATTTTAACGGATTATACGCAGATAGATTCTCATCCATTATAAGCTCAGTATTAGCATTGAAAACCCATATTAGCATCCGTTGGAAGATTCACGCAAGTTCGATCAACACATCAACCAACAACTCAGTTCGCAGATATATCTTATACAAAGCCATCAATCAGTGGAATCTACATTTTCCCTGTTTTTTATGTGCGGATTTCAAGATGGCGCGGAAATATGCTGCCGCACCATGTACACTTCACTTACTAAGAAATGAGCTGCAGGCATCATTTGGACACGACCAACACGCTTCCAGCTTCAGGCGAAGCGCCGCAAGGCTGCCGCTCTCATTCGCCATGCGCGCGCCTACCTAGGTACTTACCCCATGTTTTTCTGCTGCTCTTTTCTTTGTGTCTCTTTTCTACAACTCGAGAATTTTATCTAACCCCTGTTGTGTCACTTATTTTGCGGTTTTGACAATTTTCGCGATAGAGAGGGAAAGATAAGCACACATCTACATTGACGCCGCACTGATAAAACTGTCCTATATGGCCGGAGACGAGGCTTCACCAAGCCGGCCCTCTTCATCTGCTTCTTCAGAACTACCGCCCTTGGATGACCTGATACGAGAACAAGTCATTGCCAGTCAGATCAAGCAACAGAAGCAGCAGCAGCAGCCCGATGGCAGTAACGACTGCAGCAACCGACCCACCAGAGAGAGCAGTAGCAGCAGCGACGTCATAATCATCAGCGAAAGCGACTTTGCCAACTACAACAGCAGCAGCATTGCCAACGGCATGGATAACAGCAGTCGAAGAAGCAGCACCATGTCTGGCCAGAGCACCAGCGGAAGCGGCAACAACGACATCAACAGCAGCAGCAGCAATAGCGGCGATACTATGGACATGGACACGGACATGAGCGTCAACACCACCGCCCAAGATGATGATGATAACATCAACACCGACAACAACTCCCCCATCCCGCCTCTCACCAGCATCTCCGCCGCCATCTTCGTCCCCATCCCAGACGCCAGCAAGCTCCTCCAGCCCCTCAGCCTCGATTCAAGCACCCCAGCCTACCACCGCGCCGCCCTCGACCTCGTCACCCGCCACGAGTCCTCCGTCCGCAGCAACCTCAACGCGCTCTTCCACCGTGAAATGTTCCGCGTCCGCGCCGACATTACCGCCGAGGTTGAGAAGAACGACATCCCGCCCTTTGACTACGCCGCTGCCCGCGCTCACGTACGCGCCCGTGACGAGGACCTCTTGCGGCGTGACTGCGACGCCATGATTGCAAACATGCGCGCCCCGGATGTCTCCAATCTCAAGCACGGCGTGACAAGCATCCCCGTGCCGAACATGAGCGTGCCCGTGACATATGCACCTGTCGGGTCGCCGCGCGAATTCGCCGCAGCGGAGGTCATGAAGGTCATTGCCGCTGCGGCGGGCGACTTGGTTGGTTTCGATAGACATGTGCGCAGCAGAAGAGCAACTATCAAGAAGCAGATTCAGGATGCGGAGGCGGGGGCAGGGGCAGGGGCAACGAGGATGGACATCGATTAGAAGACGGTGCGCCGCCGATCTAGCCTTCGTGCGCCTGGTAAAGAGGCTGAGAAGAAGACGGTGCGGTTTGACTCGCCCATTGTGCAGCCTGAGCCTGAGAAGAGTGGCGTCACAGAGAGAAGATACTGAGCCAGAGAGAAGTGAGGGATGGCGTTGGATCGAAATGGGTAGTACTAGGCATATTGTCATACAGCTAGCTGCAGGGGGAGCATGAGATACCCAGACACAGAAAAAAAAGGGGGAAGGAAAGAAAAACAGCCACCCGGTTTTGGTCAACATATTTGAACACAACATCTAACCCTAACGTCCTATATATATATGTACATATCGACATAGCGCTCCGGAACCGCAAGGGAAAATTTCTTCTAATTTTTTTTTAATACATTCACACCTATCTTAAGCTCCGTACGCAACCTGACCCATGGGTCTATCCTCCTCCATTCCAGGAGCCATAAAGTTTGTCCTGGGGTCGCCGGTGGCCTTGGCCGCTGAGCAACGGGCCATTGTCGGTGAGCTATGAAAGAGTTAGCGTTGTTGTTCAACTTTTGATGCGTTTGATTTATACGAAAAACAACATACCTTCTGGAGATGACGTCTGTGAAGTAAAAGTTGTCGATAACCTTCTTCAAAGGAGAGTTGCTAGCCTTGGCGCCCTTGTTTTGCTCCACCAGCTGAACCTTGCTCAGCTGCTTCAGGGCAACAGGCTCAACGACGTCGTAGGCAGCCAGCGCAGGGCTGATCTCAACCATGCGGTCACGCACAGCAGCGACATCGTCGTAGGGCAGAGGAGCACCGAGGAACTCGGAGGCTGCTCGGAGAATCTTCCAGTCAGTTCGGGCGGCGCCAGGCAGTGAGGTAGCGGCACGGGTCATCTGGACACGTCCTTCAGTGTTGATGTAAGTACCGGCCTTCTCGGTGTAAGCAGCGCCAGGCAGAACAATGTCAGCGATCTGAGCGCCGCGGTCACCGTGGTGGCCCTGGTAGACAACAAAGGCGTCCTTGGGGATGTCCGCCTCGTTGATCTCGTCGGCACCGAGGAGCCAGACAAACTTGGGCTTGGTCTGGGCAACCTCGGCGGAGGGAGTGACAAAGCCAACTTCAAAGGCACCAGCCCTTGAGGCTTCCCTCTGGAGAACATTGTAGCCGTCCCACTCAGCGGTTCTGAAGTTGGCGGCGTTCTGGTCAACAAAGGTACCAACGGTCTCGTAGAAAGCCTTGGCGTCAACGTGGTCGGTAACACCAGATCCAACAATGATCATGGGCTTCTTGGCGGCCTGGAGCTTCTTGCCAAAGGGGCCAGCCAGGGCCTTCTTCAAGGCAGCGTGGTCGGCACCCAGGTGCTCAAACTCGAAAGTGGAATCCCAGGTCTCACCAACAACACCAATTTCAAGGTCGGAGCGCAACCACTGCTTGCGGATACGAGCGTTGAGGACGGCGGCCTCATGGCGAGGGTTGCTACCGACGATGAGAATGCAGTCAGAGTCCTCAATGCCCCAGATCTTGGAGTTGAAGAGGTAGTTTGATCGCACGTCAACACCGTGAGCAATGGGCTGGCTTCCGGTGGGGGTATCGAGGGCGAGGTTCTCGGATCCGAGCTTGTTGGCCATATCCTTGGCCACGACGAGGGACTCTACCTCAGTAAGCGCACCAGCAATGACCTTGAACTCATTGGCCTTGGGGCTAGTCTGTTGATAGGCCTTGGCAATCACGGTCAAAGCCTCCTCCCAGTCAGCAGTTTCGAACTTTCCTTCTCTTCGAATCAGGGGCACGGTAAGTCGCTGGGTCTTGAGGCCGTCGCATGCGAATCGGGTCTTGTCGTTGATCCACTCCTCGTTGACATCGTCGTTGAGTCGGGGGATAACACGCATAACTTCCAGGCCGCGAGAGTCGACACGGATGTTTGATCCCAGGCCGTCGAGAACGTCGATGGACTCGGTGTGCTTCAGCTCCCAAGGACGAGCTCGGAAAGCATATGGCTTGGAGGTCAGGGCACCGACGGGGCAAAGGTCGATGATGTTTCCAGAAAGCTCGGTATCCAGGTTCTTCTCAAGGTAGGTGCCAATCTGCAGGTCGTTACCACGGCCAGTTGAACCAAGTTCAGGGGCACCAGCAATATCGTTGGCAAATCGGACACATCGGGTGCACTGAATGCATCGGTTCATCGAGGTCTTGATCAGGGGTCCAATGTTCTTGTCCTCGACAGCTCGCTTGCCTCCAATCTCGTGGAATCGTCCTCGGTCGGCACCATATCGCATGGATTGATCCTGAAGGTCACACTCACCACCTTGGTCGCAGATGGGGCAATCGAGGGGGTGGTTGGCCAGCAGAAACTCCATGACACCCTCGCGGGCCTTGTGTGTAAGAGGTGAATTGGTCTTGACAACCATGCCAGGCTGCACCGGCCAGGCGCATGAGGCTACAGGCTTGGGCGCCCGCTCAACCTCGACCAAGCACATACGGCAGTTACCGGCAATCATTAGTTTTCTGTATATATATTGTTAGGGCTCGAAATCGCTAAAAAAGGCGCGGGGGTTGGTTGGATATCGTACTCGTGGTAGCAGTATCTAAACACCTAATTAGCACATCTTTCTGAATAGTTTTTTTTAATCCCGCTTTAGAGATCAAGTTCCCTTCCAATACTCACCTAGGGACAGTAACTCCGGCCTTTTCGCAGGCCTGGATCAGAGCCGACCCGGCTAGCTTCCATGTCAGCATCTACGCTCCCGCAACCACCGCAACCCCTCCATTCCAGGATCATACCTTCGATCGAGACCTTCTTTCCATCTGCAACCGCGTTAGCACAAGCTCCAGCTCCAATTGTCCGTCCTCGACGCAGGCAAGATGCTTACCAATGGTGAGCTCCACCTCGGCAGACCGTCTGGGCGTTGTCGCGAATGCCCTCGAGGCAGCGGCGGCCCGCCTGCCGGTCCGCCAAGCCGAACGTGCCAGAGACTGTCGGAGCATCGTGTCGCCTTGACGGATTGAACGTGATGTACGTTGCGGCGAGAGAAGTTAAGGACTCAGAGTCGAGTGGGATGGGCGTTCGTTTCGAAAACGGATCTGCTGTCTTGGACGGATGGAAAGCCCATTTACAGCGCTAGTGGGTTTCCCTTACGGATCCATTTAGGAGCACGCTCATTGGCTGGAAGCTCCCAATGCCGCTGCCTGAGGCACATTTTGTCCCGCAGTTTGAATCTGCAGCTTTAAATTTGGCGGGCCTGTGCAGCAATTTCGAATTTTCTTTTGCTTCTTCATCATAATTGTACACGGGCACATTTTATTGTAGGTGAGCTTGGGCAATTGGGCTTCGGCCCGTTGCTTCTGTCGAGTCCTCCTCTATCTTGTGCTCCAGAAGAAGTCCACGCCGATTATGGAAGCAGGGGAGAGAAGTTTTTTCGTCTCGATGAACGTTGCCTCTTACCGCCGGTCGTTACATTTTACCATACGTAGCTTGATGTAGAAATTTGCCGTGAACGGCTACTCAATCTGTATGCTGTGATCATGGAAAGTACTTGGCAATGGGATCATACAATGCCGTCGAATTATATTTGGCTTGCTATCTATGAACTACAGCTGCATTGTAGCGATCGCCCCAGTCTGGGAACATCGCCCACCCACCTTTGTTCTTCTTCGGCATTGCCTTTAAACTCAACGCCGTCGATTACGGCTCCATCCCATGAATCTTCAAAAGGATGCAGTGCCATGTGCGTGATGCGATCCAAGACCTGCCGATCGCCTTCTTTCTCAACGCGCCGTATAACTTCATCCAAGATCCAGCCTCGTGGAACGAAATTGGGGTTGACTTGCTTCATAGCTTGTCTTCTTTCAGCATCTTTCTCTTCAGATAAGGTTTCAGAGGGTTCTTCTGCCCAGTCTTCCAAGGCACGCACGCGCCATTTTTCAAGCCATTCGGCAATCTTCTCTTTCGCAGTCTCTTCTCCAACAACCTCGGGCGGGCCTTCTTTGTGGAAGAAGATGGCAGCCTTTTCTTTGCGACCCTCTTGAGTCGTAATGTCCGCCAACTTGATGGTGCTCAAACGGCGGAAGAAGTGATTGAAATCCAACTCCAAAGCTTCCATGGTGTCAAGCCCTTCGCTAAAGAGCTCATCGAAATCCGTCTGTTTGAAGTGACGCAGGCCCAGTCTCGCTGTCATTAATCGTTTGTATTCCTTCAAAAACACAGCTTTGTACTCTTCTCCAGCTTGTGAGATTAGGTTTTCTGCTCTCTCAACCAACTCTTTCTCTTGCTCTTGCCTGATGCCTTTGGCGATAAAAGTCTCATCGTCAACTTGAGGACCAATGCCGATAAGTTCACCAAGAGTTTCGCCAAGCCTCACTAGATTCCACCAGATGATGGTCGGCTGGTTTTTATAATTATACCGCAGCGTGTAGTCATCGTGGTTTGGTGTATATGCTGGGTCAAAGGTATCCATAAACGCAAAAGGCCCGTAGTCCATCGATAGGCCATAAATCGATGTATTATCCGTATTCTGCAAGACGAAGTTAGTAATTAGAGCTACGTCATAGATCCTTTCATAAATGCGAATACATACCAACACGCCGTTCATGAATCCATATGCTTGCCAATGAGCCACAGTTACCGCGTTACGCCTAACTATCTCCCGGTATAGCCTCTGAAACCTATTTTCCGCTGCGTCGCTTGGTCCTTCAACTTCGGAAGCTGCTACTCCACGCTTGGGGGGTGGTGATTCGGTTGGTTCATCCGGAGATTCTAGTCGTCCTGGAAGCTTTTCCCATCCGCCAAAAACGTCTTCTGCAATATATGTGGCAAGCTTCCTAATGAGGTCGCGATCACCCCTTGCCCGTAGAAGATCAAAAGTTCCCAGTCGCAGCCACGACTGAGCGAACCGGAGTACAATTGCCCCCGGCTCCATGGCCTCTCTCAACACTTTAGAGTGAGGAAGTAGAGTAAGAGATAGGGCTCTAGTGGTAGGTATCTTGAGTGCGTTGAGTGCTTCGGAAACGACAAACTCTCGCAGGCTAGACCGAAGTACCGCCTTTCCATCTGCGAATCGAGAGTACGGCGTTAAACCAGCGCCTTTGAGCTGAAGCTCATATCGCACGTTGGACTCCGGATTAGTCGTCTCAAAAAGAGAAATGGCCCTTCCGTCTCCAAGCTGGCCTGCCCACTGTCCAAACTGAAAACCTCCGTAGCACTGCGCCCAAGGGTATCCGCCCTCCAGCTTTGTCTCATCCCAGCCATAGAGCTTGTTGCCAGCTACAAACTGCCGGAAGTCTTCGGTTTTCTCTTCGCCTGCTTTGATGCCGAGATCTTTCAAGGCCGCAGAGCTCACGGCCAGGAGCTCGGGATCTTTCTGTTCACTTGGCCGCACCCATGTGAAAAGAGCATCGCGGACCTGGCGAGGCGTGATTTGATCTCGAGGGGTTTTGTGTGAGTCTGCTGGAGTTGGGAAGACCGAATCCGGAGGAAGTGAAGCTGTGAAGTTCCATGACTTTGGCAGCTCATCCAGCGAGACGCCTCCATACTGTTTCCCTGATGAAGCCATGGTTCGCGCTCCCATAAATCGAGTGAGATGCCTTGTCGATGGCCCACTGAGGATCCTCAGTGGCAGAGTCCGTGTTATCAACCGACTTGCATAGAGATGTCCCTGCAGCATGAGAATTGGTGGCAGCTCAGATGGCTATCGTTGCTTATGCATTGTATAAGAGAGCGTTGTGACCCTGCCGCGGCTTAAAGCGATTAGAGCCGGATAGTGGCGAGCCGGCATTCCGTGACATCACCGAGCTGCGAACTTTGCCCCACCACGCAATGATGGAGTAATGAATCGCGGTATCGGATATACGAGGGGAAAGCTATAGGCCGCTTCATATATTACCCAGGTAGCGTCTAGAGAGACAATATTTGGCAATGCCCCCCGCGTAAGAAATAGCAGTATTAATAATTGTTTTTTTTTTTTTTTTTTTTTTTTTTTCCCAATAATTTTAGGCTGTGGATGGTGGCCCGGTGCAGCTCCATTGGGTCAACAGCGTCTGAGGCAATAGCTCGTAAACTTGGCCTCATCCGCACTTTGCCAACCACAGATAACTGCGGTTGACAGCAAAGAAATTCAAGCTAATGATATGGCGTGACTTGCATCTCCTTCGACCTCATCCTCGTCACAGGTCCTGGTTGTAAAAAAACCGCGAAGAATGGAGAGGAGCCAGGTTGCGTGCTTGCCCTCGACTGCTAGTCCAGTCTTGTAACATGGATGCGATGCTGTAAACCCACTCCAACATACTGCATGCTGCTAGCAATACAGCAAGGGACAAGGCGAGATATAGCGCCCTGTATGCCAGCTTCAGTGCATGAGCCTGCGTGTGAGGGCATGTAGCAGCGTGCTCCAGAGGCAGTCAAACGTAATTCTGCTTGCTCTACCTCCATTGGAATGCCTCTTGGGTCGTAAGAAACATTCAACTCGGCAATCTCTCTTATCTCCACCATTGGAGCATATGCTAGTATCTACACCATATATAGCGCCCGCTCCGTCTGCTACTCCAACTCCATCCCATCATCGGTGGGGTAGTTGCGACCATGCTCCAAAAGGCCTTGACTCGCCTTGGACCTCCACTTATAAATACCGGAAGGTCCAGCCGCAACAGCCGCAATACGTGGATGTGAGCCAGCAACATCCAGTCTCAAACCTCTCCCTGACATTCCCTCGCTCAGTTCAAGCGCCTCATCTTCTCGACAAACAACCTGCGTTGCCCAGAGACAGTTTCACTCTTCAGCCATCACCATGTCATTCCCACCGGTTATTAAGCTGAATGACGGTAATGAGATTCCCGCAGTATGCTTCTCTCCTCCTATTTGACTTCAGGTCTTACCACTTCAACCCGATACTTACTAGACTAATAGCTCGGCTATGGCCTTGGAACTGCCAACTTCAAGCGCGTTGCGGGGCCTCTAGACACTGAAACGATCTATGTCACCAAACAAGCAATTGATATCGGCTACCGCCATCTTGACGGCGCTGAAGGTATGTGGAAGGCGGCAAATCAAAGTCCAGGGCAAATCGAGTATTTCTAACCACAAAACCCTGTTCAACAGTATATGGAAATGAAGAAGAGTTTGGTGTCGCTATCAAGGCGTCAGGAGTTCCTCGAGAACAGCTCTTCATCACCACCAAGATTAGCGCTGAGGTCAAGAAGAACACTGAAGAGGCTTTCTCGCTTTCACTCAAGAAGCTCGGCCTGGATTACGTCGATCTCTATCTAATCCATGGCCCTTTCTTCGCCGATAACGACGAGGAATTGCAGCAAAAGTGGGCTGATCTGGAGGCCATCAAGGCTTCTGGTCGGGCCAAGTCCATTGGAGTCTCCAATTTCCTCCAGGAGCATCTCGAAGCCATTCTCAAGACAGCCAAGGTGGTGCCTGCAATCAACCAGATCGAGTACCATCCTTATCTTCAGCACGGCGACCTCGTCGCATTCCACAAGAAGCATAACATTGCCGTTGCTGCCTACGCCCCCTTGCTACCACTCACCACAGCCAAGGGCGGTCCAGCAGAGCCAGTCTATACCAAGCTAGCAGAGAAATATGGCGTCACAGACTCTGACGTCGGTCTACGATGGGTCCTTGATCAAGGCCATGTGGTCCTCACGACCAGCTCCAAGGAGTCGCGACTCGCTGGTTACCTCGAGAGGCTACCCAAGTTTAAGCTGACAGACGAGGAGGTGGCGGAGATCTCTGCTGAAGGAGACAAGTATCACTTCCGATCATTTTGGAAGCACAAATTTGCCGCCGATGACAGAAGGTGAATGGAGAGATATAATAGAGCATTAAGCAGCTATCGCTTTGAACACGCCAATAAAGGTAGACTTTGGCAGGAATAAACCCTGGTTCATCTTTTTTTCCACCGTCTTGTTTTTATCCTTGCTATGGACAGCATAACTCATCAGAGTTTGGCCACTGTCAGTGAGCATTCCTATCGGATTCATTGAGTTTTGCTTCACCGCTACATTCGTGATACACTTTCCTACCCGGTCTATACGGCGGGCACCTTGTTAATTTACTGGCTGAGCAATATGACGGTACTAGCTCAGAAAGCTTATCAACCTAACTTACGCATTCGAAGAAGCTATTCGATTAGATACCCAGCTGTTCATTAGCGTCAACTAACGCCCGAATCGCCATGATCGCCAAAAACTTTCAAGACAATTTCACAGAGACTGAGACAAAATCTGACAACTCGTACAATAAAACCAGAGGGAATACGGCAAGCAGATAGCTCGCAAGACGGCTGATGGAGAAATCCAAGAACAGAAAGCCCAGGCCGACATCGTCCACAACCAAACGTACTTCAAGATCAATAGTGGTGAAAAGGCATACGGCTACACCTCATTAGTGTCAGACGACGTTGACAACGAAAGGGCCAATGCAACGGAAGAATTTCGCAGAATGTGTGAAGCAAATCACATCGCGGGGCAGTTTCGAGTTTATCATTGACATGGGGCACATGATACGCTGCCTCAACCGACTTGATGCTGGGATGGAAAATATTAACGAGGCGAAATTTGGAAAGACTTCCGTCAACCTGCCGGCAGGGACCGTACCTTGAGGAACTTCGAGGGATCGTACCCTGAGGGACTTCGACCCCGGCTGCCGGTTCTGGCCCGGCCAAGAGGATGGTTCGCTAGTGAATTTATCTTTGCGCGGAACATCTTCTCTATCATTGACTTGCGGGCTATGGTTGTCGAATAAGATAAGCAAACCTGTCGAAGTTCTTATACAAGCTACTGCTTGGCATGGCATTTTGTTCTCTTGGAGTGGAAGTCGAACGACAGAAAGCCACACCAGGATTTAGGATGCTAGCAATGAAGATCCTGATAGGAAGTATTATTTTCTTGGAACATGTGAATGATACCCTTCTTATATCATCTTAACTGGTATTAAGAAATGCTAATTTGGTAGTGGGATAAAGAAGCGACCAATAGAATAAGGTAGATCTATTAGATAAAGTCACAAGATACAGCGAGCTGTATCCAAATACAGACATATTTAATCGATTTATAAATAAAACTCAGAGGCGGCCTTGCATTTCTACGTAGATATATCAGCCAGATTGCTACTGTAAATGACACGGCTTCGTGTGATAGGGGTATAGTCCACGGAATGGAGCGTGTGGCGAAATAAACGTAATGGTTTTCTATTCTGCAATACATTCTTTCGCTGGCTTGCTATTCTACCGGTTCACACTTCACAGCTCATCGTCAGAATCTGTCTCATTTCCTGTTGTGGGCGGTTTGGCTGGAGCCTTCTTCTTTGAAAAAGGGAGGGTTCTTGGAGCTGGCGGCTGCTCATTCGCCTTTTTCTGAGGTGCCTTGGGCGCCGGTTTTGAAATATTACCAGCCCCTGTCTCGGAGATATTGTCGCCACCGTTATCTTCATTACCATTATCATCTTCATCGCTATCGCCAGACGCCGTGTCGTCTGCAGTGTCATCTGCAGTGTCCTCCGGTGTATTCTCTGGCTCGCTATCCTCAGGCTCGGCCTTGATCTTGTCCACATCCATTTCTTCATTCCCTGGCTCGTTTAATGAAGATGCCGCAGCCTGGACTTTTCTCTTTCTGGGCCGAGACGGGGCGGGTGCGTGAGATGGCTGGGGATCCATTGTTTGAGAAGCCCGTTGAGATGCCGACTGGCTATTTGGAAACGAGCCGGCGGCAATGATCTTTTGCTGCTCGCGGATTTTGACTTTCTTTTCGTTGAGAAGGTCTCGGAACTTCTGAAGGAGGGCTGTTTCATCGTCTTGCTTTGACGCTACGAGCTCGTCCAGCTGCGATTTTAGCTCCTTCACGGTGGTTTCAAGCTCCTTAGCATGAGCGGCGGCTTCAGCCAGGGCCGCGTTACTCCGTAACAATGCTTCAACTGATTCAGCACACCAATCAAAAAGAGCGATACCCTCATCTTCGTCGTGTTTTAGCTCTATAGAGCCAAGTCGTTGCTGCAGTGACATCGAGTTAGAGCTGCGCCTTTGGGCTTTCTCTCCGACAAATAAATCTTCAGTAAGATAGGCTCATACAGTAATTCCTTGGACTCTCTTTCTAACTGTGATGGATAAAGAGTCGTAGGCCTTGACACTGGCTGTTGCTTGGATGTCCGAGGCAGGCTGTAGCGCGAACAGAGATTGTAAAATTGACTGCCATTCAGACTCGGAGACGGGACAGTTTGAGACTTGAAGTGAGGCTAATCGATCATGTTTCACTGCGCTGGCGTTAATATATACTGTGGTTTATTTTTGCGGATGGGGAGACTGCACAGATTGCCACATATGGTGCTTCACCCTCTGTTCCAATGAGCTTTACGTCTAAGGGCTTGGAGCCCTTTTGAGCGACTTGGATAAGGACATGAGCTGATTCATCGTCATCTCGTGGGAGCTTGATGACTCGCGTTGTGGTTGCCATGATACAATTATGTGAGCTTATTCTTATGTCGAAATCGATTGCGTGAAGATGTGCGAAGGTAGATCGACCTGGATGGATATATGGGTTGACAGGTAGATGAGCAGTACGAAGAGCAGTTGGTATCAGGTCAGAGGCGATGTTGCAGCAATGTTTCAGCGTTCGCGTTGAATGTGAAAGGAAAGCAGACGAAATGTAAACGTGAAGTTATTTTTACTCTGTCTCCCTGCTGAACTTTCGCTGATATATGTCAACTCAATGTAGCATGTCTCACAAGCAAATGTTTGTGAATCTTCAGCAAGGTGGAGTGTATGGCAGCCTTGCGGCTTAGCGTACGTGGAGCAGGCAGGCGTCCATCGCAGGCAGCTACGGCCTGGAGCTGGAGCTTCCGGAGCAGAGCTTGAGCTGCAGGTACGGGTACAAGCTTCTAGGTGGCTGTTTGTGTGGCGCAGGCCTCTACAGGCAGTCGCTGCAAAATTGCGGAGGCGGGCTGAAGTAACTGGGTCTCAGCGCCAGTGCATGCCTGTGAGTAACGGTTCCCCGAAGCTCTCTATACTATAAAACTTCCGGGAAAATTACATAATTCTGCACATGAAATAATGCTCGCTAAGCAAGCACAATGGATTTGTTCACGGCGCGATCGTATTCGCAAATACGATGTAGCAATTGCCACTTACGCCTAACCGTTTCTTGTTGATTTCGAACCGTGCCAGGCCGTCTCTCAGAAGTTGGTGTCAAGTACAGCACTGTACGGGGCGGGGGTCCGGAGCTCTTGGTACGAAGTTCACGTGGGAAATTAAAGCAATGTCCACAACGGCCCAGGTAGGCGTATTGGCCGCTGGAGCCTTTGGCGAGGAAGCACCGCTATCATGCCCAACTACCGCCCAATGTGGCTAGGCCACGCTCGCATAGAGACAGGACTGCGGTGGCCTGTTGAGCTGCTCTGTCTGCGGAGTGCGGCTCATCAAAATGAAGCACTAAATGGGAGGCCTAACGCGCAATGGGCGATGGTCGTACAGTGTTTCTCTTCGTATAAGTTGGTGTTGGCTAGTGCAGTGCTATGAATAGGAGGAGATGAGCTCCGGTCTACGGCTTACTGAAGATGAGAGGTGCTGTTCTTCGTGGCTGATCGCCAACGTGGAATGTCCTATCTGCTGCTGTATAACATCAAATACAAATGGATCGATATTGCAGTACCTGCAATCAAAGACAGAGCCCAGTTCAGGATCGCCCAGCCCATGCTCTCTGCGTGCTTCCCGCGCCCCGGGCTCGCTTCGCTGTATGTGCATTGCCTAGCCTGGCCTCGGGCTTGTCGCATGCACAAGACGTGCCCGGCCAGAGGACCCTGTCCGATCTGGCCTCTCCACTTGGCAAAATCTGACAATTGACGGGGCCTGCACGCATGATTGGCAGCCGTCGGGCTAGTATGGAGAAGCGGCCGGGATGGGCTGCTAGGGCCTCTGGTTGTCGTGGTAGCAGAATTTCCACTGCAGGTGAGGCGTCATCAGGAGACGACAGAGCTCAGGCACAGAGTGGGCGGATGGACAGATACGGAGTAGCCTTCCAACCAATTTCATGCACAGCACCGCGGCGAGATTAGGATGAGGATCGTGAATCCGGAAGCGACTCCACCGCCGTGAGAACATCTCATGGGTTGGCGAAGAAGCTGCGCTACGGCGAGAACAGTGTAGGGGTCATCCTGGGGGGTAAAAATTTGAAAAAAAGAAACGGGAAAAGAAGAGGCAAATGCAACGCGGGCGTAGCATGAGTCTTTAAATTAAGTAGAGCAAAAGCACAGAAAAAAGGGGGGATATAAAACACGAGAGCATCCTCGCCGCCGCGCCCAAAGCTCTGCCCGCGTTTAGGTAACCCAACTCAGCTTCCCGCGCACCAGGAGTCAACAACAGCACGCTTCGATACTGCTCCGTGTTTCCAGCTGCTGCAAGTTGCAGGGTAGCTAGCCACGTTGCACAGGCTGAGAAAAGCGCACTGCAGCGCTGAACCCCCCTGTTCCACTGGACTGCGAGACCTGGGCGCTGCTGGAATCTCTTGTGCAGGCCCCGCCACGACCTGACCCTGCTTGGGCGCACCAGCCACTGCCCGCAACGGACCCCCAGCCTTTCAGTTTCGTCTTGTCAACACTCGCTGCGCCCAATCACTAGCCGCTGACAACAACATCCTCGCTGCATCGCTCATCTAAAAAAAGCATCGACAAGGCTCATCTAGTCGAAAGCGCTGAGCTGCATCGCGGCGGATCATCGCATCTTTTTTCTTCCTTCTTACCTTTTTTGTTTGCTGGACTTTGGGCGCTTTGGGAGCGATAGCATCATCAGCCACTAGAACGAGCACGACGATTTGTGCGCACCCTCTGGCGACAACATTACCCCGACCTTGTGATTTTTTTTTTTGGCCGCATTGGACGAATAAGCTGGTCTCGCGCTGTCGTCTACAGACTGCCACGTCATAACGAGCTGCGGTTTTGGGAATTTTGGGAAATGATGGATTGTTGTTATTGAACGGTTATGCCTCCGCCCAATTGATGTCGCGACCGGCCACAACGAACCTATCCGAGAGACTGAAAATCAGTTTAGCCACGCTACCCGAGCGGCCCTGCATGCCGCTTTGTTTACAACGCGCGATTACAACCCAAACGATTACAAGTACGCAGTAGACGCATTAGAACAGAACAGTTGACCAAAATTATGGAGCCGCTGCGGTTAAAGCCCAGACAGCCAGTGGAGGCTGAGGTAGAGAACTGGGACGATGAAGATTTTATTGTAGACGGCGATGAGTTGAGCCTACGGCCTACGAGCACCGCTGTCACTACCAATGCACAACCACGTCGACGCGATTCCACTTCGTCCCACATTTCGCTGCGCTCCGATCTGGACTCTTTGCATGGGGAGGAACAACACGTCCACCTCCCAGCTGACGATGAGCGATCTACCATGGCTGCCATAGCCGCCGCCGAGAGGGCTGGAATTCCCTTGCCCAAGAATGTGCCGTCGTCTGCATTGACCGGAGGCACGATCAAGAGGCTGGGTGGGAAGAAGGGCCGCCGGATTATTGACGAAGACTGGGAAAACGACCTAGAGCTGCCCGAAGGGCACCAAAGCTTCCAAATGAAGCCTCGAACCCAGGCCGACTTCCCGGAGACTCTGCGCAAGGTCAGCGCGGGCTCGATGGCGGGCTCGATGCAGAGCTCGATGCAGAATAGCCCCAAGAAGGCGCCAAAGTCCGCAAGAGATAGCCGAAGAAGCTCCATCATGTCAACCTCGAGCGTCTTGTCGGCTGCCCTCAGCTTGGACAAGTTTAGGGACACAGAAGACGAAGACGACGATTTCTTTGGCGATGGCCTTGACACAATCAAAGTTGCCAAGAGCCGACCACCTCGGCTGATGCCCTTTGTCACGCCTCCCACCCCTGTTGCGCCTGAGCTGTCAATAGAGCCTCTAGACGATGACTTTGAAAGAGATCTAGAGCTGCCATCTGATGGCAAACTGAAGCTGTCTGCTAGAAGAGACATTCCCAAGGCGCCATTTTCACTATCAGAGGACATAGACTGGGGCGAGGGCAGCAGCCTTGGCACCAGATATGGAGGCACTCGACGAGATGCAAGGTCGACCAGAAGCTCGTCGGTCTCGGCTATGAGCCCGAGTCTCTCCAGCACGTTCACGGTGGAGAGCGAGGACGAGACATTCGACGGCCTTGTACTACCTCCCGGCCATCTCAACTTCCAAGAGAGACTGCAGCTGCGCAAGACAAACCCGCCACCGGAAGATATCCCCGAGGAGCCACCTGCCGAAGCAGCAGCAGCACCCCCGAAGAAGAAACTCCCTGCCCCAGAAGTGGAGCAGCAAGACTTCATGGAGGGGCTTGAAATTGGTGACGGTAATGTGTTTGACTCTGGGAAGCTCACCATGCATCGGAATATCAAGATCAAGGATAGCCGCCTGGCGAATCCCACCAGGCCAAAGGCGGCTGTGTCGTTGACATTCAGCAACAAGCCTGTGCCACCACAAACGCGGATCCCGCGTCTGAACCACGAGAGGTCCCATTCTACGGCTCTTGAGCCTGTGTCAGAGAGTGGTGGCCCGATCACACATCGAGTTCGTCGACCACAATCTCGTGTTGGCCATTCTACTCAACTATCGGTCACCAGTCTGCCAACCCCTACTACCACCACCTTTTCTGCTACTCCAGCTCCTCGCAGAGCGGAACTGTCCCGACCTCCCTTTTCTGTTAGAAACGAGCCACCTACGACAAATGCTCAACTGCTCAGGCAGAAGCGGTCTTTAGCAGCTGTTCGAGCCCGAAACCCTCCTGCTGCTAAACCCTTGGCCGCACGGCTAGAGAGACCATCTTCACGTACAGAGACCCGGCCCAAGACGCCGCAAGAACGACAACAGGCCATCAGCCATGGGAGCCCTGGGCAGCGGAAGAGCTCGATACCCTTTCTTCCAGCAGGGGCTTCTCATCTGCAGTCGCAGCACGCTGCTTCCAAAACTGTGCGAGGGCTGCGTCGCTTTGATTCCGACACCACAATCGAAACACGTCCTATATCCAGAACACTGGCAAGGCCAGGCCTGCGATCGCCCAGTCCACACCGTTACAAAGTGGCTGCTGATACGTGGGAACGCCTGAGCAGACCAAAGGGCAAACGGAACTTTGGTGATGGCCATGAGCTGGATGCCTTTGATGATCTACCGACATCAAAGGAGACAGAGAGTCGATTCTTGAAGCAGCCTTCTGCCATTAACCCCAACAAACGGAGAGCATATCAGATGCCGCCGTCATCACAACCTCCTGCACTGGTGGATAGAAACAAAACGCCCTCTCCATGGAAGGCGGCACCAGGGCCGGCGTTGCGAGGCGCATATACCCCCAGCTTTGCACGAGACACTGCGGCCAGCCGCATTGCCCGCGAGACGGCTCTAGCGCATCGGACGCCAAGCGGCGGCCCATTGGCTTCAGTGTCTGCCCAACGAGCACCGACGAGAAGCAACACTCAGCAGCCGCCTCATTTGGCGCAGCCTACCAACCGAACCAGAAGGCCGAAACGACCCCAGCAACTGAAACCACACCTTATCGCAAACTTGAACGGCGGTAAGGAGTCTAAAGGTATGTATTTCTCTCTGCATTCAACATCAAAACAAATGACTGACTTTCATTTCTTTCTAGTCGTCAAAGGCATGTTTTACAACGCCGAGACGTTTTGCTGGGAAGGAAACGAGAATGCTCTCAACGCGTTTGACGGATCGAACTCAACACCGTCATCAAATTCTGTCCCTCCACACCTGGTTCGGGATAAAGAAGCCTCGGTATCTCGACCGGCTCTCATCACCAACATTAGCGGCACTAAAGGTGTGCAAGTGGTTGGTGGAATGGTATTTGATCCTCAAAACATGTGCTGGCTCAAACTCGGCCCTCAGAACATGACGGCATCCGAGGCTACTGACAGCCTGGATAACTTCACCGGCTTCGAAGAAGAAGAGGATGTCTTTAAGGATATTCCGGATCTCGAAGACACAACTGTCACTGACGAACGAGAGGGTGGTCAAGCCAGTGACATTAAGGATGACTGGTTGGTGGGCGAAGAGTTTGACGTCGGCCCTGAATTCATCCGAAGGCAGCGTGAAGAAGAGGAGAGGTGGCGGAAGAAGTGTGAGAAGTGGACGAACCACAGCCCCCGAGACCGAGATGCTTGGCGATGGACTATTCGCGAGCTCGTGTCTCAATTTGATGACTTTGCGGTGCCGAGCGTAGCTAGGTAAGACCAGATGCTATGCAAACGCTCTCATCCCCCAAAAAACCCCTTGCTCGTTTTATCACTTTGGTGGATGTATCATGATTTTAATCTTTCATCTTCTTTTCTATTTTGCTGTCGCCGTCCTTGTTCTGCTGCTATCTATCGGCTTTGCATTACATGTTTTTAATACGACTGAATTTATCCCAGCGAAGATGTATCGGAGAGAGAAGGGGTTTAAGAGGATACAGCGTTGTTTGTATGTTTTTGATCGTTTGCGCTTTTTCTTGTTTGCCTTTTCTGTTTCTGGTTTTTTTTTTTTTTTTTTTTTTTTTTGCGGTTTTCATTGTTAGGGCGCTTGAGGGAAGGAGCTGTATTTGGTTCAACGACGGATTAACGACTTGGAGGGCAATATTTATCATGGGAAAAATATCGCGAATAGAGAAAAAAAAAAAAAACCACGGTCACGGCGTGCAAAATCGCCGGTAGAGAGTTTTTTTTATGACGAAATGACGGATTATGAAATGGGATTATGGATGACATACTTTTTTTTTTTGTTTTCCTCTTCTTAATATGTTTTATGAAGAATGGGATCTATGTATCAGTACTGTTACTTAACTGGTTGGTTGGCTGGGAGAGAGAGATGGTTTAATTGTTAGTGTGTAAATTTCAAGAGTGCGAGTGTTTTATTGCTTGTTTCAGCGCACGTTTCTTTTCCCCTATCTATAAGCGTAATATCTGTTTGATAACAACTTAACATGAATTGTCTCATAACAGCTTTGTCTCGGGAGCTGGCCGCTGCCTTGCCTGGTGCTTGTGTTGGATGGTGGCGGGGGGTTTGAGTCGATCCCACGTGATTCAGCTCTTTCCGAGCTCCCAAGCTTCTCAGTGTCATCGACCGTGTGTACCTTTGTACATGCCTAAGCTCCAGCGACAAGTCTCATTTTGGAGAAGCAAGCTTTCATAGATTCTGCACCCTGGATCGATCTATTTTTTAAATATCCAAACGCCCTTCCATATTCGAAACGACACGTCTTCATTCTCCTTTCAGAAGATAATAAAAGGACTACATCGCCGCAGAGCAGAGCAAAAGCCACCCCGCCAACCCCTCACTTCTTTTGCGACAGAACGATCGTCTACAACGCAGAAAAGCAACAATCACGTCGCATACTTTTATATTCCTATAACTCGAGAAAAATCATCGTCAACCAAGAACACAACCTCATTCGTTTACGATGGCTGAAGTCGCTTTCGCAAAGACGTTCCTCACGTCGCTGGACTCGCGTCCTATCAAGCTCTCTCCAGACCACGTTGAAGACCCCAAGACATTTCCTCCTCGACCTCCCGTACGTTTTCCAAAGTCTCACGTCAATAACAAAGATTTCACTCTAATAATATCTGCAGTACATCCTCCCCCGCATGCCAACGCCCATGTCCAAACCGTTCGCCCGCTCCGCCCCCGGCCAAGAACCAAGCATATCCATCTCCCTCAAATCCCTCCGCAACCCGCCCCTCGACATCACCCTCTCGGCGCTGCCCCTCAGCACATCCGTCCTCGACGTCAAGGCCGCCGTGCAGGAGCAGACGCGCATCCCCATCGACAAGATGAAGCTGCTGCTCAACAAGCGGCCCGTCGTGGACAGCAAGGTGCTCAAGGAGCTGCGCACCAGCGAGGCCGATAGGACGATTGAGTTTTCCGTCATGGTGATTGGTGGCGCGGCGGCTATTCCGCCGCCGGCTGATGAAGAGATGGCTGAGGATGTGCCTGTTTCGACGGCCCAGGCGGATGAGGCGACGGTGGAGGCGGAGCTTGAGGCGGAGGCTTTCTGGGCGGATTTGAAGGGCTTCTTGCAGCAGCGGCTCAAGGCTCAGGGCAAGGGCGAGGAGCTGGCGAACTTGTTTAGATCGAGCTGGCAGGCAAGCAAACCAAGTTCATAAGGATTTACAACGGGCGTAGTGCAGGAAAATATTTGGCTTTCCTTTTAGCATCTTCTTTTCTTAATAGAGCATACTTTTCATTTCCGGTCATGTAGCAAAACTGATTTCACCGGTGCATACACATTACCACACCTCCAGTTCAAAAGACGAGTCCGATTTTTCCCTTTGGTACGGTATGAATCATCATCTGTAGCGCTAGCACATCTGAAAAATTACCTATGCCTATCCGTCAAATAAACACAGTCCCCCCTTTGCATCACTCCCATTCTAAACGAAGTACACGGCGGTGCCTCCCTTCTTTTACTTCCAACTGTCGTGGCTATCCCTCTTCCCTCCTTTACACTTGGATTAACATTTGTCGCGGGTGTGTTTCGCTTATACGTTCATCTTGGCAAGGACGGCGTTGAGGACAGAGGCGTGCTCAAGATCGTCAGAGTCGTTGGCCTGGATCTCATAAGCGAAGCCCTCGAGGGATCGCTTGAGGGCCTCCTTGGAAGCGGCGTAGATCATCTTGGGCTGTTTGTCCATGTCAGTAAGAAAGGGCGCATTGTCAGAGATAAAAGAAGACTCCAAAAAAGAGGTAGACATACGTGGACACCGGCATCATCGGGAGACCAGGCAATGAGAATGATCTTGTTGCTGTATTGAATTGTCAATAACCGCGGGAGTTTTAGTGGGGGTGGGCATTGGGCTGACGTACATAGCTCGGCCGTCATGCTGGAAGCCAAAGTCGTAGACAGCGTAGCGGGGTCCCTTGCCAACAGCACCCTAACATTCGCACCAAGTTAGCTCTTATTCTGGCATGTAAATCCATATTGGAGGCTTTTTCGGCGGTGAGACGAACGGTCTTGCTCTTGGAGGTGGCGTTGAGGAGCTTCTCACGGAAGTTCTCCCAGTCGCTGTCGGCTTCAGCGTGCTCGACCTCGATCTGGGAGTAGTCGTCGGACAGCTTGAAGACGATGTATCGCAGCGCTCTGCTCTTGTCGTTGCTGCGCTTCAGGATCTGGAACTGCTCCGAGACTTCGGGGGAAACCTTGGCTCTACACGATGTTAGCTCCACCAATTCCTACTGAGCGTTTCTTTTCTCCTTTGGTATCCTCTTTCTCCATTTCTCCGTATCTCCGAGTCCTGCTTTTATGCCAAAGCTCTCGTACTGCTTCGCAGTCGTTCGTGTTATGGGAAACAACGTGGCGTGGCGGGCGGCAAATCAAAGCGGAGAGCTGATAAGGTGCGGACAAGTAACGGCGAAAAGGAGAGGGGCGAGAAACGTACCCTGATTGAGACTACAAGAGGACAGCGCGGTCAGCATTTTACACAAACGTAAAAAAGAAGCTTGAGGCTTCTCAAAGCCATCAGCGAGGAACTTACCATTTTTGCGACTTGGTTGCTGAGCTGCGGTGTAGAAGAAAAAAGGAGGGGTGATGAGCTGATGAAGGTTCTCCTGTTAGCGATGAGGGGGTTTAATGCGGGAGATTTGTCCGAGCGCCTCTTTAGAACCTGTCCCTCCAAAAAGAGCGTCTAAGAGCAACTAAGAGACGGTAAAAAAAAGGGGCGGGAAAATGACACAATCAAATGGAAAGGGAATTGGGGAGACGGGGAGCTTTCAACTAACAGAAGAAGAAGAGCAAAGCAAAGACGACAAGACGGGAAAAAGAAGATTGGGAAAAAAAGGCGAAAAACGGGGGCTTGACGATGATGCCAAATTGGTGTGTGACAGCGGGATGGTTTCTGGGAACTTACGCAGGTTGGAGTGCAAGTGGCAGCGAAATCAAATACAGAGGCGGGGTGCTATAAAGGGAACGAAGAAAGCTTCCCTCTCTTTTAGTCCACAGTCGGGCCAAGAAGCCAGAAGTGGGGGAGTGTTTTTTTCTCGTTGGAAAGGCGGGAGAGGAGCTGCACGTGACTCGGCAGGGAGATTGCGAGAGAGCTGAGCGAGACCCAGCAGACTGGAGAAGTTTATATGGGGAATTACGTATTGCCACGGGCGGATGAAATGATGTGCGACGGGCCTTTGCCTGGGCGCTGGTGCTGGTGCCTAAGCGGTGCGTATCTGGTTGGCTGGGAGAAGGTGGCGAGGATGCCGCAGACGCGTATTACAGCGGCGTTGCTGTTGCTGTTGTTGGCGGAAGCTATATTGGATGGACCAATACTCGTAGTTACCGATACAACAGACGCTGGAGGATAGCCGCCTTATTAGTAGCTTGACGTCGTCGCCGTTGATGCAAGGCATCAGCTTTGAAGCTCTCACCCACTCCACCGAGCTATCTATCTATCAATGGCTGCCTTAAGGCAACCAGATTTTCTGGTTACGCAGCTTTACACGCATATGCCGTGGAATACTCGCAATTTAGCCACACTACTACGAATCTGAATACATACTAACAGTCACTTCCTTTTCTGGTTGCCTAAACGTGCAATGTATTCCGTCAAAAACATTTCATTCGTTATTATCCCTTTTTTTGTTGATAGTGGTACATGGCCAGAAGCGCTACAATACAATACATAAACGGCAACAGCCGCGTCTCCCTGCTATAGAGCAGAGGAAGGCAGACAAATAGATGGCAAGGTAGATAGGGAGAAAAGATAGGGAGAGAGAGGGGAGATGGGTTAGTAGGCCTTTTGAACCATCCTTCTAGTATAACACCGAAACCATGCCCAATCATGTAATAAATTTTATACAACACTTCCTATTCCGTTTTTTTTCCTTTGTCTTCTAGTGGCAGCTTACATCATGCCACCCATTCCGCCCATGCCGCCCATGCCACCCATAGGAGGACCAGCAGGTCGCTCCTCAGGGGCCTCGACGATGGCGACCTCAGTGGTACCGAGCAGTGAGGCAACACCGCTGGCGTCAATGAGACCAGTGCGGACAACCTTGAGAGGGTCAAGGATACCGGCCTGGATCATGTCAACGTACTCGCCCTTGGCGCTGTCGAAACCGCGGTTGAAGTCGGAGCCGAACTCATCAGTGAGCTTGCCAACAACGACAGAGCCCTCGAGACCGGCGTTCTCAATGATGGTGCGGGCAGGACGGGTGATGGCGTTCTTGACAATAGTAATACCGAGCTGCTGGTCAAAGTTGGCGGCCTTGACCTCGTTCAGGGCCTGGGCAGAGGCCTTGATCAGGGCAGTACCACCACCGGGGAGGATACCCTCCTCAACGGCAGCACGGGTGGCGTTCAGGGCATCGACGAATCGGTCCTTCTTCTCGCCGACCTCGACCTCGGAAGAGCCACCGACCTTGATGACGGCAACACCGCCAGACAGCTTGGCCAGACGCTCCTGGAGCTTCTCCTTCTCGTACTCAGAGGTGGTGGGGTCGGCAATGACACCACGGATCTGCTCGCATCGCTGAGCAATGGAGTCCTTGCTGCCCTCACCGTTGAGGAGGATGGTGTCCTCCTTGGTGATGGTGATAGAGCCAGTAGATCCCAGCATGTCGGGGGTGGCCTTCTCGAGCTTGATGTCAAGGTCGTCGCTGAAGACGGTACCGTTGGTCAGGATGGCAAGATCGCCGAGGATGGACTTGCGGTTGTCACCGAAGCCGGGGGCCTTGACGGCGGCAACCTGGAGCTGACCACGGAGCTTGTTCAGAATGCAGACAGCCAGGGCCTCGCCGTCAATGTCCTCGGCAATGATGACCAGGGGACGGCGGAGCTGGGTAGAGGCCTCGAGAGCGGGGATGATGTCCTGAACAGCAGAGATCTTCTTCTCGGAGAGGAGGATCAGAGGGTTCTCAAACTCGACCTTGGCGGACTTGGTATCGGTGATGAAGTAGGGAGAGACGTAACCGCGGTCGAATCGCATACCCTCGGTAACCTCGAGCTCGTCCTGAAGGGTCTTGCCCTCCTTGACGGTAATGACACCCTCCTTGCCAACCTTCTCCATGGCGTTGGCAATCAGCTTGCCGACATGGTGGTCGCCATTGGCACTGATGGTGGCGACCTGGGCAACCTCCTCGCTGGTGGTAATGTCACGGGTGTTCTTCTGCAAAAAGTCGACAACAGAGTCAACGGCAGCCTGGATACCTCGACGCAGGTCCATGGGGTTGCAGCCGGCGGCGACGTTCTTGACGGTCTCGGAGAAGATGGCACGAGCCAGGACGGTGGCACTGGTGGTACCGTCACCAGCAGTCTCGTTGGTCTTGGAAGCAACATCCTGGATCAGCTTGGCACCGAGGTTCTCAAACTTGTCCTTGAGGGCGATGGCCTTGGCGACAGTAACACCATCTAGAGTAAACGACAAGTCAGTAACGAAATCTTTGAAATATAAATAGTCCAGACAAGAAATTCTCTCAATTCTTACCCTTGGTGATCTTGGGAGAGCCGAAGCTGGACTCAATCAGGACATTTCGACCCTTGGGTCCCAGAGTGGTAGCAACGGCCTTGGCCAGAGTGTCGGCACCGGCCAAGAGAGAGGCGCGAGCCTCAACACCGAACTTGAGCTCCTATTCCACCTCGTTAGCACCGCGAACAATATTTCAAACCCCAATTGCCTCGTCCTACCTTGTGAGCAAATCGAACTTGCTGACCAAGGCTGCTTCCAGATCGGTACTTATAAGCGCCGGACACAGCCGAGGCGCGGGCACGAGAAGCCAATGCGCGCTGCATTTTGTCTGCTGATTTCTGAAATTGGGGAAAAGGAAAAAGAACAGGAAACGGGGGTATCACAAGCCTGAACCAAGACGAGCCAGCCTTCAGAGGAACAGCAGTTCGGAGGAGGAGGAGAGGATCTGGAAACCGCTGGTAGTTAATTGGAGAGCAGCTTGCACGCCCCCAAAAAAATTGTCACGGAGCGTCGGTAAAACATGGATCCTGAGCCGAGCCAGAACCGAAACCAGCTTAGCGGCGCGGCCAGAGCTGTTCTACCCTCTTCCAGCCGAATCTGTGGACTCTGGGGCAGAGGCCTTGAGCCGAAATGGATGATTAAGCTGCCATTGTATTGACATCTTGGTAGAGGGAGCCATGTTAGAGAGTCATGTCGAACGAAATTGTGATTAGAAAGCCAGAGCGGTATGCAGCTATGTACTTGCAACTACTTAGAGCCGCTCTCGGTGCTCGATTCTGAACCCCGCCATGCTCGAATTTCCCCGCCATCAGAAAAAAATATACCTGGCTGTACTGCCAATCCAGCTCTCTCTCACTCTGCCATTTCATCCCCAATCCAGTTAAATCTGACTCTCATCCATATTTTTTTTTTTTTTTTTTTTTTTTTTTTTTGGTCTTCTGTTTTCTGATTTTTTTTTTTTTTTTTTGTAAAACGATTGCTTTTTTAAAAGTGATATTTAACCATTCCTGGAGCTCATAAAAAGCTCAATTTGTTACTCGTAGTATCCCTTGTCTCTTGTGAGCGACATTTGGGAGGGTATCAGTTGTGCGACATAAAGAAAATAAAGAAAGTAAAGACAGAGATAATTGAAAAAAAAAAAATAAACATTTAGAAAGAAACATTCGAAAAATCTCTGAATGAAAAAGCTGAACAATCTTATGGTTGAAGTTCCAGTCAGTATATCTGGCATTTGTGTTTTTTTTTTTTTTTTTTGGTTCTGTAGACAGCCTCATCTTGTGGTTTCATGCAAATGCTGTCAAGATGAAATGTTGCAGATGTGTAGCGCGCATAGTCTAGCTCGAGTTAAGAAATTCGAGAAGCAAATCGCGGCCAAATGGCTCCTCGTTGCTCAAGAGCTCGTTGCAGTCAAACAGCCCGACGTGGCCAAACAGCTCTTCATTGTATGCAAAAGCAGCCTTCAACCATCAGTCTAACTCTCGTTTTGGCGCGGGAGAAGAGTTGGATGAAGAGGAAATAGATGAAGAGGAGCTGGTACTCACATCAAGCTCGTCAAGCTTCTGTCCTTTGGGACTCTCTGCCATGGGCCGCGAAGTCTCGGGTTGAAACGCCGTGACTTGGCTTTCAATAGGAGAAGAAGCGGGCGAGACTGAGCCCTCTCTCTCTTTGATAGCAACTGGGGAGTTCAAAGGGGACTGCTTCTCAATGGACTGCATTGGAACGGCTGGAGCCGGAGGAGACGGCATAGAGAGATTGTAGGGAGGAATTGGCATGAAACCTGGTTGGCTCATACCGTAGTAGCCTGCGTAGTGGGAATAGAAAGGATTTCCCATGAGAAAGGGCTGCTGGCCGCTTTCACGAGGCACTTGGCCGCCAGGGCTGATCTGTCCGTGACTAGGTCTGACAGGAGGATGAGAGAAGTGTCCTGCAAAAGGATCGAAGGGACTGCCTTCATTCATCATTTGCTGAGCCCGTTTCTCAGATGGAGAGGTATTGTTGGAACCCTGAGGCTGCATTCCCTTCTCTTTGTTAGTACTGGATCAGTGAATGATTTTCAAACGAGATGGGACTTACTTCAGCACGATTGTGCGTGAAAGTGGGAGGGGCAATGTTAAACAGCTGGACGTCTTCTCCAGCTCCGAGCTGGAAGTTGCGAGCGTTCATGCTGGAGTGAGGAGCAGACATAGGGCGGCGTGGAACCGCATGTCGCACAGGAGTCGGCGTAACTGGGACTTGAATTTCGTCCTCGACAGTGGAAAAAGAGAGATGGGTAGAGTCTTCCTCGTCAACTTCTTCCAATGCATCAAGGGCATCGGGAAGGTTGATCTTGGCATCATCTAGTTTCTCATCAAAACGTACAGCTCGAGTAGCGTGTCTGTCATCCCCAGAGGGATCACGAACATAGCCTCTGATGCTGGGATCGAAAGGAGCGAGGGGAGAAACTTTTTGGGCTGGGGGTGGAACCATGTGTCCTTCAGCGAGAAGCTCTTTGCGAAGGCGATTGACGTGCTGCAAGACTGCCGCACCCGATGAGCCAGGACGAAGGCGATGAGCAATGGCATCCCACGGAATGTTGACCTTGTGACGGACACATTCGTAATGGAGGTGAAGAATGAGCTTTTCAGCCATGCGAGGACCTTTCAAAGAGTTAGTAAATGGAACATGTACATTGGCAAAGGAAACCAGCAGAGTATCAATTGAGCATTCACTTACGGTTCCACATAATCAAGCTGCGTCCAGTAACTCGTCCATTGCCTTTTTTCTGCTCATCAGTGGGGAGATTATGTGAATAAGTGGTGTCCCGCGGAGCAGAAGTCGGAGTCTTGATTTTCTCAGGAATGGCATTCTGCTCGAGCTTCAATGCCTTGGAAGGCGAGCGACGATCGTGGGCAGCAGTGCGCTTAGAAGGGGTCTTTTTAGCCGGAGTACCCATGATGGCGGTGCAAAGTCGAAATTAGAAGACACTGAGGTCTCGTTACAACTAAAAGCGATTGTCAGAGCTGATTGAGAATGGCACGCATGTTGGAGATGTGCTGAAATTGGGCCATTGAAAGAAATTGAGAAGGGGCATCTAGGCGAATTCTGCTGTCAAGAGCTCAATTGCCAGTGTAAAGCAGCTAAATAATGCAAGAAAAGGTAGCAGAAGATGAAAATAAGCTACTTACACTCAATTGAATTGCTGTTTGTGTTGTTTTGAGCGAGAAGGTAGCTACAATTGGTGATGATGCCGTGGTTCGTAGCTGGGGATGAAGACGATGAAGAGTAAAGGAAGAGGCGAGGGACGAGAAGAAGAGAGAAGAGACACAAAATTGAAAAGTGCCTCCCAAATTATAACCCCAAATTTCTGTGTTTTCAAAAATTTTGTTGTTACGTCTGGGCGTCATTGCGTGGCTGGTCTGTCTGGCAGCTGGCAGTTCGGACGAGGCGCAATATCAACTAGAAGTGACAGTTTGCCCCAGCAAGTGGCAGCGCAATTGGTCAGTTAAACGGCAATGGGACAGCCTCAATACACTCAATTCTCCACTGATGCATTGTTAGCTGCATATGAGTGTCATTGTGGGACTGGAGATGTGAAAAGAATTCTCATTGAGGAGGTTGGTGTTATTCTGGTCCAAGATGTTAGTGGAAGGAGTAGAGAAAGCATGTGAGCTAGAATGAGTCGCAGACAAAATTGGTCCTCTACATGAGTACATGTAACCTGCCAAAAGAACCCCTTTGCGCCATATCCCAGAAAATAATATGCCAGTGATGCCCATTTGTAGCCTGATATCCATCTATCATGCCCAAATCCCTTCATTGAGTCTAGTCCATCTCTACTTGCTGAACTTGAAGAATCGTTTCAGGCTGTATCTAAAGCCACGCTTTGTCGAGACGGTACTGTTAGAAGAGCTATTACTTTGATGAAATGATGGCATTGACACAAATTCCAAGCCTCGATGATGGCACGTGCAGTGACTGAAGCTCTCATCGCTGGAGACTGACCGCCTGGGCCCAGAGACATCGGTGACAGAAAGCATGGCCTGCTGTTGAGCATACATGATGTCGCGAATCGCTAGCTGAGCTTGTTGCTGGACTGCAGTGTAGACCACTTGGTTGAGGGCCATGGGGAGATTGGTGACGACTTGCGAGAGGTGGCTGACCATGGTAATGGTTGCGGCGAGGTTATCGGCTTGAGCTCCGATCATGGTGTTCATAGTCTTGGACTGTGTCTTGAACTCTTCGATGTTGTGTTCAATGGTTCGATAGTGAAGATCAAGTTGGCGGCTCATTGTGTCATTTTGATCCCGTATGTCAATGTTTTCGCGATGAAATGAAGCTAGAGACTTTTCTAGACGGCTTGCATTCAAGCAAATTTGACTGATCGCTTCGTTCATCTTCTCTTCTACCTCCTGTCCAATAACCGAGTATATGGTCTCCTTGGCATCATTGAAGTTGATGGACATCGCAGAAGTTGGAGCCATATCGACGATGGCGGCATCATTATGTTGAACTGTGTCCATCTGGGTGTCTTGAATAGCAGAAAAGAGGGCTGTTAAAGCATTTTCTGTGTTATCTGAGGTACTGGAGCTTAGATTCGCATGCAAGACTGAAGGAGTCGGAGACTGAGCTATAGTGACGTCTGAAGAATTTTGGCCGGATCGGATCGGAGACTCGGGAGGAGTAAGGAGTCCAGTGAAGAGAGAATTCATCTGTTGCTTGTAAGCTGCTGATTGTGGAAGAACGTCTTTGTTGGGATATTGTACCTTGATATCTTCCTTGGAAAGGGACGTTGTTCCAGGCACAGTAGCTGGATGAGACATGATGGCTAGAAGCGGTAGCTTTGATGAAAGCAAGCTAGAGGCAATTCGTGCTCGTTGAAATTCGTGATGACTGCTGACGCTCTATAAATCGATAGATTGGGAATCGTGAGGACGTAGAGGAGTTCAAAGTGGAAGAGTAGTGATATAAGAGAAGCCAAGTTTTGAGCATCAGCAAAAGCAACGATATCAGGAATAAACAATGACAATGTCTATTACTGCGATGGTATTCTTTGTATCGTATTGTCGCAGTTATCATCTCTCTGGCGACAATAGCCAGCTGCTTCTATTCAATGAGTGCTACATTTTGTTTGTGGGGCCTCTTCCCCCTTTCTAGTCTCGAGGTGCACAAATACGTGCGCCGAGACCGGTCGCCGGCAGCTGCAGACCAATCTCAGGTGGTACAAATACAATAGATATGAATACACATGCTACTCTCTTACAAAGTTTGTCCAACTAGCGGCCTGAGCAAACAATGAATCACGGCTTGTCCTCCTCACGAGCTAACGGCGGGACTTGAACAGCGATATGGGACTGAACTAGACCTCAGTTATTCCAACCCATCACATATACATGCTATCTGAATGTGGATATCGCTGTAAACAGGATTATCATCTCTTCAAATGAAATCAGACGAGAAAACTGCGACGACTGGGCCAGACTCATTGGTTCCGCATGGCTGGAGATAAATTCACCAAATGCAGCAGTTTCACTCTTTAGGCTTTCACATCCATTGTAGACGGTTCAAGTCAAACTTTTTAATTCAGTGACTTAGTAATCCTTCCCTACGTTATTTCATCTCAAATCAGATGTTCAGGCAATATCCCGTTTCATATCCTCTCTCGATACTTGAGGCCATTTTGTTTCTCCAACCAGACCAGATACGTTTCCAAACCGCAAGAGCTACTCAATGTACTCTTAGGGAAATAAGTAAACATTGCATCACAATGTTGAGCCATGTTTGTTGCATAGCCGAAGAGCGCAGCCGCAAGAAGTCTAGGTCGAGTCAAAGCTTGTGCCAGCGTCAGAGTCCGCGCCAGAGTCGGGAGCATCTAGATAAAGATGTTAGCCACATAATATATTTGTAAAGTAAGAATGAAAGAAAAGCAGCTTACCAGACAGAGGCGATTCGCACTCCTCCTTCGGCTCCTTCTTGGGCTCCTTCTTGGGCTCCTTCTTCACACCCTTGCCAGGCTTGGAGAGCAACTTCGGATCCTTCACATCATCGTCGCTCTCTTCTTTCTTAGTCGCTTTGGTCTTCTTCTTGGCGCTTCCTCCAGAAGCTCCAGTTGGCTTGCGTTTGACTGGGGTAGTCGGCGCCTTGTCATCTCCAGCGTCGGATTTGGCAGCTGCTGGCTTGGAAGAGTTCACTCCGTTGGCCTTGAGCATCCGCTCGTATCTCTTCTGGCTGCTCAGAAGCAAGGACGAATTGTTAGACATAAATCGCCAAGTTGGGGTCAGGATAGCTTACGCGGCAGCCTTGGTGACGATTCCAAGCTCTTCAGCGACAAGGGTGAAGTCAGGCTGTAGAGCTTTGTTAGAAGAGTCTGTTGGAAATGTTATGCTAGAGCTGGTCGCTCTACACTTACTCGTCCATTGGTGGTGTGGCCAATGCAGGACACAAGGAAGCGGACTTGCTCAGCTGGATCTTGCTTAGACATGGTGAAAGCGCGATGTATTGTTTTAACTGCGAATGTATGAGCGATTGAAAGATATATGAGATGGAATGGTTGTGCGGATGGCGGTAAAAGATAGACTGGCGTGAAGAAGAGATAGCATGGTAGTCAATGGATGTTGTCGCAGAGACATAGAGAAACGTGGAGAGGAATACGACATGAGATAAACAGGAGATGGAAACGCACGAAATAGATTGTCTAGATTTGATTTATTAGAAATCGAAAATACGCAACCGTGTGGACGATGATTTGGGAGCTTAGAGGGGGATGGGGACAGAAGAGGGGAGATCAATGAGAGAGTTTTGAACAGAACGGAAGAGAGACGAAGTGAAGTGGACGCCTCAGGCAGTTCTAGGGGAAGCTTGACAGTGTCCAAGTGAAGACAGTAAATAGAAATGTGTGAGGAGGGATGCAGCGGTGAAAGTGAAGTGGTTGTTGACCGCTTCACTTCCTGCTCAGGAGATTCGGTGAAGACGAGCAGACACAAGATGTTGTGTCAAGAAGACGGCGATCAAGGAAATTGAAACTAGAAGAGATTGAAATTGTAGTTACCAAACAATATTTAAAGGCCGTAGCGAAAGGTGTTGAGGATTGGATGTGCGCGTGCAAGAAGAGAGATGATGATACGACGCAGTTTGTCTGCTGCACACCGACTTCTCGCTTTCTGAAGAGATGACGTGTCAGCATTCTCGGAAATTTGAGCGGCCTTCAAGGCAAATTAATAACAAAGGGGAATTTGTCTTGTGGCCGTGGCAACCAGCCTGGCAGTCCTTGACACCTGGTGGCAGAGTGTCGAGCATGCGGATGGATGACTGGCAGTTACTCTCGCCAGCAGTACGGATTGTGTTTGCTTTATCTAGGTACAGTCCGGGATCAAGATTTTGTAAGAGTAAGAGAGAATGCCTCCATTTGTTCTACATTCATTCAACTAATGCCGCTGCGAGAAATGCCGTTATGGGCCAAGTGATTCTTCTGCTTGGCTGGTAGGTGTTTATTAACGCAATAGTCGACATCATCAGTGATTTAGCTGTCTAGAGTACACATAGGGAATAAATCAGAGAAATTGTGTGAAAGGCTTCCGTGAAATAAATGTGTTGATGAGCTATTCAGTCTTGTCCGATTCAGCCTCAAAATATCAGCATACTCAGCATCTTGCTAGCTCAAATGTGTCCTTGAATGGCAATCATACCCATCCCAACAACAGCAAGTTCCTCTAAAAGTCTCCTCAAAAAGGAAGATCGTTCTCATCCTCCGACTTCACGTTCATCTTAACATCATCATCCTCCTCGCTCTTCTTCACGTCGTCATCCTCACTCTCGTCCTTCTTGGCGACCGCCTTCTTCGGGGTTCTAGTTCTCGGCTTCTTGGCCACCTTGCCATCTCCAGAAGGACCAGTGACATCCTTCTTCCCCTTGCTGGGACTACTGCCCGGCGCAGCGGCCTGACCGTTGGGGCGCCAGCCGTGGCGGACAGACATCTGGCGGAAGCGCTCCTTGGCACACTTTGCGTCCTTGAGGCCCAGGTCAACGGCGACCTTGTCCCAGTCGGCGTCGGGCTTTTGGGTCATGTTGTCGAAGACGGCTTTGATGAAGCGGAGCTCGTTCTCGCTGAGGCCGCTGACGGTGATGGGTTCGGAGCCGGTTGCTTTCTTAGGAGGCATGGTGGATAAATGGTAGACTGGAGCCGATGGTCAGATGGCATCAAACGGTGCTGAGAGAAGAGATGAAACCTACTCTGATTGTGAATTTATGTTAAGTGGATAATATCGTGTGGAGCAGCGATATAGCTGGAATAAAAAGCTCTTAAGCTGATGAGTGTCTTGGTAGATCAAAAGATGTTGTGATGGGAGAGGTGTGGGTGATGGAATGGAGATGCAATTCATAAGAAGAGCAAGGCTGTGCATGCTAAAGAAATAGAAATATCCACTCTCAAGCATTTAAGCACTGGGCACCGCATCACTTTGCTCCAGGGGGAGAGTAAAAGTGAAGGGTTGGGGTGGCCAAAGTGAGTGGCTCTTCGGCCAGCTGCCAGCTGCCAGCTGCAGGAGCGTGACGAAATGACTGGCATACAATGCTGTACGTCTATATTAGTCGCTGAAGCAAGCAAAGCAGATGATTCCTGCGAGTAGATGAAAACGAGGCTGGCAGTTTTAAAATGATGAAAGTATCCCAACTTGTGAGCTCCTAATCTACTTGCCAGTACAGTTTCCTCCAAACTCTAATAAATCTACCCATTTGCGCACTCCCGGCCGCATTTCATGCTCTGCGCCATGCTATATCCTTTGTGGCATTGCCAAAGGCCATAGCTGTAAATCATATGATCATTCATGTCTTTAAGAAGCGCTAAAATTATATGCCAAATCAAAAAAAAAAAAAAAAAAAAAAAAGAGCAAGAAAAAGAAGTAAAGGCCGAATGGTTCTGCGTTGAAAGGTTGCAAAAACACAAGGCGAATTATTGGCCGTATCTTCGGCGGGTGAGATATAGCCAGAAAAAAGGTAACAGACGCAAATTCAGCTCGCTTGAACGCGCCAAAACTTAGCAAATATGCTGCCTTTCACATATATCGAAACGCAATGTGAAGGATCTATGTCAACTTCTAGCTTCAAGAATATGCTATGCTTCTCGGTATCCAAAACTATTCGCTTTATTAGCCTTGGAAGAAGGCATGCGGAAGATCAGCAGGACTTACTCTGTTGGATATGGGTCTGTCCCATCTGTGCCGTTGTGTGCAGCCAGGGCCAGAACGGCCTCGTCGTCGAGAGCTGAATCTTGGGTTAGATCATGAGGATCTAGTCTCTGTCGCTTGGCAGGATGTTCATCTGCGTCTTCATCGCCACTCTGTATGGGATCTAGCTGAAGCTGATCTTGAGAAGTCGCCGAGTCAGCCTCAGCGTCAGCTTCGGATTCGGCTAGATGGCTGGAATCAATATGATTTGAAGCTTGAGCAGAGATATCGACGCCTTCAGGCAGCTCCGCTTTGAGCATCTCCTCTTTGAGCTGCGGTGAAATCTGAGACTGGTGTTGTAATTGCTGCTGAAATTGCTGATGCTGAAACTGGTGTTGATGAGGATGTTGAGGCTGAAGCTGCGGATGTTGATTCTGTTGGATAGGCATGGCATGAGGAGCCATGTCTGGTCCGTGGCCGGGCATAGAGTTATTAGGTACCATGGTTCCAGGCACCATAGGCCCAGGAAGCATCGTAGGAGCAGTAGGAGAGATGGTGGAGGGAACGCTAGTTGGAACAGCAATAGGGGAAGCATCGGCATCAACATCAGCAGCACCGACAGCATCGTTCGTGCTGGGCTGGGCTGCTTCGGAAGCTTGTGACTTGCGAGGGCGGCCTCGACCAGGACCTGGTCTTCTCGTTATGGGATTCAGGGTTGGGTCTGCGCGCCTAGCGCTGTCAGAGTGAGAACCATCTGCTTCATTCTTGTTTTGGGCTCTCCTGAGCCCCTGAAAGTGCTGTCTGCGTAGATGTTGTTAGTTACTGTAACACCAAAGAAGTAGTCATGTGGAGTCAGTGGTGCCTTTTGTCGTGAAATTGGTGTAAGTGAATGGGTGGACGGAGTATGTACAGGTATGCTTATCGAAATTGTATCTTAAGAACATGAAGGAAACGTGAGGGAAACGTGTACGCGACAGAAGTATGATTGGTGTAAAGTAGATAGGCATCCAGATGGCGTGTGATAGTAGTATGATAGAATGACCGAGAAGAAAAAGTAAGGTACGAAGTACAGATGGAAGCAATTCGTCTTTGGACTAATTCTGATAGACGATGGTCTGAATAGCATCCATTCGCGATGTGTGTGTGACAGACATTCGCCACGTCAAAGCTCACGCGACTGCGACCTCATGTAACCGACTGAGCATGGACGAGGCTGACATCAGGTGGAATTGGACGATAAAGAGGCTAATGAATCATTATAAAAGGTACCTACCGACATCCTTCATTGGTAAAGCCATAGCCGAGGCCGCGCATATAATTGCCGATGGTGGTCCATTCCGCTCCGCTAATCACGCCAATGTTTTTGACGGACAGGATGGTGAAGAACAGATCTTTATCTGCCCTGTCATTCCAGTTCTTGTTCATAGTATCGAACAGATATCACCGCCCAGCAGGGACCATATAGCAAAAAACAAACAGGCCCAAAAATAAGTAAACAAGCGAGTACCGGAGGGCGGTGGGTCGTGGATGCTCTAGGCTGGATTGTCTTGGTGGCCAGCGGTGAGATAGAAGCTGTTAAGAGCAGAGGGCAATCAAGGGCAAAATTGGTAGTGGGAGAATGGGGTACGGATGTACGCAGAGAAGGATGTTGGGGATGGGAGGCCCGTGCACCCGGGAGATGGGATGGCCGGAGCGTGGATTAAGAGTTAGTCCGCGCATGTAAGTGGTGGGAGCTGGCAGATGCATGCCGTGTAAGTGTCCCGCCAAATGCCGACACAGCGCGCAGTACAAGCTGCGAGATGGCTGGAAAAGGCGAGCTCGTGCTTCTACCAGCGTCTACGATATACCGTCTACTTTCTGCTTTGAAATTACAAGCTTGGCCGCGGCTTGAGAGCGGCATGTAGCATATTGGGGGCGGCGATGCTGCGACTTAGCCGGCGTTGGCACGGGGTTTACCCGTCAATGTTTCCTTTCTCTACCTCCCTTTGCTCTCTAGCGCCAATAGAGGGGAACGGCCTGATTCGAGTCTGGTCGCCAGAAAAGAGCTGATGACGCCAGTACGGGGAGCCCCGAGCAAGCGCCGGACGAAGGAACAAACAGTCGGACGAAAGTAATGCCACAAGCTCGCTGGAGCCCCGGCAAGTGAGTCAAAAGCGCAGAAACATTATTAATGAGATGCAGGGAGATCTGCACCTGCAGCCGTCTTTTGCTTTGGTCGCAAAAAAAAAGAGTATACGGAAGCCCTGTCATTACAAAGTATGGGGTTGTGGTGGATATCGGATGTGTAGGAGCAGGAGTGGTATGAGGAAAGCTCAAAAGAGACGATGCATGGACATTCAGGTAGAATGACGGGATATCCCGTATTCCATATGGTATTCAAGGGATCTGATACTGCATTGGGCAGGTTTGGATGATGGGAGGCAATAGCAGTATAGGGATAATTGGCAGAATTACTGGTTGGGCGGTGGTGATGTATGTAACAGACGAGGTTTGGTTAGCACCGATCTATACAGGTAGACTCAGCGGTAAGCATCGAAAGGCCGAGAGAGAGCAAGACATATGAAACCTCGCATCCAACGAGCCACAGCAGCGCCAACGGCAATCTCAGAAAGCCGCGAAAAGCCTGTTACTAATCCTGCAGGCAGATCCCATACCAAGATACGAGTTCACGTCATCCCTGAGCACAGCGACATTACCTAGACGAGTCCTCAGGCCTCCCTGTCGCGTCTTACGTCTGGCGCCTCTGGTTGGTCATCGCCCACAGACCCACAGTCCAAGCGGCCTCACGTGCTTTCGCGGAAACCTGGCGACGCAACAGGTGGGTCCCCTCGCTGCTTCCCCAAAAATTTCGCGCCCCATCGCGTCTCCCCGACGCACCTCATCCGAATCCCCTCCACGACGCCCAGATTGGCTGCGAGGCCCGGATGCGACCATGGAGGCTGGTGAAAGTGGCATCAATGGCTTTTAAATTGTCGATTTCGTAATTTCGTAAATTTTCCGCCTTTCCTTGCGCCGTCTGGTTGTGAAGTTGAAACTCGAAAGTGGCAGCTTTGGATGCTACAGGATGCTCAGCAAGTTCGCCCCTCCTCGCATGGTAGCCCGCTAGCTCCGAGCAACACAAACAAGGGCGATGAAAACGACCGGTCGGTGAGGATGGGATGGGAATGGGAGGTCCCTAGCTGGATTCGGTTGGGGCCTGTAATAATTCATTTGCTACGCTCACGGCTGGCAAGAAGGCGCAGCGTCTTCGATGAATCTGGGTTGAGTGAGGCAAAGGGAGCGAGCGAGGTTATAGACATAGACAGATCAGATAGGTACGACAATCGACAGGCACAGCGAATGCTGCGCTTGTATCAATTGCCAGCATCAGAATTGGCTTGTTTGACGGGACCTGAGTATCATAATTACGACTAGGCTAATTGACAGTCTTGCGGCAGCATCTTGGTTGGCCCAATAAAAGTCGAAAGGATGAGCATCGCTGCGTGGAGCTGCGCTCGCTCAAAGCTTCTTCTTCTATCGCAACGCCCCTCCTCTTGCATGCGCAATTTTACCGCCTGCGCATTAGTCTTTGCTTTTTGCTGGGAACGATTTAGATGAGTCACACGGGAGTTTCACTTTCATTTTTTTTTCTTATGCCGGAAGAGGAACCCCTGATTTGGTTTCTTGTACTTTGTTAAATGTGATTCGTTTTCATGTACTTGGCTGTGACGTTGGAATTTGGGCTGCTTCGGAACGCAGGTGCTTGCTTGGCAACGTGCGGTCGCACCAATTTCAGGACCCGTACAATCTCCAGATTCAATTGCATTCAATCGTATGACGAAGGATAAAACAAACATAAAAAATGATATCAAGACTCGAGATTTGGAAGCAACGCTAGCAAACCAAGCTCTCTCTTTTCTTTTTTCTATGAGTAGTCCATTCAGTTGTCGCCACCGTCTCCCGCTCTGCTCGCCTAATCAGCAATCAGCCAACTTCCATCAGTGGCTTACAGGGGGCCACACCAACTGACAGTGGCCCTTTCAGCGCACCCCCTCCATCCCTGTTTAGCGGGTGGCCTGCCACTTACCGCGCTGCAGCCCCGTCCAGTCCCACCCGCCTTTCTCCCTCCAGAAGCCGGAGCCCAGCGCCCAGATCTAGGCAACCGCAGGCCCTAGGCCAGAAGATATCTCTGATTTGGTCTTAGACATGGCCTTTTGGGAGGGGGGCGTCCATCCGGCATGCGGATTTCTCAGCCCGACGGCAAGTAGTGAAAAGGCAAAAAACCGAGACGAGCGAAGCAAATGTGACACCAGATGGAGAACGGAGGGGCCCTTGCTGGGGGAGCTTCGTTCCTGGATCCTTGCAGGTGACTTTATCGACCTTTTGCCGCTAGCTGAGGCCGTTTATAAGAGACGGCCGTCCTGCTGGTTCCTGGCCTCGTCCTCTCTCTCTTTCCTGGCTCCCAACCCGTGAGTGTCTAGTCTGAAGCCCTGCTCGTCTATCCGTCATCGTCATTGTGCCCTGAGAATCGTATTGTTTCTCGGCCGTCAATAGGAAGAGCCTCAAGTTTGATCTTCACTTCTGCCTCACCACGGTTCTCGATCTGTATATCATTCACGCAGTTTCGAATCGCCTTTCTCTCCGCCTTCTACCTCCATCTCTTTTGATAGATCATTAGCTTCTAATCTTATCAACTGAATTCTCCCATCAGACGATTTTTTCGATACTTCGATATCTTCTCTCTCTTGCTGTTTTATTCGCATCTCCCGATTCTACCGCCACATTCCTCGGCCTGAAAAGCAGTAATAGCCGCCAGGGTGCTCGGCATTGTCCTACATTCAACCTTTTTGCTATATCATCTGCCTTGAGACACGCTTGTCGGGCCGATAATTCTACCCGTACAATTTCTTCCTAAATTTTTCCACACGAACGACACATTCAGCAACGAGCTTGTCATCATGTCTCCTAACAGCGACAATGCCATGGCCCGCTTCTTGTTCGCCATCTTGAAGCAGAAGAACCTCAGAGACGTAGGTTCTGCATCTCTACAGCTTACGACTGATCAAGATTTTAACTCATATCTTCTAGATTGATTGGAGCCAAGTAGCCGCCGATCCCGTCCTCATAGAGCCCATCGCCAATGGCCACGCCGCCAGAATGCGCTTCTCCCGCTTCCGATCAACAATCACCGGCCATAAGCCGACAAAGAGAGGCAGCAAGCCATCAGATAAAAACCGAGTGACCAAGTCGAAGAAGGAGACATCGTCTAAGAAGGAAACGCCCATCAAGCCAGAGCCTGGCTCGTCCAGCATCTCTTCTTATCCTTTGGTAAGAGTGGCTAAAACACAACTTCAGGCACCTGCGACTAATAACTCGCTGTAGTTTTCTCCAGAGTCTTTTGCGTCACTCACATCTCCCTACATGGATGATGCGTCTCCCTATCTCCAAGACAGTGATGACTTCAGCGGCCGCTTCCTCACACCGTGTAGCGATGACATGGCTCAAGGCCTGTCCATCTCTCCTTCTGTCCTCCAAGATCTTCAACCTGCGAATGGTCTGATGTTCCCTCCTCTGGATGGCAACTCGGATTTCATGAACCATGTCGGTCATGATCACACTTTTGACGCTGCCTTTGACTTGAACCGATTTGCCACAGGAGACGTCAACAGCCAGGGTATATCCCAGTCTGGCGGCTCCCAGCCTCTCGGCGGCGACTGGGACGACCGACACTTTTAAACTCTCCTCATTTGACTTTTCTTTCTTTTCAAGCGATGCGTCACGAATAAATACAAAAACGGAAAAATCGACTCAAAAAAATATTCCCAAGGAAGTCCGGAGCGCGGTTAAACTTGCTTTTATGATTTGATGATTTTAGCCACGGCGGGTGGCCAATTGGTTTCGGGTATATATCCCCATACCTCTCTACGGAGAGAAGAACGGATCGGTTAGGTATTTGGAAGACTTGAAAATTACTATAAGGGCTTTTAATAGCATGTGTATAATTAGCGAGGACAAAAAGGATCAAGGATATCCGTCCTCTTTATATTTTTTATTTTTTTTTTTTCAGCCATCGAGATTCTGATATGGCTTAGTAGCACCAAATGGAAAGCCAGCTATTGAGCGCTGAATACAATCTCTCTGCTTTTGTGATGATATAACGCATGTCTTATAGAGATATGTATTCCTTGTTTGCATTAGCTGCAACAACTTGACATATTAATTTCAACGGGCGCATGTATCCTTGTCAGGCAAGCAGGAATATTAGATGAGCGTTTCTGCAATTTTTATCTTGCTCGGTTCTTGAATAAGCTAATGGAGTATTTTCAGTTTATGTAAAGGTAGCTGCCCTCATCCAATAACTCTCAAAGCTACACACATGTATTCAACGCCAACAACCGCGGATGGTAATATATTGCTAATATATAGTACTATCATTCCATGAGCCGCATGTAATTCACTCTGCAGCCGAGCAGCATAAATTCAACAGCTGCTAATACCAAAGTACACCGCCAGCTGCAGCAGCTGGCGTTGGGTGTTAAAGCACGGCCATTCTTTCGACTTCTAGAAATCAAAGAGGTTTTTTGTAACAGCTATAAATCTTGGTATAAATTTCTTGCTTTTTTCACATTTCTCTTTCTTTTGTTCTCTCAACCTTAACACAGACAGATCCAAGCGATTTCTTGCACCACACAGCTCCAGCAGATTTGATTTCCTGCTCATCAAGAAATTATCAGGTAAGTCAAGGATTTTGGTTGTTCTATCTTGAATTTACAAGCAAGTCTTCTTCCGGTTCTTTCGTTTTTCTTTTCAAGAAAAAAATGAAAGAGGAAAAAGAGAAAAATACATTTACCCTGTTCTCCAACTTTCTTCCTTCACTGACATTAATCTGCAAGAAGCCTACCCTCAAGTCCTCCCTTCATCAACCAAGAAAGCGCAAAGAATTGAGCCATGGCCGACAAAACCCCAACCAAGCGACCAGAGCCTACAGCCTCTGAGGCCATGTTCTTCTTCGCCATTGTGAAGCACACTCGCAACAGGGCGGACATTGACTGGGACGCCGTTGCCCAAGAGCAAGGCTTCAAGAACGCCGAAGTCGCCAAGGTTCGTTTTAGTCTCAGAAATATCCATTTCCTCTACCATGCCTATGTTTCCTTTCATCTAACTTTTCGTTTTTTACAGGTTCGCTTTGGTCAAGTCAAGCGCAAGCTCGGCATCGACTCCAGCGTCACCCCAAAGAGAGGCAGCAACGCCTCTCCCGGCAGCGCCTCGACTCCCAGCAAGGTCCGCAAGACGCCTGCCGGCCGTGCTGGAACCAAAGGCAGAGGCCGTGGCAGTCGTGCCAAGAAGGAAAACGACGAAGCCGCCGCGGCTGATGCTGAGACTGGAGATGACGCCACTACTGCTGTGGAATCGCCCTTTGGCAAGGACGAAGACGACGACAGCATCAACTTCAAGGCTGAGCGTGGCGAGGATCCGTTCTAAAGCGTTCAAGGCTAGGGTTTACGTGGGGGAAGCTTCTTTTAGGTGCCCGTCTGCTATACCTACTTTGCCTTTTGAGGAAGATTAAGGGATAACTATTGTTTGCCATCTGGAATCATATTTGCTCAGATATTGATGCAGTACAGCCAAGATTGGAGTAACTAGCTGCGTGGAAGGGAATCTCGAGATGAACTTGGAGATGATAGCTACAGGAAATAAGCAAGACAGCACCTAGTTGATGAAGTGGCAATTGAATTGAGGTCTTCTATGGTAATGAAGCACAAACACCTATTTCTCTATGTTATCGTGCCCTTTGTGTATTTGCAGTCTTGGTTATCTTGTGTCCGTATGTTTATTATACACACTTTGGCCTATTCGCTCGCTTGATTACTTCTGAATACCTACACCTTTCGCCTGTTAGATGAGAGCATAAAGTGACTTTTCCCTTCAACCCAATTCACTTCTCTGCTCAGAGCCTGACATCTGCCTTACTGTCGGCACCCTTACACCGCCAATCTGCTCCCAAATACTACATAAACCACCAACACCCAACTCATAGCCCACCACCTCCGAGCTTTCGAGCCTAGACGAAATCGACAAAGAAGCTGACGCGCTGTGCCAACCTTCATTCAACAATCAAAACATCCATCATGCCTCGCAAATCTACTTCGGCCTCGACCTCGGCTCCGGCTCTGACCTCTTCCTCTTGGGACAAGGTCGACTTCCTCAACGACCTACTCGTCGCCTTTTACCAAGCGGGCAACCTCACCAACAGCTTCAACCCGCAGGTCAACAATGCCATTGTCGAGTTTCTCACTTCTCGAGGCTACGATACCTCGTGGAGCGCCATCCGGTAAGAAGGCTGTTTCCTCTGTGTTATTGTATTTCTTTCCCTCCTTCTCTTGCTCTTTTTCACACCACCACATTGTTGTGATTTTCTTGCCAAAATGCAACAGTCTTCACCGCTTACAACCACTTCTCCAAAAGCAAAGTCATGTGCAGGCGGCAAGGCACAGCTTAAAAGCATACCTTTCTACAAGCTCCTCACTCTCAATTCACTAAATCTCTGTCTTTGAATCGCCTCTTCTGTTCCTCTTCCCACTCCTTCACTCTTTTATAGTATCTCTATATTCCAGCCTTTGCACTTGCAAAAAACACGACAAACTCCTCTTTACACCCCTCTCTATCCAACTCCAAAACCAACCTCTACACCCAAGCATCACCAGCCATGTCTGCTTCTCGCCAAGTCATGAAGTGGAGCCCCCAAGTCCACGAAGACATCCTCGTTGCCACGTTCTGCAACCTGAGCCTCTCCTCCGAGCAATGGGCCAAAGTCATGGCCGACCTCAGCAAGATGGGCTACACCTTTTCCGAGGGCGCGCTTCGGTACGTTGATATTTTGGGCCAATGGCATTTCACCAATGGCAGTTCACCCATGGCAACGAGGCCTGCATATATCGGCCTGCATTCAACACCCCTGGCACCTGTGCTTCACTCTGCCAGCTGGGGCGGAGAAGAGAATGCATAGCAGAGAAAATGGACCGGCAGAACTGCTCGCCCATTTGCTGCATCGCATTCACTCTTATCTGACCCGTGCACTACTCCATCCCTCGCATATATGCACCGCACTCTTTCCACCCAGTCACGCACTTCTCTCTCTTCGGCACTCACTCATCATCCCATCATCATATCACTCATCTCTATCCAAGTCTCTCAAGCTTTTTCTTTTCCACTATTCATCAACAAAGGTTCATTCTTTGCCCTCTCAAGTTACAATGGTCGCACCAAAGTCCAAAGATGCCACGCCATCGGGCAGCAAACCCACTCGAGGCTGGGACGCGGCTGCGCACGAAGCGCTTCTCTTGTGCGTCATTGATGAAATCAAAGGCGGCAAGGCTTTCTTGACTGAAGTCACCAGACGGATGCAGGAACGCGGATACCACTACAGCTACGATGCCATAAAGTACTTACAAGCAACGTTTTACTTACTTTCCTTCTCTCCTTCAACAAAAGCTTTCACTTTCTTCTGTTAATCTGCTTCTTTGAAACCAAAAGAAAAAAGAAATTGTCTGCATTACTAACATATTGTGCCTTCTCTTCTACTCTAGTCAACATGTTCAAAAGCTGCGCAAGGCTCGCGACACCAATGGAATCGTCTCCGCGGCTGATCCGTCTGCAGCTGGTGCCTCCAAGGCCTCCGCCACTCCTCGCAAGGCGGCGGCTACTCCTCGTAAGCGCAAAACACCAGCCAAAAAGGAAATCGACGAGGACGACGATGATGACGACGTCAAGCTCAAGTTGGAGCTGGCCGCCGAGGACGATGTGATGGACAGTCCATCCTGCCGTCCCTCCAAGCGCGCTAGACCAGGTGCTTCGTAAGTATTCCTTTTGGATTTTTACATGGTCTCCAACTCAACCACATATATATGTACTAACTTATCTTCTTCTTTCTCCATTTCAGATCCTTTGATTCTTTTGAGAACGGATTTGGTGCCCTGCCCAATCCAAATGAGATCTAAGCTTGCATTAAGAGCTACTTGAGTGGGATAAAGCCACTGTGGAGGGACAACGTTACGTTATTGATGAATTCAAATGGGTATCGGGCAAGGAAGTGGAAGAAAATGAAATGCATCTAGGAAACGGTTAAGGCGGCATCTTATCACAAAGGGAACATTTAAGCAAATATATACCGTCTCATAACGACAGGGACAATTGCAATACAGGATTTTATCGTCGGCGTTACCAGTACTCAAGCGTGTGAAAGTGATGTCTTGTAGAGAGAGACCATATAAGATACTGTTCTTGTTTCTGTAAGCTGGCACATTTCATGTCCAGTATAAGCACCTACGGCTGTGGGGGCTTCTTGCTTTCGTAGTTTGATAAGCGGCTATTTGCCATCCCAAGTTGGCTTGACTAAATAATACACAAAGGCGTAATCTTCTAGCAAAGTCGGAATAGAACATTGGAGATGAGTACCTGAAAATACCCAGCAGCCTCCTAGGGAGTCAACCTGGAACGCTGATCATATTTACGTTGAACCGCGAATGGCAATATGTTTCATCAGCCGCATATGCCAAACTACGAGACATCACCAAATGCAAATCAAACGGACAAATAAAAGTGGTCGAGCGGATTGGCTCTATTTTTCATGGCCATGATACTATTATTTAGGCTCAGTATGTACGAGAGCCTATGAAGCTAAAGTTACTAGCAGAAAGTTTACATCGCCAGATCCATGAGGGCATTATTTTTTTTTCCCAAAGGGGTTCGGAGTTTCTTTTTTCTCTCCATTCTTCCAAGCTCGGAAGTAAACAGCATGAAGTCTATCTTCATGCTGGCGTGCGGTAGCTGTTTGCACCCTGCTTTCTCTTTTTCTGGTGGTTGATTTTTTTGTCTTGACGATGTAGTTGCACCCATCTCCGGACCCATCTAGTCATAGTCAAACGCTTATTTCTTGGAAGCATCGACCTTGGCAACGTGCTCCAAGAGGTCGAGGACACGGCGGGAGTAACCCCACTCGTTGTCGTACCAGGAGACAAGCTTGACGAAGTTGGGGTTCAGGGAGATACCAGCCTTGATATCGAAGATAGAGGAGTGGTTGTTGCCGAGCATGTCGGTGGAGACGACCTCGTCGCTGGTGTAGGACATGATTCCTATAGCAGAATTAGTTTTCTGTTGCTTTTGTAGATAAACAAGTTTAACATCTTTACGTACCCTTGAGCTCGCCATCGGCGGCCTTCTTGACGGCGTTGGTGATCTCCTCGTATGAGGCAGCCTTCTCCAGGCGGACAGTCAAGTCGATGACGGAGACGTTGGCAGTGGGGACACGGAAGGACATGCCGGTGATCTTGCCGTTCATGGCAGGGATAACCTTGCCGACGGCCTTGGCGGCACCAGTGCTGCTGGGGATGATGTTCTGGGCAGCACCACGGCCACCACGCCAGTCCTTGCCAGAGGGACCGTCGACGGTCTTCTGGGTAGCGGTGTAGGAGTGGACAGTGGTCATGAGACCCTCAACGATACCGAAGTTGTCGTTGACAATCTTGACAAGGGGAGCTAGACCGTTGGTGGTGCAAGAGGCGTTGGAGAGAACGCTGGGGGTACCGTCGTACTCCTTGTGGTTGACACCCATCACGAACATGGGGGCATCGGCGGAGGGAGCAGAGATGATGACCTTCTTGGCACCACCGTTAAGGTGAGCCTTGGCCTTGTCAACGGTGGTGAAGACACCGGTAGACTCGACAATGTACTCGGCGCCAGTCTCGCTCCACTTGATGTTGGCGGGGTCGCGCTCAGAGTAGAAGCGGATGGGCTTGCCGTTGATAACGAGGTTCTGGCCATCAACCTCGACCTCACCCTTGAAGATACCGTGGGAAGAATCATACTTGAGCATGTAGGCCTAATAACAACCCAGTTAGCAGCCATACAATGGAACAGCTGAGCCAGTGAGGGGTAATGGCGAGACGGAGCTGCGTGAAATTGCTTTGAAGCTGGGCAAGTCTCAAGACAATTGACGCAGCTTCGATCGACAATGAGAACAGCAATTGCAAGGTCAGGCTTAGTAGCAAGTGTAAAGCTTCGTTTCGCAGCAATGCGTAGTTCAAGCAATCACCCCGCAGTGCCGGAAGCGGCCTTCAGAAACACCAGCTCTTTCATCGCCTTCCCCCCTCATCTCGTCTGCAGCAATGCAATTATTTTGGTTGGGCAGAAATCGGGAAGTATCGAGACAGATTGAGGATAGACAGAAACCAGCACAGAAAATTCGAGGGTCGCTACTCACAGCGTAGGTGGGCTCAATGAAGGGATCGTTGACGGCAACGACGGAGAGCTCGGGCTTCTCGAGAGCGTTGCGGAGCAGGATACGACCAATGCGGCCGAAGCCGTTGATTCCGACCTTGATAGACATTATGGCTGTTTTGTGACTGTAATAGAGAGGTTGAGTGTAAGCTTAAGCTTGGTGGCTTTTTGTTCCTGAAGAGGTTTTTTTCGTGTAGGAGCTGGGAGCAAGGAGGGGTAAATAGGAAAAAAAAATGGTGACGCAGAGGAGCCTAGCGGGGTAGCTAGAGACAATAGCAGCTGATGGAAGAGGGGCAGACGGGTGGGAATAGAAACATTGATCCGTTGAAGTGCCGGGCTTATCGTGAACATGTCATGTTATACTAACCTGTTTGTGGTTTGAAGTAAATAGGATGATAGGACGATGTCTCTGAGGAGTGGCTATGGAGAGGGAAGAGAGAAGAAAAAGATCAGGAGAGGGGAGCAGTCGAAAGATTAATAGTGTTTCTGGCCCAACCGTGATGCGGCATCGGATGAGCGCAATCCATGCCATTTGGCAAAGCGCGTCTAAAGACTGGGCCCCGCCACCTGGGAATCAACGGCTCGAACAAGGGGGGGAGCAAGGCCGCATCTTGGTAGGTCGCAGCGAGCGGCACGGGTGCGGTACTGGACGGATACGTTGGAAGCGATACTATACGGCGCCTAAGCCGCTACTGCTTAACACAGTGGGCGGGATGCCCAGGCGGTAGCTGCCTCTAGCAGGAATGGATGGAATGGAATGGAAGGGCCGTAGTGGACGGAGATTAGCTTCAGGCACTACTGCGTGCAGATTGATATTGACGATGATTGCATCTGGACTAGCAGCTCCTGGAACCCAACAAAATACTAACGACTGCTATTGATGCAACGGCAAAAGTTTCACGATGTTGCAATACAGCAGCCATGACAATGGCAGCAACAGACAGAATACAACTTCCTACCAATCCATTGCTAACCTTCTTGCATAGTGTGTCCTTAACCAACACGCACCGTCATCATCATTAGGGCGCCGAATCCGTCCCAATCCTGTCTGTTAATATCGGGCCTCGAGACTCGAAACGAGCAAGCCAAGAGAAAACGTGCTCCTCCAACCATCCAACCAGCCTCTTCCATTTTGCAATTTCCAGGGGAACGAGAGAAACCAGCTCACCGAGCAGCCTTGAACTAACACGCAGATTCGATTGCGATGGGAGAGCTACATAGCATTAGTCCGCCCAATAGGCCCGTCACAAGGCTGGGACCCGGCACCAACATGCGCTGTTTTCGCGAATTTTGGGGCGTCTTCGGCGGGGCTGTGCTTTTTTTCTCTACTGCCCCTAGGCGGGAATTTCGCCTCTCAACAAAGGCCCGGCTGCCGTCTGGGTCATTTCATGCGGTGCTCCACCGGGCAGCGCCGCCGGCCGGACTTTGGAATATACGACAAGAGGCGAAAAAAGACTGGTCATGAGGAATTATGATATTTTACTCGCTGAGCTGCTTTTGCTATCTCCTTGGGAGCTCGGAATTGATTATGAAATCATGAAGTCATGGTAGATGTTTTTGGATAGGCCGAGCGAGAGGTCAAAAACATCGCCCGGGCTTATGCTGCGATCCGCCCCATTGGCCGACTTAGCCATCCCACGCTTTTTTTCGCCGGGGCTGCCGCGGCCGTATTAATCTTCAGGTTTGGTAATATCAAGGAGGCAGTCAAGCTGAACACACGAGACAAGGAGTCGAAGGAGTCAAACGAAGCCGATGAACGGCGAGCACGTTTCGTAACCCAGCTCTCCGGCAGCGGTCGCGACGGCAAGCAAAAAGAGTTACATCAAGCTGACCCTTTTTGTCACCCCCGTGGCCTCACCTGGGCTGTAGACGTACATCTTGCGTGGGTACGCATGGTATAGGACTTGATACGGATATGATAAGGGGTGCAATGCAGCAGTGGTGTGTGCGAGCAGCGGAAGTGATGAATAATAGAAATCGCTCATCGAGCTGATTTCCTAATGTAGTTACTAGTACTAACGTCCCATATGTTAGGTAGGTAGGTACGAAGTACCCGAAAACCTCTCGTTGTCGCGGGCGACCTCGAGTTTGCGCGGGCTGCTTGGCGATGCCCTCATTTTCGCTCTTACAACAACACCACTTATTGCACGGCAACCATCAGCTGGATGCAATCCCTGTGTTAATATGCAGGCGGCAAAGCTCGGCTGCCACCGCGCTTCCCCTAGGGCCACTGCGGAATCAAGCGCCGGAGCGTTACGGCTTGTGGGATCTTGGAGAAGCCTGCGACCCCAGATCGGCCCCGTCAAGATCGGGAGTTCCAGGAACACAGCCGGCCGTTGTCTTTCTCGTCCCCAGCACACGGAGCCTTTCCTAGCCGCGGCTGAGGCGCCGGGACGGATGCTACAGAGCTTTTGATTGCTCTGAGAGGACCAACGAGATCGTCTTGTTCGCTTTTCTCGATCCAGAGTTCCCACTTTCACAGGTCGACCCGGCATAGAGACAAGCTATCGGAACCTGGAGAGTTGGAGAAGCGGCTCTACCCGTTCGCTTGTTTGGTCCTCTCCTCACGCCCTCAGTGTCTCTTCGTTCGTTCACAGCTGTCCCCGCGAAAAGTCTGCCGAAGCGGCCCACGCATCCTCGCCTGAGCCGACGACTCGGAACTCGACGCCCTGACCAAAATATCCGGCATCCTGCCAGGCTTTCATCGCGGGGCCGTCAAAAGGACCTTGCTTTGCGGCATTGTCTCGTCCGTCTATCCACCTAAACTCCCACATTGTGCCGTTAGCCCGAGCCGATGCGTCTTCCGTAGCTGAAGCTGAAGTTGAAGCTGGCTGAGCCTCAGCCTCGGCCTCGATCTCGATTTTGGGCTCGACCCAGTCTTCTCCCGTCTCTCGTCGATATTCACGGACCAGCAGTTCTCTCTCTTCATCGTAGATTTCCTCGTGCCCACGGCTCAGTAGTTTATCAGCCGCGTCTGTGATAGCATCGATTGCTTCCTTAATCTCCGCCTGTTTTGGGTCGGCTGCCACTTCCTGATCTGTTTCCATAGCTTCTGCACCCTTGTTCATTTTCTTGAGCTTCCACTTGGGTATCTTTTTGGTTTTCGGCTTGTCTTTTCCTAGCCGTGCCAGGGCTTCCAGGGGTGTTTCGGTTCTTTCCAGCCTCGTGATCAACGCTGCTAGTAGCTCTGAGACCAAGACGCCATCCTCTTCGATACGCTTCTCGCGTGCTTCAGCCTCGCGTCTTTCGTGCGCCGCCGCGGCTTTCTTCATGTCTTTCTTGCTCAAGCCTTCGAGCCAGCTGTCGTGCACGGCATCAGCGTCGTTAGCTTTCCGCACGTAGTTGCCATCCTGATCGAATCGGCCCTCTTCCATCTCCTCTCTAAGGTTGAAAGCTTCAACTTTGGGCGCGTTGCGTTTCAAGCCGCCAGCTCCCACTTCTTCGTCCACTCCCTCTTCTTGAATCGCAAGCTCCAAGTCTTCTTCATCATCGCTGCTTTCTTGCTCGTCCAGGCGGATGGTGCCTCCACTTTTGCTCCCTTTCTCCTGGCCTTGGATCTGAGCGTCGTCCAAGAACTTGACGTTCTTTTTCTTTCTGCCAGATTTTTCAAAAAGTTCGTCTTCTCCAGCCTCTTCCTTCCCTTGTTCTTCGTCATTCTCCGCCGCAAACATGTCATCGTCATCGTCATCTTCGTTGATCGGTTTGTCCGGCTGCCCGTTGGCGCTACTGGCCTTAGCATCGTAGTTGTCGAGTTGCTCAAGGATATTTACATCTCCCTTCTTGCGACTTCCAGCCCGCGCATTGAAGTTCTCATTGTCTGAATCGCTGTCGTAGCCGTCGAGGTTTACGGCGCCTCGTTTCGTAGCATGACTGCCACCAATCACGTCGGCATCAAGAACTGCATCATCTTCTCGCGCGTCCGGCGCCAAGATGGACGGGTTGCGGACATCAAATTTGACTCGTTTTGTGTCCTCTTCGTCGCCGTGATGCGTTCGAGCAAAGTTCTCGCCAGCTCGCTTCGGACGCGCTGCAGAGTAACGGGAAGACATGGTGCTCCCAAAATGACGACACGGCTCGGCCAAGCACCACTTGTTAACCCGCTGTTAAGAGATGGCTTAAATGCAGTAAATCCAGCAAGCAATTTGTTTTCTGACTGGGTAATAAATTAAAGATGACGCGGTAGCAGGCAGCTGAATGGTGGACTTATTGGTGTTAGCAGTAAGAGAGCTTCCGCATGTCGGGATTAACATTTTGGCGTTATCTAAGCTGCGATAAAAGGTATGTACCTGCGTCACTCAACAGCTGCCTCCACTGTGAACCCCACGTCTTCCGCCTTTCTTGACCTTGACATCTTAAGCTTCACCAACCAACAACCAGCGCAGCAATAATCGTTTTTACTTGAGGACCGCCAAGATTAAAAGACAGTTGAACGAACGGAGCTTCCTTTGAGCGCTCCTCTCTAGAACGTGCAGGCAAGGTGGCCTGGCTATATCTATCGTTAAATCGCCTGCTTACTACATCACGCCAAAATGGTACGTTCATCATAGCCGCACCCCGAGTCCATGTATTTCCAATGGCTAATGCTATCCAAGTCTGGTTTCGGCTTCGACCCCTATGGCATGGCACGACATAGCCGACGACCCATCATCCAACGCTTCGACGAATACTACAGATGTTATCCCGTTATCATGGCGCCGGGCAGCGAGCGCCCAGAGTTGAACTACGGATCCAAGATCATTCTTCCTCCATCAGCTCTTGACAAAGTTTCCAAGCTCCATGTGCAGTGGCCGCTGCTGATGGAGATGATCAACGGCGAGAAGGGCAAGCACTCACATGCTGGTGTTCTAGAATTCATTGCCGAAGAAGGTCGTGCATATATTCCCCAGTGGGTGAGTTGTCATATAGTCGATACCCGTATCTTCTTTTGCTACTTCTGTTGCTGACCTTTGACAGATGATGGTCACACTAGGCTTGGACGTTGGCGACATGATTCAAATTCGAACCACTTCGTTGGAGCTCGCAAGGATGGTCAAGCTTCAGCCCCAATCGGTTAACTTTCTCGAGATTAGCGATCCCAAGGCCGTATTGGAGAAAGCTTTCAGGAATTTTGCAACTTTGACAAAGGGCGATATTTTCAACTTTGAGTACAACGATGACGTCTACGATGTTGCGGTTTTGGATGTTAAGCCGGAGACGGACAAGATGGGCGTCAGTATGATTGAAACCGACGTATCGGTCGAATTTGCGGCTCCCGTTGGTTACGTTGAGCCCGAAAAGAAGAGCGGAACGAGCACTCCACGGAGCACGATGGGAGGCGTGCCTGCCGGTGGTATCTTGCACAGTCAGGGAACCATGGCGCAAGCCATCAACTACAGCTCTATCGCTCCGTCAGTGACCAGCGTGCCAACCAATTTCCTTGGGGAGGGCCAGCGAGTGGCGAAGAAAGGCAGTAAGACTGCGACACCAAAGCCCGCTACACCAGTGCCTGTGGAAACAAATGCAGTTCCCAAAAAACGAACCGGCGCCCCGGTGCCCCTTCGTCTACCTCCCAACAAGCTTTTTTTCGGGTACGAGCTGAAGCCGTTAAAGACGGACGCTGAGAAGGAGCAAGAAAAGGCACCAAAACATCATTTTGCGGGCCAAGGACAAAGTTTGCGCGGAACTGTTAAGAGAAAGGGAGACGCTGATGATAAGTCCAAGGCCCCGGATAAGAAGGGACCAAGCGATGGCAACAGACTAGATGGTCGATCACCACGATAATCGAGAGTGTTCCTGATGTTAGTCTTTTAATCTATGCAGTTGCGGCGTTTGGGGCTAGGAACTTTGTAGTTTACGGTTAGGTCGATGAAACTGCTTGCAAAATAGAGAATCTAGTTTGTTGAGCCATTTTTAGTAAAATGGTATTGTATTTCAACCCTCTCACTTTTTCCCCGAGAAACTTCTACGAACAAATTTTTTTGAATATGAATTTGCTCTCATCCAATGTCTCATGACGACATAGACAAGCATAACCGTAAAAAAGAGGTCCATCTACAGCGGACAGATGAGCAGGAGAATCACAGAGGCAAATTTAGAAACTCTTCTTGCTGATCACAAACGAAGGCACCAGTCCAATTTCTTGGGTGTGCAAGTATGTAGTATTAATGCAACTGTGCCTTTTGGTCACTATATAATAGACTTATATCGATCCTCCTCAAGTAGCCAGCGTATATAGTACTTCGTATCCACCACTCCGTAGCTGGCAAATAAATAGCTTCCAAAGCAAAAAAGGAGAAACCGAGCCCATATAATCCCCTCTAGCCAATCCATATACCGATGATACATATCAATATCACTCTACTAAGAGAGGATAATAGAGAAGGAAAAAGAAGATGAGGCGTTTGATGAAGCCGAGTATTGGTTTTACTCTTCATCGGAGGGACCTTTGGCGACCCAGTCGTCGAAAGCCTTGTCTTTCTTATCGGCAGCACTGAAAAAAAAAAAATTATTAGCTCGATGTTAGATATATTATGGTAGAAAAAGCAGTCATTCACGAGGTGCTATTTTCAACAAAAGATGTGGGTTTACCTTACGTCTCAGTAGTAGCATCAGCAGCTTCTTCTTCATCCTTAGCAGGAGTTGCCTCTTCTTCCTTCTTAACAGGAGTCGCCTTTTCTTCTTTCTTGACCCTCTTGCTCGGGGTCGCATCAAGCTCAGTATCGTCCTCTTCGTCATCCTTTGGGACCACGGCGGCGGACTTCTTGGTTCGCTTCTTGGAAGGGGTGCTGGCGCCATTAGCTTTCCCAGCAGCCGCCTTGGTCTTGCGGGCACTAGCAGGCGAAGGAGTCTCAGTGAGGCTGGTCGCAGTGATGTTAGGGTGGCGAGCTTTGAAGTCCTTCATGATGGTCTTGGAGTAGTGCTGGCTGTGAAGTTTTGGGAGCGGAGTCAGCTCTATTCCAGCTTGCACTTGGAGACGAGAAAGTGGAGTTTTGTAAACATGGAGGACTTACGACATTGCATCTCTCGTGAACGAGTATCCTAGACCTTTCATGACCTCTTCAATGCGGTCCCAATTCTGACGGTTCTTGCCAGACTCAGTGTTGCAGTAAATCATGGACATGCAGAGGTCGCGCTCGGCAGAATCATCCCACTTCTTCTCCTTAGGGGGCATGGTGATCAGGTGGAAAAGATTCAGTTATGGTGATGTGATATAGAATGGAAGAAGGATAAGCAAGTGAGGTAGTTCCCAGTAGAAGAACCAGAAATGCTCCGTGTGTGGATGGGGAAGTAGGGATCAGAGGATCAGAGAAGAGAGAAGTGTAGAGGCGAGAGTTATTCAACAGAGGGCAGGCCGAGTGCAGTGGCCTATAAGTAGATGCCCGAGCTCAAAGTGTGGGAAGAGTCAGGGCGGTGTGTACTGGTGCAGCTGTGGAAAATGCACGAGTGACAAGAGATTGCACTTGGCAGTGTTTGCAGGAAAGAGTGAATTGTTTGAGCTTTGCCTGTCGAACCGTGGAAACAGAGCAACTCATGGCTTCTTGCTTGACGGGATCTCTGCATATTAGAATAAACTGTCGATACAATCTGCTCTTTAAGGTAGGTTGAAGACTCACTGAGGCACATGTGAATTACAAGTGAGGTAACATTGCATTGCAGCTCAGTTACAATAGAGAGATGTGAATCTACTCGAGGCGTCAAGCCAGCTGCAGTCACCCATACCAAGGAGTTGGTCAACTCAGAGTAAGACGACCATCACCGTATTAACTGGGTACCTCTTACACGCGCATTCCTTACTATACTGGTCTCGATCTCAGTCACAACCGTCAAGGATTATTGAAACTTTCACCTATACGCACAGAAAGTAGATAAAAAAACATGTATTCACCCAAACAGGGGCACACAGCCTGCGTCAATCATGAATTGGTATTTCTTTCGTCTACTACATCTCCCAGCACTCTTGATTACAGATTCTGCCATCGTGTATTGCAAAGAGCAAGATTATCAAGATTAAGACAAATCAAGGCCGCAGCAGAACCAATGTATATACGCAATATCCGCTCCGACTTTTCCACTCGGCAAAATAAAACAGAACAATACAAATAACAGTCACAGTCGCCTTGCCAGCCGGACTGTTCCACTTTCCCAATCCTATTTTTCGTTTTAAAAACCCCCGCCCCCTTTGTTCAAGCAAACGTATGCCGTAGATCGAAACCGTGAGCATTAGGTTTATATTTTCAACAGTTATCAATAAGTAAAGTTGGTAAAAAGAAGAGAGGAGCCTAATGAGGAGCTAAAAAAGAAAATGAAAAAGAGAAACTCAGCAGTACTGTGTGTTTCTTTTCTAGCTGTTACCTCAAACCCACGCGCATCCTTTTCTGTGCCAGCAGTAATCAAGTCACACCGTCCATCAGCGCAGAGTGATGAACGACGGAAAGACGGAGGTAAACAGCGTAAAGAGAACAGTATGAGTACAGGGATATCATAAATGCGTGAAGCAAAAACATTTTGCTAGTAAAAAAGCCAAATGGCAGCAGATGCAAACGTCTCGCGGTGGTGCATTGGTTGGTGGCAAAATCGTTTGAATGTTCAACAAGTTGAGCTCGACTTCTTCTCTTGTCTTTTCTTAACTCTGGTGATTTACCAGGTCCGTGAAGCAGGAAGGAGGAGAAACGTCCCTTGTTCGTGGCCCAACGCCAAAATGCAGAATCTCAAATTCCAGTCATTTGCAGTTGCTTGCATGTAGAACCAGGCAAAGACGGGGAATGGAAGAGCTAGCAAGCTCCAAAATAGCCATTCAACTCCCGTCAGCTGCCAGAGCCATGCTAATGATCATAAGCGGTGTAGTATGTAGTGTAAAGAGATGCCAATAGTGAGTGCCACTGATATTATTCATTTCTTGAACTCCGAGACGCAACAGGCTCCTTAAAACTGCTATCGGGGGACCAATCAATGTGCTCCGCATTGCACCATGTTCTGAGGACCCGGATCGACGCCGCAGTCATATCGTCTAGCGTTGCGTGTGATGGTACACTAAGGCGCAAATCTCGAGCATCTATGTTGTTGTAAGCCTCATTGATTTGAGAAAGATTTTTCAGTCGCTTTCTTTCAAGTCCAAACCAGTCTGGCTGCTGAAGAGTCGAATTCTCAACCACGTGGCACCGGATTAGCTCTGTGATGGCCACAGAATGAAGATGAAGAACAATTACATAAAGCGGGAGGAATCGACGGGTATGCGCCTCCTGTCTCTTCATCTGGCCCTGAATAAAATCAAGCAAGGGAAACAGGCTACTCCATCCAGTCGGGTCGCTCCTCTTATTGCACAGCCCGCGGTAAATGTTTTGCGCTTGGAAGCCAGCCATAAAAGCCAACAAACTCTCCAAACTAATCACATATCCTTTGCCCAAGTCAGGCTCACGCGCATGGCCATTCACGCCCGGACTTCGACGACCTCCTCTCATGGCTGTATCCGCTTCATGCTTGAGGCGGCGTCCAAGAGCGTTGAACTTGGCCTCTTTTTCTCGCATAGCCCTGGCCTCGGCAGATTCTGAGCGTTGGATGTCGTGGCCATTTACGCGGCGGTCCGATGAGGCAGAGGCAGACGGAGTGGCATTGACCGCGTCTCCAGGGGTCTGAGCTAACGAATTGCTCGAGCTAACGCGAGACATCGAGGTGGCCCCCTTTTTGGATGGGGTCGTTGGAGCAGGCAAACGCGAGGAACTGGGGATATCAGCAGCCTTGGGCTTCTTTTGTGTGTTGGTTTCCGACAATGCCGCCGCTTCGGTGGGAGCCACCGGCCGTTTCCTTGCGGGGGGTGGCTGAATAAATTCTTCAGGCGCAGTAGAACGTTCCTGGCTTTGAGCCTGCAACTCCTTACGAGCGGCAGTAGATGATGACAAGGCGAGGATTCTCTTGACGTCCTTTCGTAATTTCTTGGGCACCTTGATCATAACAATGAGTGACTTTTGTTGTTTTTGTTGTTTTTGTGAAAGAGGTTCGTCGTCGTCAGAGTGATAATCGGTAGTTGGCTTCTTCTTCTTAGACGGCAGCTCCTTCTCTTTGTCATCCTTGCTCTTAAGAGGCTTGGCATCCAACGATTCCGTTGGTATTTTCTTTCGTAGCTGCAAAGCAGCCTCTACTATCGGTGGTAAAGTCGGTGAGAGCAGCGGAGGAATCCTCACCGGTGACCTCTGTCTCTTGGTTTCTGATGTGGAGTCTGACTTTTTATGCCTTACGGGGGATTTGTCCCGCTCACGAGAGTCTTCACGAGCCCTTCTCTTCTCTTGCTTTGACTGTGACTTATTCTCGGAGTTCCGGTCTTCAAAAGTCAGGTGCAGAGGTGATAATAGTGGCGGCACGCTTGATTTTGACGTGTCCAGCTTGGTGGGTGTGTTTCGATTGCTTCCCGTGCCAGTTGGCCGGATGCCATTCATAGAATCGCCCCGAGGACGAGATGCGGGCGAAGTGTTGTTGTTGCGGCTGGAGCTCACCGCGCCTTTCAGAATGGCTCTGCCATTGGGTAGCGAGGATGAGTTGGTGAGCCTGTCATCTTTATGCGACGGCGCATCTTTATAGGGCGTTGAGGAAGAGACTCTATCTTTGCGTCTCTGCGCTTCATCGCGAGAGTGTGGTGCCCGATCATCGATGTGCTTGCTGGCGTCACCCTTGGATCGCTTTTGCGGTCGCAAATCGTCATCTGGATCTGCCACGCGTTTCTTAGAATTAGGAGAGGGTGGTCGGGGTGGTAACGGGTGCTTTGTGGGAGGCTTGGGAGGTAATCTGTATCAATGTTAGCTTGCTGATCGTCGCCCAATGTTGCTATCGCCCGGAGCTCAAAGGGTACCCACCTCATGTCGGCGGCTGGCTCGCGACCCTGTCGCTGTTTGGCGTCAACGAGCGGATCTGATTCTCGTGGCCTGGGTCTATCCGCCTTCCTCGCTTCTGAGGCAGACTTGGATTCTGATGTGGATTTGTGGTCGGATGCAGCTCCCGCGCTGGCCGACAGGTCGCCAGCGCGTTCGCTTTCTTTCTTTTTGGCAATTGACGGTTCTGGCGGCGACGTGGACGACGTGGCCCCGGTCTTCTTATTCTTGTAGTCGCTCAGCGACAACTTCTTCTTCTCACCACCTTTGGCCAGCGCGTTGACTTCGCGTGGAAGAGGTTTTGCCGGCTCTTCACGCATGTCATAATCGGATTTTGTGAGCAGGACGCCGCGATCGGCTTCGGACAATAGGGTCAGGTATTGCAGGCGGGGATGATGCCATTCCTCAAAGGAGCTGCTGTCACCGTGGCTGGGACGATATCGCCATTCGGGGTGGAATGCTAAGTGATGGGGTTGTCCTGGCAGGATGCGCTGGCCGAGCACCTCGATCGTCTTCCGCGCCGCTTCCATCGTGCTTGGGCGTGATCATGCCGCAGGCACGAGTGAGCGGCGGAGCGCGACCGACGACGACGAGAAGAGCTGCAGCGGCGACAGAGGGCGAGGTTGCGCGACAATGGCTATGCGGTATTAACGACGATAGGCGGAGCGGCGCCCGTGGTGGCGGATCCGCACAGGGCTGGCCGAAGAGGCAAAAGGCGAGACAAAGAGGTTGAGGGCAAGCAACAAAGAGCCGGCCAGTCAGATGGGCGATGCGAGTCGGGGCACCGCCGAGCAGGACTCGCAGCTCGCCCGCTGAACGGTGCAGCAGGCGCTCTCTCGTGGGCAACGGCGATTCGGCACAGCGCGACGCCAGCGAGCGGCAGGGCGATGCGTTGCGGCAATGGATTGGAGGTTCGTGGATGCGGGACGTGGATGCAGATGCCGGCCACGAGATGGTGTTTGGCGATCGGTACCAGCACGAGCTGTGAGTGGTGGGCGGGAGCGCATGTACCGCTTGCTCAGGCCATACACGAGCTGCTCCTAAGGCTGGTTTGGGGTTTGGGGGAAGCTGATGCGGTGGATACGGCAGTGCTCACTCCTCAGTGTTGTGTCGGGGGTTAGTGTGCAGCGCCTCTCCCCTTGGGGGCCTGCGCTTTTTGTATGGCGGAGCGCTGTGTTCGCTGCCCCATCAGCCGCCGTTAAGGTTCCAAGGGCGCTAGCGCCAGGCTTTCTGGGCGCCTGGCGCTCCGAACTTTGGCGCTGGGACAAGCTCAGATTAAGTTCAGTTGTTTGTCTGTATCTTGCAGGAGGATCTACATGTGTCCAACCAAAACCGAGACAATGGAAGCAACAATAAAGCCTGATGTGCATACTCATACGGAGAAATTCCGAGCTCTATGGCATTGGGTTCTGAACTGATATTGAGGCTGAGATCACAGGGGCCTCAATAGAAACGGATATTGTGTATAAAGCAGTAGCATTGTGCCGCAATTTGTTCTCTTGTGTCATCGCCAAGCAACATTTAAGATCATTCTTCAAGAGGCTACATATCCGAAACATCTAGAAACACATTTGCTTGGCATATCTTCTCAGGTTTCCGTTCTTCGGTCGCTACCTGTTGTCAAGTACAAAAGTACTGTTTGCGCACTCGATGTTAAGCCACCGCAACAAGGCTGAAACTTACACAAACCTCATCATGAACTCAAATGCTTGTCGTAGTGCCGTGACTATATTCTGTTTTGTTGACATAGTTTACGTTAATACATAAACTCACAGATGTGCACACTGAGCAGGAGAGAGGAGGGGAGAGATGAAGACGTTTATGTAATGAAAAAGTGCAGGGTGACTTGAAGGCAGGCAGATATGCGGAAGTGCGCGGAAGTGCGCACCTGTAATATTCTGGGTCGATGAGAGGCAAGATTATTCATATGTTAGCATTTGGAGTATATTTTCAATATGGATTTTTGATGATTTTGAGCAAATTTTTCACGAAAACGGTATATATAACTGCATAAGAGAAATTGACTAGCTTCTTTGCCTGTTTAACTCGGCTACATATCGAACCATCACTTCAGATATTCCTCCACAAAAATACATTCGAGCACAAGGTGCAATACTCTATATTACTTATTACATGCGTGGCCAGCTACCCTCTTCATCCAGAACCAAAAAAAAAAAAAAAAACCAAGACTAGCCTTTTGTGTAGTACATGCATCCCGCGTTGCATTCAACAGTCCAAACAAGTGGCCAGATTTGAAAGCCGGCGTTGTGCCTGAATCCAAGCCGGCAGGAATAGCAGCCCGCGGGCCTTGAAGATGGCTATTCGCTTAGGGATACATGTCAAAGAAATAAGAGAAAAAAAAAAGGCTGACTTGTTAATTTTCACCACTGTTCAAACACTTCTGGCTTGTTATTTGGAATGCACATGACTACGCATCTGCTTGATCGCTGCCGACCATCTTTGAGCTACCACTCGGCAGTTTTCTTCTTTTATTGCTGATGCCATTCTCGCAAGCCGCAATGCGCGTCTCAGCAGCATCCATGTGCTGTTTGAGTTTCTTCAATTGCATCGCTATGCCCTGTGGCATCGTGGCATTAATATGATTCAAGATGTCTCTATAGAGACCTTTTGTGCTGAAGTTGTTCTGCCACGCTCCCAGACCTTGTAGATGCAGATAGATTCCGCCCAATCTGTCATGAAAGTCAGTTACGAGGGCCCTAGTATGACTGTTCAATTTCTCGTCAATGCAATCGAGTATATTATCCTGCTTTAGTGAGGGATTATTCACTCTCTTCTGAAGTTCCGAGAGTTCACGCTTTGTTGCAGCGGCTTCTTGTTGGGCCTCCAATAACTGGCGGGCAACTTCGATACATTGCGCATCTAGAGCCTCTCTCTCTTCTCGCTCAGTCTTGAGAAACTTTTGGAGGCCGGATTGGACATTCGCAAGCGTTGCTTTTGTGGCGTTGGCTTTGTTCTCCATCTCCTTTTCTACTTCAAGCCAGATGGCTTGTCGAATCGAATCGGCTGATAGGGGAAGAGAATTATGCTTCGGATTGAAGTTCCGTATGCGCTGGTCCATTTGTGCAATCTCTGCACGAATACTATCCAACTCTTTCGACGAAAGAGTAGATACCACAGATTCGAGCGATGCCAGGCGTGTATTGAATAGTTGTGCTCCTTTGTCAATCAGCTCAAAGTTGATGCGCCCTTCTGTTATCAACTCCTGGAGTCTCGGAGTGTCGTCTGCCAGTGAGTTCATACGAGCTTCAAGTTTCCTCAAATCTTCAATGCTTGCCGTAGCGGCTTTCAAATCATCAAGTTTGCTGAGTTTGTCGTTTTGAGATTTGATAATCTGGTGGGCTGCAAAGTCGTTATCTTGAAGCCGGTTCAAGCTTGCCTCAAGCTCGCCGAGTTTCTCCTCTTGATCATCAGAGAGCTGTTGCGTCTTTTCATTGATGATCCTTGAAAGATTGCATATCTTCACTTCCAAGTTCTCAATGCTTCGTGCATCGTCTTCCGCTTGGTCCAAGCGATCCTCAATGTCGATGAGTTTCTCTTTGTGAGAGTACGAAAGCAGGTCAACTCGCTGTAATTGCTGGAAATAACCAGTATTATCCATTTTCTGGTCCACATAGGCTCTTATTTCGCTAAATTTGTCCTCCTGAGAGCTCGACAGGCGCTTCAGCCGCTGGTCAAGATGCGTTTGCTCCACTAGGGATTCCAACTTCTGCCTCTGTCCTGAGGATGCTTTGTCAAGTTCGACTTTTAAGCATGTTATCTTCTTTTCAAGGGCAGTATTTTTCTCACTTTCTTTAGCTAAGCCCTTTTTGAGATCTGCAATCAGGTCTCTGCTTTCTCGAGCAACAGAAAGCTTTATGTCTGCTATTCGCTTCTCATAATTTTGTGTTAGCGAGATTTTGAGAGACTTCACCCTCTCTTCCTCTTCTTGTTCCAACGACTTCTTGAGAGATTTCACCCTCTCTTCCTCTTCTTTATTCAGCGTATTTTTGAGAGAATTTTGTCTCTCTTCGTATTCTTGCATCATAGTCTCTCTCAAAGATTTGAATCGTTGCTCGTATTCTTGGGAAAGCGCCTCTTTCATTGCGGACGTCTGCGATTGAAAGAAATCCTGCATTGATTGTTGTGACTCAGTGATATCTTTCTTAAACGATGACTCCAACTCTTTTTTTATTGTGTCTTGGATAGTGTTTGATTTGGCTTCTGGTACCATCGCCTTGTCTGGAATTGAGGACGGAGTGGCGCCCATGCCCCCGCCCTCTGAGATGCCTTGCAAGATTGATCGAAGAGCTGGCGCTATCTTGTTACAAAAGTCTGTTATTTGTTTATCGGCTTTCTCAATGTCGTCTTGAGCTGCCTTTCGCTCATTTGTTTGTAGATTAGAGGCGCTAGAGAAGTCTGAGAGACGATGATGACTCTGCTCTTGGATTTTCGAATAAGTTTTGAGGTGTCTTATTGCTCTGCTTCTCAGTTGAAAGCTTTCAAAATTTTCGGAAAACTGGTACATCAACGTCTTGAGAGAGGCAGTTGATGCATTTTGGGTCGCATTTTTGGGTATCGAGTTCGAGAGATTTTGCTTGGGGGCGTCTGGATTGCGTTGTCTGTGGGAAACTGTATACAGAAGTTGTTAACAAATGTGAGTTCAAGGGCTCATATTCGAGCCTTCCCGCATCTTTCATACCTGTTGAAACCACCGGGCTGGAGGCCTCAGCTCCATCGCGTTGGGTAGCTGGGCTCCGCTCATCGGATCGGTCGATAGTGCGGCGGCGCTTGGGGTTGGGAACAGTGTTGTTGGCTGGCCGCTGGCTGTCTTTGGATTTGTTCGAGTCCGACATGGCGCGTTGGTTCCCAAAGGTCTGAGCGAATCCAAGCAATGGCGGCGGCTTTGTGTGTAGGCTCTTCGTATCTCTGTTCATAGCAACAGTTACTTCGAATATGTGCCTGGCAACAGAGATATAAATTATGCCTTAAGCTGATGACTTAATAAGACGAGGCGTCAACAAGACGAAAGCCGACTATTTATATCGTTTGGTCTGTCCAGGAATTTTGTAGGAAGGTCCAATTTCGAAGGTTCACTTCGAGAACGTTCTATATTAAATATTTGAGGACTCAACATTCAACTTTGATGGCGAAGAGGGAACAAAGTGCCCAGGCGCTGTGCAAACGGCCTCAGCACTATAAAAAGGCACACAGGTGGGCCAGATACGTGTTTGCAGCGAGCGTGCAGGCCTACAATAGGTACTCTTTGTTTGTTTACGAGAGAAAGAAAACAGCGAGATCAGACGAAGGCCTGGGCGAAATGGCCTGGGCATATCACGGCCCCTCTGAGCAATGCAGTCACGGGGGCCGCTGCCATACACCCTCCGGACAGAACAGATCCAGCGGCTTCTTTCTTCTTCTATGCAAAACGCAAAGCTACGAATAGGAGCCTCGCCTTGTATCTCTCTTGCCCAGAACTAACTTGCGGTTGTGGCAAGCAGCAGCCCGGCGGTGGCAGGGGAACGGCAAGAGCCATTGCTGCAAGTAGGAGAAGTGGCTGCTGCTAATGCTGGAGAGTGGAGATGGGCTGCTGAGAGCCGGTGCCTCGTTGGCTGGAAAAGAGTAGCAAACAGGCAACTCGAGCAAACAAAATGCAAGTTCTGGGGGCCAAGAAAAAGGAAAGAGCACACCGAGAGGGGGGTAGGGAGGGAAACTGCATAGGAGGTGGCCCAGGATTAAAGTGCTAAAGCGAATATTGCGCAAGCCCAGGCTATAAGAAATAGATATTGATTTAGACAGAATAATTAAAGTGCTGACCAGATAGTGGTGCCTCAGGGCCGATAGTGATTTGCTTCCAGCCATGTTATACTGCATGAAGCATCAACCAAAACCAAACAAGCTATAGTTGCCGGGGGAGCACGGGCTGACAGGCTCAGGCACAGGCCCCATTTCCAGATCCAGAGTGCGCTGAACCACGCGCCCCACCAGCTTAACTGCATTCGCGTGCCCTGTAACTGCCACTGGCTCGCGCGTGTAAGCGCCATCCGCGCGCTTCGCCGGGGCCGTAATTTTTCCTGGCGAAAACGGGAGCTTCAGCAGCCGCTCCAATTCGCCCAGCCTTGTTTGTCAACTCTGCGCACCCAGCTAGAGCAGCAGCCTTGATCTATCGCTTCCAATCCTGTCGTGACCAACTTGCTGCGCGCGTGCAGGACACATATATTTCACAATGGCTGCTGTGAGTGTACAATCCCCCACCCAGAGTATCGTGCTGTTCGTTAACTGACTGTCTCTGGCCAGCCCTTAGTAACTGTTTCCGAAACTAAGGACCTTCGCGGTCTGAACCTCATCGCCGCGCATTCTCACATCCGAGGACTCGGCGTCGATGCAACGAGTCTCGAGCCTAGGGCCTCATCGCAGGGCCTTGTTGGCCAGGAAAAGGCCCGCAAGGCCGCTGCTGTCATTCTGCAGATGATCAAAGAGGGCAAAATTGCTGGCCGCGCCGTCTTGATTGCTGGCCCGCCAAGGTAAGTGAGAAGATGCAGCAGCACTCGGCTCTCTTTTCCTCTCTACCCTTTGCTCATGCTTTTGATTTGATAGCACGGGAAAGACTGCCCTTGCCATGGGAATGGCTCAATCCCTCGGTTCCGACGTTCCCTTCACCACCCTCGCGGCCTCAGAGATCTTCTCCCTCGAAATGTCAAAAACCGAGGCTCTCACGCAAGCTTTCCGCAAGTCAATCGGCGTCCGCATCAAGGAAGAGAGCGAGATTATGGAGGGAGAAGTTGTGGAGATCCAGATCGACCGAAGCGTTACTGGCAGCGCCAAGCAGGGCAAGCTGACCATCAAAACCACCGATATGGAGGCCGTGTATGATATGGGCGCGAAAATGATTGATGCCATGACCAAGGAGCGCGTCATGGCGGGCGATATTATTTCTATTGACAAGTCTTCCGGCAAGATTACCAAGCTTGGACGATCATACGCCCGATCTCGCGATTACGATGCCATGGGTGTCGATACCAAGTTTTTGCAATGCCCTGATGGTGAGCTGCAGAAGCGCAAGGAGGTAGTCCACACCGTGTCGCTTCATGAAATCGATGTCATCAACTCGCGAACGCAAGGATTCCTGGCTCTCTTCTCTGGTGACACCGGCGAAATTCGCAGCGAGATCCGTGACCAGATCAACACAAAGGTTGGCGAGTGGAAGGAGGAGGGCAAGGCCGAGATAGTTCCTGGTGTTCTGTTCCTCGATGAGGTGCATATGCTTGACATTGAGTGCTTCTCTTATATCAACCGAGCCTTGGAAGATGACCTGGCGCCAGTCGTCATCATGGCCAGCAACCGAGGCGTCTCGCGTATTCGCGGCACCGACTACAGAAGCCCACACGGCCTGCCCCTCGATTTCTTGGATCGCGTTGTCATCATCAACACGCATTACTACAGCACCGAAGAAATCCAGAAGATTCTGTCCATCCGAGCGCAGGAGGAAGAGATTGATATTTCTGCAGATGCCCTGGCTCTGCTCACAAAAATCGGCCAAGAAGCTGGCCTCCGATACGCCAGCAATCTGATTACCACATCTCAGCTGGTTTCAGCAAAGAGAAAATCCAAGCAAGTCAGCATCGACGACGTCAAGCGATGCTTCCAGCTCTTCTACGATCCAGCCAGAAGTATTGAATTTGTGAACAAGTCCGAGAAGCGACTAATTGGCAACGATGGAGGCGTCGATTTGTCAGTCCAGAACGGCAGCACAAACCAGGCTCCTGCTGCAGCTGCTCCTGGGGCTGAGAAAATGGATCTGAGCTAAATCTAGACCAATTGGGGAGCTGGATAGAAGGGGATTTTTCAGATGACTGGCGTTTTTTTGGGCAACTTCGTGAGAAAACAAAGACGGGTAGGAAGGTGGGATGCAGAGAGAAAGGATGAAAGTTAATGGAAACTGTATGTATCATAAAATAAGCAGTCTTTGGGCGTATGAGGGTCTTGGTAGAAAACGCCCTCTTTGGTTAATTTTGCAATAAAGTAAATTGGCAATTTCAAATTTGAGTTATTGATGCTTTGTCCGGAGACCAAGCTTTGTAGATGAACCAGTCACTCACACTGCTACTATCAAAGATGGTGTCATCAAAGATGGAAAACCCAGGGGAAAGAGAAAAATAAGTTCCTCGAGAACGGTCTAAAAAGTGAATTTTGAGAAAGGCATTCTAGGTAGGTAGTTAAAGATGTTAAAAAATATATATTCTGTATTGCAGGTAAGGGGAGAAGAAGTTTAATAAAAAAAGAGAAAACTATACAAAGCTGGCAAAATCCACCTCCCCTTGCTTCTTCTCCCTTTTCCCTCCCCTCACCCAAAATGCAGTATTAATCGAGGGACGTTCTTAATTTTTTTTTATACACGGCGTGCTTTGAAAAAAGCCCTCCCATCATCATCGTCATCTTTCGCAACGGCAAAAGCAAAACAATTTGCCCATTAAGAAAAGACACTTGGCGCTTCAATCTCTTCTTCCAACTCTCCCTCTCGTGAAGATTAAACAGATCCATTGCCGCTTTATCTTTTACGTTTATATAGATTTTTCGGATCCTCTCTCTTCCTTCCGCTCCCAGTCTAATATGTAACCCATCCCAGACGCCGCCTTCTGCCCATAGAGAAAGTTTTGTGGAGGGCCAAGAAATCCCTGTGTATCATTTCTCCTGTTTTTTCCACTCTCTTCCAATTTACAGAAGGAGTTCCAGGGGGTTCTCGAGAACCTTCTTGAGCTCGCGCATCCACTCGGCGCCGACGGCACCGTCGACGACCTTGTGGTCGAAGCTGCCAGTGAAGGTGATCTGGTCGTCCCACTCGACGGTAGCCTCGCCGTCCTCGTTGGTGGCGGGAACAGCGACCTTTCGGGTGGTGCCGACGGCCAGGATAGCGGCCTGGGGAGGGTTGATGACGGCGGTGAAGTGGTTGACGGCGTCGTTCATGCCCATGTTGGAGATGGAGATGGTGCCGCCCTGGTACTCCTCGGGCTTGAGCTTGCCGTCACGAGCCTTCTTGGCGAGCTCCTTGACCTTGTTGGAGATGGACTCGAGGCCACGGCCCTCAACGCCGGTGACGATAGGGGTGATGAGGCCGGTGGGGGTGGAGACGGCGACGGAGACGTCGACGGTAGAGAACTGGCGGATAACATCACCGCGCCAGCTGGAGTTGGCAGCGGGGACTCGCTTGGAAGCGATGGCCATGGCCTTGATGAGGAAGTCGTTGACAGACAGCTTGTACTTGCCGTCAGCGGAGCTGTTCAGGGCCTGTCGCAGCTTCAGGAGCTTGGACACGGAGACTGAGCTGGTGACGTAGAAGTGAGGGTTGGTCTGGGTAGACTCCTGCAGTCTGTTGGCAATAGTCTTTCGCATTCCGCTGATGGGAATGTCCTCAAAGGTGGCGCCGGGAGCAGAGACAGCAGGGCTGGAAACCAGCTTCTTGACGTCCTCCTCGGTGATCTTGCCACCCTTGCCGGTTCCCTTGACGCCATCAAGGCTGACGCCCTGGGATCGGGCAAGACGGACAGCAGCGGGGAGAGCATTGGGCTCACGGTCGAGAGCGCTCTGGATTCTGCCCTGTGAAGAGTACTGCTCAGGGGCAGAGGAAGACTGAGGGGCAGAGGCGGGGGTAGACTGAGGGGCAGGCTCAGAGTCCTTCTTGGGCTCAGCAGGCTTGGCAGCGCCGCCAGCGTCCTCGATGGAGAACTTTTCGAAAGCGGCGATGTCGGTTCCCTCTTCGACCAGGACAGCGATGGGCTATATCGGAGCAAAAAAAAATGGTTAGCATCGGAATGGGACGGGAGGGTCATTGATAAGAACAAGTAAGAAAAAACTCACGGTGCCAACAGGGACATCCTTCTCGCCAGCATCCTTGAGGACCTTGGCAATAACACCCTCCTCCTGGAACTCAAAGTCCATCTGGGCCTTGTCCGTCTCGATCTCGACCAGAACCTCACCAGGGGAGATGGTGTCGCCGGGCTTCTTCTGCCAGGCTCCAATGTTGCCGGCCTGCATTGTGGGCGACAGAGCAGGCATCTTGATCACCTGGTGGCTAGGGAAGGAGGCATAGTAGCGAACGACGTGCGCGGCGAAGCCAGATCGCAGGGCCTGGTGAGTAGGCGCGAGGACACGCCTCCGAAGAGCGGCGCTGAGCATATCGGAAAAATGTCTCTCACAATGTCCCGGGGAGAACGGCAGGCTGGTGGGCGAGGCGTGCGGTGAAGGGGCAGATGCTCACGGACAGCGGCGTCTGGAGCACAATTGACGCTGTATCCAAGAGGTTCAGGGAGGGGGACGGCGAGAGCCCGACGGTTGGTTGCACGCTGAGGGTGTTTTGGCAGCGGAATGGCTCAGGTTGTCGAAATAAATCGCTTTGGGGCTGGCCGTCCAAGAATTTTGCGTTGAGCTCTGCGGATTGCTGGAAGCTTTGGGACCTAGACCTGGTTGGGGCTAGCGCATATGGCCGGCCCCATAATAGGCCCTGTTTGTGTGCTTTGGCTGTTTCTAATAGGCGGGAGGCTGGCTCGATTGGATATCCGCGAACGCCCTGTTGGACTTGGCAAGATGGGCAGGGACGAGTGTTTTGAGGCAGATTTCTGCTCTTCTTATTTGATATCTGTATCGTGGAGCGGTTACAAGGCATAGCAAGTTCTTTTTCTTTTCTTTCATTCGTTCCTTTTTGAGTATGTCTTCTCGAAGCCCCACCAACGGCTAGGCATTGGGTGGATATTGAAATTTTCTTTGATACGGCCGGGAATAGTCTACTTGTATGCATAAGCCGCAGGCACTGATAAGAAATCAGCAAAAAGTTACACGTATAAGGCTGCTGCGAAATGGAATATTTGGATGCCCAAGGAAACAAGGGGTAAATCGTATGGCGTATAAGCTATTCTAATTTAGTCGGCCCCAAACAATAGTAGCTGATTAACTTTAGGAACGCATGCCAGAGGTCAGCATTGATTAAAGATGTGGCATCTCAAGGGTCAAGAAGAAGCAAATATCCACAAAACATGGCTCTTTCGATGCCCACTATTCTAGTAACTATCTACTAGCTATTTGTGCGTCCTAATCGTCCGGGAATCATATATAGATAAAATAAATAAATAAATAGGCACATTTTTATGCCTCTTCAAGTTTTCTCCTTTCCAGCCAGAAGTGAAACAGAATAGCCACTCGTTCATTATACCACCACGGCTTTTCGTTCTCCTATAGCATATGAACACAAAACGCCTCGCAAAATTGATACAGCTCCCAACTCCAGTTACTCGAACGATGGTAATAAGTTCGAAGAAGAAAAGGAAAATAATATATAGAATCAAGCGTCAGTAGCCCAGATGCAGGGCTCATCGTCCTTCGAGAGCGGCAAGCTGCGCAGCAAGCTCTCTATTTCCCACCAGGATTTCTTCTAGCCATTCTGCTGTCATTGTCAGCATGGTGCTTTTACTAAAGCCACCTCCCTTCAGTCCTGGGACAAGGTCGCACAGATCGTCGAAGCCTTCCTTTATCAGAGTTCGACGCTTCTGCTCGCTGCGAATGTGATTTTCTCGTTTTTGCTCTTCCGATAAGTTTTCTCTTGCCGGCTTGGCTCCGTTCGCATTTGACTTTCGCCGCTTGCCGCCCATGCTGGCATCCATAGAAGGGGATGAGACAGATCCATTGCGCTCTCCCTTTGCTTTTCTTCGCTTTGTTGCAGCAGACTTTGTGCCGTTGATACTTTCACTCTCATCATCGTCTCCAGTATCCTTCTTAATTTTGCTCTTTCGCCTCTTACGAGGCGGTGCACCATCCTCGCCCGGCTTTTCTCTTGTTTCTGATGTATCTCGACGTGCGTTTTGCGCAAACGTAGACTGAGTATTTGCTGGACTGCTCGGACGTGTTGTCGCAGCGCTCTGGCTCGGTTCCAGGCATTCGAGACATTTGAGTTGCTCTTGCTGCTGCGTCTCGACTGTTTCTTTGTTCACTTCAGGTGTGTACCCTTGTCCAAGGTTGAAGTTGGAATCAGAGCCCCATTGGTAATCCACAGAAATCGGACGAGATGCAGAATTTTGACGTCCCTTTGAGCCCCACATCCATTCTGTAAAAGTGTTATCGACTTCGGTTTGCACCATGCCTCTCCGGCTCTCTTCTTTGAACTCTTCTAGAGGTTGGTGGCGTAGGTGGCCGACCGGAGGGCCAAGAGATCGCCGTGAAGCAGATGCGTCGTTGCTTTTGTGTGCTCCGCGTAACCCGGATCCGTTTTGCATCAGCGTGGCAGCGGCATTCAAGACATCGTCGGAGGGGTGTTGTTGGTAAGAAACGGATTGAGAGGGATGGGGATGAGAGTGAACATGAGGTTGAGTATGAGGCGGCGGCGGCGGCGGTGGCATTAGGTGTGATCCAGACATGGATCCATGTGAATTATGCGAGTCGATCGAGTAGTCTAAATGCGATTCGTGGCCGAGAGGCGTCGTCGGCTGAGAGCCATATGAAGTTGCCGTCCCCATAAGCTGGGGAGGCAGGTCGAACAAGGCATGGTAGTTCAGGCCTTCGCCGAACGAAGGCATATTGTATTGATTCGCGGTCATGTCGTCGAAAAAGTCGCTCAGGAACTTGCTATCCGTTTCGCTAAGCAAGGGGGCCCCAGGCGCAGGTTCGGGGGCATCGAAGATTGGCTCTTGGGTGCCGTCGACGGAATCTATAAGGGCTGGGGTCAGTCCTGGAAAGCGATATATGACATATACGGGGGGCCATCTTACATCCGAAAGGCATTTGGAAGGGATCAGAATCGGGCTGCGACGAACCCATCCTGCTGGGAGGCTGCCGCACGGCAAGCATGGATGCGCCTTGGGAGGATGGTCGAGATGGTGCGGCCGAGGCGAGCCCGTGATGATTTGCGAAAGGCGGCTGTAAGAATAGGCGCTGCAACTCTGTCCGGGCCTCGTCAACTATCGACGCTGGTGGCGGTAGGGCGCACGCGATCTTAGTTCCAGAAGCACATGAAAGAAGCTGGGGACAGAAATCCGGGGTAATGGAAGAGGAAAACGGGGGGATCGAGGTTTAAACGCTGAAGCAGAGCATGAGGTGAGGCCGAGTTGCGAGTGGAGCCGTGTGTTTGTCCAGCAGGGTCACGGTTTCGGTGCGTTTTGGTGGAAGCGCAGCGCCGCTAAGAGGATTAACAGTGGGGAGAGGGGGGAGTGTTTGTGTCTGGGCGAGACTAATGCGGCATCGAAGAGGGAAGAAGACGATTATGAGATTATAAGAGGAAGGGCTGCAGCTGGCGCATGGCACGAGAGCAAGTTGCGGCGTCAGTCACTCCACCAGCCGGCGACCCCACGAGGACATGAATTAGTTAAGTATGAGAGCTGTGCTCAGCTGCCCTGCGGCAATGTCATGTACAGGTAAGCAGGCAAAAGCAAGCACTCAACACAGCTGCCGCAGGTGGTACTTGACAGCGGAGTCCTCGGGATGCGGGAGCGAGCTGCCAATTGGATGGGCCGCTGTGGCATTAATTGGAGCTCGAATTCAAATAACCTAAAGCACGGCGCCGAACCGAGTACGGTGGCCTTTTGCACCGTACAGAGTCGTATTGTTCAATAGTCGAGCTGCTCCACGCGCGTTCATGCAACACCGGCGGCACAGGTGGGTGTCAATCAATAACATTAACGCTTTCGGGCTTGTGCGTCGTCGATGGCAGCAGGGAATTTCGGTATTGTCCCGTACGACGCCGTCATTAGAGCTCCCGTCAACACATACAACACAGCCAGGAAAAAAACTTCAACCATCCTTGTCCCGTCAAGGCCCGCTTCAAGTCACCTGGTGGGCTTTCAGAAGGGGTATGGAGTGGCTCTAGCGCAGCAGCAACCTGCTATCGAAATACCGGCCAAGCCTGTGTACCGCTGTATCGAAGTTTAGCGGGCGTGGAGGGGCGGCGGTGGTACCAGATATGTTGCCCTCCTCTCTGATTTGCAGATTCCGCTGGCAATCGGTACAGTCCGACGATGGCGCCAGCCTTGGTCGATAGCGGCAGCTTTTAGCGGTATCCTTCAAAGCGAGCATCACATGCCATTTGTTCCAGCTGCATTCTCGGCACCCCTCGACACCAAGCAATCGAAATGATGAAGAGAATAGGGCCAGATGACGGAACACCGAGATGCATCTGCGAACTAACGTGGAAATACTCCGTACGGAGCACCGGAGAGATGCACGTACCCCTCCATGGCACCAGGGCTAAGGTGCCTTGGATGCTTCCTCTTAACCTGCTTGAATTGGACATTGGCCGTAGAAAATCTTGTCTCGCCTTGGAGTAGTTATCTCTGCATCGGCTGTCGTTGATGATGCATTTGAATGAACAGTGGCTCTCGACGCCTCGAGCCAGCTTCCATTCGTCAACACTGCAACATTAGAAAGGGGTCCCCCACGCCTATGCCGCTCAATGATCACCATTATGCCGAAAACACGGTTACACCATCGAGTTCTATCAATTATCAATTTCCCTTTTCGATGGGGCGTTGTTTTCAGTTTACTCTTTGCAGGATTGCCAGCCCGGAGCACTTGGCCACATCTGTCTGTCGCTCGGCCGAGACCGCGAAATAGTTCTAGCCATCTCTGCCACATCCCAGGTTATGCGTGCCTCGTATCCCCTGTTGTTCGATCTAGAAGAGAAAAAAACAGAAGTTCCTAGCCCACCGTTGTCTGTGCTGGGCGTTCGGTGGAGCTCGGGTTCGTGCCTTGGTCGGCTTGTGGGAGGCTCAGTTCTCAACTGCCACTCACTATCCTCAGAGCTGGCTCTTGGCTGAATGAGGCGCTGCATGCCCCCTTGATTGCCCTGGAGTGGTGCTACCACTGCCGCTACTAGCACGATCCTTGTGCGTTGTATTTGCAGGTAGCAGTATAGATCTTGATGGCATTATCAATTAGAAGAAGTAATGAATTAATACAGTAGTATCTGCGTAGTACCTATTTTTTGACAAGCCAGGCAAAGAGCCGCAACGCATCCGGAAGCTGCTAGATCTACTGCCGAGGCCCCGGATATGATTTACACACTAAGAGACTCCCTATCCTAGCACATCTCATGGATCAACTGCTTAAAAAAGTTCCCTTATTTTCTGATACGCTCAACGCCCAAGCTCAAGCCAAAACAGCACCGCCAATTTACAGTTCCTGTGCTATTCTCAAGCCTCTTTTTATGCTGGCCCTGGAGAGGACCCACGAAGGGGCAATTGGCTGTTGTTCTTTCAGGCCTAACTGCGTCTCCCCCTTTAAGGTTCCTCACCCCTAACGCCACAGCGCTGTGGTACGCAGCTCCCATCGCACCGACATCATCGTGCAGAAAAGCAGCGGTCGCGTCACAGTATCGCCGAAAAGCCGCGGCATCAGTTGCTTATGGGCTGCCAGCGAATGCTTGCAGGCATCCCCCGAGATATCCAAAGCGAGCGGCGCGTTACATCTTTTTATTGCTCTTGATTTCTTTTCCATCTTGAAGTTTGTTGGGCGCTGCTCTGGGGGCTCCCTGCAGTCGGGCAGCTGAACTCTATTCCGTCAAAACAAAGCCTTGCTCTTCAGCCAACCCATTGTCCATACCGTTGCTCTCTTAAACCTTCCAATTCAGTCCAGCCATTGACCTTGGAGATGCAACCCTCTGTGGCAGCCCTGCGAGCCGTCCAGCCTAAAGGGCCGCTGAGCTTCCAGTCCCTGCCCGCACCGCTGCGGCCATTGGTCCGGGCCTATCTCTTGGGCTATGCCTCTGCCGTGGCGCCTCGCCTGTTAACGCTGATCCTCCAGTTCATCTCCAAGAAGCGGAAGAGCGCGAAGAAATACCTGTCTGCCGACAAAGATGAGCGGTCATTTAAGGATTCTGCGTTTCGAATATTACGCACAGGCCTGGATCCGCGACGGTTTCCTACCTTTTGCGCTGCGTTAGTGGGAGGTTCGACGTTGTTACAGGTAAGATGATATTGATGGAGCTTCGAGTGAGACGCCTGACGGCTTGAGATGAGACACGGCTTGCAGACTGAGCTTCCTGAATGAGCTTCCATCTGCCCGTATGATGGCAAAATATGTTTGTGTAATTCCATGTTGGTCATAGTCTCGACTCAGTTGTGGCCCGTTTCAGCTAGCACGCTCCTCAATAGCGGCTTCATTTGCAACAAACAATGCGCTGACGATTATTTGTAATATTGATATAGGAACCTCTGCTGAAGATCATCAGCCGTGTTGCCACCCAGCTTGGTGCGGCTTCACAACTCAGGTAAGTCTCCGGATATAGACTGCACGACCAGGCCCTGTCCCATTGTGCAACGTCTCGACACCCAAATAAAGATCGAATGCATCTATATTGGCCGAAAGCTGACGGGATGGTTTGACAGACTGGCACGATGGCTGGCTACTTTCATATCGGGATGGCTCAGCCTCCAGCTTCTACAGTCTAAGCGGACTCACCCTTCATTGACAGAAGCGGGTTTGGCATCGGTCCAGCAAGGTCTGGCCGAAGCTGCCCCCAACGGTTATGGCGGTCGGACGCTTGACCTCACTCTCTTTGCTGTCACTCGCGCTGCCGATGTCCTCGTTGGCGAGCTGTGGTCTCAGCACCGCAGCCGCCGCAAGGCTACGGAGAAGTGGACGGTGGTTAGTTGCCTCTCTTCACTGTGCTCCTTTCTCGAGCTAATTGCCTAGATTGAGCAAATCATCTCCCGTATCACGGACCCGGCCGTGTTTGCTGCCTCGTCGGGCCTCATCATGTGGGCGTGGTTCTACTCACCAGACAGCCTTCCTCGCAGCTACAACAAGTGGATCACATCTGCCGCCTCTGTCGACCTGCGGCTCATCGAAGCTCTGCGGCGGTGCAGAAACGGGGAGCTCATCTACGGCAAGGACACTGGCCAGGCGCCACTGCTGACCTCCGTATGCGAAGACTACGGCCTGCCAACAAAATGGGGTGACCCTGCCACAGAGATCCCGTTCCCCTGCGACCTCGTCCATATGGGGTGTGGCCCATCATGTGAATATCATGCTATAAGCCGCTTCCTTCGTTCTTGGAAGTGGTCGATGCTCACCTACCTGCCCCTTGCCCTGGCCCTTCAGCTGCGGAATCCCAAGCGGATCGACCTGATGAAGGCCATCACCGGCTCTACCCGATCATCCACTTTTCTTGCTACCTTCATCACCCTCTTCTACTACGGCGTGTGCCTAGCCCGCACTCGCCTCGGCCCCCGCATCCTCGGCAAGGATATACCTTCCCGCCAGTGGATTGATGGAGGGCTCTGCGTCGGCACCGGATGCTACCTTTGCGGCTGGAGCGTCCTCATTGAGACTGCGGGCAGAAGGAAAGACATGGCCTTGTTCGTGGCGCCAAGGGCGTTGGCGACGCTGGTCCCGCGTCGATACCCCTTAGAGAAGCAGTGGCGGGAGAAGTTGATATTTGCGGCGAGCACGGCAGTTGTATTTACATGTGCTCTTGAGAATCCGAAAAGAGTTAGAGGCGTAATGGGAGGGCTGCTGAGCATGGTATTAAGGAAATAAAAGGATTCAGGATACAGGAGCCTATGGATTTTATCATACTGGGCACTGAGATGTGCACACGACTTTCTTAACTTCTTTTCCTTGGTCTAGCATCTCTTTTGGTTTGTTTACATCTAGATGAAGTGCACAAGCGAATTGTTTGCTAATGGTTGAATGGATAATGCTAATTTTCTATTTTTGTATTATAATGAAAATAATAACCCAAAACTTCCTTCATGCTCATGACCCGTTTCCTAAAATATGCTTCATTTAAACTGACAACTGCTGAGCTACTTCATCCAAGCCACCAAGAGACAGCTCCAAGCACAAAAATGCAAGTCAGGATATCCGTCCTCACAGTACTAAAGATCTGAATGTAACGCTGCCCAATCTCAATGTATCCCCGATACGGCTGCGGCACGTACGAAATAGCCGTCGCGAGAAAACCCGTAGCGTTGGTACTCTTCTTATCGAGAAACAGCCTCGTCGACAACAGCAAGACTTCAGCAGTAGCAAATGTCCAAAAGAACAAGTTCTTGCGCCTCTCCATCTCGTCATCAACCTCCTGCTCGTGCGCCAGGGCCATGCGCTCGCGCTCAATCTTGGTACCGGTGAAATGCGTCGTCAGGAGGAAGAATAGACCCATGCCGATGGCGACCAGGGCGTGGACGACACGCCAGAGAGTTACGGATGAGTTTTTGGGCAGCTCGACGGGCGCCTGCTGCTGTGGCATTTGCATGTTGCCAAAGGGGTTGGAAGCTCCATCGGCGCCGCCAAAGCCTGGGATCGCGCCCGAGGACATCATTTGCGACATCATCTTCATGATGGGATCGTCTTCCATGCCCGGAGGCAGGTTCATGCCGGCCGGATTGCCGCCAGGAGGACCGGCCTGTTCGGGGCGATCGAGGCCGAGCATCATCTGGCGCAGCTGTGCCTCAGATAGCGACGGCTCGGGGCTGGGGGAGAAGACGCCATCGATCGGTTTGCGGGACGTCTTTTTGGGGGCGAAGAAGTGCTCCGAGATGTCGACTTCGGCGGGATCGTGGTGTTCGGAAGCTGCTGGTGCGGTTGAGGAAGCTTCTGGAGCAGATGGAGTTGTAGTCCCTGAGTCTATCGCAGTGGGTCATATCATCAGCACAATATCCGCAGAAGAGAAGAGAGACAAATACAGTATTGAACAGGGTACGCACCTCCAGTAACACGACCGCCTACACCGGTGATTCTCTCCAACCTCGCGGATCCTCCAGCCTTGATTTTTGCTTCTCTGCGCTCCTTGCGTAGCCGCGCTTGCTCCGCAGCCCGCTGGGCGGCAGCATCCGCATCGTTGGTAGCAGTGTCTGCCATATTTGAAGTTGCGCGGGGAAGCTTCAGTCGAGCTGTTGTATGTCGGTGCTGGGCTCGCGCAAAACAAAAAAAGTCGGAATGGCAGAGAAGGTGGCCTCAGAAAAGGTGGACGGCAAATGACAGCACACACGAGACCCCACGTAATGGACATGCATGCATGCACATGATGGTCTGGATTGGACCTATAGAGGGGCGCGGCTTTGGTGGACACTGCATGTATCGTTAGCGTGCTGTGCTAACACTTGGACTTGGACGCCGCCGCATATCTGTATTCTGACAACACCTCCTATCTACAGAGCGAGATTACAAGCTTTGAGTATTCTGAGAGTCAAGGTTTTTAGGTAGACACATATACTTTACTGCAGCTGTATATAAAAAATTTGGAAACTCAATTTTCTAAGTGCTATGCAAGCTATTACATGTAAAAGGCAGCTATTCAATGGTGATTCTACTATAAGTGATGAAGGTCATCTTTGCGAACGCGCCAGCGCATAGATATGTAACCTCTTGAACATGGAGAATCTTGCTACAATTGGTGTGACAACTTAATACTACTCAGCATGCTGTTGTATCGCTTCTCACCCATGATACTGCTTGCTCGCCTCATAGAAGGAAGACTTGATCAAACGCAAAATGTTTGTATGAATGATCGCATTGTCAATGAAATGAACAATGCGAGACTATTGGCGTGACTGCAGGACACCCAATAACCGTATAGCATTCTACGAATCGCCAATGCTATAGTGTTGTACGGCTAGTGATGCTAGAGGCTTTGTTCCCTTTTACGACTACTACGATGCAATAGGCACTCAGTTTGAAGTGAGTCTACGAGACATGAAAGCAATGTATTGCAAGGATAAAGCATTTAGCCTCAAATCAATAGAGCTAGATACGTCCAATTAATAAATAAAGTATTTATTATTGCCCTATGGCTGTTTGTTATACCTGATTACAAAAATATCCATCGAGGGATCATGAAGCTCGGGCACGACATCCCAGAAGCCTATTGTATGAAGAATTTCCTTACTCGCGCCCACTTCTTCAGCGAGGTAGGTGGCTGTCTCTTTCCAACGCGCAATATCTTGTTGGCCATAAAAAATTCGCACTTCGGGATGCCTGCTTTGGCGAAACACTTCAATGGCAGGCTCTGTGCCAACCCTGTCAATCAAGATTTTGAGGTTTTCTTTTTGCCCCCAAAATGCTGCAGCGGCCAATGCACTTCCATAATCGCCATGCTCTGACACAGCTGAGGGATCCGCGCCATGTTCGAGAAGCAGTTGAACAAGTTCTGTGGGATCTTGATTAGGAAATCTATTGGCTGTTGCTGCGATAAGAGCACTCCCGAAATCTCCATTCTGCACGGCGGCATTCGCATTGGCTCCAGCCTCGAGCAGAATTCGAACTGACTCGATGTTAGGCTCTTCTATTGCTGCGATTAAGACGTTGCCAGCGCTACTCCCGCTGTCGTTTTCTCTCTCCAGGTCCATGACACCTTGATCCACCAACCATTGCAACATCTTGGGTTGTGACCTCGCCGCGATTTGCGCAGCAGTATCCATCATATACGGTGAACTCGCAGAATTCACATCCGCCTTCATCTCCGTCACCAAAAGTTCTATCACTTCAAAATGATTTGATCGAACTGAACATATCAATGGGGATATGTAGTATGTGTCTCCTTTCGAATGTACATCCTCAATCAACTTGACCAAATGTCTGCATATATGCATGTAACCGCCTTTAGCCGCGAGACTAAGTGCGTCATAACCATATCTCCCTTTGAGGGCTTCTTCTGCTGTGGTTTTACCAGGCTGCGTCCACCAATCGCGCAAGGTATAGTAAAAGCCATAGCCACACATGGCAGATAAGGGGGTGTTAATGCGCATAGTCGTACCCGGGTAAAACTCTGAGACCCATCTTTGGAAGGCGACGCTGCCTTTATCTGGCGACCCAAGGAAACGCTTTAGGGCGGCTGCGAAATCTGTATCTGGCTCTTGCCCCATCTCCTGCTCTCTTGATTCTAGCCATTTGTCGTATCGTCTAACGTGCCGGTGCCAGTGGCTTTCAACGAACTGTGTAAAATGAAAATTATCGTTTGGTAAGATGTCACACAGCAAGCTGAAGCAGATCTTTGCAGCGAATACATCGCACTCCCACAGTCTCATCCGGCTTCTCTTCTCAAAATACTCAGCCACAGAGGCATGTGGCAGCATCCACACTCCCCTTTCTTCGTCGATAGTCAGGAGATCTTGGCATAAGAACAGAATTTGCTGTTGCGTCTGTTCTTCATCTTGTACCAATTTAGAACCTTGGACAGCATACCGAATAGCTTGAAGAAGGACATCTGTTCTAAGTGGCTCAAAAGAACATAATACCCACATGATAGCTCGTCTAGCAAGAGCACCATCAGACTCATCATGTTCTCTTGTGAGACTTTCCCAAAGCTGACCATATGCGGCCATTAAATCGTCTGGCAAGTTACAAGCCCAGTTACGAATTGCTTTGTCTGTGATACATCTTTTCAGACTCATCACCTGTAAGTAGACCCATCGAAACCTGTAGCCAGTTCGCACATTAGGATAACAAATCAATGCAAAGGGCAAGGAGACAACAACTTAGGAACGACCTACATTCCGCAGCTCCGTGTTGCAAACACATTCGTGATTTCGTCCTGGATGCCTTGACTTCGCTGTTGAAAGAACCTGGTAGTATAAAGTTTCTCCGTTAAAAATCTCACAATATCCTCATGCTGATTGCTAGCATCTACTGTGATGACAGTCTCATCTGCGAATGCTTCCAAATATTCTCGGTCAGGTCGGCTAGATATGAAAACTTTGATTGGATTTTCAGATTTTCGCATAATTGTAGTGAGAATAGCGCCCAGGTTATAATCAGTGACATCTGTCTCATCCAAAGCATCAAGAACAATAGTTGTCCTTGTATATAAGTTGAAAGACTCTAAAAGTAGGTCTTCGCAATCCTTATAGGTAAAGTCTCTTTTCTCCTTCTGTATTTTCTCACATCTTTGAACGAGGCTATGTTGGACGACGCCGGATGTGTCAAAAGCCTTGCCAGCTAATTGACGAACGAAGCTTCTTAACGCAATGAGCGGATCTTGCATTGACGGTCCAGATCGGTTGCAATAGAAAAACGCAAACCCTTCATTATGTTGCGGCGACGACTCAAGTGTCTGTTTTATGTAGTCAATCGCTCTTGATGCGAGATATGTTTTGCCAGTGCCGACTGAAGAGTTCTACGTCAGATAAGCTACCTTTGTATGCATAAGTATCTGGTGTTGGGGCTGGCTTACTGGTTCCTTTGAGACACAATAAAGCTGATGAAGGTGTCCCTTGCCAGGCATGAAACTCTTTGTTAGCTAATAGCCAGTCTCCGGTATCCTTGGTACGTTTTTCTGCAACAGAAGCGTGACTTTTTCCGAACATCTCTGGGCTTATAAACTCTAACAACTTGTCGAGCTTGTCTTCCTCTAGTTTTGCTAGAATGCTAGCTACTCCTTTCTCAATCTGGGGAAGTGGAGAAGATAGTCGGTATAATTGCTTTTCTAAGTCTCCTATTTGCGCGTTGGTAAGGGAGGACGACAGCGTGGATCGTGAGACTTCGCAGACATGAATTTCACGATCAAGCTGTTTTTCTTTTTCCATTAGGCTTTTAATAGCACCAGAAGCATAGTCGGGCTCCAAGATGGCAGTCAATGTCTGCCTGGCCGTACCGCTGTTGAATAAGTTGTCTGACTTGGCGAGCATCTGTATAGCGGCTGTGTAGACCTGAAGAAGGCTGTCTTGCAAACCCTCTAAGGCTTTGTTATGTATACTTTCGACCGTGTACAAAGTTTCATACATTTGACCTCTGCGTACAATACCCGTAAACCATTTGACTGTTCCGAGAAGGGCAGCCTTTTGTTCAACTTGATGAACAGGAATCTAACACAAATCAGCTTCTGACGCTACACCGGGTTTTACATGAACACAAGTGTGCCGATGCCGATTCAGGCTCGTATATTCCTTTCATTTGATTTAGAGCTATGATTATAGCTATGAAAACTAAACTTACTTGTAGCGCCGCTTTTGCAATGGCCCACGGTGCGCTGGCCTCCGCTGGTGCGAAAGCGAAAGCAACATCGCCGACTTTCGTGATAAAGGCAACAGTATTAGCGATGTAATCTCGGATGATGACTTGCCGTTTTCCGATCTGAATCTTCAGTGTCTTGTCGTTTTGTTCTGATAGTTTGTTTGTCTCAATAAGACTAATGAGTTCTTCTATTTCGAACCTTCTATCCACTTGAGTGTGTGAGATGTCTAGACTTTTCTGATTCAATTGTTGCGTGATATCGGCGGACACCAGTCCATGTTTTTGAAGCCATTTCAGGGTGTCACTTTCACTTTTGGCCTCTTCAATAGCTCGGCTCCAAAGACTTAGCGTCGATGTTGATCGAAGTGTATCAGTAAACACTTGAGCTTCAGAAGACGTAACGACGAGAGGCGCTGATGACGGTAGATCTTGAGAATGTTGCATAGGTTGAAGTTCTGGAACTGTCAAAGCCTCCGGCGACGATGTGGAAGAAACATGGTCTGTTGAAGGAGCAGAAGACAAATGGGGAGAATTACCTGCCGGTATTTGAGAAAACTCGGGTAGATTTAAAGATTCTGAATCTGCCGTAAAGAGCAAAGGAGCATTGACTGCTGATGGAACAACTGACGAAGACTGACTTGGCGCTGCAGAAGAGAAACCAGGCCGTTCTCTTGTAGAGGTTCTCAATGGTTTCAAGTAAATGCCTGATGGTGAAGACGCACTTGCTGCAGCGGAGCTACATATAGTAGGCGTATGCTCGCTTGGTGCTGAAGATGAGGCCCTACTGCGCCAATTCAATAACTTTGTGGCCTTATCCCGTGCCTTGTCTCTCTTTCTTGGTCTCATCTTGCAGATTAGTCAGGGTGGATATGTGACTAGATTATTTATTTCAGTAATAAAACAGGCAAACCTATCAGGTATCTAGTTGATGATTTGGAAGTGTCCTCTGCAAAATTGGTTGCATGTACTTGCTATATCGACCCCGCACATGTGTTTGTTGTAGCTAGTATCTATGGGATTGATTTCGGTTTGGTACAATGCATGACTGAATCCACAGAGCCTGATGAACTCTCCAATAAGGATCATGCATTATGCAGCTTGTTTCTTTTAATTTAGAATCGACCGTAACGCCCCTGATATCTGCATTTTACTGGCTGTGTACGTAGTAGTAAATGAGAGTCTTAATGCAAGCAGCCACATTGATAGCTCTGCCAGTGAGTGATATGATAATCTTGAAGTCAGCTTTCGCATTATCATGAATGCTATTTCAGAACCAAGCTGTCCAATTCTTTGGTTTAGATACATGTGCATCTAGATCATCCTTCCACACGCTTCTCTGGAGATGTACCATGTACCGCTCTATTTTCTTACCCATATATGGCTTGCTGAATAAATCGTATAGCATTTGCAGCTCTGTGCTCTTGTGGCCAGACAATCTAGCGGCCATCTCATAGAAGCGCCATACGCACACCAGGGAGAACAATCCAGAGGTTCCCTGCACTGTCCCTGCTAACGGCTCAAAGAAAAGATGACCACAGTGGACAATTTTGGAAGCATGTTCCTGTGGGTTAGAGTTTGAATAGCGGTTGTGAGGGACCAAGCATAATGCGTTTGTCGCGTCTTCCAATGATACATCAGTCAGTGGCATCCGGAAGTTCCCTGGTATAGATCCCACGATGCATGAAAGCAATAGACAAGTGCACCAGTAGATACAGCTCAAGTGAAGTAGTGCGAAATCGCTATCGGTCTGCGGTTTGGATATAAGTGATCCTGCAGTGGTATAATCGTAGATGGACAGATCGATTTGAGCCCGCCATTCAGCCAGAGCAGCCTCTACATCTTGACACTGCTGCCAGATCATGGTTTGAAGCTCGTCTCCTGCATTTTGAGAGTCGGATGGTGAAAGTGAATCTAGTAAGCTGGTAATATATGGAATTCTGTCCATTATATCAAGGAGCTTGTCTTTGGTAGATTTCCCGGTAATGGTCCAGGGAATAGTTTTCCATGCGTCGCTGCTGAATGGTGACGCAATCCTCTGTCTTATTGCAATTAAAATCTATGTTCACACAGCATTAGTAGGAGAGTGGCTGGTCTATAATGCAGGATCTTGAACATCGTGACTCACAAGATTGATGCGGCTGTCAGTAAAAAGCTGATGGGCAGCCCCCGATATAAAAGAGTCGGGTCCTCGTGCAAGGAACATCGCAAGCTGTCCTTGGCTATGTCTCTGCCATCCATCCAGCCTTGGATCTCTATCAGGGCCGAAGAGAAGCTATCATGAGTTTTCCATCAGAGTGAGCCACTGGGTTTGCTCTCGGGGGAGAATATACCTCAAAGAACGCCATTAGCCGAGCAGCGACAATCAAGCTGTCGCTTTTTGCTCGGTTCGGTTCTCTGACAGCTCGGATCATCTCTTGGATTGCCCAGTTATATATTTGCAACCCTTTCAAGCGCAGCTGCTCATCATCATTCAGTCTTCCGAGAACAGAAGTCGCCAGAGCAAGAGTCGCAAAGCGCAAAGCAGTTTCGGAATTGTAAAAATCTTCTAGGAGGCTCGTCCAACCGATTGGAGCCAGATCCATTGACTGGGATGAAAATCGGGGTCCTTTCGGCATCATGATATTCCAGAAGAGCCCAAAATACAGCTGCTCTCGTGCTGATCTTGCCAAAGAAGCTGGTAGAGTGACACTAGGGCCAGCTCTTGCATCTCTGCTATAGGTAACACTCCAAGGTCGAATTTTTGAAGCATCTTTTGGCTGGAGAGATTTAGTGTGTTCCTGGTCAGATGCAGTGTTGGTATTCGAATTCAGCCATATCATGTCAGTTTCATATCCTTCACAAGCTAGCTCCGCTCGGATGCATCGCTCGCAAGCGGGCGTTCCTCTGTCACACTGCATCGATGCCCATTAGTAGGTTAGAAAACGAGAGATATGGGGACATTGGCATGTACTAACGCCCTTCTTTCTTCTGCGACAGGTAATGCAGCCTCTAGCGCGTCCCGGAACTCCAACCATATTGCGCTGTCACTATCGCACGAAGCAGAATATGGGAGGGAGCGAAAAGGCAATCTAAGGCATACAAGACGTGGCGCAAGCGGGTGCCACAACTTTTTTATATCAAGAAATTTGCAGGTAGATTTGGGAATATCGAGGCAGCGGAGAAAGGTATCCACGGACGATATGTAAGCAGCATAGATGATGTCTAAGCCTGAGATGAGGCCGGTTCATGATCTCTCATCGCATAAGATTGATAGCTTGATCGAGCTACCCCACGTCGAGCTATTCTGTCATATTGCCTCACGCCCAAGTACTGTGTACGCCGATCAGCGCCGTAAGTGCTTAGAACTTTGGAAATCTGAAATTTTCCAAATTATCTTCAGCCCTGAGTTTAGTGTATCTCGTCTGCCAAAATTCAAATACTTTATTGTGAGAGCAACTAGTGATAATATCTCCAGCCTCTTCGACGTTCGTGGATATCAGGGGAACTTGGTGGCAAGTGCTAACCGCAGCGCCAGCAGCCACAGTGGCGTCACGTGCGGGTCTTGTCGCTAGCGATAGGGAAGCACAGACGCGGTTTTTGGGGCAGGGAGGTGCTCAGACACCGATCCATGTGGCCATCTCGTCTAGCCTGCAATCTGGCATCATACCTAGCTGGCCTTGAAACCTGCTCCCAGCTCCACGATTGCTTCTTTCTCCAGATTCTGGGAGCTGCACAACTTTGAGCCATCAATGCTGCATTAAGGCTTTTGACTGGGCTTCTGGTTTCTTCTTTCTTTTCCAATTCGTCTCTTGGCAGACTCGCCCGCCGTCTAGTTCATCTTCTGGTTAATACGCAACCCCGCCGCGATGGTGCGCCTACGAGATATCCCACGGACGGCCACCTTTGCGTGGTCACCCGGCTCCGGGAAGCCCGTAGTCGTCACCGGAACAAAAGCTGGTGCGGTCGATGCCGATTTCTCTGACGAGAGCAAGCTCGAAATCTGGGATCTGTCTCTGGACAACCAAGAGCAGGGCATCGAACTCCAGCCCGTTGTCAGCATCACCACAGACTCAAGGTAAGATTTTGGCGTTCGCCTCTTTGGCTTTGGCTGGGCGACTAAAGTTGTTAGATTCTACGATATTGCTTGGGGACCTGCCGACGCCGACCATCCTAAGGGTATCATTGCGGGTGCTCTTGAGAATGGCACTCTCGAACTTTGGGATGCCGAGAAACTCGAGACTGGGGCCTCCGATGCGTCCATCTCCAGGACGACAAAACATACTGGTGCCATCAAGGCTCTTCAGTTCAACCCCTTGAAACCCCAAATTCTGGCTACCGCGGGCGCCAAGGGCGAGCTCTTCATCTACGACATTGGCGACATCGAAAACCCCTTCCGTCTAGGAAATGCAGCAGCTCGATCTGACGACATCGATTGTTTGGCCTGGAACCGCAAGGTCTCTCATATCCTCGCTACTGGCGGCCCGGGTGGCTTTGTCACAGTATGGGATTTGAAAACGAAAAAGGCTTCGTTGACCTTGAATAACAACCGTAAAGCCGTGAGCGCGATTGCCTGGGATCCCAACAATTCAACAAAGCTTCTCACAGCAACTCCCGACGATAACACTCCCGTTATCCTCCTGTGGGATCTACGAAACTCCAATGCTCCGGAAAAGACTCTTCAGGGACATGAGCAAGGCATTCTGTCACTGTCATGGTGCCAGCAGGATCCCGATCTATTGCTTTCATCTGGCAAAGACAACAAGACCATTGTATGGAACCCACATACCGCAGAGCGTTATGGAGAACTGCCCGAGGTTACCAACTGGACTTTCCAAACTCTTTTCCACCCTCATAACCCCAATCTGTCAGCTACCGCGAGCTTTGACGGCAAGATTACCATCCAAACCCTCCAAAACACGAACCCCGATACGTCGCAGGCAGTCAACGAGAAGCCTTTGGATGACGAGGAGTTCTTTAGAGCTGCTCAGACCCAACCCCAGGGAGCCTCTTGGTCATTGAGCAAAGCGCCCAAGTGGTTCGAGCGACCTATCGGTGCCTCCTTTGGCTTTGGTGGTAAACTCGTCATTTTCAGGGAATCTCCAGCTCAGGCCGGTCAGAAGCGCTCGTCAAAGCTGTCAATCTCTCAATTTTCTGCCGACTCAGATGTTTCATCTGCTATTGAAAAGTTCCAAGAGGCCCTTGCTTCTGGCGATCTTACCAGCCTTTGCGAAGAGAGAAAGGAACAGGCCCAAACTGACGATGAGAAGGCGGACTGGACAGTTATAGAGACGCTGGTCGGCGAAAATCCTCGTTCAAAAATCGTTGAGCACCTTGGTTTCAAGGAAGAAGATCTGGCAAACGGGACAACCGAAGCAACTGAAACGACTGAAGGAGAAGAAAAGGAGATGGCTACCAAACAGGAGGAAACCACTGATGCAGAAGGCAAGCCGAGACGCCTATCCAACTTCTTTGGAGAAGGCGAGGGCGAGGGAGATGATTTCCTCTCTGGCCTGACTGCCAACAAGGGCGCCAAGACCGACAACCCCTTCCACCTCTTCAGCGACGATGATTCGTCTGTCGAGAAAGAGATCACAAAGGCTTTGATGCTAGGCAAGTTTGCCAAGGCCACTGATATCTGCTTAAAGGAGGATCGTATCGCAGATGCCTTCCTCATTGCCAACTGCGGCGGCCAGGAACTTGTTGAGAAAGTTCAATCCGCCTACCTTGCTCGTAAGAGCGGCACCCCCAGCTACCTGCGACTCATTAGCTCGGTTGTCGACAAAAACTTGTGGGACGTTGTCTACAACGCAGATCTCAGCAACTGGAAAGAGACTATGGCCATCATCTGCACATTCTCTGACCCTATTGAATTCCCAGATCTATGCGAGACCCTTGGTGACCGTATCAACGAGCACGGCCTGCGAAAAGACGCTTCGTTCTGCTACCTTGTAGGCTCCAAGCTTGAGAAGGTTGTTGCCATCTGGGTAGATGAGCTTAATGAGTCGGAGCAAGCTGGAATGAAGGAAGAGTCCAACGACTCAACTTTCTCAGTGCACACTAAATCACTGCAGACCTTCATCGAGAAGGTTACTGTCTTCCGCCAGGTCGCCAAGTTCCAAGACAAGGAGCTGACTCAGACGGCTGACTGGAAGCTGGCCACCCTCTATGACAAGTACACTGAATATGCAGAGATCCTGGCTGGCCAAGGCAAGTTGGAAGTTGCTCAAAAGTATATCGATTTGCTACCAACCAATTACCCGGCTGCCGAGCTGACCAGGAGCCGAGTGAAGCTGGCAACGCAAAAGAAGCCTGCCGCTGCACCGGTCACCGCGGCTCGCAGAACGCCATCTGTTACTACTGGAGCACAGCCATCCGTAGTAGGCTATCAACCTCCTCAGCCTGCCCCTATCTCGGCCCCTACGAATCCCTATGGCGGACTACAGCAAAGTTCACCGGCTGTCTCTGCCGGTCAACAGTACAAGCCTCCAGTCAACCCCTACACACCTCAAGGCTATCAGCCTCAAGGATACCAGCCTCCGAACCAATTCTCATATACTGGAGCACCTGTCGCACCGCCACCAATCGGTGCTCCCCCTAGAAACTCAACGCCATCAGCTCCTCCTCCATCAAAGGCCAAGAACATGGAGAACTGGAATGATGTGCCGGTAGTCACAAAGGTAGCGCCACGAAGAGCGACTCCCAGCGCAACTCCCATTACATCACCCTTCTCGGGTCAACAGGGCCAAGTTGCGCCTCCCCCTCCCTCGTCGACATCACCTTATGGACCGGGTGCCAGGGCTAGTCCTCCACCACCTCCCAGAGGACCAGCTCCCCCGAGGGTTCAGTCTCCATTAGCCGGACCGCCACGAACTTCTTCCGCGGCGGCTAACCAATATGCTCCGCCAGCTCCTGCAGTTGGTGCGATCCCAACCCATCCAGGCCCTCCAGCTATGCCACGCACGGCTTCGCCATATAACGCTCCTCCCTCTGGGGCTCCACCTTCGAACAGGTACGCACCGGCGGCGGCGGCTCAACAGCAGCCTGGACAGTACGGCTCCCCTGTGCCACCACCTCCCGGCTCAATCAACCGACCCCCGCCGTCTGCAAACGCCTATGCACCACCAGTTCAACAACAAGCAGCGGCCCCCAGCCCGTATGCTCCGTCGCCTTATGCTCCGTCTCCTTACGCTCCTGCGCCTGGACAGGTACCAGCCTCTCAGCCGCCCCCAGCAGGACCTCCGATGGGAGGACCGCCTATGGGAGGGCCGCCTATGGGAGGGCCGCCTATGGGAGGACCACCGATGGGTCGGCCTGGACCCCCGCCCGGTGCTGCGTCTGCTCCACCACCTCCCAAACAAACTCCACCACCTCCGGCGGCTACAAAGTATCCCCCTGGAGACCGATCGCATATTCCAGCCAACGCTCAGCCCTTGGTGGATATTCTGAGCCAAGATATGCAACGGGTAGCCTCCAAGGCTCCGGCAACATTCGCCCCTCAAGTCAAGGATACACAGAAGCGTTTGAATATCCTGTTCGACCACTTGAATAATGAGGATCTTATCCAGCCATCGACTATTGAGCAACTATCGCAGCTCGCCGAAGCAATTCAGGCGAAGGACTACGCTACAGCTCAGAAGCTACAGATGGAAATTAACCGGGACAAGACTGATGAGTGTGGTAACTGGATGGTAAGTCGTGTTCACTCAGTTCCGTGTTATGCAAATTTACTAACTATATTCGTCATAGGTTGGAGTTAAGAGACTTATAAGCATGAGCAAGGCAACTCCCTAATTGAAAAAAAAACTGATGTCTCATATGGAGAGCTATAGTATTTTACTCGGCAAATTGTACTTGCGGCATCATGTTGATAGGTCATGTAAGGGCATGTATTAAAACCGCGGGCGGCATGACTGGTTAGATTATATATAAATGATGATTGTTGATACCAAGTGAAATGGAATTTGACGTGCAATGGCTTCGATGGTCCTGTAATTCCATGCCACAGATATTCTGGGCCAATATCTTAATTAGGTATTACGCTGAGTGTTTCTAACATGTGTTAGCCTTCAATGTGATATGTGTAGTAGTACTAGGGGATACGATCACGGCTGTTGAGTCCGGTCTCCACGAAGATGCAAATTAGTAACTGAAATTTTTCTAATAAAGAAAGGTAGAGTCTCATGGATATATATTTCTTGTGTAGCTCTCGTAAGACAGAAAGCACTCGGCATAATGCAAAGTACTCAATGCAACGAAGAACGGATGGGAGGAAAAAAAAAAGAGGAAAAGCTCAGTAACTACAATAGTATATAAAATTTGAATAACATGTTAGCGCCGTGATATATAGAAATAAAAGGACTCTTAGGCTGCCTGGCTCGAATATCACCTCCGTGTAGGGTATGAAAGTCATCATGAGTATTGGACCGCAAGACTTGAGTCTATAACTGGCAGTATTGCTTGTAGCCTTGAGACAATGTATCTCTAGCAAGTACTATTATATATTAAAATACCATTTTCTTATTACCATCTTAAACTGCCCTTCTAGTCGTAGAGATACTGTCCTTTGGCTGCTTGGCTTTGGGATGCTGTGTGTCGGGGAAACTTCGGCATAACAGCTATCTTCACTTCACTCACCAACGAAGCGAAGTTTTAAGACGGTCACTCAAGCTTATCCAACTTTCAAACGCCAAGCTGGTCACTCTCTCCAATTCTTTCTCTCATTGCCCCTCATTTCAACAATAAAAAAGACGATTTCAGAATCATGACTGACGCCGCTCGCTGGAAGGCCACAGTCCACGTTGGCGGGCTCTCACAGCTCGCCACGAGCACACATGTGTTTGATGCCTTTATCCCGTTCGGTGACATCGTGGAGGTGCAGCTCCCCAAGGCAGACGCGCCAAACTCTACGGATCCTCACAAGGGCTTCGCATATGTGGAATTCGAGGACAGCGCGGACGCCAAAGAGGCCATTGACAACATGGACCAGTCTGAGTTCTTTGGAAAGGTGATCAAGGTATCGCCGGCCAGGGCGCCGAAGAGTGCGGATGAAGGACTGGGAAGCAGAAAGGCGATTTGGGAACAGGTACGGCTCCTTGCGATTTTTTGCTTTTCCTGTTCAACTTCTACTTTTTTGTATTTTGCGTTTTGATATCTGCAGGGTGCTAATGCTTCAACGCTTACAGGAGAGCTGGCTTGCTGAGCACGCGGCAGAGGATGACGTCGCGAATCAGGCAAATCTTGAGGAGCCAGCTTCGGATCCTATGCAAGGCCTTGAGGGGCTAGACGTTGCAGGGCCAAAACCGGAGTGATCTTTTAAGGGGCTATGGATGGATGTTGACTTGGAAGGGGGCTATATGGGTTCTGAGCTTTACTTGAATTGTCTTTGCATAGCGATGGTGTTTAGAGGGACCATGTCATGGGATACAGTATTCTTTTTTACATGAATGAGAAATTAAGGTTTAGGAACAACATGCAAGCTGTGTTTCTCATCGGCGCTCTGTCCTAATTGTTCTCGACATATACAGCATTGAATCCCCCCATCTGAAGCCCCAAGCAAACGCGATAAAAGATGACACAGGCGAGGAAGTTGCTTCTCGGAAAAAAAGTTGAACAATCTTTTGGTAATTTAGTGGCTGCCGTGGCTGTCGTTCTGGGCGGCACGAGCGGCAGCGCCCTGTCGGGAGAGACGCAGGTTCTTGTCGACGAAGAACTTGCGGCTGCAGGAGTAGGCAGCGGCACCAAGGGCGAATCCGACGACGACGACTAAAGACGAGTTGTTTTCACATGTTAGAAAATCGTATCTTCTTGGCGCGGGGGAGGAGAGAGCTGGTGAGTCTTTTCGTACAGAGGGGGTACAGCTCAGCGGGCATCTGCTTGAGCTTGCGAAGGCGCTGGGAGACGGTGTGGCCTTGAGATAAAATCGTCAGTAATGATCGCCGGGGCTGTCGCAATGCTCGGCGAGCATCAATTGGCGTCACGTACCGGCCTGGTCCTCCTTCTATAACCGCCGAAAGGTTAGCCGGATCTCGAATCTTTTTTACGGGCTCGTCTCCAAAACAGCTGCACTTACGGGGATGGGTCGCATCATGCGAGCCGTGGGGCGGAAGGCCCGAAGAGCAAGAGTAGGACGCATTGTGATGAGCGGAGAGGGCTTCGGCCGAGATGCTTCGAGGCGATGGGATTGCAGCGGATTGCGAGGAAATGTTTGGTTCGAAGCGACGTGGGCCGAGCGAAAGGCAAGTATCTATCTCATGGTGTAATTCCCACATCAGCAAATTGGCCCACTTTCCTCGCCCACCCCAAACGCAGCCGGGTCCCATTGGCCGGGCCAGGGGCCTGAGGCACACATTTTCACCTCCGGAACATCTGATTCGGAAAGCTTGCCAACATTCGACGCATAGCGAAATCTCCCACCCCAAACCCTTTCCCCAGAGCGCCCGCCTTGAATCGCTCCCCATTGTCGCCTGCACAACACCCGTCCCGCCGCCAAACGCGAATCTAATTCATCATGTCCGACGAGGAAGGCCAGGAGCTTGTCACCAAGCCCTTCAAGTTTGTCACTGGTACGGCAAGACTTTCAAAATATCCCCTCTCCAAAAAGTGGTCTGATCTTGAGTTAACCCGAGGCTAACGGCGTTTTTGCAGCTGGTGAGACCGTCCCGATACAACTCCCCTAATACGTGAACGACGAAACGACCAGCTCGAGCAGCTCGATCAATTGCAGCGCCGCCGATGGCGAGCTTCCCGTGGCTTGGGGAATAGCTTCCGAGACTTTTTATAAAATGTCGCCGGAGGTCCCGCTGTTGGATATGTCGCTAACTTCGAATGCTTTTGCGCAGGCACTGATGCCCGTTTCCCCAACGTGAACCAGACCAAGCACTGCTGGCAGAACTACGTCGACTACCACAAGTGCATCATCGCCAAGGGAGAGGACTTTGCGCCTTGCCGTCAGGTACGGAGATTTGGAGGAACCTTGAAGTTTTGGGTGGGATGCTGATCAATTGAGCAGTTCTGGTTGGCTTACCGATCACTGTGCCCCTCCGGATGGTACCAGCGATGGGACGAGCAGCGCGGTATGTTTCACTAATACGTAAACTTCCTATTTGAAGCTGACTTTTCCCCCGTACAGAGGCTGGTAACTTTCCCGTGAAGCTTGATGCTTAAAGCTCATATTTAACTTGGCGGGGTATATATATGTATGGGTGTTCACATAGAATAAGCAGTCAAGCTGCGCGTGTATTGCAGGAAAAAAATTAGTAGCCAATTCGCAAGCAATACGCTGAAACTTTAAGCGCTTTCTGTGAAGTGGTAATGTTTTGTATTTACGCAGCTGCAGTCATGACGTACATGACGTGCATATAGCTAGGATTACAAACAGTGTACAAAAGAGGTATTTATATTAGCCTTACTGGTATCTTATCAAATCGCCGACAGCGCCCGTATCCCTATGCTCAAATCGTCCTGAACTCCATTGTTGCTTTTCAAAATCACAAAGTTGCCAAAGTATTCCCATCATGAAGACTTCTTCTCGCTCTCATCCTCCGAATCAGAGCTCATGAATTCATCGTCTTCATCGAAGCCGAAAAACGTTCTTGCTTTCGCCTTGGAAGGTCCAGCAGCTTCTGCTGGAGGAGTAGCTTCTTTTGAGCTCTCGGAGTCCTCTGCCTCGCTTGAAGATTGGCCATTGGTTTGCTCAGAGGAAGCAGATCCGTGAGATGTGCTGATAAGGTTATCCTTGTAGTTTCCAGATTTCATGGCAGCTAGCACGGCATCGCGGGTTCTCTCATTGCTCTCTTCTTTGTCTTCGACCCACTGACCATCCAGCTTACCCCTGCCGCCAGACTTGATCTCTGCCTCTCTCTTTTCTGCCATGTCCACAATCTCTTCCCAGCGCTGTCGTCGCTTCTCCTTTTCCTTCTTCTCCATTTCCGGTTTGATGGCGAGATATTCGGCGAGGGCTTTGGCTTCATTGACAGTACGCAGCCGTCTACCATCCAAGTTCCGGCTGGAGCCGCTGTCATCTTGCTTTTGCTTCTTGCGGGATGACATTCGGCCACCAGCAGCTCGGAGCTGAGATCCGAAACCACCCTTTCCACCGCAAAGGGGGATAGTGAGGCGCAAGTTGATGAAATCATCGTCGTTTGAGGATAGGTATGTGGAGATTGGCGTTTCTGATGTTTGGGGCAAAAGCCGATTTGAATGTGTTGTGAGGATGAATTTGGATGCGGTGGCGCCGGTAGGAATCTTGTCGTCGATGAGCTCTCGTAGAGAGGAGATTGTGGTAGATGGAGGCGCGCGCAAGACCAGGGTTGGCGGAAGGCCAAGACCCTTGAAGGTCGAGATGAGTACGTTGAGATGTTCGCTCATTGTTGCGAGGTGATGGATATGGTGATGCGATCGCTGTAAAACTGCAGAGTCCAGGGATAATCGGTGTCGGCGCGTTGAGAGACGAGGGTCAAGACGCTTTTGATACGGTCCGCTGCCCAAACGAGGGTTATAATTCGGAATTGGGCCGCTGTTGAGGCAACGTCCTGGCTGGAAGTTTACGATGTAGAATGCCGTGATCCCTCTGCACCCGTAGAGAACTTGGTAGCGGCGGCAACAGTCAGCGCAAGCCCGTCATGTGAGCTCCCGACCTGCGCCACACTTCCCGCGCCACTATCAACGCCCGCCTATCTACACGTGACTCAAGCCACAACGCACACTTTCGAGGCACCCCACTTCGCTAGGTGGAATTTCTGGTAGGGCTTCCGCCCACAAAAGTTATCCAATTCGAGATCTTTGGTTTTGTACGCCTGTCCGCAAATCCGTCAACTTTCCAACATCGACCCTCCGAGCAGCAACCGCCACGATGTTGATTCCCAAGGCCGACCGCAAGAAGATTCACGAGGTATTTTTCGACGATGAGAGGCACTCCTGAGTGCGAGCTTGAGGAATTGCTGCAAGAAAACTACAGAGTCCGGGTGTCACTGACAATTGTCTGGTAGTACCTCTTCCGCGAGGGTGTCCTCGTCGCGCAGAAGGACTTCAACCTCCCCAAGCACCCCGATATTGACACCAAGAACCTGTTCGTCATCAAGGCTGCTCAGTCCCTCACTTCCCGCGGCTACGTCAAGACTCAGTTCTCGTGGCAATACTATTACTACACCCTGACCCCCGAGGGTCTCGACTACCTCCGGGAATGGCTTCACCTGCCCGCCGAGATCGTTCCTGCTACCCACATCAAGCAGCAGCGATCACACGCTCCTCCCCGTGGCATGCTCGGCGAGGGCGAGCGTGAGCGACGACCTTTCGGCCGTGGACGTGGCGGCGACCGTGGTGACCGTGAGGGTGGATACCGAAGAAGGGATGCTGGTGAGGGCAAGGAGGGTGGTGCTCCCGGCGAGTTTGCTCCTCAATTGTAAGCATTCTCCTTTCCTTTTTTTCAGACGAGAACTTTTACGACTTGAACTGGGAGATTGATTTGGGGACATTGGCTAACTTTTTTCTTCTCTACAGCCGTGGTGGCTTTGGCCGTGGACGTGGCGCTGCTCCTCCTTCCTAAACGAATTCTGTCTCTTTCGGGGTTAACACATTCTTATGATGCATGGCGCATTAAGACAACGGCATGTAGTCTAAAAAACGTGAGGCAATCCTCACCATGAGTCCACTCATGAAGAAAAATGGGACGTGAGGGGGGATATCGTGGGAGTTCTTGGAGGTTAGATCCTCGGAAATCATTTGCATCAGGGTCAATGTTTGCCATCAACGAGATAATTTTCTTTTATGCTCACATGTGAGACGTGCACTCCGGTGAAGGGATTATTAAATATGTCGAGTGAAGAAGCGATCCTGAAGAATGGGTGATTGGCCGATCCAGCTCCCAGGAGCACCGGCAGATTTTTGAAGAGGTTGATAGAGAGTTGAAATGGCTCAATTGATATCCTTCCTCGCCTCATTATTTCGTCCGTATACAAAGTGATATTTGGAGCTCTTGTTCAATGACCTCATACCAAATTTTGCCACTGTCTGCTTCACACGCGAAAGCAGCTTCGATCCATTGCTAGCTTTAGCACATATACCACTCTAATGTGCTGATGGAACTCAGCCATTAATATTCTACAACAATCCCAGCTGCTTGCCTTGTTAGCTCATTACTCATTACTCTTAGTGCCGTAGGGGTGTCAATGCTAGCTGCGCAAAATGCTAGCTGCATGATATATCCGACATGCAGGTTTCCAACTCCAACAAAGCTACTAAATAGGGGACCATGGATTCCTGAGTACAGTATAGTGAAGAAAGCTTAGTATAATTGTAAATATTTAAAGGATATTTCCATCATTACCAGTGCCCTAGTAACTACTCTCTCTATTTGTAGAGCACCTACATAAGCAGTCACATCCATATCAGTCTGGATTACTGATGCGAGTCTTTAACTGGCGTGTCTCTTTTCGGCCATGTGTTGCCAGCCATGGTTGTGTTAGTTACGCGAAGAAATAACAGGTAGCGTTGCTATAATGAGCCAAAGAGACAAATTTTACTGTCTTAATTTCGCGATCGGGACTCAGCTCTGCAGCGGATGCCCGAACCCGACCAGCGAAGTGCCGCCAGCCGCGCCAACCACCATGTGAATGCTTCCAAATCTCGTCTAGTCAATAAAACAGCTACGTTGCGCTCTCTGCTTTCGCCACTCTCGTTTAAATAAGTGTTCAACGCTTGGGTGAATGCCGCAGTGAAAAAGTACTAGAGCGCAGCTACGAACGGTGAGGGTATCTTTCTCTTCTCTTCAATCTGACACTCAGCTTTCCTCAAGGCGACTGAAAGTTTGTGCCTAGTAAAACTACCGATATTATATCATTGCGTCTGATATCCACTATCAGCCGGATACACTGAGGAATATCAAGCCGCGAAAATGGAAATTGTACGCAGCTCGCCTGATGAGGAGACAAAAGGGGTCATGGAAATCACTCGCTTGTTCTTCACAGACCGTTCTATAAAGTAAGTTACACTCTACTAAGGCATCTGCCTGTGACTACTAGCTGCTTACCAGCATAACAGATCTTGCTATCTTGACCTGGATGGCAAAGTCTACCCCGGATCCCAAATCGGCTGGGTTACCTCCGTTGCATTCCATTTTAAATACGGCCACTCTTTGATCGGTAAACTCAAAGTCCCAGATATTCCAATGATGTTGGACGATGAAGGTTACTTCAAAACCGACTGGTCCGAATCTGAGGAACCTGAAATGACTATCAAAAATATGCGCGCATTTAAGTGTTTCTTTCAAGACGTGATGTCTCTGAAAGATGAGAACAATCAAGCTAGCATTCGGGGGCCTCTACTCGCTGATTTGAGTGTTAGTAAAGATGGCCATGCTCTCACGATGGCCATCGATCTAAGCCACTCGCCAAGAATGAAGACTACCGTAACAAGGCTCACAATCAATGGTTCTGACATCAATATTGCCATGAGTATAACAAACGAGAGCCCGCTCGAGATCCTCTTTGAGTACTGCACTTTTAAACTCAAGCAAAATCAACGCACTATCGGAGAGTTGTGCGGAGATCTCAGTATTTTGCCTGGTAAATCTGAACTTGAATTCCGTGGAAGTATTCAAGACGGGGTTTCTGGCATGGCAACACTCAAAGGAGATGAGTACTCGAGCGGCGACTATGATGAGTCCTGGAAGAAATATGCTATCAAGCTATTTGAGGCTGAGGTCAACTTGGACAAGCGGGATGCTGGTGATGCCGACCATGACGATGTCGTTGGCGATAAAGATGATGAATAAGATTAGCTCGGTATTGCTTTCTTTTTGGGCAACATAGTGCGTATTTATGACATCTTCTTGAGATGGTGATGATCTTAGCCTGACCAAGGCGACGAGATTCTAGCAGTGGAGAGTCGTCAGCGATTTGCTAGACCGCCAGTCGGAGAGAGCACTGCTGCCGGCTGCGAGAGAATACTATAAAACAACTCCTCGCAGGCACACAGACTTCTTTCTCTTTCCTTCTCTTCTTTCTTCGCAACAACAGGCGGCGACAGGCTCTTCAACATACAACTTGACTTGCCTACATGTGCCTATATAGCACCAAGTGAACGCAGTCGCTCTGCTTTTTCTATCTTTGATCTGAACAGAGACGCAAACTTGAAAGGTTTCGGTTTATCAGAAAAAAAATTCTGAAATATTCGCTAACAGAACAGCAGCGAAACATTTCTCTTGTCATTCGGAGATACCGATCAACATGGCCATGCTTCCAGTGGAAGGGCATGTGGAAATTACATGTCTCGATCTGTTTGAGGCTACCAAGAAGTTTGTGTTCCCGTCAACCCATTTATTCTTCGTCTCATAGTTTGACTTCAGAAGACTTACCAGTTACAGAACCATTGGTCTTCAGGTGGATGTCAAATTTGGCCCTGAGATTGACCTCGGCTGGACTAGTTCCACGACGGTGTCTCTGCAGTACGGTTCGCTCTTGGTTGGAGAAGTAAAACTTGATGATACCTATATCATGCCTGACAAATCCAATAAAGCAACCCTAAGGCTCAAAGACGTCGAAATTTGGAATATGTATGGATTTAGGTATTTCATTCAACACGTTGTACCCCGGTCCAGAGATGGATATTATCAACGACAAAATGGAGGCCCTGCTGTTTCTCTTGAGATGGATGAGAGAGGTCACCAGCTTTCCATGTCTGTAAGACTGGAAAAAATGGGATTTGCCAAAGCTCTTGAACCCAGAGCTCGCCGAATTGACGACCGAATTGCAATCGACTTCTTCATAGAAAATACGACTAAAGTTGAGCTTCTATTCGGTCAAGCTTATTTCATACTTGAACAAAATGGCCGTACCTTGGCTAACTTAGAGGGTATCTTTAACATCACGTGGTGGGAAGAGAGGAGGGAGGTTAGTATGGAAGGGTCCATCTCTTCAAATACTACGCTTCGTGGGAAAGCAGTTTTGAAAGGAGTTAATGTGGAGGATGAGGATAGAGATTCCTGGTATATTCACGCCATTCAGTTGTTCGAAATGGAAGTTGATTTGGATGAAATAATGTATGGCCAGCATTTTACGCCAAGGGAATGAAAGCATGACCATTACGCTGCTGGATTGAGATGGCGAGAGTTTCGGCGGCTTGGTTACAGAGAGCTAAACTGCTGCTTAAAAGTGGCAGGGAGCCAATTGATACGGATAATCAATTTAGTTTTGCGTTCTGGGGAGCATTTATGGACAGTTCAGTGACAGATAGCCGCATCAATGACATCACGAGCAAATCGCTGCTTAAAGTAGAATTCCTATTGCCCGTGAAATCCTAAAAGAGGCCCCGTAGAGGCATTGAGAAGGCCAATTGCAGCCAGCCAGTGTAATAGCCTGTCCCCCAAAAGAGAAAGATCAAGTAGATTTTGTAGAGCTGCACATCAGAAACTCCTTTTGAAGATCCGAACGCAGATTAGCTTTATCGCCTGCATGAACGATGGCAGAAGACTGCTGAAATTGAATTTGGGGGCTGCAGCGGCACTTTTAGCCTTTAATGTCGGATCAGGCAAGAGTCTGGCGCTAGAACCCGCTAAGCGTCCGGAGTCTCAGAATGGCGTCAGGGGTCGGCCGGTATTTGATAGGCACTGGAGGGGAAACAAAGTTCTGAAGACCAACATCGATCATGGGTTTTGCGGAGCAGTCTTGGGCCTCTCTTCATGCTGCTCTCTTTCGTCTCTTCCCATGACCAATTTCCCCATGTCTGGGACAGGGATGGACATGTCCTTCGATGGCGAGCCCATGCTTGATTCTATTGTCTTTTAATCTGTTCTGCTCGCGGTTCTAATTGGGCCACGCACGTGCGCCTAAATTCAGGTCCCCGGCATTTCAACACCATCATCACCAAGCAAAAATATAGACTTCAACACCCCTGTCGATCCGGCCATCAGCTCGCCGCCACGGACAGCGCTCGTACAAACGACTCCTTCTCGACAAAAGCCATAAGCCACTACTTTGCTGCTTCTCGACGTCCAGCCAGTGACGTCTCCATAACTCGCTTCTTCAAACCAAAGGGGGCCGAGCCTCCCTAGGGCCCCTGGTCCTCATCATCGACCATCCCTGTGCGCTGTGCTTCACACAAGCATGAAGCACAGCTGCTAGTGCCTGTACTCGTATGCCTGGCGCAGCACTTGTACTTGGCTGTCCGTATTCCCGACCATACATCGACGCCTTCTGCCTTCTTCATGCCCAGATGCAACTGCCGCTGTCCTTCGCAGCAGCCAGAAGTAACAGCGTCGTATCATCGATCTTCAACTTAGACGTTAGACGCCTCAGCAACCGCAGGCATGGCTCCCCCAGCTCCTGCTGCCACTACCCGACGCGGGTCTGAGTTTACTCCTCGAGACGAGACCGACATCATCAGCCGACTCCATTCAGACGCTCTCAATACACCGACTTCACTGAGCGGACGAGTTGGCATGTCCAAGACCACCCACTCGCGTGCGAAACCCGACTACAGCTCGTCCGACGACGACGCCGAATCTTTGCAGCAGAACCGCGGCCGCACATCAAACCACTCTCGCTCCATGAGCAACCCATTCCCGTCGCTCTTTGGCAGCCGCAAGAGGCAAGGTTCGACATCAAAGCCCTCTGTCGACGTGGGTAAGGCGAACGCAGGCCCTGCTTCGAACAAGCAGGCGAATACGCATAGGCGAGGAAGTCCTGCCAGGAGCAGGGACTTTGCCACTGGCAATTGCATGACATGTGCTTCTCTTGTAAAGTGGCCAAGAGACCTGAAGGTTTTCAAATGCACCATTTGTATGACCATCAATGACCTGGTTCCGCTAAGTGTCGATGGCCAAAACTCGAGGCAGCGCCATGACAGAAGTCCAGGACCATCAACTTCGAGACAACCGCCAGTTTCTCCGGGCATAGCACCAATACAAAGCCCCAGGACGGGTAGTTTTGGCCATCTCACTTTGCCTATCTCTCTCGACCAAACCAAGCATCTGGCCAGGCAAAATCTGCGATCCTACGTACTCAGGAGGATTCGCGGCATGTCAGATGAAGCTGCAACTGAGCAGGCTTGCGATGATCGGCCTTCATACCAAGATCGACTCCATCCGGATCTTGCCGTACGTACCCGCGGGCCACTGGAAATTCCTCAGGGGAGGAAGGGTTCAATCACCAGCTATACATCTTATACATTTAGCGAAGACCCAACGCTGCATCACGGGTCCCCGGGAAGCAATCCTCCGATTGCTATGTCTAGATCATACCCCTCCTCTCCCTCCGAGCAGCCTGGCCAGAGAGTTCCGCCACCAAACAGCAATCATGCCGGTCCGCGATCACGAGATCGGTCTGCTGGCTGGACTGATGATCCTAGAAAGATATTCAAACCATTAGAAGATTACATTACGAGCTGTTTTAGTAATTTTGAATGCGTCAATGCCTCCTTTTCCACCACCCAGCATCCTCGGTACGCTTCGAGATCTACAAGCGATACCCCCCGGCGGCCCTCAGTCCCCTTTAAAGATACACGGCAGCCAACACCGATCAAGAGTGCGCCTCGTAGGCCATCTCAGATGGAGGTTGACTCTCCTATATTTGACTTGGATCCAAGGCTACTAATGCTTGGCGACGTTGCGGAGAATGGGCTGTGGTGGACTGGGCAGGATAGCATAGCTACTAAGAAGCATCCCACTAAAGAAGAGCCGGCTCATGTTCATCGGCCACCTCCGTTAACGAAATCACCACAGCTCAACTGGGCCGATATCGATGAGTGGTATTCAATTGTGAACAATGCTGCAGAGGGCTGGTTCAGCATATTTGAAGAAGTCTCAGGGGATCTTTCTCTGGGCAGCCTTGCCGAACAGGAGCTTCTTGCTATTGAGCAGGATGTCCTCAAGGGACAGGCTCATCTTCAGCGAGTGCTGCTTAAAGTTACAGAAAATTTGCTTAAACGACCTGGACGTCCGATTAAAGAGCCAATGGATCTACGGTTCCTCCTAGTTATCATGGAGAACCCGTCCCTCTATGCGGAGAATGAAAATTACCATGGAGTACTTCAATTAGAAGTGAGCAAATCCATGCGATCGAGACCGACGACGTCAAAAGATTCTGTGGGAAACTCTGGCCCCATATCAGGACAACATTCCGGCATCATCAAGCGAATAGTGGGATTAATCTCGAATTCATCGGTAGAGTGTCAGAATCAAATGGTCACTTGGCTGGCTAGATACCATGCCCCGCGCTTTATCAAAGTGAAAGAACTTGTATCAGGATTCTTGACCTACAGGATGATTCGACAAAGCGAAAAGAAGCAAGCTGACCAGTCAGTTGACCTGACAGCTGGATTAATACCACAAATGCAACATGGACGAAATGGCGGTGCGTCTCTCCATGATGCGATAGGCGGACCTAGACCTGCGAAAAAGCCGAAAGAGCCAATGAAAAAGATTACGTACTCAGACGACTGGCAAATCAAGGCCGCATCTCGCGTTCTTTCTCTACTGTTCTCTGCAAACAACTTTCTGCCCACTCGTCGTGGGGAAGACGCTCACTCTAATGGCACGGTCACTTGGGATGGGACCAGTCGTGTAGCCGGTTACTTTCTGCCGCCCACTGATTTTTACAACTCCATGATTGACTATGCCGACCTTATTGACGACTTTGAGTCTTGGGAGTCCAAGAGGAGCAAGTTTTCTTTCTGCCAGTATCCCTTCCTTTTGAGCATATGGGCCAAGACACATATCCTGGAGCATGACGCCCGTCGGCAAATGCAGAGCAAGGCGCGAGATGCTTTCTTTGACAGTATTATGACTCGAAGAAACATCAACCAATACTTGTTTCTCGATATCCGTCGAGATTGCCTTGTCGATGACAGCTTAACAGCAGTAAGCAGCGTCATTGGCAGTGGCGGTGAGGATCTAAAGAAAGGTCTACGCATTTCATTTCAGGGGGAGGAAGGAATCGACGCAGGCGGCCTTCGTAAAGAATGGTTCTTGCTCCTCGTCCGTGAAGTGTTCAATCCCGACTATGGTAAGAGATCCTCGTATACGATTCATTAATCTACGTCTTTGCCCTAACTCGAATATAGGAATGTTTATATACGACGACGACTCTCAATATTGCTACTTCAACCCTAATTCGTATGAACCTTCTGATCAGTTCTTCTTGGTCGGCGTTGTCATGGGCTTGGCTATTTACAACTCTACAATTTTGGATGTTGCTCTACCTCCGTTTGCATTTAGAAAACTTCTTGCATCAGCTCCTTCACTTGCTGGAACTATGCCACAGCAGCATCGACCGGTGATCAGATACACCTTAGATGATTTATCTGAATATCGCCCGCGGTTGGCCAACGGACTAAGACAACTCTTAGCTTTTGATGGAGATGTTGAGGAGACATTTTGCCTGGACTTTGTCATTGAAACCGACAAATATGGCTTCAAGACACAAGTGCCTCTCTGCCCTGGGGGTGAAACCAAACCCGTGACGAATGAAAATCGGCGAGAATATGTCGATCTATATGTGCGATACGTGCTTGACACAGCAGTCAAGCGACAGTTTGAGCCCTTCAAGAGAGGTTTCTACACGGTTTGCGGCGGCAATGCCTTTTCTCTTTTCCGGCCCGAAGAAATCGAACTCCTTATCAGGGGCTCTGATGAGCCCCTCGATATTGCGTCTCTGAGAGCCGTCGCAGAGTATGATAACTGGGAGAGCAAGACTCCTGATGAAACAGAGCCGGTTGTTGGTTGGTTCTGGGAGACGTTCCAACAGGCCACCCCAAGTGACCAGCGCAAGCTGCTGACATTCATTACCGGCAGCGACCGCATACCAGCGATGGGGGCTGCTTCCTTGACAGTCAAACTGTCTTGTCTGGGCGATGATTGCGGGAGGTATCCCATTGCCAGAACGTGTTTCAATATGCTGTCTCTCTGGCGCTACGATTCGAAGGAAAAATTGGAATCTATGCTATGGAGAGCCGTTCATGAGAGCGAAGGTTTTGGTCTCAAATAAGCTGTGAGCAATCATCGGCAATCCAGTATGGCTACGGTGTTGCACATTGGAAAACAGCATATATAGCTCAAAAGTTCCAACTTGTCATGGGGCAGGCTGATACTTTCAGTTCCGAGTACATATTACTGCCACTGGCTAGAGTAGTTTTGGGCATCACATAGTATACCCTTGGATTATTTTTTTTGTATCTTAGCCACAACGGGCGTCTGCGATACTTTTTGGGAATTTTAGCATATGTCATTATTTTACATCTGGCCTATAGGTCTTTTTCTCCTGGACGATACACATTGCCATATACTCAAAAACGCTTATCGTACAATTGTCTAACTTGATTCTTTGTTCATGCCTCCTCTTGCTCTGCCATACCACCCGCAGCTCTTGCTCGCTTCAGCATATCCTCTTCCTTCTTCTTCTCCAGTCTCAGCTGTCGTACACGCTCACGGTCGACGTCGGCATTCTTTCGTAGTGTCTCGAGGGCCTGCATCTCGGCAATCTCTTCGTTTGTAGGCTGCAGGGGAACAGCGCGGGTCTCGGCCATGAAGAATTCGAGGATGTGTGATGAGTGCTTGTTAGCCATGTCGATGTGCACGACACGCTCGTCTGCGGTGGGCGGCTGCGCCTTGGAGAGGTTCGTTCGAGATGATGATGGCTGAGCAAGAGGTTCGGAAGAGGCGGGGGGTGAGGCGTCGGATTTGCGGAGGTAGATGGACATTGTCGGGGGGAGTTGGTTCTGGTCGTGGCGGTTGACGATCATAGGGATAGAGGGGTTGTGGAATTTCAGGCGGGGGAGGTATTCTTTCCAGAATTTTCTGTTGAACAATAGAATCAGCCGCTGTGTTAGTCTAATAGAAGCAATTATCGTGGGGAGAGACGTGAACTGGCACGAACCTAGCTCCCATGTGGCCGCCCTTCAAGCTGATAGCAAAGTCCATGTGTATCCGGGTGACCTCTGAGGGGAGGATAGCTGCGCCGGGACCGCATTTTATGTTTATGAGCTGTGTGAATGAACTTGTAAGTCGGAGATCGTTATCAGAGCGATAGTAGAGGGAGGGGGGTGTATATCGGTATTTCATACTTTCTACAATAGTTTCTTGGTTAGCAAACGATGCTGTTATGGTATAAATGATGATGGAATTGAAAGGATTACCTTTCGGAGCAGGTTTAACCGCTCTCCTAATGACCTCATTTTGGACTGTGTCTTTGTGCCTCGACCGCTGCGAGGACTCAATTACCAACAGGGATTGATGCGCAGCAATAATCGCAACTCTCAGTCAATCTGCATGCAATATCGTCCCAGAGCATAATCCCACTTCAAGAAAATCGCACCCGTTAGAGGTTGGCGGGCCGGCTAATCATCCGGCGCTTTCTCTTTTTTTCACGGTGGGGTGAGCCACGCGACAGTGGGGGACTGCACTGTCACTCACTGAGAATTATAGAAGGTCGTTTTTTAGAAGGGTCATTTTTTCAAAGAAAAAAATTCAAATACTGGAATCTAAGCTTCACGAAACTTGTCTCGGCGAAGATGCATAGGGCTCTTACGGGACGTCTGCTTAGGCAGACATTGAGGGTAGGCGAAGCTGTACCTTCAGCAGGAGTGCCGCTGTACTTGTGTCCTGCAGTTGCTGGTCTATCGAGCAGGCTCTCACGTATAAGTCTGGGAGCCGCAGCAAAGGTTTCTCAACGACGAACAAATCATACCGAAACTATCGCCAGCAGCAATGAATCAGCGCCGCTACCATCAAAACTTTCGGATTCTCCACTCAAACCGGCGCGAAGATTGCCATTGACGTGTTCTGGATGTGGCGCATTTACGCAAACTGAGGATCCAAAGCAGCTTGGATACCTGGATATTGATAAGAAGAGAGTGAGAGAATGGATGCACCCTCCCACACAACGGGAAAGTTATTTGGATGGCGATGAAGATAGGGTTGTCAGAGAGAGACTCGGGTCTTTAGATCAGAGCAGGTTGGAAGAACTTGGTTTGGATCCTACTATGCTCATGCCACGCGGCGAGCCAGAGACAGAGCCCAAGAACGGTACGTTGACACTTTCGACTTCTCATTTTCAATGTGTTTTCAAACTGATTTTCTTACAGTAAATTCACAAAAAGCACCTGTTTGCGAACGCTGCCATGATTTGATACATCATAGCACGAAAGGCGACACTGCAAAGGTTACAATGTATCATCCAACAGTCGAGTCCTTGCGTGAGACGATTGAAGAGTCGCCTCACAAGTACAACCACATCTATCATGTCATTGACGCCGCCGACTTCCCCATGTCCCTCATTCCACGCCTCAATGTATTGCTAGGAGACGTCCCGCTACGCACCCGCAATCGACGCTCTCGGGCGGGCAAGTTTCAGCATGATCGCAAGACCGAGATGAGCTTCATTATTACCAGAAGCGATCTCTTGGGCCCAACTAAAGAGATGGTAGATGCTATGATGCCCTACCTCAAGGATGTTTTGCGTCAGGCTTTGGGCAGAGTTGGTGAGCGGGTCCGCCTAGGAAATGTCAGGTGTGTCAGCGCGAGAAGGGGGTGGTGGACAACGACAGTCAAGGAGGATGTCTGGAACCGCGGCGGTGCGGGATGGATGGTGGGCAAAGTCAACGTTGGAAAAAGCCAGCTCTTCGAAGCCATCTATCCAAAGGGCAGGATGATTGAAAAGCCTGAGCGAGCTGGAGGATCAACACGCCAGAGGGAAGCTACCACAGGTAACTCGACGATGGATGAAAACGCCTTAGAAAGCGACGAAGATTTGGCAACAATCAATCTGGGATCTCTACTCCCACCTCCGCAACCGGCCAAAAATTACCCAGACATGCCCATTGTTTCATCCCTGCCTGGAACGACCGCATCTCCTATCCGTATTCCATTCGGTAACGGTAAAGGAGAACTCATAGATCTGCCTGGATTGGCACGCAGTGATCTCGAGCTGTATGTGAAAGAAGAACATAGACAGTCTCTTATCATGAAGAAGCGCATTGTTCCTGAGCAGATTACTGTCAAGCCTGGAAGCTCCATAGTCCTCGGCGGAGGATTGATTCGGATAACGCCGCGAACACCAGACATGATTTTCTTAATGTACAACTTCACGCCACTCCACGAGCATCTTACGAACACGGAAAAGGCCATTGAGTTTCAAAATCAAACCCGCCAATCCATCGGCCTAGACAATATTACATTGCCTGATATTGGAGGTAAGATGAAGCATGCTGGCACATTCAAACTAGAACACGACGTGACCAAAAAGAGGGCCGGACCATTGACCCGAAAGAACGCAATTGGTCTGAGTGTCGATACCCTTCCTTTCCGTGTGTTATCTGTGGATATACTCATCGAGGGCGTCGGATATGTGGAGATTGTGGCTCAGGTTCGCAAACGACACTTGGAGCGCATACTTGCATCTCAAAATGCGCCCGCGGAAGCTCAGCGGGAGACGAAGCCCAAGGCGGCGCCGCAGGATACCAGCGACCCTTTTGCTGAGATGTACAACATGAGGAGGGATATGTCTGCCGATGATAAGGCCGTGGGGTCCAAAGTTCAACTACAGCCCGAAGAGTCGCCAGAGTGGCCGGCCGTTGATGTCTACTCTCCGCTCGGCCAATTTGTGGGATCAAGAAAGCCAATAAACGGGTGGCTGAACAACAAGCCACGAGAGACTGCGGACCAAAAGAAGAGCCGTCCGAGGAGGAGTATGAAAGGGGCAAAGAAGCTGGAAAAGAAGCGAAGGGGCGAACATCGGGATGCGTAATTTGGTGTCACATGGCGGAAATGAATGAGTGTAACAATATCACCACTACTGTACAATATCATTATGAGGAATGTATTATTTTATGACCGCATCTAGAACAATATAGACATGGAAAACAATATGGGTTGGAATAGACTGAATACAAAAATGTACGCGGGAGGAAATGCCGATTTTGACATTTACCCAATGTAGCATGATAAGCGAGTGGTGTTTTTGACGATGCTTTCCAGATCCCGGGCATCAGTGACGCCACCTGACTAACGACGCCGCGGGGCGCAACTTACCTGTTCCTAGCTCTCTTTTTTTCTTTCCACCGATGACATCTGCGCATACAAATCCGTCACACGACATCCCTTTTCCACTCTCACTCAACCCCCTCCACGCAAAAGATTTCTCTTCTCTGTTCCGCATAATAGCGCATAAAGATTCCATGCGATAGTCTTCACTTTTGCTCGCGCGTTACTCATAGACTCGCTCTAGACTACCAAGCAAGAAAGAACCAGGTTTCTTACAAAGCCTTGCGCAATGTCGCAGTCGCAAGAGCGCGCCGCGCAGGCGCCCACGGCATCGCAAACAACCACACAGACAAATCCGCCACAGACAGCGCAGAATGCGCCAAGAGTACTGCGGTTAAGAGGGGGGAACACCTCGAATGGAAGATCGGTGCAGTGGGCAGAGGACGTCGTTGACAATGAAGGGCTGGGAAGGAAAAGCTCGAAAGGTGCGCATGACTGCTGATGATTATGGTTCTTGACGACCAAAGCTGTACCATATGCTTTGTTCGTTATGGGCATCACTAGGACGGAATGCTATACCTATACGAAGATGCAGGTGAAGCTAACGGCACTTTTTCGCATAGTATGCTGCATATACCACCGACCCAAGAAAGTCGACGAGTCTAGTGACGAATCTTCGTCGGACTCTTCATCCTCAGACTCAGATTCCGACTCTGAGCCGGAAAGAAAACGGAAAGTCGGCGGTGGAAAAGACGACTGCAACCATAATCATGATCATGACCATGACCACGGCCATAGCCACAAGCGTGGCAGGAGAACGAATGGCAAGAAGAAGAGGACCCCAAGCCCGAACGCCTACGAAAAGATACCTAAACAGAAGCCGAAAGATACGAAACAAGAAGTTTCCAAGTAGTGGGAGATTCAACTGCTCGGATGACTACGCTACAACTGGATTGGATCAAGATGCATTGGGTTTCTAAACGGGCTCAAAGGGTACACGCTTTTCCTTTCATATTTTTTTTTTCTTTTTATTTCCACTTTTTTCCTTTTTTTTTTTTTTTCAGGATTGATATTAGCATGGATTGCGGGACATGCAGAAAAATGGTTTCAAGAGAGTTTAGGAATTAGGGAAATTTGTTTATTGCTTGTCATTAAGGGTATCATTGCAAGACAGAGAAAGTTGGGTAAGCCAGGGCAATAACACCCAAGCATACGTCGAAATATATACAATAGGGCCGAAACGCCCTGCCCAACGAAAAGGGTAATTCAAGGTTCTCCAGCCTCGGCCTTCTTCCCACTCTCAACAACAAAATACTTTCCGGCTTTCTTTGACGCCGTAGCCAAGGCATCCCAGTTCTCGGCATCAGACTGAATCTGTTCCTTGACTCTGCGAGGCCGTTGATAGTGCCCCACGAGGGCCTCTTTGGCTAATGTATCCTTGAGATCGTCCAAGCCAATGGTATTCTCCTTGATTGCAGCTTCGGTCTCATCCCTGATGGCTCGAAGAGGTTCCACTCCTTTGGTATTGACTCTTTGTACAGCCCGCGCGAATTGCAGCTGGCTTTGGAGAGTCTCAATCATTGATTGCTCTTCAGCTGGGGATTTGGGTAAGGGAAGAGCCGATAGACGCAAGAGATGATGAAGCTGAGCAGGAGTGATGGTTTCTGGAGACTCGGCATGTGACTGAGACGGGAGTAGAGAGCTCACAGACCAAGTTGGTTTGGAGAGGATGTCTTGAGCTGTTGACGATGGCGAGGCTTTGGATGATAGAGGAGCTGAGATGATTCTCGGATGAAGCTGGAGACGAAGATGAGGGCTCTTCCTCAGGCATCTAGAACAGAGTGACATTGTGGCGATTGATTATAGCACACGTCTGTATCGAGGCAATATGAAATAAGCTTCTAGAAGCTGAGGATCTGCCGGCATGGACGATTCAGTGAGAGTGGCGTGTATAGTGAATAAGTGTACAATTTTGTCCATGTGCCGATCCAGAGGTGTCAAAATCGGCTTAGGCCTGATCCGGCCTTATCCGACGCCAGCTGCTTCAGGTGCTTCGCCCCCCACCTCAGCAGCGTCATAGGCTCCAGGTCACGCCTAACAGGGCGCTGTGGCAGTTACTAACCTCCAGTTGAGCGCAGTCGCCTTTTCTTACCACGATTCCATCTTACTATATACCAAGCGCATCTCCTCTACACGACCTTAATACTCTTCTACACACAGAATCCTCGACATAATGGAAGATCCCCAGGCTCTAACTCAGCAGGTACGCCTCTCTTTCTTGTCTTGCAGCTCGCAGCGCCCGCACTCGGAAGATGGCAGAGAAGCCACTGGGCTTGGCTAACATCTTCACTTAACAGGCCGAGAAGCTCGTATCAAAGGGCAGCGGTGGCTGGAGCTTCCTGGGCGGCTCGGACGACAAATTCTGGGACGCTGCTCGATTATTCAAGGAGGCAGCTCAGGCATACGAGCGACAGGGTCAAAGTACGCATCTACCATGTTCTTCCACCCCGAGAGAGCCCCTCTATGAGATCATAAAGGATCCTCTGCTCTCTAACGCAATCGCATACATCGACTAACTCTTGAGCCCCTTTTCCTCAGACATCGAGGCCGGCAAGACATACGAACGAGCCGCCGCCGTACGAGAGAAGAACCTCAAGGAACTGGGCGACGCTGCCGACAGCTACGTCGAGGCCTCCGACGCCTACCGAAAGGATGATCCCGAGGCGGCGATCCGATGCCGAGAAAGGGCCTTTGCTCTGATCCAGCAGTCGACCAGCGAGAGCAAGCAGACGAGACTTTCCCGAGTCAAGGAGATCCTTGGTCAGATTTATGAGCATGACCTGAAGGACCTGAAGAGGGCGCGCGAGGCTTACAAGGAGGCTGCTGAGCGGCTACCGAAGGCGAGAGAACTGTGCGTCTACCCTGAATACAGCTTTATTCGACGACGTCGTTTCTGCCAAATATCTACATTACATTCACGTTTAAGCTAACGAGCTGCGCTTCTGTAGGAATGCCAACAAGCTATTCACCCAATACGCCGATCTCGCCGCCCTGGACGAGGACTACTACGTCGCCATCGAAACCTACGACCGCATCATCAACTCCATGATTGGCAACCAGACCATGAAATGGAGTCTCTCCACCTACTGCTTCAAGGCCGGCGTCTGCCACCTCGCCACCGGCGACCTGGTCGGCACCCGCCGCGCCGTCGAGAGCTACCGCCAAAAGGACGCCGAGTTCTCCTCCCAGTACAAGTACAAGCTGATTGAGGACCTGTGCGGCGCCGTCGAGGCCCACGACCAGGATATGTTTGGCGAGCTCCTGTTCCAGTTTGATCGTACGAGCAGGCTGGAGCCGTGGATGACGGCCATCCTGGTCAAGGTGAAGAATGCCATTGAGGCCCCTGATGATGAGTTTGCGTAAAGTTTAAATAGAGAGGATGGTAAATGATGTAAATTGGAATTCTGGAGAAGAAAGAAAGAAACAGGAGAGGGTGTAGCGTTCAAGAAGAGAAATCACCAAGCAGTCAAAGGTTTTGTTTTCATGGGCAGCTTGTCTGGCTTTAACTAATCAGGATGTACACGTGTTGTTTATTTATTTGTTTGTTCCTTTCTTGGCTCGTCATTAGGTACATACGCTCAAGGCCATCAGCCACAAGCCTCAAGTCTTCACTTGACCAGTCAAATCAAAACAACAACGGAAACGAGGACTCTTTTCTTACTCAATGCGAAGATTACGCTCACAAATATTGGCAAGAAAATTCTTAATTCGCATATTTAAAACGAGAGCTTCAAAAGTTTTAAAAAAGAATATTTGGAAATGACGCTATTCCTTATCATATATTCGTCTCTCTTGAAATCATAAAAAGAGGTAACGCTTAAAAAATTAATATACACACACTTGCAAGCGTGATTGACAATCTGCCATTCCTTTCCTCCTCCTTTTTCCTTCCCATTATTAGTTCGCTATGATTGCCAGGTGTCCTCCTTAACAACTGCAGTGACACAAGGAACTGCAGGGACGGTATAAGTGTGGTTGGGGTCGGCCTCCCAAGTCACGGAGCCGTCTGAGCCCACGTTGATATACTTGTACTCGACGACAGCTCCGGCCTGGAGATTGACGGGTCCAATCCAAAGAGGGTGGTTGGTAGCATAGTTAACGGCGTTCAGAGCAACACCGGCACCGGTGCTCCAGTTGCCCAGGGCCTGAACATTTCCAACGACCTTGATTGTCTGGCCGGGGACGGTCGTAGCAAGCTCGTGGAAGGTCACAGCCACGGAAGTTGGGGTAGCGCATGCAATGGGTGTAAAAGTAGTGCCAGTGGCCGCAGTCTTGGGGGTCTGTGACGGGGGGAATGACGTGGCTGTGGGACTTGAATAGGAGCCAGCCACCGTCGTGCCGGAGCAGCTCGAGGGAACAGTGTTGGCACCGCTGCTGATCCATGAAGGGGGGACAATGCCAGCACGACGGGCCGTGGCAGTTAGGAATGAGGCGTACGACCAAGTCAGGTGAACGGCGGAGAGAGGAGTGCCGGTGTTCTTGTCGAACTGCTCAGAAAGAGAGCCATCAGAGGGAACGTACTTCGCCGCCTCGCTGACGAATCCATCGGCGTAAGTGGATACGGCGTTGATGATGCTGGTGAAGGTAGACGAGCTGCTGGCGTAGGTTCCGGCCGTCACGCTGGGAACGAGTTCTTGGAAGAAAGCCAGAGAGGTGGAAGTGACGGTGATGGAACCAGTCTTCTTCCAGACATACAGGGCGTCGTAAAGCTGCTCAGCAACAGCAAAGGTGGAAAGGTACCATGGGTTACCGTTAAAGTAGACGTCCTCTGGGTATCTACCTACGGCAACAGCAGTGCCAGCAGGGATGCCTGAGTTGACGCCATAGAGGGAGCGGAAAGAGTCGACATAGACCTTGAGGTTGGAAAGAGCCTTGTCACTGCAGGGCTGGAAGGTGGCGGCATCGCAGCCAATGCTGGGGTCGAAAGTGGAGATAGATGCGAGAATGGAGTTGGAATCCTTTCCAGATCTGCCATCGTTGCTGTTGACTAAGCCAACTAGTATTAGCATACGCATCGCCTACAAAATCGATCTGCATTGATAGCTTACTGTTGGAGATGACATATCCGGATGTCGACCAGAACTTTTGAAGGAAGCAGAGAATCTGAGGAGCAACAGTGGAATAGCTGCTTCCTGACTGGCCAAGGGTAGCCGCAAGGGTAGCACCCTCAACAAGTGCTCGGTGCTGGTTAGCTGTAGTGAAGAAAGAACTTCCATCGACCTCCTCCCACAAGTCGAATCCAGTTTGGTTCCTAAAGGTCAAGGTTAGCAACGAAGTAGTGAATAGTGAGCAAGAGAACGGGCAGTCACTAACCAGTACTGAGCAACGTAGTTGAGATCATTTCGCACAATGGGCCAAATGATGTTCGACACTGTCGACTGGTAGTTGTTGCTAATGAGCCACTTTGAGTAGCCAATCAAGGCAATGGCTCGAAGAGCCGGGCCATCACGCTGCGGGCGGCCCCAATTGCCAGTGAACTGGCTCAAGGTAAGCTCGAACTTGGGCTCGCCGAGGCCAGAGCCATCTGAGAGGGAACCAGATGGGTTTGAGATGCCCTGAAGAGTGACCTGAGCAGCGATGTACTGCTCGATGCGGCGCTGCAGGCCAGCATCGTAGTTCTGGGTGAACCGGTCAACAAGGGTCTTGAAGACGAGAGCACTGTCTCGAGTCCACATGTAAAAGTCTTTGTTTAGATTCGCGTTAGTGCACTGCATATATAGTATATACGACAGTATTGGTATAATGCAAAACAAGCTTACAGTCTGGGTCAGTTGTGCTTGGCGACGCAACTACAGCGCCGATCGATGTGCCGAAAGCACGGCATCCATCAGGACCAACATTGCAAATCAAATTGTTCAGGGCAATGGGAGTTTCCGAGTTGATGAAGTCAGTAACAGCTCGTTTTTGGATGTCGGAGGCGCCAGGTCTTCCCAGGACCTTTTGGACGGCAACCGAGCCGAGCAAGACGGCCGTTGACAAGACATGCATGACGGGCGAAATGAGTGAGGCGTGTGAGGAGACGTTGAGAGAGAGTGCTGACACTGAATGGCTCGCAGCCAGATTCATGGCGAACGCGGGCATCTTCACTATATAGTCGGGGGTCCAGACAGAACTTTTGCAGTATGCTATAGTAAACGGCCTGTTTATGCCGAGCCTTGCGCAGTGGAATCAATCGTCCAATGAGAAGCGGTTGTTTGAGCTCAGAGTATCTCGCAAATGCCGCCGTCAATGCTCAGTTTCTTCGGACTCGGACCGACAAAGGGTCTACAGGGCCAAAGTGGATGTGCGGATCTCCCCCATGGGGAACTGAGGGCCGGAAGACTATACAAAGGGCCGATTCTTCTCCGGACCCAAGGGCTGCAGTTCGCGGTGCAACCGTTCGAGGGGAGATAGAAGAGCCGAGCAGGCTGATGGGTAGCGGCTGGCAGTTGTGGTGGTGGGATATTCAGCTCTCTTCTGCCAGCCTGCCTCTTTCTCGTTGTCTTCGAGCTCAGCTCCTCTCGTCGACGATGATGCTGCAGAGAAAACAGCACTTCGTCGGTGGCATAGGGGTCGTCATCCTTTTTCTACCATCTCGCCACTCCGGGATCAGCTCCTGGCCGGTGAGATCCGACGAGTCGGCAACGCCAACGCGGTCAACGGCAGATGGGCAGCTGATCTGATGCTTTGCCAGGCCGGGGCCAGCACCCAATCACGCCCAGACACTGCTGCTCTGCCTGGCCAAGCCGGCCAGCGTGACGAACTAGACTCAGATGCCGGGATGTGTCAGGCGAATAGGCTGTCAACGAGTCATTAGTCACGCTGTCAGGAGAGCATGCGCAGCTAAGGAGAGGGAGAGGGGGGCCAAGTAAGGAGGCAGCGTCCTACCACGGCTTCGAGACTCCAACTCCAGACGGCAGAACGTCACCAAAACAAAGACTCCCACTTCACATCACACCTCGGCCAGGGGCTGCTCCGCATCTCCAGCCTGTTCCCCCGTGGGGCAAATCCTGGACCATGTTCGTCTCGTTCGGGCTATGAGGCGCAAAGCTTGCCAGGTTCCCGCCCGCCGCTCATCCACTACCGCCTCTAGCCTCCGGTGCTAGCCCTCCTACCCTAGATGAACGGAATATTAGCATTTAATATCGCCGGAACTTTTGCTCTCTTGCATTAACTACACGTGCTTTGCAGCTTACAAGAGGAGCAAAGATGGGCGCAGCAGAGATGAAAATTTTTCCAAGCTCTCAATGTCGTCCGCTGTGCGAATTAATTTGGGTGTGGCCAAGTGGTGCCGAGTCGGCGCTATTACTCGAGCTTCCAGAGGAGCTGAGCTGGGTGTGTTTCACAAGCTACCGAGGGCTCGTGATGACAGCTGTAATCTTGACTGCGTGCATATGCAGGTTGGACTGCCAAGCACGTGCCGTAGAAAGGATGGGAAGGCGAAAAAGGAACGTGGACGAATGAAAATGGAAGAAGAAGTAAAACAAGGTAGACAGATGGTGACAGCACAAGTCGTCACCGCCTAGGCAGGTGCGAATACGGAGACGGTGCATACAGCATACTGCTTGTAGAATGTCGGAGCAGGGTCTCGGCATCGAGCTTCACATGCATTGGTAAATAGATGAGGCACCCTGCCCTGTAGCCACTTCCAGAGGTACGGGGTGTTTTGGTGGGATTTCGCCGTGGGGGAACTTCTGACATCTGCCTAAATGCCAAGATTGACATCATATCAGAACCTCGCACGATTCAGGAGGCTGCTTGTACAGTGGCTCCCCCAAAAAATCACGAGGCACAAGTCGAGTAAGCAAACAGTTTTCCCATCTGCCCCGCTGACAAGGGATCGCATTTTACTTTCTGAGCTCGTCGGGGTTATTTCGTAGATATTACGGCCCGGGTAACACAATTAATCATGGTTCGCCCCAAGCAGCTAGTCTTGGTGGCATCGTGTGGTCAGACGGCTCTGAGCTGAGGCTCAACAATCGTCTACAGTTCCTACAAAGAATCTAATACTACTTAGGAATTGCAAGCGCTGAGATGTAGGCTCCCATGGTTTTCCTCAACCTCATCGGCCGACGGCCTTGGAAAAAAGGTTCGGAATATGGGGCCCCCGGGTCCTCCAGCCACAACACTCAAGCTGTCTTGCGACAGCGAATGAGGCAGCCAGAGGTCGAATTCTTCTTGGACCTGTCGATAGGATGATTGACACCATAGCAAGTTGATGGCTCCATAGAGTTATCGAGCTGCAAAGCAGTCGACCCTGACGCGTGAACGCAGAGGACCGCAGAGCACAGATCCGTGTATGTTAAGAAGAAAAGAAGCTTGAAAGAAAATTTCACGATAGAGCCTTATATGGAGTCGCGATAAGATTGGCTGGTGGAGAGTATCACGTGATGAGAAAACCGGAAATACATCGGTTAAAAGTCTGCCCAGTAGTTTGCGCGCCAAGTGACGACGAATTTAGCAGCCAGCGGTGGAGCACCAAGTACCGCCATCTCGTACCCAACTAGACGGTGTTTGAGACTTGCTTCTTTCTTGCATGTTCGCGATATCCTGACCAACTTTTGTCCTGTGTGGCATCAAGAGCAAGCAAACATGGACGCGGCAACGATCGAAGAGACGAATCGCATCCGAATCTCGCTGGGCATGAAGCCTTTGCCGGTACCTGGAGCCGAGGTATCGCATCAAGCTTCAGCGTCCGACGATGACGAGGAACCCGGAAGCACCGTCGAGAGTCGCCAAGCACAGGCATATGACAACTACAAAAGGGTGCAGGACGAAGAAGCTGCCAAGAAACGACGCGAAGAGAAGGCCACCGCCGTACGAAAAGCCCGCGAAAAGGCCCAGCGATTTGCTCTTTTAGAGGGCAAGGGACTCGGCGAAGAAGATCAAGGCAACGATCTTGATGCAAAGGCGTGGTTGACAGGGCAGAAGAAGCGACAAAAGAAGATTGACAAAGCGAGGAAGCTAGAAGAAGAACTTGCTGCAGCAGAGGCAGCGGCAGCGGCAGCCATACAATACACCTCCAAAGACCTCGCAGGCATCAAAGTTGCTCACGATTCAACGTCCTTTCTAGACGGAGACGAACAAATTCTTACTTTGAAAGATACGACGATTGACCAGAATGAGGAAGAGGGGGATGAGCTCGAGAATCTGGGTATCAAAGAGCAAGAGAAGCTCACTGAAAGATTGGATCTCAAGAAGAAGCTAAAAGGCTACAACCCCAATGATTATGATGATGGCGAGGGCACTATTCTGGCACAATACGACGAGGAGATCAATGGCAAAAAAGCTAAGAGATTTACTCTCGATGACGACGGAGCCATCGCTGAACTATCAGATATCCTGAATCAACCAGAAAGGAAGGGGAAGAAGATTCAGTCAATAAGTCTTGATGATATCATCGGTATGTTCAAAAGCAAAAGTCCCAAAGGTTTTACTACTGAGATGATAGCTAACAAAACGGTAGATGATGCTGTGCCTTCATCAGACTATCTTGCCCCTTCAGAAATCAAAGTGAAAAAGCCCAAGAAAAAGAAGGGGAGCAAGGGCACAAGGCAGAAGCAGCTTGATGAAGACGACATATTCCCATTGGAAGCTGCTCCAGTTGACGCCAGCTCCATGGACGTTGATTCCAAGGATTCTATGGCTAAGAAACGAAAAGCTGCATCTGCTGATAACTTTGCCGATGACGACGATCTTCAAGCGTCGTTAGCAATTCAAAGAAAAAACGCTCTAAAGAAACGCAAAAAGACACGACCTGAAGATATTGCAAGACAGCTTAAAGAAGACGATGAGGCGCCTGAAGAGGCCCAAAGCGGCGGTCTAGTGATTGGCGAGATTTCCGAATTTGTTGCCGGCTTGAGCAAGCCAGATGATGAAGATCGTCAGACCAGGAAGCAAAAACAGATTACAAAAAGCCCTGAAGCAGACGAGGATCGTGACATGGGCGATGGCGATGCGGATGCGGATGGAAACGAAGATCATGAAATGGATGACTACTCAGCAGAAATTGCAGCTCACCGAGAAGAAGAAGAGAGGAATAACAATATCAAGCAAGAGGAGGAGGAGGAAGATGCGGGCATTGAAGATGAGAAGATGGTTGGCACCGGTATGGGCGCAGCCCTCGCATTGCTTCGAGAACGAGGACTCCTAGAATCTCAGGAGAAGAGTGGAAGTTATGAAGACTTCATCGCTCGTGAAGAATTCCTTTCGAAGAAGAGAGTCTTGGAGGGCGAATTGGACGAACAGACTCGACAACAGAGAGAACGTGACAGAATGAGCGGCAGATTAGATCGCATGTCCGTTCGCGAGAGAGAAGAGTGGGCTCGACAGCAAAACACCCACCGTGACCACCAGCAATCGAAGAAGATGGCCGAGCTCTTTAACGCGGGCTACAAGCCGAATATCGAGTTGAAGTATGTCGATGATCACGGCCGACTGCTAGACCGCAAGGAGGCCTTTAAGCATCTCAGTCACCAGTTCCACGGAAAGGGCAGTGGCAAGGGCAAGACCGAGAAGCGCCTCAAGAAGATTGACGACGAAAAGAGGCGAGAGGCACAGAGCATGTTTGACGCGAGCGAAAGCGCCGGCATGAACTTGGCGACGGCGCAGCAGCTGAAGAAGCGCAGGGAAGCAGGCGTACGGCTCGGCTAAAGTTTTTCAGCACACAGAGCACATAGACGACTTGGGCCGAAGGAACATCTTTTTACTTTATCTCTTTGCGAACACTGTCTAACCACTACCTCTCAGCATATCTGTTAATGAAATACCGCTTGTTGGCTTTATTAGAGGAAATTGATTGAAACCAAAGGTGCTTATTCCTTTTCTTGTTACACTCTTTTCTTTCTCTCGCTTTGTGTGTTTTGTCCCTTGCTGACACTGCTAGAGTCGATATCGACGTGGTGTACCTACTCTAGGTTCGTCATCTTGATTCGATCCCCCTTCTCTGTTACTCGGCGTGACGATGCTAGACAAATTCTTGCAAAGTGATCCTGTAACCTGTCTCTAGTAATTTGCCCCGTATTCTTTCTTATAAGAAGTATCCTCGTAATACTTTAGATGGCATCCGTGCTGGAGTACAGCGCTTTGCGTAGGTGTACTATAATGGTTGTCGAACAAAGATGATCCATCAGAATTAGATGTAGATCCCAATCCGGCGACAAATATACTAATAGAGTTTCATAGTTTTCTCAAATAGTCACATCCCTGCGTACTTGCAAACAAGTTTTGCGTATTCAAATTTGAGAGTATCTCTGTGTATCTTGTATATAATCTTCTTGTAGAAAATGTCAACCTGTATACCAAAAGCAATCCTTGCAAATCAATAAAATCAAAAGTCCAAGATGAGAAACCAAACGCTGCTGCCAAAGAAGATCCAAAACAATATCATAGCTAAAATAACGAATGAACGAAAGAAATGTACCGTCTATATCCTGACCCTAGCTCCGATCCCCCGCCCTTCGTAATGGACGGTCTCTATCCAGTTTCCTATCCTTATTGTAGCGTTTGCCGAGGCATCCAGCTTCAGTGAGCCGTCCATGGCATCAATCAGTTTATCATAGCCGATGCTCTCCGCCGACCACGTAACGGGGAGTCGTGGAGTCTCAGTCACCCCTGGGGGCGCATCGAACGGCTCATTGTAGAGGATGTGGCCAACGGGTTCTGTATGGTTGTAGTATGCTGTAGCGTTTATCATCTCAATATGTATAGTATTCTGCTTGAGTGGAGATGCCAGGTTGAAAGAGGCTGTAGATGAGAAGATATGGAAGACGGCATCTCTCACAAAGTTTTTACCCTGGCTACTGCCGTGCTTCTTGTCTCCTGGAAGTTTGATTCGGGGTGTTGGCAGCGTAATGTTGAACTTGGAGAGAGCGTCTCCGATGATGGGCTGTCCTGGAATACTGCCCCGATGAGTTTTGAGTGTCAATGTTGTGTTTTGGCCCGACAGGTAGTCGGACAACAACTTCGCGGCGGCTTTGTGACTTTCCTCGCCGCCAAGAGACACCGGATCCCAACTAGCGGATACGGCCAGATTTGTGTTATTTCCCAATTGTACATCAAGATTGCTGACAGTGATTTCTCCGATGATGAGCTCTTTGTTGTAGACGTGAACAGTTGCAAAAGGAATAAAGGCTGTGTAAGGTGTAGGGTTCGTTAAATTGACCGATGCCTGCATGTGAACAGAATGTTTCGTTGTGTTTACAATGACCAGATTGAAGACGCGTGGGTCAAGTTTCGTAAGCGATTTACCAGGAAGCTCTGTTCCACTGAGTTAGTAGAGCTATCCTTGGGCATCCTGTGATGTGAATCATAACTGTACTTTCAATAGCTCAAAAGACGCGTCATGACACCATCACAAGCGAGCCGCGCAATAAATTACCAAGGCGAGGACAAACGTTTTACTGGAATCTTGCCCTTTGCGGGGACATCTCTGAGAACCAGATCTCCAAGCACCGTTGACACCTTGATGTCAACAAGTGACTCAACATCAAGTAGAAGATCCTCGTCGCCGAGTAATAGCTGTCCCATGACATCGCTGAAGACATCGCTATCAGTAATGTCAAGGGGCACGTCGGTGATCCTGGATGTGATTTCAAGCTCCGCTTGGCCGTCTGCAGGGTCGTTGATCTTGCTGGAATTGGCTTGTTGCCACTGCTGCACATTCAATTCGCCAAATTTCTTGCCGTCGTAAAATATGTTACCACTGGCTCGGAGACTGTTGACACTGATGTCCACATTCAGTTCAGAGGGAAGTGCGGCCAGAACTTGGATGGTCCCAGAAACACGGGCTTTTGAGTCGGGATCATTAGGATCCGCAAAAGGACTTGGAAGTTTGAAGTCGACGTCTGTAAGAGAGAGGTTTCGAATAGCATCATCAAACGATGATCCTGGGAAGCTGAAAGGAACGGTGACGCTGCTGAGGAAAGACCTGATCCACTCTGGAACTTCCGACTCATCGGAATTCTGGCCTCGGACGTAGACCTGGGCATCTTCGCCATTCATATAATGCTTGAAAAAGTTGTCGAGCGGTGACATTTTGGTGAGAGGACAGGCCTGGGTAAGCTCTTCCGACAGGTCGTTGATGACACCGGTGGCATCGACCGTAACATTAGCATGCGGCTCCACATCGATTGGATGGGTGATGGCAGTGGCGATCATGATAGGAGGTTCGGATGGGTCACAGTTGGGAACGAGGATGTCAAATGCAAGCTTTGGGACAGTGAGGCCAATGGGATAGTCGTTGTATGCGACGATTGATGCGTTCGCCCCAACGGCCATCCGTCCTCCATCACCAATAGGAACGTCGTGGACGTTGAGACGGTCTATGCTGTATTCGGGCAAAGATGGGATTTCGTTGGCTATAATGGAATTAGTAAATGTTGTAAGACGAGAATACATATGAAAAGACTCTTCAAATTATTTTTTTTTCTCCAAAATACAATGCAGCAAAGGTGCGGTAGAGAGATTGACCTTCAAAGACCATGGACTCGACCACGTCGTGAGTTCCAAGCGGCAAAATGCCCGTTCTGATGCGAAGGGCAGCCGAACCGGTCACCTTGACCTGCTCAAGCTTGCCATCCAGCCAGTCATTCACAATTTGGCGGAGGCTCTCGGCGTCTCCAGGGCTGAGGTCTGCCACAAAGTCTAACACAGTAGGTTGTGCATCAACCAGATTGATAGTCAATGGAGGCACAACGGCAGAGCCTAGGAGAGCATTATCGTAGTTAGGCAAGCGAACGCTAACGTTTGTCTCTTCGGTATCGAGGGTTCTGACGATGCTGGTGGCCAGTCTGCCGAGGCGTCTTGCTGTGGCATCTTGAACTCGAGCGCCGTCCAACTTGAAATTGGCTTGGATTCTCACACGAACGCTATCCGGAGTGAGAGACTCGAGAGATAAGCCGGTTGGTTCGATAACGGCAGCAGTCTCAGCGTAAGTCTTAATGGCAGGAGGGACAAGGAAACCCAGAACCATGACTACCACAGTGAGGGCGGCCAAGACTGCAATGGCGATAATTGAGGGCCATCGTAGGCGGCTTCCAGACTTCTTCGGAGACTTGTTTATGCTGTCGCTTTCGCCATCTTCACTCTCTCGGCCATGGTTGGCATCAGAAAGCAATGGTGAAGACTCCGTGACTGGTGCGCGCTCGGATTCCGATGCGAGCAAGGGAGACGTCTCCGATGCCTCCGCTGGCTCATTGTCTATTGTTGCGGCATCGGCAGAGCGGGAATTTGGTTTTAGGAAGCTAACCACGACCCGGAAATCAGGCATGGCGGGCCTGGGCGTTGGGCGATGGCGTGAAGACTGCAGTAAGATGCGTCCCTGACGAGACGTCACCTCTCAATGGAGGCTGAAAGGGTTGTACGAGCAGCGGCTGCCGTAAGCGTATACTCGTGAGGAGTGGAGGATGCTCCAGACTGTGGAGATGATCACTTCTGCAAGGCAAGCCTTCCGGGTTTGCCAAGTTGGGCTGGGATGGTATTAACGGCTTGGATTGAAGGTGGAAGTTGTTGTCGTCACGATCGAGTGATAGGAGTGGGCCATTGGGTATCGGGGCGGCTCGAGAACGGATACAGTACACGTGGACGGCCGATGTGATTGGCTGGTGGGAGCCACAATTGATGAGTAACGTCCCCTGAAGAGATAATGGAGTATAGAGTACCTGCGCATTCGTGCCGCGACCTGTGCTAAAATTAGTGCAGGCACCACTAATCTGTAGTGGCACGGAGTACTCCGTACCTTCCAGGTCTCAGGTTCCTGCCTTAAGAGCTAACCTGATTCCGCTAGCTACTAAGCTTCGTACCTCAACCGGAGGCGGGATGCTCCATAATTGCAGCTTCAATAGCCAATTGATGGAGCTGCTGTATCTCAGCTAGGGAATCAAAGGGTGCTCAGTTGAATAGTGCCCCGCCTTTTTTGAAGCGTGCTAGCTGGAGCACCCTCGACTGAGATGCAGATAATTAATAGAATAAATGAATACCAAATGCCTAGGAAAGAGTATCGATAATAGAAGCAATAGCAGCAATAGCAACGGTAGAAAATGACCATAAAAGGCACGTCTTGCAGCATAATGTGTAGTAGTAGATCTATGGCGCCCTGATTCTCTTTCCCACTAGACGGTCTCTCGAGGAAGGGAAATCTGGAAAAGCAAAGCCGATGGGTGCTCCATCGACTTGTGTTATCAACCAATCCTTGAAGAGATAAGCTGGAACATGTCTCGACGGAAAGCTCCGGAGCCGCTTAACTGGAGAAACAAACGCTTTATCTTGATGCACAAGCTGTAAGACATGTTCCACCGATATCGTAGATCACAGGTCAGAGATCAGGTAGGTGGTGAGTGGTAGATGCCTCTACGCCTCCCTGTAGACAAACAATTTCAGGACTCATCTTTATTGCTGTATGCTTACTTGCTATGCTTGGCACTTATGCGGCTCAAACCTACCTCTCAACAGTTAATGTGATGCCCAAGTGCTATGCATTGCAATTCCTGTCCTTGGTAATGTCGCATGCAAGGCTTCAAGAATGTTTCCTCAACTTTTCTGCAGTCAGAATTGCACTACAGGGCCCACTCTAAAGATTATCTACTTCAGTGCTACTCACTTCGTCTCATGATTGGAGGAATCGAGTAGTTGCGAAACCGAAAGACAAAAAGGAGCAGGGCGGAAAAGAGTCTTGGCAATAGCCCGCCTTTATCCGCTCTTGGGTAGACCTCTGGCCTTGACTGACGAGCGTAATAGTATCTCTAACAGTACGTGCCAAGACTATCGCGAGCTTCCTTTTTCGGCAATCTGAACTAGCGCCTGCTCCTATTTGTAGAACTACCTCTATGCATATGGCTTGCTTATTACTGGGCAAGACCACTTGTTCACAAATCCACAGACAGCCCACAATATGCTCCGCCCTTCTAAATAACTTATGCCTAAGTATTTTAGCTGGAGCAGCGATGAAATCGGCCATTACTCTCACTATAATAAATACTGCTTGGTAATTGTCAGACACTGCCACTATCAATCACTTTGTCCAGCGTTTATTTCGTAGAATTTGGTCCAGTGAATGCTGCTACCTCACTAATGCTGCCATGCACTAAACTTAAATTTTACTCTACTTTATAGTTACTTTAGTGGGCCCCGTTGCATTACTCGCATTCTCCAGGGGTTATCAAGCAACGGGAGCAATAGACTAACATAGTCTTGTGTCTTCGAGGCCTCCTGTCAAGTGACTTCCAGTCCCAAAGTGGAGTTTGCAAGGCTCTTTCAAAGTAAGTTCGAAGACGGCCGTCTGGACGTATTACAGCTTTGAGAGCCAAGACATGCAAATCTACTCGATACTAAAGTCACCGCTGTATTCCCTGAGCAGATAATTTGTAAGCTGCACAATTAGCTCAAATGCTGAAGATGATGAACTCAGTATTGACATTCTAACGAAAATTGCGATTTTGGGCAATAATTCTAAATGTAGCAGCCGGTGAGCCCGTAGTCGAAGCTTCATATGATGATGCGGAACGTTGACGAGTGACATCCGTGAGACGGCCTGTTAAATCTTATAAAATGCCTGGAAGTAAGATGTGATAAGCTTTACAGAAACAGACCGATCAAGTTGTAATATTGACTTAGAGCTGGTTCCTAGAATGGCCTTGGAAATGGAATTTAATCCACCAGTCACAGCTCAGCCCAACTCACGCCATCTAAACTTCTCCTGCCCAGTTTAGCACTTGGCAACCATTAGCTGGTTAAGCGTAGAGATCCACCGAGATCCATCCTAGAAACATGGCTGTGGTCCGCTCGATCTCCAGGGGCTTAATGAGAATTGATTGGCTAGTCTGCAATGTAGCACTCTCTAATTGAACGGCTCATCTTTCTCCGAGCTGATGACAAGCTCTTTCAAAACAACTGTAATCAGTCCGAATGAGCTAGGTCCTGGAGTGTGGTGGTGCATAGTGATGCTTGCATGCCAACCTCGTATCAGTCTAGTTGCAAAAGAGCACGCTTTTCCTCGGGATCTGTATGCTAAAATACAAGGTTAATAATACTGTTCGCTTGTTTTGGCTGACGGGAAGTGTGGAAAGGCAGAAGTATAAGTAGCCACGGCTCTGTCGATCATTTTGCTTGAAGTCTCCATCGCCTGCCCACTCACTCAACCCGACTCAGGTTTCACTCCGAATAACTCTGCTGAGGAGAAGAATCATCTTCAAAATGGTTGCTTTCAAGTCCCTTTTCGCCGCCGCCGTGGCTCTTCTGCCAGCGGCCAGCGCCACCCGCACCTTTTACAACGATGGCCACCTCAACGGCTTTGATTTCGTTCGCCACGAAGCTCAGGGCACCGTCTCTGAAGTTTCCAACGTCGTCTACAAGGGCACCTCGGCCCTCAAGATGACCCAGACCTACCTTGGAACCTCGTACCACGACCGCTACCACTCCGAGGTTGACCACAACCAAGGCTACAAGCGTGGCGATGAGCTCTTCTACGGCTTCACGTTCCGTCTCTCTGACACGTGGGAGGCTTCTAGCCAGTCGTACAACCTTGCCCAGTTCATTGCCAACCGCCCCGGCGCTGGCTGTGGCGGCGATGACTGGATGCCCTCCACCATGATCTGGACACAGAACGGCCAGCTGTACGCTCGCTACGTCAACGGCCACTACCGCCAGCCCAACTGCGGTCGCAACATCGTCACTCGTCCCAACCTGGGCGCCATCAACCCAGGCCAGTGGCACAAAGTCATCCTCCAGGTCAAGTGGGCATCCGATGGCACCGGCTTCTTCAAGGTCTGGTTCGACGACGTCAAGGTGCACGAGGAGTACAACATCTCTACCACTCTCGATGACGATAGCCTCTTCCAGTTCCGCATCGGCCTCTATGCCAACAGCTGGCACGACGATAACAAGATGGTTGGCAGCCAGAGCTTCCGCCAGGTCTGGTACGATGAGGTTGCTGTTGGCACTACCTTTGCCGATGTCGACCCCGGCAAGGGCAACTAAATTGTTGACCGCAGATACTTTCCTATAAGGGCTGGATGATTACCAATTCGCAAGATATTCATTCTATAATTGCTCATTTAATATTTTTACAAGCAGCATATAGCGTTACAATTCTGACAAGCTCGTGTATATAATTTACTGCCTATCAGCTACCTAGTATATATCCAACAAGCCTATACTGCTACCATCGTACCTAGGACATACAATAAACCATTATGCTATAAATTTCCCATTTTACTTATTAAGTCCCTAATGGCTTTCCTATTGCGAATGATTCTTGAAGCAGTCTCATTTTCTATTTGTGCCCGGATCCGGAGCCCTCACACAGCATACCTCTTATATGGGTATCAAACGGGCTAGAGCTACAGCCAGCGACCCCACATTTTTTCTGCGGCAAACCTCACATCGGCGCCGATGACTGACTCTTTTGCAGCTCTGATAGCTCTTCATGACTCTACATTTTCTACATTTTGATTGCCTGCACCGGCAAATTAATAAATTCATCGTCTGGGCAAATACTGCTTCATTCGATTCTACATCACATAGCATCAATTGGCAATTTCTCCAGCTCCAATTGCAGGCAAAGCTCTCGTCAGCTTAGAAAAAAAAAAAATAGAACGTCATGAAGACCACAGCAGCGCGAGCTCTCCGAAACGCGGCCAATGGCTTCCAAAGCCGTGCCTACTCACAAGCCGCCGCTAAGCCCAGGCATCTCATGTCCATCAGCGACCTCAAACCCTCAGAATTCTCCGCCCTAGTGCGCAATGCCGCCGCCCGGAAACAGGACGTCAAGTCTGGCCGAGTGCCGCACCTGAGCAACGGCTTGGCTGGCGAGACGGTGGCCATGATGTTCAGCAAGCGAAGCACCAGGACTCGTGTCTCGACGGAGGCTGCGGTTACGATGCTGGGAGGACACCCCATGTTCCTCGGCAAGGATGATATTCAGCTTGGTGTTTGTGCTTCCTGGTGTTTATCGACTTGTACTTGACTTTCGCCACTAACACTGGGCAGGTGAATGAGTCGCTCTATGACACCTCTGTTGTCATTTCATCAATGACCTCTTGTATGGTCGCTCGAGTCGGTCCTCATTCTGATGTCACAGGACTGGCCGAGCACTCGACCGTGCCTGTTATCAATGCCCTCTCAGATGATTTTCACCCCCTGCAGACCATTGCCGACTTTCTCACCATCTACGAAGCCTTTCCATCTTCCGTTTCAGCCGACAACAGCCTCAATCTCAGCGGTCTCAAAGTTGCCTGGGTCGGTGACTCCAACAACGTGTTGTTCGATCTGGCTATCGGCTGCGTCAAGACCGGCGTCGAGATCGCTGTCGCCTCGCCCCAGGGCTATGGAATCCCCGACCACATGAGGCAGCTCATCAACTCAGCTGCCAACGGTGTCAAATCGCCCGGCAAGCTGTCAGAGACGACTGTTCCCGAGGAAGCCATTAAGAATGCCGATATCCTTGTGACCGACACCTGGATCTCAATGGGACAGGAGGCTGAGAAGCAGAAGAGGCTCAAGGCTTTCGCCGGATATCAGATTACCAACGAACTGGCAGCTCGGGGCGGTGCCAAGGATAACTGGAAGTTCATGCACTGTCTACCCCGACACCCTGAAGAAGTTGCGGATGAAGTATTCTACAGCCCGAGGTCTCTCGTCTTCCCCGAGGCGGAGAACCGGCTCTGGGCAGCCGTTGGTAAGTCACTCTTCTGTTAACTATAACGATATAACGCTAACCTGTACTTTTTCTTTTCATAGCGGCACTCGAAGGCTTCGTTGTAAACAAGGGTGTTCTCGAGTAATATTAAACTTCAAACTTAGGTAATTCATAAGAAACATTCAGCAAGAAAATTTCCGTCCACTCTCAAGAACACAGGCGGTTAGAAAAAAAATTGAATTCATACAAAACTGCTATAAACCAACAACCATTCCCTTTACCAGACGCCAAGTGTCCTAAATGGCACCAGCTAGGTACAAATAATGCTCGTAGAAAATCATGACTTTAACCAGGAGGAAGCTGGCTGGCATCAACAACCTCGTCGGCATCCTTGATGATAGGCTCTTCGGCGTGCTTGCCAAGTGGTGATCTGGGCAGGGCCATCAGACCAGTACGGGCAGATTCCAAGATTCCAAAGGGAGAAACCAGCTTCAAGAATGAGTCAATTCTCGACTGCTTAGCGGAGCTGTAATCCAGAATGTTAGCGGGGGGTTGTTCTAGCAAGTGACGCTCATGAGGATGTTGTTGTATGACTTACACTTCAACAATGCAGCTGGTAGTACTGATATCCAGCACCTTGCCTCCAAATTGGTGGGTGAAGTAGGTGATGGTCTTCAAGTGCTCGTGCTTGTGTCGGAGAGCCTCGCTGGCAGCCAGCTTGCTAGGGTGGAAGTCCTTGGCCGACTCTTCGAGGGTACGCTCAAACCCGTTGATAGCCTCGCCGTCTTGCTCGCCGTTGCTCATTTCGCGGTGGTGGGCGAGCAGCTCCTCAAAGAACTCAGGTCCGAGAATGTTGATCTTGGCAAGAAGAAGTTCGCGCTGGACCAGAGCGGCGTTGCTATAATCCAGCACAGCCCAGACAGGCACCAGATCTTCCAGCTGTCTCCTGGCCTGCTCGACAACGCCGTCCTGGCCGGTCAAGACGATGGTCATGCGAGACAGATCCTCCACCTCGGTGCTGCACACAACCAGAGAGTCAATGTTGAAGCCTCGGGCAGCGAGAATACCGGAGAGACGGGAGAGCACACCCGGCTCGTTCTGGACCAGGCAGTTGAGGATGTGACGCTTCGGAGGCGCCATGGAGGGCGTGGGCGTCTCATAGAGAATGTTGGAGACGGCGGCCTGGGCCGACCAGGCTGGAGCAGTGTCGGTGGTGGGCAGGGGAGACGAGCGGCGGCGCAGGGCCTTGTAGGCGATGGCAGAGGTTGAGCTGCTGGATGAGCTGTGTCGCACAGTCGTCGTCCGCACAGCAGTGGGGAGAGACTTCGCAGCGAGGCGCAAAGGCGCGCTCCATGGCCGAAGCGAAGCCATCCTGCAGTGCCGTGAACCAATCGAGTTCAGTCACTGGAAGAGAGCAAGTCGGACGGCGATGGAATGGATAGTTGGATGCTTCGTGAGCGTTAAGTCAGTGAAAATGGAAGGATTTAAAAGAAACCAAAAAAGTTAGTGGCCTCAAGAGATGGAGGTGGGCTCCGATAAACCGGAGGTTTGACTGACGCAGCGATTTAGCACGGGTCAGTTGGCTGACGGACGCTAATATATACCCAGGGAAGCGGATTCCGCTACTGCTACATTTATACTTCCGTAAATGGGACTACAGTCAACTGAAATTATTACTAGGCGTGAAAGGCAGCTTGAGAAACTCTGATTGGCTACTGGCGCCTTGATGATTCAAGAAGGCGGTTGAGCGCTCAGCGGCTCCAGCACTATCACGAGCATATTCCAGCACCCGAAAGCGATCGGATGTGTGCCCCGCGCATAACCTCCCCCGCGATCTGGCCAGACTCGGCATATGGGAAAGTACAGGCAAAATATTCCTATGCAGCCTGTGGCGCTTATCGAGCTCAATCTTTTCTTCTGTTATGTAATTGATCGCTTTACGTAGACCATTAATTACCTACTGGAGAGCCTTTGATCTCCCTCTGAGTATATCTGTGCTGTACTGAGCCTCTGGATAAAATCTAGCTCCCCAAAGCGGCCTCAACCCGCAACCAGCCTCACGTAAGAGCGCATATGTGGCTGATTGCATTGCCGCCATAGACAGCGAGATGGCGTGTTCAGAAACACACTGCTTAAATATGAAGAATTTCAGAGTTTATAGCTTTGAACGCATCTCAATTGTGCCCAATTGTTACAGTGGCCTGCGTACACTATGTTGAGATCTTGTATCAGCAAGAGCTCCGACACCGCAGGTCCCCTAGGCATTTCCCCATGGGTTCAGCTTTAAGTGGTTAGTATTATGTAAGGCAATGGACTGCATGCGCAAGCACGTTTTTCCGATGCCAAGCAGGCGCACCCCTGCCTACCTTATCTAATCTTGATACGAGGCAGAGGAAAAAAAGGAAAAAAAATCACCCAATTAGGTACCGAGTGCCCTCTGAAGAGTGCCCAAGCACAGTGGTTGGCTACCGGTGCTGATCCACGCATGTCGCGAACTCTTGTGCCCTACAGCCTTGCATCCTCCATCAGCTTTTTTTGCTGAAATACGACACAGCCCTGACTCTGTTGCGAACGGCTCTTGCTTTTACTACCAAATAACAGAACAGCCGTGCTTTACTAATAACATCTCTTTCGCGACGCCATGGAGGATTCTGAGCGACGAACAAAGCGATCTCGTTTCGACCAGACGGAGCCTGAACCCAGACGGCCATCTAGATTCGACAGGCGCTCTCGATCTCCGCCTACGCGCCGCCACGAAGGCAGAGACCGCAGTCCGCTGCCCAAGGATGATTCTTCCGAGACAAAGAAACCCGCAGTAGATGCTGCTGCGGCCGCTGGTACGCCCCTTTGACTCACAGCTCTTCAGGCGCAAATGCGCGTACACTGCGATTGCGACAAGCTAACCTCGCAATATAGCTGCCGCCGCTGCCAAGATCAATGCTCAGCTACAGGCGCGAAAGGCTCCCCAGCATGTGGATGTCCCCCCGATCAGGTCTTCGGGCGCGCAATCCGACAAGCCAGGCGACATGGAGATGAAGCCCGAAATGTATGTTGCCGATGGCGACTTCATTCAAGACATCGAAGTCAACGACTTGCGAAACCGATATCTATTGACCAAGGGCTCAACTCAAGAAATGGTAAATGGCACTCAATCTATCTGCTCCGCTGCATTCGGCTGCTTGACGCCCGCGGCGCTACAACCCAAACCATCATGCTCTCGTAGCTGCGGAGTTACAACTGCCCCCCCTTTTCTTCTCTCACTAACATCGTATTTATTTAGATTCGGACCGAGACTGGCGCTGGTACGCAATAATCCTTGTTGCATCAAGTTTGGAACGCTCATATTGACTTTTCTTATCAGATGTCACCACTCGCGGTAGTTACTACCCAAACAAGAGCATGGCAACTGCAGCGGTAAGATGAATCAGTGACACCACACCACACTCTTATACGCTGTGTTCTGACTTAGCCTCGCATAACAGAACCCTCCTTTATATCTTCACATTACTAGTACTTCCAAGGAAGGGCTCGAAGCTGCCGTGGAAAAGATCAACGACCTCATCAAGCAGGAGCTTCCCCAGCTAGTCGATGAACGACGATTCCGACGCAGGGACCAGGAGGAGCGGCCGCAAGTTGAACGAGATGAATTTGGACGAGTAAGATACTATCTGGAATGGTTTCATTATCAGTAACTAATCAATCTTTCTAGCGCAAATGGCCCGACGAGAAAATTCCTATCACTCTTGAGCCAATTCCGGGGTTCAACCTACGTGCTCAAGTAGTTGGTCATGGCGGTGCCTATGTAAAACACATCCAGCAAGAAACCGGCTGTCGCGTTCAAATCAAGGGCCGAGGCTCAGGCTATTTGGAGGCTGCCACAAACTGCGAGAGCGACGAGGACATGTTCCTTCATGTTACGTATGTATTCATACTGAAAATCCTTTCCGCCCCGATTTGCGTTGTTGACTTTTATTCCAGAGGACCTGATCCCAATATGGTCGCCAAAGCCAAGGAGCTTTGCGAAGACTTGATTGCCAATGTCAAGGAGCAGTACGAGGAATTCAAGGCCCGACCGCCTCGTTATAACAATGACCGTGGCGGTTATGGCGACCACCATCACCACAGGGGATCTCACGACCGATCGCATGGCGGATCTCACCACAATTCGTACAACTCGTACAACAGATATAACTCGGAATCTGGTGCCTCTAACAGCCCCGCTCCAGCAGCCAGCAACCAGCAGAGCGCAGCCGACTATGCTGCTCAATATGCTCAATACTATAATGGCGCCGATCCCTATGCCGCATATGGAGGATACGCTAAGTAAATCAGCCTGTGCAGACTTTGTTGAATACAGAACTAACGTATTGTAGCTATGTCGCCTTGTACCAACAGTACTATGGAGGTCAGACTCAAGCACCAGGTCAGAGCTCACATGCAGCAGCCCCAGGTCAATCCGCCTCTCCGCCGCCGCCTCCGCCTCCTGCCGAAGCAGCTCCTCCTCCACCACCTCCTCCAAGCTCTGCACCGCCGCCTCCGCCACCATCCGGACCACCTGGCGGAAGCTTTAGTTCTGTATGTCTACCCCTGATTCACACACTCAATTGCGCAGCATCAACTAATTACTCCTCGATGGTTTTAGGTTCCGCCTCCTCCGGGGCTTTAAAGGAATAGGTCTCCATAACTGACATAAGAGCTTGCTACTCCTTTTGTTATGCTGACTTTGTAATATGCATGGTTGACAACAGGGGGCAACAGATCTCGTACACGAATGGCTTGGAGGAAGCGCAGAGCTGCTAGTTCAAACGCGCCGCACGATATTTTAGGTTTGGCACGAGAAAGGTTTTAAACTGACAAGTCCAGACATCTGAATTTAGACATAAATCCAGTGGTAGGGAGTTGGTCTTGACGAGACCAGTTTATTTTTTGTTGATAACTATTGCTCAAACAGGAAGAAAACGTTGATGGTTCTTGTGTGAGAAGTCTTGACTGCTGACAAGCACAGGCTGTAAACTATCAATCTGGACCAAAGTAATAATAGTGGTTGCTACGATTGTGTATGACAGTGACGGTTTAAACTAGTGATGATGTAGGATATGAAAGCTCAGAAGAGTATGGTCTACAATCTTTAATTGTACGAACATTTTTTTCTGCAATCGACTCAAGTTAGGCATGCTGTATACCCGTGAGCGAGAGTGGGTTGTCGCAATTGCCGTGGCCTGTCCTGTTTGGCGAATTAGTACGTTAGTGAGACTCGAAAAGCAGCATCTGTAGATGAAGCTCGATGGGCGAGAGTCCATCTAGCCCCCCTAATATAAAGTGGTGATTATCAGACCCACTTCACCCACGAAGTTTGAGTGTTGCAGAGCTTGGAGGTAAAATTTGCATTTTAAATTTTTGATCAAGTTGACGTTGTATCATCCTTTTATTTCTGCCTCTCATTTCCATCCCGTAAGCCATGTAACGAGGTTTCGAATCGAGCCCACTCTCACAGAAGCGTGGTCTTCAAAAAGGTCTTCGAGAGCCCGTGGAGGAATATCCTCCAAGCTAGCTATCTCAGTGGACTTGCCTTCAACGTCGAGAAGCACAGGGTTCCACCCAGCCTCAGCAGCGCCGACGACGTCTTTGGCAACTTCGTCGCCAACATATACCTTTTGCCAACTCTCCAGATCGGGTTCGCTTACAGTCTCGTGATATCGACTTTTAATAATGCGCGAAAGCATAATATCGGCGGCGTTGAAAATCCGTCTATCTGGCTTCTCTACGCCAACGTCGTACGACATGCAATGAAAGTCGATGTCATATTGCTTCTCTTGAAAGGCGCTTGCTTCAAACGGTATACCGTATCGTACCGGACTAACATTGAGCCCAAATGAGGACAGGACATCCGGGACCCGATCGTCGGAATTGGTGATTACTCCTATAACAAGCCTCTCAACCCCTTGCTGGGATATCCGCTCCCGCAAAGCTCTTATTGCTGGGACAAGATCACGCTGGGCTTCATATCCCTCGCTTGAAGAGAACCGGTGTAGCAGTTTCGGTACTAGAGTAGGGGGAATGGCCTGGTTGTTGCGCATGAGTGGTGTAAATGTTTTGTGGATGACCTAGAACAACCGATATCAGAATTGGGTAAATCACTCTCACGCTAGAGGCTTTGAAGCATATTGAAGAGAGATCACTTATTTAAGCTCGGCATACAGAGTTAATTGATGTAAAACAATGCCCGGGGGTTTACTCACATTCGTCCACCACTGGGTGGCGCCTAGTCCCGTCGCTTTCCCGTAGTTTGGATTCTTCTCCCGCTCTTCTTTAATTGCTTCCAATAACCGAGATTGAAGCTCCTTATCGCTAAAGCCGGTAACGTCGCATTGCCGAGCGACTTGGGCATACTGCTGGGCCACTCCTCCTCTGGGGCTGAATAGCGTGCCGAATGCATCAAAGCACAAGAGCAGATTTGGCTTTGCCGTCTTCATGATGGGCCGCGATGATGCCATGAATGGAAGGTTTCGGTGGAAGAATTATTCCCCGCGCTTCCTTATTACGGCACCTATGAAATAATAAAAATAACTGATTGTTGATTTGACGCTTTGAAAGTTTCATAGAATGCACGCTTAGATGTTCAATTATGAGGAAGTGGATAAAAAGAAAGGAGGATTTGCCCGCCAAGGAGTGAGTTCTGGGAAATTAACCGATTTGGCAGCTACGGAGCTTTATCCAGGTGTGAGTAGTTCTAGAAGTTGAGGCAGAATCAGTGGCAAAGTAATTTGATAAATTGTTTTGCATATCAAACTCGTTCTAATAATCTATGTACTAGCATGAATATTACATGATCCTTTGCAATGGATGTCAAATTCAGTTGCGTAACTGGATCGTCTTCAAGACTGGAGTTGTGATTTGAGGTTCAAAGCCTAAGATAGCCGAAATAGCGGCGCTGAGTGCTAATTATAGAAGAAACGAGGGTCCCCGATCTCTTATCGATAGCGAGCTTGGTGACAGCTGCTAGCAGCTCCGCTTCCCACAGTTATGTCGCTGCAACATTCATTAACTTCCCAGCACAAGGCGCAATTCAGGATAGAAATGTCCCACCAGGCATACCCCTCTCACGATCCCGTCAAGGAGCCGCATTCGGTCTCCGTCAAAGTCCTCAGGTAGGCACCAAACGCTCTTCCGATTGGGGAGCCTCAATCTGTCCTTTAACCGCGGCCAACCCTTTCTCTCTGCAGGCTCTCTCAACCGTCTCTCGTAACGCAGTACCCAGTAGATCCTCCATACTCTCCTCCCAACACCAAATCGCAGCCAGCACCCGCCTCGCTCGCTTATAAATCCGTCTCGAATACGAATCCCGACCCGTTCCTGCTGAGCCCGATCCTCAACCTACCGGTGTCCTTCGGCTCGGCTTACGTGGGCGAGACTTTCAGCTGCACCCTCTGCGCGAACAATGATCTACCCCCCGATGCGGCGAAGCGCATACGAGATGTTCGCATCGAGGCTGAGATGAAGACGCCGGGTGCAGGAGGAACGCAGAAGCTCGAACTTGGGCCTGCGAATATCCACGGCGCGACGCCTGCGGGAGGGGTAGATCTTGAGCCGGGTGGGACGCTGCAGAGGATTGTAGGTTTTGATTTGAAAGAGGAAGGAAATCACGTCTTGGCCGTGACGGTGAGCTACTCTGAGGCTACGGAGACGAGTGGGCGGACGCGGACATTCAGGAAGCTATATCAGTTTATATGCAAGGCGTCTCTTATCGTCAGAACAAAGGTAAGCGCCCTGGAGGCCAGTGCAAACAGCAGCAACTACAGAAAATGGGTGCTTGAGGCGCAATTGGAGAACTGCAGCGAGGACATCATACAATTGGAAAAGGTGGTTCTAGACGTGGAGGAAGGCCTGGGCTATCAGGACTGCAACTGGCTCTCGGAGGGAGGTAAGAAGCCGGTGGTACACCCAGGCGAGATTGAGCAGGTTTGCTTCCTGGTGCATGAACTGGGTGCAGATGCCGGCGGTGGCCTACAACTCACAACAGACGGGAGGTTGATCTTTGGCGTCCTGGGTATTGGGTGGAGGGGAGAGATGGGCTGCCGAGGGTTCCTATCGACGGGCAAGCTTGGTGCTCGGGTTGCGGCGCGGTGATTCAGTGGCAACAATCGAGAGAAATATTTCATTGGCACGCCAAAGCAAGCTCCTATACGAGAAACACCAGGGAACTTTGGTACGTTTCGATCGGTTTAGTCTGTGGATCCAAGAGCCGATTTTGAGTTAACTCGGCGGCCGGGCGGAGTGCGTGGCATTCCATAAACATGTGATGGAGCAATTCCAGAAGAGAGGCGCTTACGATGGAATGATTCACGAAAGAAAAGTACTTTCTGGGTACAAGGGAAAGATTGGTGTTGGGTGTGGAGAGCACCGATGGTCCGGGTCGGCGGATTCATGCCGTGCTGAAATACAAAGAGGCCGACGCATAAAAAGACCAACTGCCAACAGTTATAGTATTTGCAGGGGAGTCGCAGACATCTCCTTGAAGGGGGAGCAAAGCGCAAAAAGGGCGTCTTGACAACTTGAACGAGATAAGAGAACCCAAGCACAGCGTATGTATAGACCGAGTTCCTACCAGACGTTATCTCGGCTGTTACATGCGTCTTGTCTCTTGTCTCTTGATGTCGAACTACCTATTATAGGTAGGTAGGTAGTCGGATGTATGGTTTCGTGAGGGTTTGGCAAAAGGGAGAATACTACCATAGTAATAAGCTACGGCTCAAATCCCGAGCGGACGGGATACCAGGCTGGGCAATACTACCTACTAAATTGACGGAGATATCTTCCATTTCAACCAACCTATCACAGCATCTTTATTTTTATCTTCAGCTTGCATCTATGCATAGCTTGTTACCCAATCGGTCAAACTGTCAAGGCAGGGTCGTGTTTTAAGTAGCAGTAGTAAGCATTTTTCTCGTACTCCTCAAACAACCAAGCCGCTATTAGACTGCTAACCTAAAACATTCAAAAATGCACTCCTGTTCGTGTATCAGGGATGCGCCCGCCGTTTGATTCAGTGCGGGATGCATCGTGTATGCAAGACTGATCTGACGCTGACGACAATGTCGTACGAGGAGGTAAGTCGTTACTAAGAATACAGTTTGGTGTCTTATTCTGTAGTGATACTCTGTTTGAGAAAATGTTACTGCTCAGTTTCTCTTTCCCCCCTGGCAGCGATTAAAGGGGTAAAAGATGGATGTACTCTTTTTCTTGCGGCGAGTACCCGAAGCAGTAATACTAGTACCTGGTAAGAGGTAGTAATGTATATGGAGTTCGGAATATTATCATCTACGCATTTCTGCTTTGACCAATGCGAATTCCATCTTGCCGTCGAATCATTGAATCGTCCTGTGACGCATGAAAGTCTTCAGAAATGGAAAGTCATAGTATAGTCGGTAGTCTCATGTCAGCTAGTGATTAATGAATAGCCAGTTATAAAAACCGAGATTATCTACACGAAGAGTTTGAAAGAGACACTGTTGTTTGAGTTGCTCACAAACAAAGGGAAGCGCCCAGATCGGAGGGATGAGGAACCGGCAATCGGCTATGAATGCGCCGAGCCCAAGCCCGGGATCGACAGTGCTATTAGACAGTGGCATCTAGCGGGATCGGCGGCGGGCTACCGTAATACAAAATGAGGGTCGATGGCTTGCTGTAGTAGCCGTTTAGAGGCGTCGCATCTAGGGGTCTCTGGATGTCTTGGTTGTATTGGATTCATTGGTAGAAGCTTACAGTTAGTTAATTGCATCTGAGCTGCAAGGAGAAGCAACTTGATTGTTCCGGACACACAAGATCAAAGTACCGAACTACTGTGAGGTTCATGACCAAAATGAGCCATCTTTAGCAGACTAGATTTGAGTTATGGTAACAGCAGTTCTATAGCTGCAGGCTGCCAACACGCCTTGTCATAACACATCCGGCTGCATTTGTTTAGTCATCTCAATACAACTAGTTCTGCAGCATGCCGTATTTGTCCGTGGCTGCAGTTTGGTTCTTTATGTTAACACCAATTTGTGAACCAGGCTGATCACAGAACAAGGATTAATTGGGAGAGAGTGGTTTAAGTGGGTGGCTAAGATCGTGATACATCATATGTGGGGTGCCCTGAAACGGGCTGAATCTATTTGTATAATCTTCCAACTGTCTCCTCGAGTAAGCATGATTGGTCCTCGCAGGAGATACAAAGCAAAAGGGAGCGACCAGAAGCCGAAGAGTTGAAAAATAGGCCGCGGATGGCTATCGCCCTCTTCTTTCCAGAGCCACCAAGTGCCGGCTCTTTTTCGAGAAGAATGGGATACACCGAAGGCAGAGCATCATATGAATGGCAGACAGGACCAGAACAAAAATCCCAGTGCTTTCCAGCAGGATTCAGTTAGTGCAATAAGAACAAGAACGGCGCCCTCTCTCCTATTGCTCCAAAGGCTCTGCAGCCTGCTCCATGCATATTACGGAGAGGTAGGTATGGAGTAAAGTCATCTTGTGCCATGCTAGGTAGTTATACGAAGCACTCCGAGCTCTCCTTAGTGCGAACATGCGCAACCTTCAAATTCAGGGTCCGTGCTCCAGCTTCCTAGCCGGGGCCAAAGTAACCTAGTCCAGGGGCTAGCCGGAGACGGCCTTGAAGACTGAGGCTTCGAGGATGAAGTACCTGCAGCATGTGCTTCGCCGTGAGCACGCACTATGGGCGCCATGTCGCTCGCGTGCCTGGCGGTACCTGCATCTTGGCCGCCACAGAAGCTGTCTGTTACACCGGCCGGTGGCTGATTATCGTTGGGTACCCAGCTCTTTGCCGATCTGCGAGTCTGCTTGGCCTCCAAGGCATGTCTTGAGAGGCTTGGTAAGAAGTAGTTGGAATATGCGTAAGTAGAAGCTACTTATGCTGAGACGAAATGCAGTTGCGGTGAGAGCGCCTCTCACTATCGATCAATCATAACCTCTCCATACAGTACTGCTTATAGCAGCATTGTACTTGTACTCCAAGGAGTTATCAGCCGCCGCTAGAAGGCCGATGAAGAGAGCCCGCCACTTGACGCGAGGCGCGCCTACCGCCCTAAACTGACCAGGGGTATCCCTGAATCCTGGATATTGGTGCAGATGGTCATCAAGGTCTCTCGCCAAGGATGGCTGTTGGGAACTACAGAGGGCACACCTCTGCTCAGAAAAGCCCGGACTGGCTCAGAGAAGGCTAGACGATACACACTCCTTGGGCTATTGGCCGCCTCTGTTCTTCGCACTCTGTTGCATACAGCATGTGGTATTGACGTGGCTGGCTGCAATTGCTCGTGTTCTGAGCGACAGACGGGATGGCAATGGTACTAGTGAGCTCCTGCTGCAGCTTACTCCGTACTTGTACATGTGCATACATGAGGCATGCAAGTCATGGAGCATCGATTATGGAGCTCGAGATTGGCTCTCGGATCAACTTTGTAGTCTGGGGTGGCTGTAAATTGTTTGCCCGCGTACCTACTTCGCACAGCCTTGCTAGCACTTGGTTGGCCCAAGATCGCCAAACGCCATGCCGATGGATGCATGCTGCTGCGTTTCATCTTGCGGTACGTCCCTTGGAGGTCGTGTTTGAAGAATTTTCTTTTCTTTTGGCGATTTTAGCCTCATGTGAAGCGTCCGTGTTGTGACCTTGGCAGTAGCTCTAATCGGCTTAGTACCAGCATCCTAGGTAAGGCATGGGAGGCTTAAGCTTAGGGCCGGCAACGATTCTGGTGTTTCGCCTGGCGGAAAAGAGATGCAGGTCGATTCGTTTTGGAGTTACTGTACATCTTGAATATCTGAGAGAAGGGGATGTAGAAGGCGGAAGAAGGTCGTCTAGACACCCACGAATGCTGCCAACCTCAGGCAACGACTATCGATTTTTGCTCACTGCATCGGTACCTGTAGATCTGCTCGTCAAATGCCTACAACGGCAGGTACCCTGATCTGCACGGTAATCGTTAGAGAAAAGTCAAATCACCTTCTCCCTTCTCTTTAACATGTGTAAAGTGCTTACTCCCTAGGCTCGAAAAGGCTCTTGTCAAATCTTCCCACACCTTCTAAGCCTCCGAAAGATGATGACGGGAGTCTATTCGGCTGGCAGACACGTGGACTGTCCAAACTTGGAGGTTTTGCAGCGTTACCTGCACCGAGTCGCCGGCCAAAGGCGCACTCAGGCTTGAACAGACATTTCTGCCTAATAACACCACCGGCCGGATACAACTGGGTATTTTTCGTAGTCTACATGCAGTACTTGGGCAGCAAGTATAAGGCGAACGCCATGGCGGTTCTGGCTGATGTAGAGAGTACTGGGCCGCCCATGTGCTCGCCCGCGGCCCCTCAGGCAAAGCCCGACACGCAAATACAGATTCCGGCCGGCCAGAGCCTTTATTACGGCTCGACGGGGTGGACGCTAGCCAAGGAGTACATGGTACCTTACAGGTTTTGCGCTGTGAGTACTCCGCACCCTGGTACCTGTGGCATCCATTTCGATTTCGATACAGGCGACTGCATATACCGTAGGCAGGTATTGCAATCGAGCCTGCACCCAGACGCCTGTAAGAAGACGACAGCCAGTGATGCAGCGCCAAAGCCCAAGCATGCAAATGCTGCTGCCGCTCCATTGGACCCGGACACCCGCGGCTTGATACGAATCGACTGCATTTGCAGACGTGCCTGCTTGCACGGGGCATCTTTGTACCCGTACTGGGTCGCGGTCGCAGACGCAAGTAGCGCTACCTGCAATTACCAGGCCCTTTTTCGCTTGTCGCTGGCTGGCTCCAGCAAGCGCCGGCGCAGATCGGTGCCAAACCGGCTGGCACCCCAAAATTCCCCCAGGCCTTAGCAGCAGGCCTTAGCAGCCCACTGTGGTGCCCGTACCTGTACCTGCACCTGCACTCCGTGCTACCTGGACGGGGCCCTGCGCGACCCTTTTTCCTCCCCTTTCGAAATCCCCTCGATTCCTCGCATTTCGCATCCTGCATTCTGCTCTGCATCGCGCAGCACCGCTCGAGCAGGCCATTTTCTTGCTCTGCGAATGCATCCGTCCGCCGCGTCGACCAGAGCTGGCAGTCCAGTGCTGAGCTGAGTTGCGGTGTCTGAATCGCCTGCGGGACCTCGAGCATCCTAGAGAATAATCCTCGACCTCTGCGCCAAAGGGGCTCACCAAACCCCCCTCCCACTGCAAACGCCTTTTTTTTGTCCAATCCCACGAACAACGCTCTGCAGCCCGCCAACGCCCTTTTCCTCGTGCATATCCTCCCTTGAGCAGACTAAGGAGAAAAACGGTCCTTGCTTGTGTCTTGGTGCGTGCCTGTTTTACTGCCTTTTTTGGTTGCAGCGGCAGTGATGCCACTGACCAGCCAAACATGCTCCATGGCCTGTCCTGCATGCCCTTACTAACTTTTTGGCAGCATCCAACGTGCCACGCGCCGTTCACCGACCAGAGGCTCTTGTGCCGAGACGAAAACAAGAAACACTCGGATATTAGCACAGCAGGCGAAGATTACCAACTGTTGTCATAAGACTGGTGCAACCCGTTGAGGGGCTTCCATTGCACATCACTGCTGCTGTTGAAGCACCAATCGCCGCATATACGCCAAGACTTCGAATCATTGATATGACATGGAGGGCTCATCACCTCCCCTGGCGGAATACTTCTGGATCGCCGGCATAGAGGCGGTGGTTTACGATGAGTCCTTGCCATCTGTGAGCCACTCCGTCGAGACGACTACTATTGCCGAAGACGGAGAGCCTGAAGAGGAAGAGGATGCTGCCAGCAATCATACCAAGCCGAAGACTGCTCGTCATTCTCGCCAGAACTCTGCCAGTCGTTTCTCTAGGCTTTCTTTGGACGGTCGAAATTCCGTCGATACTATCGAGGAGGATGACGGCAATACAAGAAGCAACAGGAGCAGTGCTACAATCAAGGCTAAGCCGGCCGCTGCTAATGGCAATGGTGTTTCCAATGGCGAAGGCATAATGGGTGGTATGGGCGAGTTTCTTGGCCTTATGGGGGACTTTGATTTCGACAAGGCCCTTCTGAAGTTTGCTGCAGAGCGAGAAAACTTTCTGGAAGATCTTTCTTTCAGTGCTGGAGCCAAGACTCAGGCGCGCCAGCCCATGGTGAACCCTCGAGCCGAGCGCATTCGAGCTGATGACGCTGACCCCAACGGAAGAGTCAGCCCCTTAAAGAGCATCAAGGGCAGCATCCGCCGCAAGATCAGCTTTAGAGATATGAACAGCCTGCGGAAGCAGCCCAGTGTTGCCAGGCCTATGTCACAGAGAGCTCGTGAGTGTGATCCCTCATCTTTTCCCCCTTGTATTGTAATAAGCACGACGATCATCTAACTTGTCCTCGCACCAGCCTCAATACGCACCACACGACGGCTGAGTAACTACAACTCTGTGATTCCTCCCCCCGAACCTCTCAACACCGACCCCGACATGCATCCTCTCAAAAGACGATTTGAGCCTATGCTCCTCGATCGGTACCCTCCCAAGACTGCCATCGACGAAGTTGCTCGACGAGGCAAGTTTCCCGACTACGTGCCCATGTTTGCTTTCCCCAACGACGTTCAGATTGTCTCGTCTGATGACCGGCCGCGAACGACGTGGCACGGATTCACCATGACGTCTGATGATAACTCCAAGCTCTATGGAATCGCCCTCATCGTGTGGACAGCGCTGCCTGCCGATGTAGCAGAGGCTGTTGAGCGTAAGTGCGAGGACTGGCGACAGAGCCACATGTCCAATGAAGAGCGGGAGCTCGCTGCGAGCTTGGGAGTGCGTTTAGCCAGCGAGCGATCGCATTTGTCGCAGCTCTTATCCAAGCTTGGGACAATTCCTTCGGGAACCCCTGCTCGGGACAGGCTTGAGGATCAGATTGGAACTGTCGAGGAAAAAATCAGCCTCATGACGGATATGCTTAGGCCGTTGAGACACGGTGCAGCTTCTAGAATCGAGGGTCTTACCACTGGCGAGAGTGGACTGTGGGCTCCGCGTGCCTATGGTATCCTGGGACGAGACCCTGCAAACATGGCCTTCTGGAAAGAATGGCTCAAGGCAATTGTCGTTCCCATGACCGATGGTGCCGTCCTCAGGATCCCCCAAAGTTCTCCCAAAGTGGGCCGATGGCAGCCTCTGGAGCAGTATGTTGTCAATCTCTGCACAGAAGCATTTAGCCCCCTGGGCTCCAAGACTCAGGTTGAGATTGGTGTACGGGAGCTGCGGCTTTATGCTCGTAAAGAAGCAGCAAATGAGCTTCCCGGCTCTCGGACCATTGACATATACGCCCTGTTTAGATGTCTCTCTCTTGAGAACATAGTGGCTCTATTCGAATACGCCATGTCTGAATCTCGCATCATCTTCCTCTCCTCACACACCAGCATGTTGCACTTGGCATGCCATGCTATTGCAAGTCTCTTGTACCCTCTAAAATGGGCGAGCATCTTTATCCCCATATTACCTGCCAGATTGATCTCTGCTCTTGACGCGCCTTGCCCGTACATTGTCGGTGTTGAGCGCCGCTACGAGCGAATCGATCTCCCTGAAGATGACTACGTCCTGGTCGATCTTGACAAGGACACCATTGATGCCACGTCGCAGCCCAACCGCTTGCCGCGACAGCATCGCCGAAAATTGATGTCATTGCTGCAGGTAGCGGCTCCTCACAAGTTACGCTATGGCGTTACGACCGGACCTCCTCCCTACGCAATGGAGGCCTTCCCGTATGATTCTTTCTCATCGGAGAATGCATCTCTATTTACTAGCGTCGCTCCCCCCGCGACTCTTGGCAAATGGGTGTCTCAAAACTCATCCAGCTTTGCGGATCCTGACCCCCCTATGGATCTGCTGCCTCCGGTCTTTAATGGGTTTTCACTGTCCTTGGTGGACAATGGCAAACCTGATCGGCCAGGAACCAGCAAATCAAGTTCAACTAGCCCTCAATCTTCCGTATCTCCAGTATCGATGAAGTTCCCACCCATGCCGTCTACTCCAGTCTCACGTAGCGACTCAGGATTTGCCTTGACCGCAACACTGAGGGAGAAGCGATCGGGGCATTTTGGAGAAGACAAGGGCCGACGAAGCTCGTCCTTTGGCGTCGACAAAGCTCAGCCTGTCCATCGACCCAGTCTTCCATACTTGAGTGGTCACCAGACAAACCTATCCATATCAACGCTGGATTCTGGATCCTCTTTCGGAGGGGGCTATGCTCCTTCGACATATGCGGCTTCAACTCTGGCGGCCTCGACGATTATGCCAAGCATGCAGGTTCAGCCAGTTAGTAACACTGATACAACGGTCTGGGTAGAGGGGCATTGCTTCAACTGGAATCCCAAAGACACAGCTTCTGTCTGCACTATCTGCGAAGAAAGATCTGAAGGTGATGGATTTTACAAATGTGGAGCGTGCAAGACTGTAGCCCACGGTCGATGCCTGGGTTTCGTATCCTTGGTCTGCAATGAGGCTTTCCACGCTGACCGAGTCCGGGCAGCGTTTGTCCGATGCCTTGCCAGTTTGTTGTACACATACCGCAAATATCTGGGCAAGCCGTCAAAGCAGCACAAGAATAGTGGTCAGCTGTATTCCTTTGACATGGATGGATTCATCAAGAGTCTCCCTTACGATCAACAAGAATATGTCACAATGATGCGGGAGACACAAGGTAAGCTTTGCAACCCATAATTCTGCCTCTCTTTTCTTTGACACTTAAACTAACAATCCTTTTCTCAATAGCATTCAACGAATTCATCCATGAAAGAGAAATGAAACTTACCTCTGACCCCGATATCCGACTCTTTGACGAAATCATCATGGCCAAGAAAGGCCGTGGCCGCACCGGCCTGCCTTCCAGCCTGTCTCGACTATCCACTCTCCGTGGCGGCGGCGGTACCAACTCATGGGGCCTTAACCCTTCAGGCCGCAGCAACACCGGTGGAGCTAGCAGCAGCGCCAAGATCCCCCCTTATCTTGGCGATACTTCAGAGCACATCTGGCGCACAGCCTCGGTGCCTCTACCAAAGGGCAACTTCCCCGGCGAGTACCACACCATTGTGACTCGCATGCCGGCTCGTCTGGACAGGTCGCTTATGCGCGAGCCCCGCACTATCCAGGGAGTTCCTCGCATCGAGCCTCGAGGTCCCAAGGGAGTTGCTCGGAAGCAGGTTCCGAATATGCTTGGCGGCACACCTCAATAAGGAGAGCTTCTTTTTTTTTTCTCTTTGCAGATGACAAAACTTGGCATTCAGGCAAAAAAAAAAAAAAAGTTGAAGAAATGAAGAAGGGGTAAAATTCAAATGTATAATAAAATCACTATGCATCGATGTAATCTATTGTCGAAATCGCAAACATACTCGCGGATGGGTCAAAGATAATTTTATTGTTAACAAAAAAAGACACTGGCATGCATGGATTCATTCCGGATGAGGAGAGAGGCATACGACGGCATATAACCAATTTGTTGGTTGACTGGTTGACCTAAATGGCGTGGGAAGCTTGGTTTTTTCTTTTTTTGCTTTTTTAGAACACATTTTTGGCAGGGCAGCTCTTTGTTAATTGGACTATTTCGATTCTTCGTTTTCTTAATTTCATACATGAATTTGTGTTTTCGTCTGCATTTGCTGCCTTTCCACCCTCTTTGACTTCAGGATAGACCAGCCCATATATAAACAATAGCAAAATTGCTGGTGCATGATAGCTAAATAGATACAATAACAGTTCGGCCAGAGTGCTGTTCAGCGCATTTGAGAACAGCAACAAAAAGAAAAAGCTCAGAGTTGAAATTAGAATAAGTCACCTCCAACTACGAAACACAATCTGCCGGCACGAGCCGTTGAACAAACTTGGGGGATATAGGGGCTGAACAAGCAATGAGGTTGCAATCCGATAGTTTTTACTTTCCGACCTTGGCGGCATCTGTGATGGCATCCTCCCAGCCAATATTCTTCAAAATCTGACTCACCTGGCTTTGATAGGTCAAATGACCGCGAGGAAGGCTCTTCATTCTGTAGTTTTCGACTCCATCAGCTCCCTGGATTTCCTGCAAGCCAGCGACACCGAACTGAATATTGGCAGTTCGATATAGAAATCCGAGCATGTAGTCGTTTTCTGAATAGACGTTGACCAAGCGTCCACATACAACACTCTTGAGCGTCAGCCACACGCGACTCTCCGACGGTGCTGGGCAGCCCATCAGGACAACTGAGTCGATGACTCCAAACTGTCGGCGCTCTGCCAATACCATGAGGCACGTATATATGGTGCGGGCTCCAAGGCCATATCCAATCAATGAGACTGGCCGATCTCCATGAAACTTTTGTCGCAAAATGGCATCAGCAAATACTGCCCCTGCCTTCTCCGCTCTGACTATCGCAACGTTCCAAGGATTGTCTAAAATCTTGCTGACTTTGAGAAGCGAAATGGGCCAGGTGGCGTCCACAAGGCTTGAGAAAACTGTTAGAAGTTAATTAGTATCTCTGTATAAACTATTACAAGTCTGGAAGGCATATACTTACTTGTGCGAGCTTTTATCTCTGCCTGGGCACTGCTCCAAGAACTGCTCTTTATAACAGTGTCAAGGGAGCTGCCAAGGCTTGTGAGGGCTGCTGTTTCCCACCGCGTGACAAAAGTTTCGGTATAGCGACCCAGGCTTTGCCAAGTTTTTGTGAGTTCTTCATCCCCGATGACATATCCGCCTATAGCAATGGTAAGGCAAAGTCTTCGATGTTCCGCCGGGATAACTCGTGGGTCGCGGTATTCAGACGCATCCTTGCTATGAATGGGAATGAATGCGAAATCGGTAACTTCTCGTGCGAAAGTTTCCATCATCTTGCCTAACGGCTTTAGAGTATTGATGCCAAAGAGGCTGCCTATTGCGAGTGCATTATCGGCCATTATGCCCAATAGACCTGCTGCTGTAAATTGAGTGAGTCCAAGACCACCGTGGGCTGCGCCAACACCAACTGCGGCAAGGGGAGCAGCGAGTTTCCCCGAGTTGTTTCCCAATCCAAGCTTCCAGCGTCGTGAAGTCTTCGTCTCCTCACTCTTCAGTGCAATCGCATCTTCTTCAGAGAGGTTAAGAGCTGTCCTAGCCAGCCCGCGAGCAAGGCGCAGTTCTTCTTCTCGATATACCCAGGGTGGGAGGTTCAAAGAAGTTGCGAGGCTCTGTATGAGATGCCTTGCATTTGCTGTGTACTCTTGCATTGATAGCAGAACGAGAAGCACAATATGCAGCAATAGCCTACGCTTGTCGATATCCAGAGTCCATAGAGCGTTGGGAATCGGGGGGAACTGAGCAGCCAAGCTACGGTCCGCGTAATTGGACGGTGCTCGCGGTGGTCCTAAGGAATGATTAGCATATTGATACCTAGAAACAGAGATGCGTGAAGGAAGGCTCATCAAACCTGTTGCCAGAGTCAGGGGGCTGCGCATCATACCGCCGCCACGACCACCTCCACCTCGCCCTCGAGGCATTCCTCTCATCCCACGTCCTCGACCACGAATGCTTAGGTGAGGAGCTGGCTGATCACTGACGGCAATATCTCGAACCCGCTGCAAGACTATCGTCTGCCATTTGCGAAAGAAGATCAAAGCCTCCTTCTTTAGCTCGCGCAGCTGCGGCGTCATGGCTTCTTTCTCCTCCTTTTCGATGATATCATGTGTCTTATCAAATGGCTTTGAGGAAACAATTCGCTTTATGCCCATAAGTGAGTGGGACGTTGGTTTGTGCTGTTTTTGATGATGTAGGGGAAGTAGAAGCCAGTGGTGGTGGTGGTGATCATGGTCGCTTTGGAGTGGAGCAACCGGAGGAGAGTCAAAGATATTGCTAATATCTCTAGCCATTCTCTCCGTAATGGCATTGACTAGAGTTACCAAGTCATTCTTTTCGGCTATTGATAGAATGCCAGTTAGGTCGACTGGCCGGCGTTGGCCATGATTACTACCTCCACGTCCTCGAGCCATGGCAGGCGTTTCTGGCTTCTGTCGCTCAGTCGTTTCAAGATAAGGGAAACCAGGCGAGATGCAGTGAGATGTGGCTTTTAATTTTAAAAGCCTGGTGACTGGGATAATGGCCGAACTTGAAAAAGCAGACACTTCAGAGCTCTGATCTGCGAGTGATGAAGATTTGGCAGGCGAAAGGCTGGTCACGGACAAGTCAATTCTTGAGAAGTTGAATAAAGAGCGCCAATATTTGGACCACCAACTGATGGATGTGATCATATGGAATATCTCGGATGAAAAGAAGAGACTGAGAGATTGGCTAAGCCTGGTCAGATGAATTGAAGCGTAAAGGGAGATGGAGAAAGAACAGGCGCATCTCACTCTCGCTGGTGTTGTGATGAAAAAGGCAAAAGCCAACTTGATCGAAAATAAAACCAAAAATCAATATTGAGAAGAGAATTAAAAAGGAAAGAGAATGTGAGCAAAAAGTGAGGCAAGCAGAAACTGAAAAGAAGCAAAGAGAAGAGGAAGGCGCGTTGGTGAATTTGGGACTGACCGGCTGCCAGGTGGCTGCCAGTTTCCGACCCCAAAGCCAATGGCAGGAGTAAATGATGCGTGCAAACCGTACATGGAAGGAACAGAGAAGAGATGGAAAGACTAAAGGGAAAGAATCGTGGAGGAGGCAGGCAAGCGCAAAAAGAGGGTGTAAACGAACGCCGAGCATTATACTTTCTATCTCTGAGCGTGGTGATACAAAAGGCTTGAAAACGGGCAGGCATATGGGATATAGGATATGTGGCCGGCAAATAAACACAGAAATGGGGATCAAGAATGGAAACTTGGGAACAAACAAAAGCAAACGTCACTTCATCACGTACGTTAAGAAGGATTCACCGAGAATATTGGCACACCAAAGGCGACAGAAAGGGACAAAACACAAGATACTTCATTACTTCTGGCGGTAGGTACACCAAGCAGTGATTTAGCAGGAGAGAGACAAGGCAGTCTCTATCGAGACATCAACAAACAGACACGGTTAGAAATGGAGGACAAAACAAAGGTCACAAGCCCTCAGCGACAGAAAGGCGGCACTCAGTGCTCCCAAACTACCATTGCAGCGGCGTTGTGAGCCGTGCCGTCTATTACATGTTGGAAGCCGTCTCCTGAGTCCGGTTCGATTCGTTTGTAAATCACCTGATAGAAGATGGAGATATCGCGGGTTGGCGATGCGGTGAATAGATAAAGAGGCAAAGACAGGTCACGAGTAGCATATTCAATGAGGGAGAAGAAACTTTGAATGTCTGCTAGAGCGAAATAATAAAGAGCAGTTGGGACGCTCTGATGGCTAGAGTATCCCAAACGGTGTGTCAAAGTAGGGCTATAAAAAACGCGGATGCATCCCCAGCACAGAGAAGACGGCAAGGCGTGCGATGGACAGCGGGGCAAACAAGCTCCCTTTTCCGTTTCTGCTTTGCTTTATGCGGCTATGTACAGCCTTTTCGACGGACCTTCATCGTCTCTGAAAAGAAGAAACTTCTGTTTCCAGGGCAGAGCACCGATTCACGATCTCGGCCGTCCTTGACAGCGCATCGTTCGAGCATGCATGGCCAAGACTTTGTCTACCAACATCCTCTGAGCCGAGCGTGGCAAGGCGATGACATGGCAATCATAAATTAGCTTGACAACGGAGCGTCGGGTTGTGATACAGGTTTGTAGCACGAACCAGCTGCATGTCCGCCCACAAACATGGCTGGGGCGGCTCTTATCCCGGTGTACTTCAGTTTGTTTGCCGGCTTACGGCCTTGGCTACCTATTCCATATTATTCTTCGCTCTCCTGATTCCCCTATTTCTCCTCTCTTTTTTGTCAATGTCTGCTCCGGCAGGCAAAGAAATCACAGTCAATCCTATCTTTTGATTTATGTTTCTCCTATTGGCTTTCTTAATATTCCACAAAGGAGTCGCATATTTGTCTGTACGACATAGCTCAAGCCGCCTTAATCACAAGTTTATCCATTGATGCGCGTGTCACGCAGAAATCGCAATCAGCCTGTGCCCCCGGAAGATGCACAGAGTACAAGAGCATACCACTAGGAAGCAGACTCCAGCTCCGCGTCTTATCGTCGTACAGAAATGCTATATCAAAAGCTGAATGATGGCTGCGGGGCGCCCAGAACAAAAATCAAAGCGTGAGCCGGTAATTCTTGTGGAAGGCGGCAGTTCGATAGCTGCACCGAGTGTCAAAGTCATTCCTCTAAAGATGATGATGCTAATAGTTAGATGAGATAACTCATCCGCCTAACTCATGATACCTCACATGGGCGGGCAGCGCAAACGATGGTATAGAGTGGCCGCAAGTAACACAGATGGAACTGTCCGAGGCCTCCCAAGATATGTCAGAATCCAAATCTTCAGACTCATCGTCCTCTACTTCGTCTTTTGTGAGTTTCTTCTCATCGTCGCCAATCGCGTCAGACGTAATCCTCCACGGAGCAAGTACTTCGTCCTGCTTCTTGAACATGACTGCAATGTCTCGTCCCGCTCCCGTCTTGTCATCAGTAGCTCCAGCAACCATATTTGCGGCGCAAATGTTAATTAGCTGCAAATTCCAAGTCTGACCCTTTTCACTCTGTAAGCGGCGGAGTAGTGGCAATAGCGCTTCTGCGACTAGTTGCTGAGCAAGATCGTCAATGTCAGCTTTTAGGTCAAAAATGAAACTTGGTAGCGGTCCTGATCGAGACACCCGACTGAAATCTCGAGTTTGGGAAGCATCCGACTTCGGCCATGATCGAGTTGAGAGTCGGAGGGTCCTTGGCCTCGCAATCCACTTTCGTCCGCCTGGTATTTCTGAGCCGTGGTCTAGAATCGTAAGATCTATTCTCATTCTCCGAATCAGAGAACACGATAGCTTATGCAGCTCTTCTGTGATTCGGGGTATCGTTTGAAGGCCGCCGTAGGTGTCTTCGATGCTAATTTGTGAAGGGACGTCGTTTGCTTCCTTGACTTCTGTAGGATCCACGCCATGAAGAAAGCCCCAGACTCGAGATCCGATGCTTTTTTCCGCGCCAGGCCCTCCTAAAAGCACCTCGAGAAAGGACGGGGAAATGGTTGGATGGAGACGAGCTTCCCGTGCCGTGACGTGAGAATCAAAGGGCCCAGTATCCTCAAGCTCCTTGGACATGATGTGTGATTCAAGCACATGTGTGATTTTGGAACCCATTCCTGCAATATTGCGAAGCTTGTGCCCATCCACAAAGCTCACGATATCGTCATCGGTCAAAGCAAGCAGCGTTGTCTGATTCCTCGGCTTGTTCTTGCTGCCGACGAGTTTGCTCAGAAGTTTATTTGTAGAGATGCCACAAGTCGACGTGTAACCAAAATCTTGCTCTAGCTTTAGCCGTAAATAATGGGCAAAGTGGGAGCCCAAGACATGCCTCAAATATATAGGGCTCTCCAAATCCACGTTGTCAACAGTGGCACCAACAACACAGCCTGCAATGGAGGTCAAGTCGCATGGAAAGCCCAATTCAGGGTCCTTGTTGGATAGATAAAAGAATGACTCGGCCATTGAAGCTCGGTTGAGACACGACATGTTGTATTCGATAATGTCCGTCACATCTACGAAGCGTGTAAGCAAGAGCCTATGGTTAACCCATTGATCTTCGGACGCACCTAAGAAGACTTCATCGAAGCCCAGCCGTTCCGCCTTGCCATTCCAAGAGTGAGATCTCAGGAAATTGAACAGAGTCTTGCTCACATCGCGAAACGGCGTCAAGTCCTCGCCGTCTACAAGAACGAGGTCGGGGCAAATCTTCTTTGCCTCCGAGATGAGCATAAGCTTCTTGACATTGCGGCGACGCGCATTGTAGTTGCAGGTGGCCAAAATGTTCTTTTGCTTAATGCCGAGCGGCTTTGACCTCAGAGCCGGGTTTTTGTTCTCAAAGACTTGGGCGTAGAAGCAGTCATAATCCTGTGCGTGTGATTAGTACATATCGTCCAAATATGCCGGCGTCGCATTGGTAAGAAAGAAATATCTCGCATCACGACGGGCGTTTGAGACGGTGAGACGGACAAACTGCAGAATGATTCGGTCTTCTTTGCGTTTTGGCGGCCTTTTCACCACCTTGCCGTCCATATCTCCCGCGGCATCTTCTCTAGGATGTTGGCTCGCAACCCACGGCCGGCTGAGGGCTGAAACGGCGCCTTATTGGTGCTGCAAGACGCGCTGTTGGCTGTATTGACATTGTATAAAACAATGTGAACGCCATCTGGTGAATTGATGGCCCACCCCACCGGATGCACCTATGCCAGGGTTCTACGCCAATCAGATGAACGGCCACCAGCGCGCCGTCATAGCGGGCTTCAGTGATCCTCCGCCGCTAAAAAGGGCGCTGTAGCACCGCTGACAGCCGCAAGATTCCAAACCAAGATCGCCGGTGCCGGCCGCTGCTTGCCCCTCCATCACTAAAAGTCCAGAGCCAGAACCACATGCAGGGTTGGTGGGGTCGCATGCGGTCGAGTCACAACTCCAAAGATTCTCTGCTCTTATATCTGGCCATTGATTATTTGCAGACTCGTCCTCCACACATGCGCACACGGGCACAGACGCTTTGAGATTCTCAGCCTGGGGCACAGCGTTATCCTCCCATTTACAACCCTAATCTCTTCTTCTTCGTTTCTTTTCTTCAATCCTTGCGATGGCACATGTGGTAAGCTAGCTAATCAACTTTTTTTTTTCTTCTCCTCTATAACAGCTGTCCAAAGCCCTTCCTTTTGCCCACATTTCGCTACTCTATCATGTTCTAGTATGGCCATTATTCCTTACCATGACTACAGAGAAGCATCGTCCCGTCACTTGACGCCGTCAAGGATCTCCTGAACAAGCCCGTCAAGGATGGCGCAAAGAAGCCGACGCTCGTGCCCGTCTATCGCCAAATCACCTCCGACCTCATCACTCCCTCTGCCGCCTACCTCAAAGTCTCGGCGCATGCCAAATCTACGTCCTCCGCATCCTCCACATACTCATTTCTGTTCGAATCAGCAGCCACCGAGCAGGTCGGCCGATACAGCTTCGTCGGCGCCGGCCCGCGCAAGATCTTGACGACCGGACCTGGCCACGGCGAAGAGAAGGATCCGTTGCCCGCGCTCGAGGCGGAATTGGCGAACCATGTCGTTGCGCATGTGCCGGGACTGAGATTGCCTCCCCTGACAGGAGGAGCTATCGGCTATGTCGGCTACGACTGCGTGCGATACTTTGAGCCCAAGACCGCGCGGCCGATGAAGGATGTGCTGAAGATCCCCGAGTCTTTGTTCATGTTATACGATACGATTGTCGCCTTTGACAGATTTTACGGCGTCATCAAGGTCATTAGCTACGTCAAGGTTCCCACGGATGGACAGACGACCTTGGAAGCAGCATACGACGAGGCGAAGAAGACCATTGACGAGCTGGTCAACGTTCTGAACAGCCCCGAGATTCCCTTGCCGGAGCAGGGTCCCATCGAGCTGGGCCAAGAGTACAAGTCCAACATTGGCCGCGAAGGCTACGAAGCTCACGTTACCAAGTTAAAGGAGCACATTGTCATTGGCGACATCATCCAGGCCGTGCCCTCGCAGCGTTTCGCTCGTCCTACCAGTCTACACCCGTTCAACATCTACCGACACCTGCGAACCGTCAACCCGTCGCCGTATCTATTTTACATTGACTGCCAGGATTTCCAGATTGTCGGCGCATCACCGGAGCTGCTAGTCAAGTCAGAAGCCGGCCGAATCATCACCCACCCCATTGCCGGAACGGTCAAGAGAGGCCCAACGCCAGAGGAAGATGAGCGCCTGGCCAACGAGCTGCGCTCTTCGCTCAAAGACCGAGCCGAGCACGTCATGCTCGTCGACCTCGCCCGCAACGACGTCAACCGCGTGGGCGACCCATTCACCGTCCGTGTCGACCGCCTCATGGTGGTGGAAAAGTTCAGCCACGTACAGCACCTCGTCTCCCAAGTCTCCGGTGTCTTGCGCCCAGACCAGACCCGATTCGACGCCTTCCGATCAATCTTCCCGGCCGGCACCGTCTCCGGAGCGCCAAAGGTTAAAGCGATGGAACTCATCGCCGAGCTGGAACAGGAGAAGCGTGGCGTGTATGCCGGTGCGGTTGGATATTTTGGCTACGGAGGAGTGGACGAGAACGGCGAGGATGTTGAGGGCGCAATGGACACTTGTATCGCTCTGCGGACCATGATGACAAAGGACGGCGTGGCGTATCTCCAAGCTGGTATGTTTAAGCTGCATTCGTGCTACAAACTGTTCAAGAAAAGCTAACTTTGATTATTTAGGCGGCGGCATTGTGTTCGACTCTGACGAGTACGAGGAGTGGCAAGAAACCATTAACAAGCTGGGTGCCAATATGCAGTGCATCACTTCAGCGGAGGAAATTTACTATGACCAGCAACAATCCGCAAAAAAGGCATAGACTAAATTAAAATCTATAAAATAAGAAAGAAAAAAACAGCGAAAAGAGGAGAAAAAAGGGGAGATTAGGAAGGCAAAGAAAGGAATTTTGGTCATATATCTACCCAAGGAGCATTATGGAATATAGTCTAGCTGGTAGAATGGGGACTTGACAATGTCCGCTTCTAAGGCCAGGTATTGAATAAAGACTATTCATCACATAAGACATAGGATCTTAATAAAATGGGAAAGATATGTGCGGCTGATCAAAGCCCAGTAGTATTGATATATCCAAGAAACTAATTAAAAAGTCGGTATAATATCCTTGAAAGACGACCCCTTTCATCATCGCCGTAATCTCGTGTTTCCCATCTCAAATCTTACAGTTCGTAACAAGTTTCATTTCTCATAAAATGCAACCCGATTTTTGTTTTGCTTTGCTTTGCTTGCTTGCTTTCCCAATGAAAATGCTACTTCAAAAGAGAAGGGTACAAATGGGGAAAAACTCCCGTATGCCCTCGTTTCATCAACCCTATTGCCATGTCTCCTGATATCCAACAGGACTTTGGCTATAAATACATGAAAGATTCTTTTTTTCTTTTTTTTTTTCTTTCTTTGTTTTGTTAAGGACGGCCCCCTTCGATGAAATCTATTCATCAAACATGGGCTAGCCTAGCTCACGCTTACGGATGCGTCCTGCGCCTCAGCTAGCTCTGGAATAGGCGTATCACGCTTCCGCTTATTGCCCTGCGCCCTGGGCTCCGTCGGCGTCTTCATGTCGAGATCATATCCCAGGGAGGCCCCAGAGAAGGCCTGGAAATCTTCCGAGATGACGCTGCTAGCGTCGGACATGTCAATGTCAATGGCCGAATCGGCATTGCTCTCGATGCTCGCCGTCGGTGTGTCAGGCACCATCTGGATATCGGGCACCTCCACCGCAGTCCGGGGCACAGCCTCATCGTCGTGACCGCTGCTGCTGGGCATCTTGGCGATGGCCCTTGCAGAGGCCGCTGCCTCAGCCCTCGAAGCAACGATTGCGCCGCCGACGCGTTCGTCATCTTCCTCTTCCTCGTCTGCCACGCCAATTGTCCAGACCCACTGGCGTTTTTTCTCCTTGCGCTTGCGCTTGCGGATGCCTCCGTTGCTGCTGCCGGGCGTTGTCGAGGGCGAAGACGCTGCACTGCCACTCAAAGCCGCAAGCTTGCGTCGCATGTCCTCAAAGGGGCCTGGGGTCTGGCCCCCATTTTCGATTTCGTTGGGCGAGAATGCCTGCTTCAGGTCGATTCCCCTGTCGGCTCCGATGGGCGAAAATGACGGCGAGGCAGGTGAAGCCTCCTCGACGAGAAGATCGATGTGTGACTTGGTGTACTTGTTGGTGATGATGGTCTGGGTGAGAGGGTTGTTGTAGCCCACTCGCTTGGCGGCTCTCTCTTGCAATCTCAGGGACTGCCGCCTTGGTGAAGGGGGGATGGCTGTCCTAGGAGGAAGAGGAGAGTTTCGCAGGATGCTGTGGAGAGTGTGAGGGTGCGTATAAGGTGCCGGAGCCCCAGTGTTGAACGGGATGATATGCCGTCTGGAAAGAAGAGGCTCGACGGGAGAACAGGGAGACGCCACAGTGTATCCTCTAGCTCTGGAAGAGAGATCCTTGGGTGAAAAGGAAAAGGCTTTGGGTCCGTTGGAGTCAACGGCGCCAGCAGACATGGGAGGTGTTGGCGTCATGGTGCTGGGAAAGGCAATCTCCATCTGCTGCGGCGGTGAGCCTGATGTGTCCGTGGTAGGTGTCGCTGGAAAGTCGGCGACATATGGAGTCTTGATCGGGGTCTTGAGCTTCAGCTTGGGGCCCCGAGACACAACTGGTGTCTTCAATGACAGGCACTGTAGCGTGTTGATGGCTGTGAGTGGCTCTGCTTGGACCGGCGTAGATCTCTCGATGGCAGTTGCGTAGACGTTGGACAAGGTGTTGCAAGCGGTGCGGTCGGTAGGGTCGACTTGGAAGCCTCTTGTCGGCCTGCTGGGGACGGAGGGGCTAGAGGTGTTGATCTTGAGCGACAGGCGCGGCCTCTTGGGCGGGCTGTGGTGCATCGGCTGAGAAGCCATCATGATGATAGTTGTGATGTTCGATGTCGTATGTAATAACGATGCAGTATCAAGGCGAGAGATGGGAATTATAGATGTCGAGAGGTGAAAGAGGTGGAGTGGGGTGAGATGAGTCGTTGAAAGAGAAGACGACCTTGGCTTAAAGGAGGCGATTTCCAGACACACTCACGTCCAAGCGATCGACCCAACACGAAATCGATCAGCAGCCCCAGTCGTAATTATCCGAAAGAACGTTTGGTGGTTGCGTGCTTCGTATAGGTGGATGTTAATATAAGCTTTGTGCTGTGCTGTGCTGTGCTTTGCTGCGGGCTAAATTAATGAACAGAGTTATAAGACGAGAAAGCCAGCCAACAAAGAAGACACAAAACAAGGTTACAGGTACGAGTTTTATCTATCCCCGTACAAGATTCAGAAATGCCGCAGAACCAGATCCAACAAGGCGGGATCCTCGGCGGCTATATACAGGTGACGACGAAACAACCGCGCATGTTTTGCATCGTCCACGGCGCTCCTATGGCCAGGCTTCTCCGCACTTGTCGCCCAGCTTCCTTTCTGTCCTTTCTCCTTTTTCCCACGTTTGCGCCACCGCCATGAAGTGGAACCGGCCTTTGTTCAGCTCCTGTTCTTCTCTCTCTCTGTGTCCTCCTCTCTCTTTTTTCCCCCTCCGGATAGGCGCGAGGGGCGACCAGAGACGCAACGGCACGGGAAGCGGAGACGTCGTGAGGGCCACGCCTGGTGGAGGGTCGAACGCGGCCGTGAGTGGCTCGTGTTGCTATTTCGAGCCTGCGGGTAAGCGCTGAGCCCCGAACCCCTGCTGCGATGCCCTGAAGCCAATGGTCCGCGTCTAAGCTTCGGATGCTGTAGCGCAGCGAACCGGCCTCTGGCTGCACGGCCATCGCTGCTGTCACACACTGCGCTGCCAATGAGCGAGTCGTTTTGCGCGGCGCTACAGCAGCCGTCGGCAATCGCACAGCGCCTGTCACAATGTGGCGTCCAGAGAAGCCGTTGCCTTTGTCGCCTGTGAGAGATACGTAGAGACTGAATGATGTAGGTAGCTTTCCCCCCTCCTCCACAACATGCAGGCATGCTGTCCTTGCCGCAGAATCGATTTTCCAACTGCAGATTTCATCTTTGCCACATCGTGTTTGCCACGAGCCTGTCGCCCCTCCCCGGAACAGGCCGCATCGTATCATTGCTCAGCATCAAGTGACAAACAGGGGACCAGAAAAACTAAATATAGAATGCAAATTTAAAGCTCCACGCAACGGTGTCCCTGGCCCTGGAAATGTGATAATTGTGGGGGCGCCGAGGCACACATCGCGGAAAAGGAGACGGGCCGCTGTGCCAATGACAGCTGTCTATTGTCTCCAGCTGGTGGGTCGTGCGGGCACGCAGGTACTTTGTCGGCACCGAATGAAAGAATGCCTGGTGTTGGGGCTTGTTGGACCGCATGACATGGACTATAGACGTTTGTTGGATTTGATACAGCAGCTGAACGGAGGTTCCCTACTATTCAACGGAATTTAATTTTAAGTCTTCAATTTCAACTTTAATTACTTTGTTGGCGACCGAAGCAGCTCCCAACCTGCTCTTCTTCATCTGTAGCGCCAATGCAGATACGTCTACATGTAACGTGTAAGCCATCAATTATTCCAGACCCCGGAGAAAATCCTCCACAAAAGTCGTTGGTATCCTCTTCAAATCTGCAGATTGCGCCGGGATGCGACCCTGTCAAAGATTCCAGAAGGAAAAGATTGCACACGTCTCATATCGTAAGCCACTCACTGACTCATGGGGCGATATCCGGAAAGGTTCGAGGACTATGATGAGGCCAAATAAGAATACGCATGCTAGACTACGTACTGCTCCTACGCGGCACTTGAGCTATAATCACACCAGGATCGCAAAAACTTGTTTCAAGACGTAAATAGCAACATCTTGCTGACTACACTCATCTCTTACTACCATACTGCGTGGTAAGAACCCTGTTGCGAAGAGTCAAATAGGAATGGTATGACTCCATATGTGAGCCCATCTTGCATGCTATACTCGAGAGATTTTTCTCCATATTAGGAAGCCAGGCCAGGTAAGAACCTATCAAGTTAGTTGATGACATTCATGCTGTATTAGCACTTGCTCAACTAATATGATGTCATTTGAGAACTGAATGGCTATCTTTTTTTACTCAAATTCATGGCTCTTCAGCCTAAAACCCTTTTGTAAAGATCAGATCTCTAAATATACCAAGCTCGTAATAACATACTAATATTCCAATAACAGAACTCAATGATTAGAATAAGTAAGCTGCATACGTATCCATATACTTTCTGTAACCCAACCTCCTAAACCCCCATCTAAGCACTGCCGCATATAAGATCGCCATCTACAGGAAAGACAAAACAGAAACTCAAAACGAGACAGTTCCTTCAAGCGACCCACATATCTATTTCCACAATCAGATATACATGCGAAAGCAGCTATTCAGGCACAGATACTGAAAATGTAAAGTAAGATAGGTAGGTAGTACCACTGATCAACATTGTGCACCAGCAGAGAGAGAGAGTCAGCACGGCCACATGGAAGATCTGATCCCCAAACCGCAAAATAAGCCCACCTATATTTAGGCTTCCCCTTTTTGAATGAATGAGAATAATTTTAAATACCTACCAAGTACCCAGATTACTACTACCACTATCTCAATCAAGAAGGAAACGAAGAAAAATAGCCTTCTAGCACAGACCAAATGATGACACGTTCCCAACGTATAAAAAACAAAGCACATCAAAGAGATCCGTGAGAACCCTGCCTCACTGTCAGCAGATGCCCCCAAAAGGCTACTTACTGATCAATGCTTGCTTTTCAAAATGCTTCATCTTCAAATTACTGCATGTACGTGTTAGGCAAGAAGCATCACCAGTTCTTTTCTCAAAGCAAGAGTAGCGCTGGAACCGAGCATAACTGTAGCTACCGCTATTTCTATTTATGGTGGGCGACAGAGGGCGCAGAGCTCAAGGCAATCTAATTTCTGTGGAGTAATACGGTCCAAAACTACAAGGAAAAACAAGCCCGGAGAGCATTTCTCTTGAACGAGCGGTGGACGAAGAGCTTGACCCCCTTCACGCTATTTTCTCACCTGCGCATTGGCTAACCCCTTTATTTTCACTTCCTCCAGATCCAACTATCGCTACTGCTACTATTACAAGAATAGCTGCTATTCGCATGTACATGGCAAATAATTAAAGAGCTTCTTCAATGATATTTCCCGATCCCCGCGATTTTCGGAATCCGGCTTCCAAAGGCCCTGGAGAACTCTCCAGCCATAATGCCAACGTCATCTCAATACGACCTAGCAAAGCGTCTCTGCCCGAATATAGGTCATCCTTGTCGACCGCAGCAAGATCCCTCAGGCTCATCCACCGTGGGCGGGCTCTGTATGTGTAATCCTCCTAGGCTAGCTCTTCAGTGACCTTCTTAATCGTTAATATAGCCTCACCGCACCATACTCGTCTTGCGCCAGACTAGTCTTCTTCCCCATCTGGCCAACTCATTTCACACAGCCCTATAAATATCCTTTCATCGTCCTCACGTCCAGCATCTTAGTCAGATTATTATTCATGCCCCTTTTCCGACCGCTGTAGCTGTCGCTGTGCGTCATCCAGACCTGCTTGTTTGCTTTGGTTTTTTTCTCCTGCCTAAGCAGTGACTCCAAGAATAAAACAAAAGCCAAAAACATTATATCTGCCAGCCTTGTAGTGTAACGTTAAATTTGGCGCGGCAATCCCCGGGATTAGGTGGGATAATCTTCCTTTTCCTCTCTTTCTCTCTCTCTCTCGGCATGGAGTGTCGGTACAATGTGTTCTGTTTCGGCCTTTATAGGCTTCCCAAATAGAACGTACCAGTCGAGACTCTGTATAGCCCAGCTTTTGCTTCAGCCAGCGTGGATTATTCCCTGAGATTCAAGTAGCCGCCCCAACTCCCCAAGCTTCACAGGCTTAGTTAAGAACATGTCCATTCCGCTACCAAAAGCCTCCTGCTGGGCGTCTTCCGTTGCGAGGCCTGAAAGTGCAATAATTGGCACTGGCGTTAACCCCTTCTGGGTTTCATGAGCTCTAATGTGTCTCGTGGCCTCAAAACCATCCATAATAGGCATGGAAATGTCCATTAAGATGCAGGCATATGGGGTGTCAGAATTTACAAGAAATTTATCCACTGCTTCCTGGCCGTTCTTTGCGGCGTCATATCCAATGTTACGCCTCGTTATGTAAGTAGACAATACTTTCAAGTTGATGAAATTGTCATCAACGAGCAGAATTTTGATCGGAGGTATCTTGGGCTCATCAATAGACTCTGCAGATGCATCGACTGTTGCGCTGGGTGGTGATGACGGATTGCCGCTGTGTGTCCATGCTGGTCTGACTCGAGATACTGTACTAGCCGATCGACTTAGAGAGGGCCCGCTAACACTATTGGCAGAGAATGAACTTGGCATTCTTTTGGGTCCCTTTGGTCGCTTGGCTACCATTGGCGCTGAAGTGGCCGCTGCTGGTGAGTTGGAATTGCTCATCCATCGCATATATGCTGAATGTAGTGTTCTGGCAAGTTTACGCGGTCCAGTCCTATTGGTGGCAACGTATTAGCAAGAAAACGCTGTGTAGACTCTAAGGAAAAAGTAGTTGGTAAACTCACGGCTGTGATATAAACTCAAAGACAGCAGCAGAGTCAAGCTTCTTGAATGCATGCGACTGGCGATAGGCCACCAATGCATTTGAGCACACAACGACATTAGGTGTCTGGGAATATGCTTGAGAGTCATCCTGTACTGGTTTGAGGTCCATATAAGACCACATCACCAGATCTGGCGTCACAGTTGTATCAGGGGTATTAGAAATGATATCCATGTGCAGCCACTCACGGCAGATGTCGACCACGGCCTTTCGCCATTCGGAATTCGTCATCAGAAGCCTCACTCGCAGCCCTTTGAGGTCTTCGACTTGTTCTTTGAAAATTTTATCCTCCTCGGAGATTATAGGAGCCGTGCCTAAAGACAGTGGCAATTGCTCCAGCGGGAGCGTGACGGAGGCTATTGTTCCCACGCCTACTTCACTCTGAATCGAGATATCGCCTTGTAGATGAGTGGTAATCTGCTTTACAAGGCTGAGTCCCAGCCCAGCGCCTGGCGATAAGGGGTCCTCTTGAGAAAAGGGCCGAAAGAGCCCGTGCTTGAGAAAATCGGCAGTGATGCCTTTACCGGTATCTTGTACTGTGAACCGAACAACGCGTTCCTTCTTCCGGCTTCTGGTACGGATCATTTCCTGCGTAAGTGATACCGTGATCGTGCCGCGCCTGGTGTGCTTCAGTGCATTGCCAAAGATATTCATGACTATTCGACGGATGGCTCCGACATTGGCGATATAACCCCAGTTGCATCTCACATCCATAGAGAGTATTATCAATACGTCATCGAAAGACCATTTCAGCTCCCCATTCTTGGTCATCCAAGGCTCAAGTTGATCTATGGCTTGCAGCGAATCCGACTGATGGTTGGCATTCACATCGCTGTTGATTGATCCGTTCTGTCGTTCCGACAGCTGTTTCACAGATAGGTGTAAGAAATTGAACCCAGCAAAGACACTCTCAACTACTTCCTCCACAATATGATCAAGTCGCGAGTCTCTCAACAAAGACTTCTTGCCAAACTGTCCCAATTCGAGGCCATTCGATGATAGGCTGGGAGTCCTATCGTCTCGGCCAGAGAAATGGCTGATCCTGGAATATTCAAGGAGGTGGTCTACGGTGTCAAGAAGTGTACGGGAGCAAGTTTCAATGGTGTGGGCAACATTCCCCTGGAAGATGTCGAGCTTAGTGTCAATTAGTAATTCCGAATTGAGCAAAATGCCGTGTAGTGGAGAGCGTAACTCGTGCGAGAGTGAGCCGAGAGCATCGGTTTTTGCTTTATCGGCTCGTAAATCCTTGAACCGCAGGATTTCAGACATGGCGAGCATTCCAAAAGCCCTCAGGTAGCTCAATTCTTGTTCAATGGAAAAGCTTCGGGCCAAGTCCTTGGTGTAGATGAATCCACCAGCATACCATCGATCTTTCCTCGGATCCCAGATGGGGACGAAGCAAACGCTCCGAGCGCCAGGGAATGCTTTGAGAAGAGCCTCTCCCTCGCGTTGTCTTGCAGAAGATCTCGTCTGTGACTTATCCTGTAGCGATATTAAACTAATCCTGGAGTCGGATGTAAGCAGCGGCGAATAAACCGCCGACGGCTCAGGAGACGAGAATGGCTGTTCATCTTCTGATGAGTCTGATTGCAGCTCCCCATCAGCTCCAAAGTTGAAAATTTGACCCTTGGGATACCGCCGAAGAAGCTTGGACAAGAAGCTTTCTGTCAGCGTTACACGAGGCTGGCTTGGAGCGTCTCCATCGATGCTCGACGCTCTGGACGTAGAGTAGCCAAGGAGCCTGGATACCGGCATGGCCCTACTTCGACGTCTCATCTCAAGGTCTTCCTCGCTGCTACTGGCTGTAGATGTCTGGCATTCTTCGTCGTTTGCAATGTTCGTGTGTGTTTGAGACAAGTATGGCTGGATTGGAGCTTCAAAAACAAGGCAGCCTTCAACCTCGATTGACTCTCGGACAAGATTGGCAGCCTTGGATATAATGAGCACTGAACTTTCGTCTTCTGTCAAGGCAGCCATGGCTTTAGCTTCAGATAGCATGGCCTCTGAGCTATCGACGGAGAATGTACGCTGATCGTGTTCGGAGAACGCATCGATCGGGCTTGTCGTACCGTTCGGGTCAGGCAATTGAGCCGTTGGTGATAACTGGTTCGCAAGATCATCTCCGATATCGTCTCGCTGCTGCAGCTGCTGTTGCTGCTGCTGTTGCTGCTGCTGTTGGGAGGACCGCATGAAAGTAGGGCTGTTTGCAAGTGTCTGGCATCCCCCCTCAGTAGGAGGGCCTGTTGTAGGCTGCTGCCAGTCCAATATAGATGATTTGCCTTCAATAAATGAACCCAAGCCTCTATTCATTCGTATATCTCGCCTGTGCAAAACTTTTAGTCTCTGCGCCTCGAGATGATCCATAATGGCACAAGATATATCTCGTAGCCGCTGGGAGTGGCCATCGTTCCAAACCACATTTGGTGATTCGTTGATAACACAATATACGCCAATGTTGATACCACGTCGAGTTCGGATCGGGACAGCGGCATAGAATCGAGCCAAGGTGCCTGGCTGGCAAAACGGCTTGGCGCAAAATCGAGAGTCAACGACGAGATCGTAGGCCAGGGTCAGGGGGAGCTCCCTTGCCGATTCAACATTGGCACTCTCCCCGAGGAGACTGAGCTCGCAAACCCCATGGCTGCGAGGAATAGCGGTGCCGCATAGCCAGAGGGGCCGCTCGCAGTCGTCGCTCCTGATCGATGGACACAGGCGCTGGGTGGGCGTTGCTTCGGCCACGATACACTGGCGGTGGGCGTCGAACAGGGAGATGAGGGACCTATCGGTGCCGGTCTGGAGGGCGCCCAGTTGGGCCAGGCCCGTCAGGATCACGTCGTCGGCCGCCGAGAGCTCGGACGAGGAAATCGGCCGGCCAGTCTCGTTCAGCCTGATGGAACTGAGCAGAGAGGCCGAATATCTGCCACGGGGCACGGGTTAACAGCTGGTTGGACGGCATGAGGCCGGCACGCCTGGCCGTCAGGCTACACGCAGAAGAAGAGCGAAGAAAAGAAAAGAAGAAGAAAAGAAGCGGCTTACTCGAACGTCTCCCGCTCTCTAGCAGACTCGGACACCAGCCTGATGGGCTTCACCGAGCTTCGGTCCGAAGATGTTGCCATCACCGTTCCACAACCTTAGCTGGTCACAGAGCAGGATTATAAAAGACCATCTGGAGCGCCGATCACCAAGGCCTTGGGGCACTCAACAGGTAGGTATGCAAAGTGCATGTGTGGCAGGTGCCTTGGCAAGGTCACTGGCGCTATAGGAGCCTTTCGTGGCAGAATTTGCGCCCAGGAGGGCACCCTGGAGGGCACCCTGTAAGCACTCCATCGTGCTGCAGCAGCCACCGATACCGTTCCGTCATCAGCTTCAAGAGCTCCATGTCCCGTCAAACTAAAAAGCTGCCAATAGCTCTGCGCGGGTGGCTGCCCATCGCCTAGTCGAGCGCTGCCTATCTATTAGGGTGGATCGACCCAAACCACGGTACGACCCGTTGCTCTTCGCGTGGGAGCTCAAATTGAGTTCAAACAAAGGCCAGCCTAAGTTGTTTATACTCGCTCCAAGGCGCAGCAGGGCACGCTGTTGGAGGTACTCGGGACCCTCAGGCCGAGAAGCCGGTAGAAACTGGTGCTCGTCCCCACTCAAGGTACGGAGACTTTGCTCCAGTTAGTCGGCCTCTAGTAGCAGTCGGCTTTGTGCCAGTACAGTTCTCAGTGCTCCTAGCCCCAAAGCAGCAGGTGTGGTTTGATTGATATTTTTTTTTTTTGGCCAGAGGTATCTCGATGAGAGTAGGACATCTCGATGGTGCATGGGAGGGGCGTTTTCAACACCTCTCGTTATCCCATCAACAGACACAGTCGTGGTTCTCGGTATAGACTTATGGCCTCGTGCTTTTGCACTTGAATAAATGACAAATATCAAAGAGACAGAGAAACAAAGTAAACCAAAGTCGCAAAATAGAACAAAAACAAAGCAGCGCTCAGACAGAAAAGGCGCTCAGCCTTCACCAAATTTCAAAGGAGACGCATCACAACCATTGCTCATAACATCCAGCTGCCTTCGAGCATCATCGCGTAGCCGGCTCCCCAACTGATTCAAATTAAGCATAATCTGATTCATGTTCTTTCTATTTACACAAGTTTTCTCAGCTATAACGTGGTTTTCAGAGCCTCGAGACTCTCTTTCTAGATGCAGCATCGCGTTGTGCTCTGCACGGCGCTCGGAGAGGGGTGGGGGGAACATGAGGCCTGATCCCTCCGACTGTGCTTGTTCGTTTGCTTCACTGCTGCCCTTCTTTTGCATCGCTTGTGTGCAGTGGCGAGGTCCTTGAGCTTGATTACTGCTCCAAGAGAGCAGTGAATCTATTGTGTCGAGGTCCCACAGCTGCTCAAAGTCGGCGCTGAGAGTGGCAAAAGGATCTGGCATGTCTGAGATTTCTGACGGGTCAAAGTCGGGGCTGAAAGTGGCAAACGGATCTGGCATGTCCGAGAGTGCTGATGGCGAGGTCAACGGTGCCGTCGTTGGAGATGTCGTAGCGGATAGGACATCAAAGTCGCCATCGTCGTCGTAGGCGGAATAGCTGTAGTCTGTGGGAGTGATGAACTCAAAGTCGTGGGCCGGCATATGAGCTGCTGAGGTACCTGTAGATGTCGCGTTATCTGCTGAAGCGGTAGTCATATCTTCCTGTTGCTCTGTACGGGGTGAGAGACGCCATGGCAGGCCGGACTGCTGCCCGAGGTTCCAGGCCGTCTGGGGAAATTCTTGCGCAAATTGACGATTTACTTCTTCATACAGCGAGAGTCTGTCCAGAGCATCTTGGCTCAGGGCCTTGTTGGGCTGCATCAGCGACACGCGCCGGATGTCATACGGTCGTCGATCGGAACCGCCGTTCTTCTTCATGGTCATTTTTGACGATATTGACGGTATTTCAATATCAATATTATATTTGCTCAGGGAAGAAAAAAAGATGAAAAAAGTATGCGAGATGCAGCTAGGTTTGGACGAAACCAGCAGCTAGGGGTTTGGGGGGGAAGGGCTTTCAGCGTTACCAAGCGCCCACCCCAACAAGCCACGCAATCCATCGAGGGATCGAAATTTTGAAATCGCATCGATCCTGGATGGCGAGTGACACAGAAACCCGCTCGACGTCACTGCGGCGCGTCTCAATGGCCAGCGCCGGAGGTGGCTTTGCGTGTCCCAGATGGTCCGGGGGAAAAGCTCCCATTCTAAGCAAGAGATCGGCGCGGGCACCAACACGTTCCCACTAGCAGTCTGTAGATGGATTTGAATCCACCACGTGCATACTACCTGGTATACCTAATGTGCAAAAATTCAGATTTCGATATCAGTAGCAATAATAGTGACCCGTGTCTCTTCTGTCAGCAAACGAGAAGATGACACTAGACAGCTTGTTAAAGTTGCTAGCTGGGTAGTGGGTGCGTCGCCAATGGTAGAGAAAAAGAGGCAAAAGAAAAAAAGATGTTTGGATCCAGGATAGTTTACCATAGGAAAAATACACCAGTTCAGCTGAAATTTCAAATGGCTAAAGAATAAGATGCTTGAGACAGCTGCTAATTGACAAGATGTTACTCATATCCGCGTATTTGTATACCTCGTCTATCAGCAGCCTTAGAGATGACCCGGCTTTTTGGTAAGGTTGCTACAAGATGAGTAGCATCGTTAAGCGGGGCAGCCAGCAAGGGCGCCAAATTTTTGTCATTTTCACCGGAGATATCATTTTCTGATCATCTGCATACACCATGTTATTGGCGATGAAGTCAGATGTAAAATGGCAGGATGTAAGTAATAAAAAAACAAGAAGTTGATTCCAGAGTATATTTTATGTAGAGAAAACAGAAATCAGTTGGAGTTATAAATGGCCAAAGAACTAGATACTCACAGCTACTAACCTATAAGATGCCACTCAGATCCGCATATTGTACTACTTGGCCTGAAGGCAATCAATACTAATTAATACCATAAAATGATAAAATTGTAATTAAATCGCAAACTGGCAAACTTCTTCTTCCTTTTACCTCGCTCTCCAGTAGCATAGGTACAGCTCTTCCTCCAAAGAAACGCCCGCTCACGACTCAACCCCCAGTGCCTTTACGCCGACAATCCTATCCTCTTTATCATCCCGTGAAATAACCCAGTATTCCGCTCTCGTCAGGTCCCTCGCAACTCTATATACCCTAACATCGTTTCCGCGAGTAGCCTCACTCACAGCATCAATGATATTTGCGTATTGTCCATCCGAGTCCCAGTCGACGGGGTCCATGATGTCGACTTGAGCGTTTTCGGCGTCCCAGTGCTGGATCAATTTTGCGAATTCGACTATAGTAGCAAACATTTCAATTAGCACTTGACCCTTTTCTTCTTATATTTCCTCCACCTTGTTCAAAGGGGCAGAGCCCATCAAAGAACAGAAAGGTTAAACAGCACTCACCTTCATCGGGAAGCCCCCCTTCACCCTTCCACTTCAGCGAAACCCCCTGAAACGGCTCATCCGCCTCGCTCACGTAAAACGCATCCTTCAAAGCATCTGCAATGCTCTTAGGCAGCTTGCTCCCCTCATCCTGCGTCTTAAACGTCCGCTGCTGTCCCGCGCTCTGCGCCGATGACGCTGCCGCCGCTTGCCCCTCCTCTGCGTCTTGGTTCGCCTTGTTGAGGAAGGCCATGTAGTCTTCGTCGTTCGCCATTCTGCGCTGCTTCTGCGTAATTGAAAATCCTCGCTGCTGTGTGCTGGGGATGAAGATTCGCGGGGCGACTTGGTCGTGTCGCTGCTGCGCACTTGTGTTTGAATAGCTGGCTAGCTGTTTGCGCTGAGGCACTCGTGAGTTGATATGAAACCTTCTTCTGAATGACAGGTTAAGGGCGCCGCCGAGTCTTTTTTGAATGAATGGCATGAGTGGGAGTGGTGGGAAGATATGTATGTAGGCGATAATGATGTTTCGCGCAATCAAAGCTCGAGATCCAGTCAGCTCGAGGTGGGGTGACGTCAACGCGGGCGAATCCGTCCACACAACTTGAACCGCAGCCAGTTCTTGTCTCTATACACTACCAAGTTGTCCTGGCGCCACAACAATTACAAGATTTTATATCATGGAATTACAATTCAGGCATATAACTAATATTTGCTGTTAATGTCTGTGATAAAACGTAGACTGAATCTATTTACAACTTGGTAGACCTGTAAATCATACGACAATTATTATGCACATTTGTATTTGGTCACACATTTTGTATTGGCGCGGCTACTTTGGCATGCATATATGCGTGGGATTTCCATTATCGTGATAGGGAAATCTCGTTTGAAATTTTTCCAGATTTCTAGCTGAAAAACTTTTTTCTTTTCATGCTCATCCCATTATGGAGCCCAAACCCAGCCCCAGAAAAGCCCAAGGCAAAATCAAATCCGACACCAAATGCAATGATGACCTGACGAATAAACTCAAAAAGGAAACAAATCGGTACCTCGCACTTATGCGGAGGCGAGATCCTTCTTGAGAGTACCCTGGAACTGCTTCTTCTCCGCAGGGGTCTGGAAAGCACCGTGACCGAACTCGGAGGAGGTGTCGATCCACTTGAGGCTGATCTTCTCCAGAGCCTTTCTTGAGGTGTGAGTCCACATGGACTTACGGAGAGTCACAACACGCTTCTTGGTACCAGGGATAGAGCCCTTGACCATGACGAAGTCGTTGTTAACCTCACCATAGCGGACGAAGCCACCGAGACTGTAAATGATTGAGTTAGCAATTGTAGATGCAAGTCAAAGGCGCATTACAAGAAAACTTACGGGGTGATCTTCTTCTTGGTGACATCGGTCTCGGTGGAGGCGCTGTCCTCAGCGTCACCCTTGCCGATTCTGTAAACCTTGTGGTTGACAGAGGTACGGTGGTGGTAACCCTCCTGACCAGCACGGGCAACAGTCCACTGGACGTGGGAAGGATGCCAGGCACCGATACAGGCAACCTTTCGGAGACCCTTGTGAGTCTTACGGGGAAGCTTCTTGGTTCCCCAGCGGGCGGTAACACCGCTGAAGCCGTGACCCTTGGTGACAGCGATAACGTCAATGACCTCATCCTGCTCGAAGATGGAGTCGACGGAGACGGGCTTCTCGAAGAGGTCCTTGCCGAAGTCGACCTTCTCGGCGACAGAGCCACCGTTGATCTGGATCTCCATAAGGTGGGCCTTCTTCTGCTTGAGGGGAGTCTTGCGGATCTGGGTGTGGGCAAGGACACGGACGACAGTGCAGTACTTCTTGATGCGCTCGAGCTCGCGGGTGATGGAAGAGCCGCTGTTGTCGGAGTGCTTCTTGGCGTACTTGGTGAAAGCCTTCTTCTTGCTCTTGTACCAGTTCTTGTAGAATCGTCGCTTGACCTCGTCGGACAAGTGCTCGGCCCACACGGTGGTGAGGGATCGCAGACCACGGGGAGTCTCGATGTAGCCCACAAGACCAACAACGATCATCTAAAAGATGTTAGCCATAGGCACATAGCCAAGCGGGCTGCATTGTTCGTACAGGGGGGGTATCAATGATCGAAACAGCCTCCACAACTTCCTTCTTGTTTGCCTTCGCGCCGGGTCGGTCGAGGTCACGAACGATCGTGGTCATACCGGCCTTGTAGCCCATGGTGGCAGTCAGGTGGACGGGCTTCTTGGCGTCATCCTTGGGGAAGCTGGTGTTTCCAATTGATTAGCATTGTTCTTCCTTGTCTTCCTTTGTGGCTTTTTCCAGACCCCTTCAACACCAGAATTGAGGTTATCAGAAAATTTCTGCGAGACTTACGACTTGACCTTTCCGCGGTGGCGGGCAGCGCGCTTCCGAGGCAGGTAAGCCAGGGAGCCGTGACGGGGAGCCTCGTACTTGCGGTGCTATTCTGATGTTAACATCTTCATGAGAGGTTGGGAGTTCGATCGGTATGGCTACATACACTCATTTTGGGCGCTGGTGTGGTGATGCGTTGGTATGAAAAAACGACGAAGCTGCACAGAGCAGAAAAGTGAAAGAGGGCTTTCAAAGAAATAATTTGTGGGCGAAATTTTAAGCGAGACCTGAAGAGTTCAAAATGTGGCTCGTGCACCATAACGCTACGCCTCTTATGGAAGACAGGAGCATCTATCCAATCAAGTTGGGAAGCTATTGAAAAAAGGCGAACTAGATCACGTGATTCAAAATTTTCAGTCGTCTAAGCATTAGTGGTCAATTTGAAGAGTTGAAACGGCTAGATACTTAGTAGTAGTACATAGTATGTGCAATGTACGACTTACAGACAAGCCTTTATTTTTTTTAAAGAAAAACATTAGACTTATGATACGGAAAACGCTCCCCGGCGGCAGTTTGTTTTTAGCCAAAAACCAATATTCCGTCCCCATTGCCGTCCGCCAAACCTTCCGTCAACAGTAAACATATGAAATGAACTTTAAAAGTAGTAGTACTAATACTGGGGAGGAAAGTGTGATATATAGTAAGAAAAGAAGAAGACCAAAAAATCCACATTAAAAAAGAAACCGCCTCGTGAAAGACCTGATTCATAAATTCCATCTCTCCTTTACTCGTGCTTGAACCATCCTTATTCAGTTTTGGGTGCAGGGCCAGAAGCAGCATTTGCGTTGCTTGCAGAAGATGGCGGTGCCTTCAGGTCTCCAGATGGGGCCGGAGGCCCAGAGCCATTTGTGAGAACGGCCGTCTTCTTCTCATCCTCTCCGCTGTCATCGTAATCCTCGTCAACGTCCATCTTTCTCGCCGCGCGCTCAGGTTCAGAGGCGGGAGGAGGGGGTGGACGAGCCGTAGGTGCCTGTTCCGTGCGAGGTTCCTCCTTGGGAACAACGGGTGGCTGAGGCTTTTCGTGAACAACGCCAGTCATGGGACCCGATCCTGGCTGCATCGGCGGCAAATGATTCGAGCTCACGCTGTGGTTTTGGGTGTGATGGGCAGCCTCAGAAGGATGGTAGCTCTCCGTCTTGTGGCGCGGCTCGTCGGACCTCCTGGGCTCTTCAGGGCGGCGTTGCTCCTCCGTCCGGCGAGCTTCAGATGAATTGCGACGATATCCATCGCGGGGTGGAGTCGAGGGTCTGCGGTGATTCAGGTTCTCCAATCGTGCACGAGTCTCCTCATTGGCCGGCTTTTTAGCAACAGGTTCCTCTTCCCACTCCCGATGTCTCTTTGGTCCAACAGATGGAGGGCGGTCATCCATACGCTGGGTAGGAGGTTCAGCAATTGGGGCAGGAGGTGGCTGCGGTGCACTATTCTCGGGTCCACTCTGAGGTGGCATCTCGGAATGGTGAGTATAATGCGACGGGGCCGGGTGCTGAGGATAAGCCGACTTTGGAGACGGCATGCGGTTATCATGAACAGGAGGGCGGCCATCGGCAGTACGGGGGCTGCTAGCTGGTCGGAAAGTAGTCATGCCGTTGGGAGGGGGATTGGCGCTATTTGAGTTGTTGGAAGGAGGTGCCGATGCCGAGGGCGTTGAACCACCCCAGTTGGGGTTAACAACACGTCGCTCAGCCGGCGGAGGAGCTGGAGGCTGAGGCTGAGACTGAGGTGGTGGTGGAGGAAGAGGCTGCGCGAATTGGTGAGCTTGCGGCGGCGGTGATGGGCCACGACGTGACGGGCCGGGTCTGTTGAGCTCGGGATACGGTTGACGTGTTGGCAGCTCTTGTTGCGGAGGAGGGCTGGGCTGTCGAAGGGGTGGTGCTGGGCCACCACGGAACGGCTCGCCACTTCGACTTTCATAAGGGTTAGGGGGTTGAGGAGGCGGATTAACATTGGAAAGCCTGCCGGCCCAGCTCTCGCCAGCCGCTTGAGTAGCAGCAGGGGGACCGCCCGATTGTTGTTGCGTAGATCCTCCCCATTGAGGAGGACCTGTGGGACCCGTCTGATACGTTGATGGATGCATGTCGGCAGGTTGAGGAGCAGCAGGAGGTGGACCACCATTGGTATTACCGGAACGAAGAAGCTGTAGGCGAGCTTTGATGTGCGGGTTACCTGGATCCAGCTCCGCTGCCCTCTGGTAGGCATCCAGGGCATCAGCGATCTGGTTGTTGCAGGACTCGTACTACACGTCGAGTTAGTGGTCAGCTAACCATGCAAGAAAGAGTCGCCTGAGCATGAAAACTTACCAGAGTGCCGAGATCGTACCAGACCTCAGAGATGTAAGGGTTCAGGCGAATAGCCCGCGAGTACGCGTCCAAAGCATCTCGGTATTGGTTGATCTGGTAATACAAGACACCAATGGAGCACCAAAAGGTGGGATTCTTCCCATCGCGATACACAGCTTGCTGATAGGCTTCATATGCCTTTGGATACTTTTGTTGTGACATGTAGCACCGGCCCAAAAGATACCAGCTTTGCGCGTCTTGGTTGTCTGGGAGAGGTGTCAGAGGCGTCGGCTTCATTCATATACCAGCGTTTAACAGCATCTTTAACTCACCTGCTGCGACAGATTTTTCTAGATATTGAATACCGCGTTCTTGGGATTCATACGAGGGGCTTTGTTGGTGGTACAGCCAACCCAGCTGCTGAAGAACCTTGGCGTGGTTGGGCGACTGATCCAGCACTCGCTGGTACGCGGACTTGGCACCATCAAACTACGAGACATGATTAGTATACTACGCTGGAAAAAGAAAAGAAAAGCTAAGGAAAAGCTCACATCCTTCTGCTGTTCATGAACATGCCCAATCTGGAACCAAATGTCCTCCTGGGTAAGAGGTCCCGGGGGAGAATTGACAATGTATTTAAAGCACTAAAGAATTCGTCAGTAAAATTATCCAGGCAATGCGTGTCAAAATGAAGGTGACATCTTACATCCAAACTCTGGTTGAATTTCGACTGTTGTTTGTATATTATACCCAGTCGAAAGTAAATCTCGTTGGCCTTCTCAAAGTCGGGCTGGATTGTCATGACTTGCGAGAATGCCTCCTCTGCATAATCATAGCTTCCATACCGGTCATACAAAATGCCAATGCCATACCACAGCATGGGATCCTATGCAAAAAAAAAAAAAACAGGTTACGTCGGCGTTCGAAGCAAATCCAGGGGCTACTGCGTTAGATGCTTACCTTGGGATCACGGAGATTAACAAGAGCTTGCTGATACGCGTCATATGCTTTTTGTAGGTTTTCGGTCATCAAGTAACAGTGGCCTGAAGAACATAATTAGCATTAACCTCAGAATGCTTCTGTTCTACGATGGCGCGACATACCGAGATTGCCCCATGCTTCACCATTGTTCTGGTCGAGCTGGACGATGGCCCGAAAGAATTCAAGAGCCTTGTCGAATGCTTCCCGGCCCTTGAGGAGCATTCCGATCGCGTTCATTGCGGCGATCGAGTTGGGGTTGGCCTGGAGGGCTCGCTCGTAGGCGTGCATTGCCTCATCAGGCACTCGCAGCAATTCAGAGAAGCTTCCTGTTCAGTCTGTTAACCGAAGAGCTCTGCACAGATGAATTAGCAAAGATAAGGAGGCCATACCAATCTGCAACCACACAGCCTCGTTCATGGCCGTGATCTGGTTCAAGCCCGCAATCTGGTGAGGCGGGTTGAAATGAGCCGGCTGGACATTCTGAGGCGGAGCTCCTGGAGGAGGAGCCTGATGCTGCATCTGCATCATCGTAGGCGACGGGTGGTGGTTCGCCATCGCGAGGCACTCGAGAGCGGATTATCGCGACAAGGCTGGCGGTGTAAGAAATCGGCGGCCTGGGTTAGGCCAGGACAGTCTCGACGCGACCGCGCGAAATGCTTGAAGTCGGCGAATGGACGTGTCGACTGAGGGCGACGGTCGTGGTGATGGTCCAATGGCTTGGATCCAGGCGTGGCTCGTCAGGTGCGTGCCGCGCTGAGCTTAACTCCAGGCACAGCAGCGACGCCCTCTCGCGAGGTGATGGAATAAAATACGCCAGGTATGATGTGAAGCGAAGGCGAAGGCCGATGAAGCTAAAATGCTATGCAGAGCGGTGGTAAGGATCGTGCAGGCAAGCCAAGGTCCACGAGCACCCCCGACGCTGCTTGTTGCGGTTGCGAGATGTGATGGAGGGGAGAAAAGAAGAGAACGGGTAAATGGGGAGAGAAAAAAGGCTGTCTTGTGGAGGAAGGAACTGCGCTGCTGAACCGACAAACTTACCTTACCCATGAAATGATGAAAATGGGAGAGAAGAACATGCTACAGCCACGGCGGTGTAAGCTATGGAGCCCGGCGGGGCCACTTTGAAATAATGGGGCATTACCCGCTTGGCAGCTTTCGCTGCCCCTACCTCGCCGAGGGGGATGGGAGGCGTAGGGACAGGGATTGGTAAACAGGGCGTGTTCATACTAAGTACTCTTACAAAGGGACTGCGGAACTCGTGCGGCGTCCGGAGAGCAAGTACGTACCGCAGCAGCGCCATAGCGCCCGAGGCTACCAGCGCAGGAGCCCACACACACGCGCACTTAGCAGTGATGACGGGTCGCGGCGCTGCGAAGGGAACAAAAAGCGGGGGACGAGTTGACGCAGTTGCCGGCGCCCAGCACAATTAGTGAGGCCCTCTAGAGTCTAGGCTCTGCCACTGTTTCCAAAACTCTACGACGCCGCAACGTGCTCACGGCCAGTACTCCATGGTACGCATAAAGCGCTAACCTAGACAGACAAAGTCCCAGACGAGATGAAGGCGGCTGAGAGGAAGGGAGACGGCGCTGGGGCCGACCAATCTCATGCCAACGGTGAGGCTTGTCGATTGGCGGCGTACAAGGCGCCTAATCTATGCCTTGGCAGTGCATCCTTTTATAAAGCCGTGTCCTCGCAGTTCCCTCGCAGGTAGCAATGGCAAAGGGCTCAGGGAGCCAGCTTTTACTTCTCTCGCTCTCACTCACTACGCATGGTGCGAAGCGTTTCGCGGTCGCGGCACTATCAGAGCCGAGAGGATACGAAAGGTGAAGTTTGAGCGAGGCTGAATCAGAAGCACTGAGGTTGGCAGGCAGCCATTCAAAAGGTCTACACAAAAACAACAACGCCGACACTTGTCGCTCGTTCATCTTCTCAAATAGATCCGTTAGCAGGAAAGAAGCAAATATGTAGTAAGTTTCAGGCCATCACCAACGCAGGGTCGTAACAGGATCCGCCCGCCACTGAACGTCCCAACCGCTGAGGGCCCATGGACGCAAGCAAGCCTTGTCGGATGGCCCAGCGGGTAAGTCAACCGGCTGCGAGAGCTCTCCTAGCTCTCGGGGGATCTTCACCCACTATTTACTGGCGACGCAAGCCCTCTCGATACGATGGTGGGTGCCCGTTCAGCCCCGGCAATGACCGGGGGGCGCTCGTGGCTCGCGTTGTCAGCAGCCAAGTTATGGCGGCGAAACAATAGGACGACATGCTACCAACTGGTGTCAACCACAGGACTCCTTAGGGCTTCCTTGGTGGTTGCACGGCAAATAGCACACTCCCCTGCCCTTATTCGGGATATACTTGTACGACGAGTAAACTGAAATCGACATGGGGCAGCCGAGTATAGTCGCCATGGTAGGTAGAAACGCCAGCGGACTTGATAATATAGTGGGTGGCTAGATCAGCGAAAGTCAGACACCCGGGCTAGCTTTACGGAGCCAGGGGGTCGAGTTGCGGCACCAGCCATGGACAGGTCCGGGTCGCTTGCATCGCCTGCTCCAGGCAAGGAGGAGCTCCAGCAAGGCACAGGCGGGCTACGTAAGGCTCGCTCCCGGCAGCTGTAGATAGAGACAAGATATCTCCTGATGCGTCCTGATGCATCATCTCTCGGCAGAGCAAAGCCTTCGTGCAGAATGGAGCTGCACTGCTTGTATATGCCTCAACGCTGCCCTACTGAATCGCTGGATTAAACCCCTCGCAGAACAAACGACGGCTTCGACGGATGAGCGTGGCTGGCTTGGGGGAGCCGCTAGAGATTTGCTCCCCCACAAGACGCGAAGAATCATCGCGGAGGAAAAGAATAGTGGCGCTGGGACCCATTGCCCTGCCACGCATCGAGAGATTACGAAATAGGAACAAAAGTCACGTGATGGCGATTGCAGAGCCTAAATTAAGGTAGATGGTAGCGTAGAAGGGTGGTTTGCTGCTTGGAGCCTCAGGATCAAGATACAGGTCATATCTTGCATTCGGCTTTTTTTTCTGCAACCTTTGTTACATAAGCAGGTAGGGTCCCTCGGAGCCGTGCAAGCCACTCTAAACACGTTTCTATTTTGCTTGATTTCCCCCTCAGGAGGCGAGTGGCAGCTGAGCAAACACGCTTACGCTCCGTGCTACAGTCTGTACAAGTACTCAGCAGCACCGATATAAGGAGATTGTCTGAGCTGGCTGGCCGTCCAGAGGGGCAGCCAGACGGTGGGGAGCGATGCGACACATCCAGCGCCAGCAAACCACTGAAGCGCTGCGCGAACAGCAGACCATACTTGTAAAGGCCAGGCACAGCATGCAGCGGTACGCGCCAGTGGGCTGTGTGCCGGGCAAGCAGCATCGCTGATCTCGCCTGGTAGCATTACTGAGCAGCCAGACAGTGCCTCTATAGGGGGCCATGCGCGCTGACGATGGATTCGAGGAATTGCGTTCACCGGTAGCCGCGTTTCGCTCGGACCGCCAGGCGACAGAGCCAGCCCCTGGTCCTCTTTTTTATCCCCCTCTCGAGCCTCGCCGCGGCACCCCTGCCGTGTCTGGCTGCGCAAGCAGGCACTACAGTATGGACAAGCCCCAGTCGCCGCTACGAACACTAGCATTGCCGCCTAGCACGGTTGCGTGCTAGCACCGCTCTATCCATTCTTCTCGCGGCTCCACCCCATCACATCAATCCCTGACGAGAAAAGAAGCTCTCAAGCTCTTAGCAGCATCCACCCTCACCACTGTGGAGCCGCCAGGTGGACACCTCCTGAGCCTGCTGCTCAACACTCTGACGTGCCACGGTCAGCCGCCGACGGATCTGGCCATCTGGGGCGTTTTGCTTGGCTCAGCAAGGGTGCGATTGGTGTGGGGCCCATATTCCAAGCCCTGAAGGCGGCAAAAACACAGCACGCACGCACAGCGAACGGCAGCCGCAGAGGCCAGTCTGCCAGCCCAGTCAGAGATTGCTCCAGGATTTCCCACCATGCTGCTATACTATACTGGTCCGATGGCCGCTGTGTCATGCCCGTCCGATGCCTGGCTAATGCGAGGCGCTGTCAGGCGGCGCATTCGCATATCGCGATGATGGCAAGGCGTCACGTATCGTGAGGTCCCCTTTCAGCGCCATTGGCGGGACTCAGGCAAATCACAGCGCAGCAGCACACAGCCTCAAGAGCATGATGCATACCATAGCACTCACTTACGTGCCTGCCTGCAATGGCCGTCTGTAGCCAGTGCTCTCAGAAAATACGAGTATATCATGCATTCATCTTGCGAGCAGCCCTGGCTAGCACTGTTCCGTACTAGCTGGCCGGCTGGCTGAGCTGATGCCTTGCCAGTTTCATCTGGCGGCCGCAAATCCCTCCCCCATCGCGAGGTCGCCAGATTCCCGCCGCCGGGTCTTCGCTTCGTGCAAGGTACGTACCTCTCGGCGGCCTGGGTGAGTACGGCTACACGGAGCTACGAGACTCGAGAGCACAGGGCCTGCAGTCACAGACTCGCGCTGGTAACGTGAGGCCTTGTGCTGCTTTGCACCACGACTTGATTCATTCTCCTTCGGATCCTCGCACAAGGACAGAGGGCAGTTGTGGTTGCACGCAAAGCGCTCGCCAGCGGCACGTTGCTCTGCTGCACCCCTTTTGGCTCCGGCGGCGCCCTTGGATTTCGTCATCTAGGTGACCTGTCTATTGACACCTACCTGTGCCAGGCTGCACACGCGCACCCCCTGCGAAGGAAGAAACAATGAGAAGAGGCGAACGATGGCAGGCCAGTGCTACCAGGAGAGACAGACGCTCTGCTGAGCGAGCGGCGATCTGGAGATGGCGTCAACGGTTCGTTCTAGCGCCACTACCCTGAATCTCCGGGGATTCGCTGCAATCTGCTGCCAACCTCGTCGCCGTGCTGTGCTTCCATCAACGGTTATTTGGCAATTTACGGCGCTGCTGCTAGTAGGGCGCAACGCAGCGCCTCTGTGCTCGGATGCGGCCACGACTCGCGGGATTCCATCGTGTCTCATCATCAGGCCAGATGGAAGCTGAGCGAAAATAGCCGCTTGGCTAGTACACTCTCGGCCAGGTCCGCTACCAGCGATTAACCCCGGAGAGGCCTCTGCCGGAACCACTCCACCCCCTCAACTGGCGCCAGGGGGGTCAAGGTGAGAGGCGGACATGGAGAGACGGCGGTGGATATGCACACACAGCTATGTCTTGGCCTGAATTCATCAAATTTGCACATATGCTATCCGCCCGAACACGCTCGATGCTATCATATCCGACTAGACAGCTGCGACGAAAAATTTACTAGTAGCTCAACCTGATACGCAGTTGGTGCATATGTGTCGCTCGGGCTTTATTAAACAGAAACAAAGTCTGGCATCCTGGCCACTCACCTTAGCCTAGTTTTCTTTTTCGCTTTGATCTTCCCTTCTACATGTAGGATATAGATGGGCAGTGGCTGTACCCATTTTGATCCCCCGAATGCCTAGAGAGAGAGAGTAAAATCAACCTTGGGAGCAAGCCACATTTTTATCCCCTTGCTCCATCTGGGGTGCTACTCTGAACGGAGGACCAGCGGCGTTTATGCAGTCTCATCGTCATTCACTGCGTCGTACCGCATCGATTTTTGCCGTAGTAATATGAATGTAGGATTGGTATCACCCCTGTAGAGATGATCCATACGTTCTGTCAAACTATGTATATACATGTATGTCCTGTTTCAGGATTCTCTCTGCCCGTGGCAGCGATTTCTGGCCGGCCGGAAACATGAACTGGCAAGCCGGTCTCCGGTTGGAAGAATTAACGATAGACGAAATCTCAAGGGTATGCATATAAGTATGTGTATACCTAAACATACTACATGACGATAAGCAAGGGGGCTCTCGCGTGGGTTTCAGCCGTGCGTGGCGACGCTGCCAACTTGTCTCTATGTTCAATAATTCTTCTCGACTGCTACTCTGGGTAGGTATAGTCTCATCCTTATCAGCTGAGCATCCGCAAGCGTCAGACTACAGACAGTTTAAAGAAAAAGAGCAAGGAAAGATTTAATGATAATTGCCATGACCTCTTCATGGCATACATTTGATCTTCACCCTCTGCCTCCATTGAAATTACATCATTCCTTGTTTTTCTCTTGATTTGGGTGATGGCAGCACACACAGCTCTCCACACAAATCATTTGGCAGGCTATGATATAATTCGCATGGTAGATCAGTACGATGTCATATGTGAGACAAGACTCCAGCATGGGGAAGACGAGAGGAATATGCAAGGCGGTGGCAATATTAATGGAGAGTCACGACACCATTCCGCTCCCTTCTCTAGCCCAATCAGCTCAGCTGATCGACACCCAGTCCGCTCAAGCAAGAAATTCTCCTTGGCTTTCTGGGGCTTGAGTGTTTCAGCCTTGAAGCCAGAAATTCAAAGGGCAAACGCAGTCGTCAAACATCACAGGGCGAGAATAAGAGGAGCAAGGCTGCTTTTGGAGTTACAGCAAGGTATATACATTCAATGGATGTATTATCGCTTCAACAGAGCTGATGAAAAATAAAACATGACTCATTAGTTCATGTGCCGGCTAGACAATTAACCCCAGAATCCATGACAACACCAGGCGCCAACTTACTGTCCGCCAATCCAACCCGCTATCCTCGCATATCATTACAATCATTTAATCCATGACTTGAATGCCTCTTCCTGACGCCTTCGCCTAGCAAACACCAAGGCGCCGCCAATACCCACACATGACATCGTATCAAACAAACAAATACACGGCCCCACCCTAGACTCTCTCCTATGAATCACCTTCTTCCGGCTCAAACTTGGTCTCTCCAAGCATCGGCCCTGGCTCAGACTTCATAGCTGTCTGAGCACTTGATTGAGGCTGAACCTGCACGGGGGGGCCACTCGGCTGAGCAGGAGCCGGTGGCGGGGCCTGCCGGGCAGCAGCAGTTGCAGCATTCAGCCTTTGGTCCAGTGCCTTTAGTGCGATAGCCCTTCTTCTCTCGGCTTCGGCACGGGCACTTCCTGGCGCTCCTCTGGGTTGGAACCCATCGCGCCCTGTAGTTATACCTCGCTGCGATGATGGGTTGCAGAGTCGGATCGCGACAAGGATATTGTAGATTTGGTCTGAAAGGGCAGCCACGGCGGGCTTGACGGGGCCGGGGAAGAATTCGGCAAAGGCGAAAGTTTCGCTGGCATCTCCACGTAGCGACGCCGGTTGAGCTGAATCGAGATCGGGAAAGATGGCCTTGAAGAATCGCAGATAGGTCCAGCTGATAAGGAAGCTGTAGTTGGCCAGCCACAGAGCGGCGCGTGATAGCAGCGGCGTAAACGAGAGCACAGTGACGGCGCCAATATAGATGAGGGGAATTCTTGGGACCCGAAGCGAAACGATGCCTCGGAATAGTGTTACCGTATGCGCCGGGATGAGCTGGCTGAAGGCGACCAGGAAAGCGATCTGGATAGGAATGGTACCGCCAATTACCGTAAGTCTGCAAAGAGAAGTCTGGTCAGTAGTCGTCTAGGTTAAGAGTGGCGTGTATAAAAGCATAAACTCACGTCCAGTCGGTATTCCTGGTCAAGGTAAAGAAGAAGACCATGGTGAAAAAGGTGAGGACATTTGGAACCAAGGTCACGAGCAAGAGGAATTTGGCCAAGTCTGCCGAAGACCAAGCTCTCTCTAGATACCTGCCGCCATGGTATAGTGTCACGGCACCCAGGCCGAATGTAAAGATGTTTCCCTCAACCAACGAAGCCGTCAGAAAGGTCCAGGGGTAGGCAATAGACAGCTGCGGGATGAGCGTCAGGTACGGTATCACAATGTCCGTATTCTCGGCCCACTGGCGATATCTAATCGCGGCGCTCAGGACAGACTGGAAGAGCAGAGTGCCGAGCAGAGCTCGTGTTACTGGCGGGAGGTTTATTCGCGGGGGCATAGCGACGGGGATGCGAGATGCGGGATGGTGGATGGTTCTATCGCGGGGGGGTTTTCTTTCAAGTGGTCATTTGCGCCGGGGTTTGCAGAAGGATCCAAGCCGGCGCACGAGGAGAAAAAGAGAAGGCAGTTGAGAATAGCGCAAAGGGTAAGACGAGAGGGTTGTTGTCCTCTTTGCACGCTCTGAGCTACGGGTGTGTGTTCTGCTTGTGGCTTGTGCTTCCATGCTAGGGATGCCACAATATGCGAAGGGATCAGCCGAATTGGGTGATGCCGACTCGTGGTGGAGTGTTTGCCTCAGGCACAAACTTTTTGAACACTGCTCGGTTCTCATGAATGAAGACAAATATCCAACGGCAGTTAGAAGGAGAAAAGTCCTAGTTAATCTTCTTCCCTTGTGATACTTTCATGCTATCCAGACAACATTGCGAAATGTTATTTGTCAGTGTCAGCTCAAGGTTAAAGACTGCAGACACATTTCCTAGTCGTGTATTATTAACTAGCGTTGACGCAGCCTTGAAGCTTAAAAGGGAAGCGATACAAGGCCAAACGCCTAGCTGCTGCAAGACATGACCTTTTATTAGTATAGAGTAGGTGCAGTTTTGGTGACTTGTTGCTGGAGTAAGAATGTGATACAGCCTATATGATGCAGTTCCAAATCCTCCCTACATGCGCGCTCCCCAGTTTCCAGTCAATTACACGTTCATGCAGCGGCCGACACACGATCCATGACTCAGCACGAGGCAGAACCTCGGCAAGGCACAGGCTCTGCCCCAGGGTTTTCTCCTATCGGGACAATCAGCTTCATCCGGCAGCCTGCAAATTGGATTGAGCGTAGCATGTGGGGTCGCGCATGTGCAAAAACCCGTAACGGGGGACCCTGCCCTGCTTGCTTTCAAGGTTGCGAGACCCGTCCGTGTTCCTACGGTACCACGGAAGCACGGGGGACTGCAGAGAGACAGACCCAGGAGCCCATCCCGAACTGGAACTGGCGGCGAACGATCGAGAGAAACAGCGTCGGAATGGCCGATCTTGCACATCCATCTGCACAAATTCAATTGATAAGCTTGAAATGCTCGTTTTGCACGCGCAGCAGCAGCAAGCTGCGGGAGACGAAGCAGAATGCATGGTTTCTTCGTTTAGGCAGGTCAGGCATCTTTAGTAGGAGCAGGTGCCTGGAGCCAATGCACGCCTAATAAGTGCGCTTTGGCTCATTTCACGGCGGGTGCTGTGCTCGTAGTGGTACTATCTCGCAGCCGCATGCGCGCTCGAGACACTTAGCACCCAATCTGTACTCGTGGCTTCAAGTTGCCTTATGCCCTGCTGAAAAGTCGCAGCCAATGATGGGTACAAATATCTCGTACCGGGCTGCCATGGGCCGTGGGCGCTTGTGTATGGAGTAGGCGGGGCGAGCTTGAAGACCCATCGTCAAAGATTCTGACTTCGAGGCCTCTGACTTTTTTTTATTGGGGCTGTGGACGCAGCTTTTGCGGCGACAGAGCCTCTCAGCTCCAGCGCAGCGAAATTTATCACGACGGGAGTTTTCGTTTTCCCCTCTCTCTTTCTCTGCTCTCCTTTCCGTGGATCGATTGTATTGTCGCTAGAATCTCTGAAGCCTGCAAGACCCCGGATATTGCTGCTGCTAGCCCTTGGGCTACCAGTTTCTCGTACCAGGATTTCTGTCCCATCACCCAGCTGGCCCGGCCTAGCTCCGTCATCCACTCGCTCCCATCCACTCGTCTGTGGTCTCCGGGCTATAATAAGCCATTGATGGCAGCCATCTCGTTGCACCCCTGTCCCCGGCACGCACATCGCAACCGTCACAAACACCCCTGCGCAGATACATTTCGCGGCGGCGTGAAGGGGAACAAGCAACAAACTTGGCGGCGCCACCAGCTCCAAGGCCGACCACCTATGATGCTGCCGCCCGCCCCTTTTGTCGCCTGTGACCAGTGCCACGTAGGCTGACGAGAATTAAATCACACACACCTCTCGCCAGTCAGGACATTCTTTATCTTCCGGATGGCTGCTGCTGCAGCCTGTGACGAGAAGAGAGGGGAGGGGGGAGGCGAGGCGATCAGACCGGACCAAACCAGGCCATAGCAGCCAAAATGCAGAGCATCCATCATTCTACAGGCCTTTGTTCCAACAACTATTGACCTAAAATAGCCTTCTGAGCTGCCGGTTCCAGGAGATAGCCTTCTAGACTTCCCTCTGGGCCGCCCAGGAAGCTTCAAGGGGCCGGTGTCAGTGCGTTGCTGCGCGTGAGACTGAATCTTAAAATGAAGAGAGGACCACTTTTTGGATGTTTAGCTAAGGCGATGAGCTCGCAGCCCGTCATCTCGCCGAGGGGGATTTCCCGCGTGTCGGGGATAAACGCAATAAGCACAGCGTTCGCCAAACGACGCCGCTAATCCTCGCAGCACAGTATGAGCTGCGCTGCCGGGCCATTGGCCATTACCACCGTCGCGAGCCCAGATCCATTGACGGGATCCCGTGGCCTCTCGAGGAAGCACGCAAGGGGTGTGAAGAAAAAGAGGGAAATCTTAAAATATCAGCACATATTTCCTATATTTACACACCAAAGCAATCCATAATTAACAGTCTTTTTACTACAGCTACAGCTACTGCTACTGCTACTGCTACTGCTACTGCTACTGCTACTGCTGCTACTACTGCTATTACTGCTGCTACTGCTATTACTGCTGCTACTGCTATTACTGCTGCTACTGCTATTACTGCTGCTACTGCTGCTACTGCTATTACTGCTATTACTGCTGCTATTGCTATTACTACTGCTACTGCTACTGCTACTATAATTCTAGGTAAGTATTAATAGCTAGAGTCTATATAGTATTTAATAGTAAAACTGGATTGCTAGATAAATTTTCCTTTATGAGATGTGTGTTTATATCTTAGACTTATGTGTGCATCTTTTTTTTGCAGTCCCTATTTTTCTGCATACCCCTTGGCACGTACCGGTACGGACGCTTAGAGACGCCTGGATGATCCAGGACATTCCCTGCGGGGCGCGGGATGTCCAGGTACTGCTACGGAGCACGCTCATTTACGGAGTAGTGCCCAGCCGATCTGCAATCCAGTCTCAGATTCTGGTGCCCTGGAACCCTTTGGGGCTTGATCTCGAGAGATGCGGCATCGTGACGGCAACATCTTGCATTCCATCAGCGGCGGCAGGACGTTGGCGAAAATCTCGTGACGAAAGGCGAAGATGAGACAGCGACCGAGCTTCTGCCCTAGATCCAGGATCGATATCGCGATTGCTGATGGGGACAGCCCGGAGGCGGCCAAGCTGCCGACCGACTTCGCAGTTCGCCACCGCGCGAAAAGAGGGTTTTGGGGCTGCCATCCTAACACCCTGGGCCGGGCCCAAGCATCTGTCTTGGCAGCCGAGTTTGTGCATGCCAGACAAGTCTGGGGCATCCTTAGCAAACGGTGCCTTGAGCAAAAGCAGCCGCCCCCTTTGCAGGGGCTGGGCCAAAATGACTTGGGCTACCGTTAACCGAGTTCGCGACGATGTGGCTTATAAGATTTTCCCTTTGACCGCGTCTGACCGGGCGGGCGTTGAACGGGAGAGCAAGGCCAATGCGCAACTTGGCAATATCTCGTGCTCCGGAGAACCTTCGGCCACAGGTACCGACCAAACCGCCTCAGCACGAGTGCCGGAACGTGACAAACAAATATTACAAGCTGTAGTCTGGCGAATAGGTACATGCAAGAGGAGGACTCTTCAGTTGACGAACGAATTGGGTGCGCCACTAGCGCTAGGAAGAGATGGCGCATATGGCAATGACTTTCTTGTTGTCCTTTGTCTGAAGTGACATGCACGAACCGTCCAATCCATCCAGAAACCAGGTCACAGGCGGACAATACTGTCACAAGTTGGCTGGACCCCGCAAGCTGGCTCTCTCCTTCGCGGCGAAAGGTTTCGCGCACAAGTACTGAGAATCCGGCACCAAGTCTTGTCTTGTCCGTGAAGATCCTCTACGATAAACTGGGACACTGTGCCACCCTCCGCCGGCAAGTTTTAGCAGCCAGGCCTAGGGTTCTTTCCAATCCCCCGTTTCTCCCGCTGCCCTACCGCCATGCTATCTTGTTCCACAGCGATTTGAGTGCTCAGTCTAGCGCCAGGCCGGTCCACCTTCGAGAACGACTAGATGCAGTAGTACCCACGACGGAGCAGTACCTGGAGCGTCACACGCTGTTGCGACGTGTGCTCGGTACCGCGCCGTATCTGCACATAGCTTTAGATGTAGTCAAGACATTCGTGATGCGCGGCAGTCTCCGCGAAGCGATGCTGCAGATGATTGCCACGCCATGCCTGTCGCTCTGTCGCTCTCTGTACCCGTACATACGCCACTGTTAATCTTGCTATATGCAGCACAGTATCGTGTCCGCAACGCGGCCTCATCGCACCGGAGAGGGGGGGCTGGCCAAGGCAAAATCAGATGTCATGCCGCAGAAGCTCGTTTACGTGCACGTTAAGGCCCTCCCCGTGGCATGACAGGGCTAGAGCAAAACGGTCATGTATGTGCAGGTTGCTGTAGGGAGGCAGATTTGGAGGGGGCAGGATCTAGAGGAAAAAAACTGCCCCCTCCATTATTAAGTTTGGCGGTAGGACGTGAAAGCCTTGGGGGCCTTGCCATTGGTAGAGCGGCGCCTTTAATTGATGTCTGGCGCCGGCTATAGCGCAGTCCCGGCTGGGTCGCTCCTTCGACGCCTCGCCTCTCTGGGCTCCCCAAACAAGGCCCACGCCCAGCGTCGAGGTATGTAGGCGGTACTTGGCGGGTACTGCAGCGTGGCCGGTGGTTGCGGCTGGCGGCCAGGTACTTGCGGCACTGTCCAGGTACTGCGTACCCCAGGCGCGAGGTACGAAGTACCTACCTGTCTCTGCCGGGCGAATGTGGATTCAATTCATCTGCTTTCTTTGAATCTTCATCTTCTTCCTCCTCACATTCGCCATCTCGCTCTTCTTTGACGGCGTCCCGATCGAGCCTCAGCGCTGCTCTACTCCTGCAGACTCGCCTGCGACGACCAGCCGTGACACTGCCGCCACCTGCTGGCGCGCTCTCCCCCCTCCCACCCCCGGAACCATAGCCATGGTCATCAAGGAATTTCTCGACTCAGACCGAGTCAACTTTCTCATCTGGAGGTTCGTCAAAGCCCGTTGCTTTTGCCAGCCTTGTGCCCCTTTGGCCGCCTGCCACCCTCCAGGGCATCTGCCGCCGCCCAATCCTCCATCACCGAGCCTTTAAGCTTGCCACAGACGTTTTTTCGGCCTTGAGAGGCCTTGTTGGCGCCAACGCCTCATGCTGACCCTTTTTTGCGCAGGTATTTGCTTGAAGGCAGTACGTGGAACCGCGCAGCACCGCAGCTTTTGTCCCTGTCGCTTCTCGCAGGGCCGGATCAACCTTGAAGTATGACTAACCGTGGACAATTATTTTTTTGCGTCTAGATTACAGAGAAACTGCCGCCAAATTTCAGAAAGAATGGCACGTCAAAGAGCCGCAGCGAGACTTTGACTTTGCGCGCCATGTCAAGGGCCGTGCTCTAGTCTCTGTTGTCAACAGCGGCCTTATCTACTATGCTCTCGAAAGAGAGCACGCACGTCATCAGGTACGCCGGGAAATTTACTGCTTGCTGGGTTCACTGTTTTTTGCTTTCTCTTCTTTCTTTTTCTCGTCTTTCAAGTTCGCGATTGGGGCCTGGGCTGCCTGTGCGCCAATCGCGGTTCGCCTTACCCTTTTTTTCCCTTTTGGCTGACGATCCGATTCGGCAGCAGATGCCTGAGGATGCCACCGCACAAGCCGAGGTGCTGCGCAACGGCATCTTTGGACCGCTGGTGGAAATGCAGCCGCCAGCAAAAACAGAGGAAGAGGATGACGACGAAGACGTGGATGCACCAGGCGAAGATGA